>JADRCH010000064.1:9051024-9103512 GCA_019843965.1 Rhynchomys soricoides | reverse complement strand
TTCTTCTTCTTCTTCTTCTTCTTCTTCTTCTTCTTCTTCTTCTTCTTTTTCTTCTTCTTCTTCCTCCTCCTCCTCCTCCTCCTCCTCCTCCTCCTCCTCCTCCTCCTCTTCCTCCTCCTCCTCCTCTTCCCCCTCCTCCTTCTGCTAGTACATTTTGATTTCCACCAAGGGAGAAGAAAGAACTTAGATTCTATTCTTTTTTTTTTTCTCAATTAATTTTATTTACATGTACAGGTATTTTATCTGCCTGTATGTTTGTGTACCACATGTGTGCCTACTGTCTGCAGGAGGAAAAAGAAAGTATCAGATCCCCTGAGATAGCAGTTAGTGAGATCTGTGAGCCATTATGTGGGTTCTGGGAATTGAACCTGGGTCCTCCGGGAGAGCATCAACTACTGCTCTTAACTGTTGAGCTTTCTCTCCAGTCCCCTGTGATGACTGTTGACTTGGACTCTACTTTGTCTAATACAAGAATGGCCATTCCTTCTGTCTTTTATTTCCTTTTTGTTGAAATCCTTTTAGGGTCCCTTACTTTCAGTTTGATGTATCCTTAAATCTAAAATGTCTGGAGGAAACACAGGTGAATCTTGTGTGTATTGAGGGAGGGGTGTTGATTGTTGGTTTTTTTAGACAAGTTATCATGAAGCCCAACTAACCAAGAAATTGCTATGTAGCCAAAGAATGCCACAAACAACTTCTTCTATTTTTTAATTTATTTATATATTTATTTATGTAGGTATTTACCTGACTCTTCCTCCCAAGTGCTAAAGACATAACCATGACCTTCTGATGCTTCTGCTTTTACCTGCCAAGTGCTGAGATACAGGACTGAGCCACCACTCCTAGTTTTATGCTGTACTAAGGATCAAATCTAGAGTTTTCTGCAGGCTAGGCAAGTACTGAGCTACATGTAATCCAGTACTCTAGTTTGGAGTTTTGTTTTGTTTTATTTTCCAGTGAGACAAACTTTAATCAGATAATTACAAAAAAATACTTAAAGAAACTGTTCTTAATATTTTTGCTAACATTTCCAAGCTCTCAATCACAGTATACTAAGTAATATGTGCTCAAATTTAATATATACATAGTAATATGAAGTAACAAATGTAATTACAATGAGGGCTATGAAATTGTGTTACATAATTATATAAGACTTTAGACAGTAGTAACTTATATTCAAAGTAAAATTAGTTGTTTCAAAGAAGTTTGCCCTATAAAATTATGCTAGTATAAAAGTCTGGAAAATTAATCCATACAAGAAGAGATGCTCCAAATAGACACTTTGTTGTTGGATTACATTTAAATGTGCGAAGAGTTTAAATATACAAATGAGCTCCAAGAATAAATCACAGGAGATAAATAACAAAAAGACAAAACTTGGATAAGAAATATGACCATTTGGGTTTACCCAATTAAGGTTATGTTGGGGGTGTGGTTTTTTATTTTTAAAGGAAACATAAACATTATTTCCTCTCGAGAGTATCAAGCTTTACTAATAAATATACAAATATAGTGGAAAAAGTTATAGGTAAAGTATGCATGTTCTGAAGTATAAGACAGGCTTCTAAGATTTTTTTTTTTCTTTTCTAACATTAGACATATAGTTTTCCTTACTCTTAGAGACACAGTATCTGGTTTAGTTTGTTTTGTTTTGTTTTTTGATACTTTATTTACATTTCAAATGTTTTTCCCTTTAAAGGTCTCCCCTTTGGAAGCCCCCTATCCAATCCCCCCTCCCCCTGCCTCTATGAGGGTGCTCCCCCACCCACCCTCCTACTCCCATCTTCCTTCCCTGGCATTCGCCTACACTGGGGCATCTAACACTCTCAGTCCCAAGAGCCTCTCCTCCCACTGATGGCCAACTAAACCCTCCTCTGCCAAAAATGTGACCAGTACCATGGGTCCCTCCATGTGTATTCTTTGGTTGGTGGTCCAGCACGAAGTGGGGGAGGGCAGCCCAGTTGACACTGTTGCTCCCTCCATGGGGCTGCAAACTCCCTCAGCTCCTTCAGTCCCTTCTCCAACTCCTCCATCTGGGACCCTATGCTCAGTCCAATGGTTGCTGTGAATTGAATCTCAGGTATTCTGAACTTTTGGGCTAATATTTGCTTATTACTGAGTACATACTGAGTTCATTCTTTTGTGACTGAGTTACCTCACACAGGATGTTATTTTCAAGTACCATCCATTTGCCTGCAAGTTTCATGAAGTCATTGTTTTTAATAGCTGAATAGTATTCCATTGTGTAAATGTACCACATTTTCTGTATCCATTCCTCTGTTGAGGGACATCTGGATTGTTTCCAGCTTCTGGCTATTATCAATATGGCTGCTATGAACATAATGGAGCATGTGTCCTTATAACATCTTCTGGGAGCATCTTCTGGGTATATGCCCAGGAGTGCAATAGCTGGGTCCTCAGGTAGTATTATGTTCATTTTTCTGAGGATCCACCAAACTGATTTCCAGAGTGGTTGTACCAGCTTGCAATCCCACCAGCAATGGAGGAGTGTTCCTCTTTCTCCACATCCTCACCAGCATCTTCTGTCACCTGAGTTTTTGGTCTTAGCCATTCTGACTGGTGTGAGGTGAAATCTCAGGGTTGTTTTGATTTGAATTTCCTTGATGACTAAGGATGTTGAACATTTCTTTAGGTGCTTCTCGGCCATTCGAGTTTCCTCAGTTGAGAATTCTCTGTTTGGCTCTGTTCCCCATTTTTTTATAGGGTTATTTGGATCTCTGGGGTCTAACTTCTTGAGTTATTTGTATATATTGGATATTAGCCCTCTATTGGATGTAGGATTGGTAAAGATCTTTTTCCAATCTGTTGGTTGCTGATTTGTCCTATTGACTGTGTCCTATGCCTTACATAAGCTTTGCAATTTTATGATATCCCATTTGTTGATTCTTGATCTTAGAGCATAAGCCATTGGTGTTCTGTACAGGAACTTTTCTCCTGTGCCAATGTGTTCAAGACTTTTCTCTTCTATTAGATTCAGCATATCTGGTTTTATGTGGAGGTCCTTGATCCAATTGGACTTGAGCTTTGTACAGGGAGATAGGAATGGATCAATTCACATTCTTCTACATGTAGACCACCAGTTAAACCAGCACCATTTGTTGAAGATGCTATCTTTTTTCCACTGGATGGTTTTAGCTCCTTTGTCAAAGATCAAGTGACCTTAAGTGTGTAGGTTCATTTCTGGGTCTTCAGCTCTATTCCATTGATCTACCTGCCTGTCACTGTACCAATACCGTGCCATCAGTACTGCTCTGTAGTACAAGTTGAGATTAGGGATGCTGATTCCCCAAGAAGTTCTTTTATTGTTGAGAATAGTTTTTGCTATCCTGAGTTTTTTCTTATTACAAATGAATTTGAGAATTGCTCTTTGAAGAATTGAGTTGGAATTTTGATGGGGATTGCATTGAATCTGTAGATTGCTTTCAGCAGGATGGCCATTTTTACTATATTAATCCTGCCAATCCAGGAGCATGGGAGATCTTTCCATCTTCTGAGGTCTTCTTCAATTTCTTTCTTCAGAGACTTGAAGTTCTTGTCATACAGATCTTTCACTTGTTTGGTTACAGTCACACTAAGATACTTTATATTGTTTGTGACTATTGTGAAAAGTATCATTTCCCTAATTTCTTTCTCAACCTGTTTATCCTTCGAGTATAGGAAGGCTACTGATTTGTTTGAATTAATTTTATATCCGGCCACTTTGCTAAAGTTGTTTATCAGCTCTAGCAGATCTCTGGTGGACTTTTTCAGGTCACTTAAGTATACCATCATATCATCTGCAAATAGTGATATTTTGATTTCTTCCTTTTCATTTTGTATCCCTTTGACCTCCTTTTGTTGTCTAAGTGCTTTAGCTAGAACTTCAAGTACTATATTGAATAGATGAGGAGAGAGAAGACAGCCTTGTCTAGTCCCTGATTTTCGTGGTATTGCTTCAAGTTTCTCTCTATTTAGTTTGATGTTGGTCACTGGTTTGCTGTATATTGCTTTTACTGTATTTAGGTATGGTCTTGAATTCCTGATCTTTCCAAGACTTTTATCATGAAGGGATGTTGAATTTTGTCAAATGCTTTTTCAGCATCTAATGAAATGACCATGTGGTTTTTTTGTTCTTTGAGTTTGTTTATGTAGTGGATTATATTGATGGATTTCTGGGTATTGAACCATTCCTGCATCCCTGGGATGAAGTCTATTTGATCAGGGTGAATGATTGTTTTGATGTGTTCTTGGATTCAGTTGGCAAGAATTTTATTGAGTATTTTTGCATCGATATTCATAAGGGAAATTGGTCTGAAGTTTTCTTTCTTTGTTGGGTCTTTGTGAGGTTTTGGTATCAGTGTAACTGTGGCCTCATACAAAGAATTGGGTAGTGTTCCACCAGTTTCTATTTTGTGGAATAGTTTGAAGAGTATTGGTATTAAGTCTTCTTTGAATGTCTTATAGAATTCTATACTAAACCCATCTGGTCCTGGGCTTATTTTGCTTGGGAGATTGTTAATGATTGCTTCTATTTCTTTAGGCATTATGGGACTGTTTAAATTGTTCATCTGATTCTGACTTAATTTTGACATTCGGTATCTGTCTAGAAACTTGTCCATTTCATCCAGATTTTCCAATTTTGTTGAGAATAGGCTTTTGTAGTAAGATCTGAGGTTTTTTTTTAAATTTCCTCAGATTCTTTTGTTATCTCTCCCTTTTCCTTTCTGATTTTGTTAATTTAGATACTGTCTCTGTGCCCTCTAGTTAATCTGGCTAAGGGTTTATCTATCTTGTTGATTTTCTCAAAGAACCAGCTCCTGGTTTTGTTGATTCTTTGTATAGTTCTTTTAGTTTCTACTTGGTTGATTTCAGCACTGAGTTTGATTATTTCCTGCCTTCTACTCCTCTTGGCTATATTAGCTTCTTTTTGTTCTAAAGCATTCAGGTGTGCTGTTAAGCTGCTAGTATATGTTCTCTCCAGTTTCTTTTTGGAGGCACTCAGAGCTATGAGTTTTTCTCTTAACACTGTTCTCACTGTGTCTCATCAGTATAGGTATGTTGTACTTTCATTTTCATTAAGTTCTAGGAAGTCTTTAATTTCTTTATCTCTTCCTTGACCAAGTTATCATTGAGTAGAGTGTTGTTCAGCTTTCATGTGTATGTGGGCTTTCTGTTGTTGTTGCTATTGAAGACCAGCCTTAATCCCTAGTGATCTGATAGGAGACATGGGATTATTTCAATCTTCTTTTATCTGTTGAGATTTGTTTTGTGACCGGTTATGTGGTTAATTTTGGAGAAGGTACCATGAGGTGCTGAGAAGAAGGTATAGTCTTTTGATTTAGGATGAAATGTTCTATAGATAACTGTTTAATCCATTTGGTCTATAACATCTGTTAGTTTCACCATGTCTCTGTTTAGTTTGTGTTTCCAAGATCTTTCCATTGATGATTGTGGGGTGTTGAAGTCTCCCACTATTATTGTGTGAGGTGCAATGTGTGCTTTGAGCTTTAGTAAAGTTTCTTTCATGAATGTGGGTTTCCTTGCATTTGGAGCATAGATGTTCAGAATTGAGTGTTCTTCTTGGTAGATTTTTCCTTTGATGAGTATGAAGAGTCCTTCCTCATCTTTTTGATGACTTCTGGTTGAAAGTCAATTTTATCCGATAATAGAATGGCTACTCCAGCCTGTTTCTTGGGACCATTTGCCTGGAAAATTGTTTTCCAGCCCTTTACTCTAAGGTAGTGTTTGTCTTTAACCTTGAGGTGACTTTCCTGTATGCAGCAAAATGCTGGGTCCTATTTATGCATCCAATCTGTTAGTCTATATCTTTTTATTGGGGAATTGAGTCCATTGATGTTAAGAGATATTAAGGAATAGTGATTGTTGTTTCCTGTTATTTTCAATGTTATTTTCATGTTCATGTGGCTATCTTCTTTTGAGTTTGTTTAAAGACTACTTTCTTGCTTTTTCTAGGGTGTAGTTTCCTTCCTTGTGTTTGCCTTTTCCATTTATTATCCTTTGTAGGGCTGGGTTTGTGGAAACATATTGTGTAAATTTGGTTTTGTCATAGAACAAATTAGTTTCACCATCTATGGTAATTCAGAGTTTTGCTGGGTATAGCAGCCTGAGGTGGCAGTTGTGTTCTCTTAGGGTCTGTATGAGATCTGCCTAGGATCTTCTAGATTTCATAGTCTCTGGTGAGAAGTCTGGTGTAATTCTGATAGGTCTGCCTTTATATGTTACTTGACCTTTTCCCCTTACTGCTTTTAATATTCTTTCCTTATTTTGTGTATTTGGTGTTTTGTCTATAATGTGACTGGAGGAATTTCTTTTATGGTCCAATCTATTGGGAGTTCTGTAGGCTTCTTGAATGTTTATGTTCATCTCTTTCTTTAGGTTAGGGAAGTTTTCTTCTATAATTTTGTTGAAGATATTTACTAGCCCTTTAAGCTGGGAATCTTCCCTCTCTTCTATACCTATTATCCTTAGGTTTGGTCTTCTTGTTGTGTCCTGAATTTCCTTGATGTTAGGGTTAGGATCTTTTTGCATTCTGTTTTCTTTGACTGTTGTGTCAATGTTTTCTATGGTATCTTCTACACCTGAGATTCTCTCTTCTATCTCATGTATTCTGTTGGTGATGCATGCATCCATGACTCCTGATCTCTTTCCTAAGGTTTCTATCTCCAGGGTTGTCTCCCTTTGTGTTTCTTTATTGTTTCTATTTCCATTTTTAGATCCTGGATAGTTTTGTTAATATCCTTTGCCTGTTTGATTGTGTTTCCCTGTAATTCTTTAAGGGATTTTTGTGTTTCCTCTTTAGGAGCTTCTAGATGTTTACCTATGTTATCTTGTATTTCTTTAAGAGAGTTATTTATTTCCTTCTTAAAATCTTCTATCATCATCATGAGATGTGATTTTAAATCTGAGTCTTGCTTTTCTGGTGTGTTAGGGTATCCAGGGCTCTCTGTGGTGATCATCAGAACTGGGTTCTGATGTTGCCAAGTTGCCTTGGTTTCTGTTCCTTATTTTCTTGCCCTTGCCTTTCAACATCTTGGTTATCTCTGGTGTTAGTTGGTCTTGCTCTCTCTGACTGTGGCTTGTCCCCCATGCAAGCCTCTGTGTCAGTACTCCTTGGAGACCAGCTGTTTCTGAGAGGAATTTGGGTTTGGAGAGTTGTGTTACAGGTTCAGCTCTCGGGGGCAGACAGAAACTAGAAGGATCCTGTTCCTAGCTGTTCCTTGGTTCCTGTGTCCTGATGGCTCTTCAAGGGTCCCTATTGATCCAGGAATTTGAATAGAAGTGCTGGTCTTACCTGTGCTTGAAGTTGTGTCGTCACTCCTGGGATACCAGCTCTCTCTTGGCACTATTTGAGTATGGAGCCATGTGGCACAGGATCAGCTCCCAGGCTGCAGAAGGAAGCCGGAAGACCACTCCTCAGTCCCTTTGTCCACTTCTGGGTGGGTCCCTCTGAGCAGTGGTGGTCACCTTACCTCCCTCACAGGCTTGTCCACACTCCTGGGAGGCTAGCTTTCTCCTGGTGCTATTTGGCTATGGAATCCTGTGACACAAGCTCAGGTTCCCAGCCACAGATGGAAACGGGAAGGCTCCTGTCCCAGGCTGCTCCTCGGTCCCTCGGTCCTTCCGGTTCCCGGCAGGTCCCTCTGAGCAGAGGTGCTGGCCTTACCCTGCTCACAGGCTTGTCCACACTCCTGGGAGACTAGTTCTTTCCCTGCACTATTTGGATATGGAGGCATGTCTTTTTTGTTTTTTAAATTTATATTTTTCAGAGATAGAGAGGTGGCCTAGTCGTTAATAGAACTTTCTGCTTGTAGAGGACCTAGGTCAGGTTCTTGTGAGCCACATGGTGGCTCACAACAGTAACTCCAATTCAGACAATGTGTTCTGGTTTCCATGAGCACTGCATGCATGTGTTGTACATACATATACACAGGAAAAATATTCATACACATAGATAAATGATAAGTAAATGAATACAAATTTATTAGCAAAGAAGTTAAAGAAATTTATATATTCAAATTGTTTTTATAGCCTCTAGGTATTTTTATCTACAGATATATATTAAGTTAGTCCTTTTGTAGAAGTACAAAAGTTAGGACTTATTCTTTTTTCTTGCTGATGCCACTTAGATTCATTTTTTTCCACCCTTGGGTATCAAACCCACGGCCTCCCCAAGCCCGAAGAAGCAGAAGAGAAAGGGGAAACCAAGGCACCTTTCTTCCCTCCCATTTCTACCATTTTACTGCCCAAAGTCAAGGACATCTACTCTGTGTTCAAACATGGCTGCTGGATGACTCTAGTGCTACTGTAAAAGAGAAATGGCATACTGAACATGATACAAATTGTAGCAAGATTATACCTGAGCTACTGGGAAGCAAAGTCTCAGTGCACAGCTGACCTCGGCTCCAAGCACAGCAAAGATGGCAGGGATTTAGACCCAACAAGCAGAGCCAAGTTATCAGCTGAGGAAAAATAACTAAGGGTGACCTCATTAGGCATCATGCATGGGTGAGGATCTGTTGTTAGACTGGCCCAACAAGATTCTCACTAAAGATTAGGTAAGGTTCAGTGGAGGAATGTAATCAGATACAAATCATGACTATGAAAGAAATGTTTTCATAGAGATGAGACCACTGAGGAGCAGCTGTTTCTCATTAAACAAAGAGCATTCCCCAGGACCATATCATCTCCTCCCTCCCCTCTCCCCTCCCTATCCTATCCCAAGATAAGATCATTTGGCTAACAACAAATCCCTGTGAATGAGCTGAGGAACATTCCTCAACCTAGCCCGAACCTCCACTCTCCCTTATCTCGGGAGGCCATCGGGCTAGTTGTAAATCCCCGTGGACAAGTTAAGAGACATTTCTCACCCTAGAGCCCCCTTGAATGATGGCCTAGGGGTGGTGGGATGCCCACAATGATGTTCTACTAATAACCCCCCAATTGTATAGAAGATCAAATACCCTCTGCCAATGAAAAGCAACCAGTTCAAGCTGTTGCGAAGATCTACCTCAAAAGTTGTATAAAACAGTGGGGTTTCAGGAGATCAGGGTCACCTCTGTTCCATTTGCACCCCAAAGGACGACCCCAACACTTAGGAATTAATAATTAATAAACCTCCTGTTAATTACATTGTTCTCAATCTCCGTGTCTTTGTGAAGGGGAATGTCTGGCAGTTGTGACTTTCGAGTCCAACAGGTAGCATTCTTGCTAAAATAGGCCCAGTATGTCCAGGGCTTGGAGGGCCAATTATAGGCCAAACCAAGAAGAGAGAGCCCAGGAGACAGACCAAACCTTTATCTCCTGGCCATGGCTTCCCTATCCTGCAAGGGCACTTGCTTTATGTTCAAGCTCTGAATTCCCCTTCAGGCTCTGCTGTTTCTCAATTGTCTTAGAGCTGGAGATATAACTTAGTTGTGTAATGTTTGCCTAGCACACCCAAGGCCCTGTGTTTGATCCCCAGCATCTCATAAATCAAGTTTGGTAGGACACACCTGGAACTCCAGCACTTGAAAGGTAGAAGGAAGATGATCAAAAGTTCAAGGTTATCCTTTCTTACATAGCAAGTTTAGAATTTGACACCAGCCTGGTCTATGTGTGAACCTGCCTCAAAAAAGGCAAAAACAAGGATTAAAGTGAAAGAAATGCTTTTTCTCCCCTCCTCCCCTCCCTAGAGATAAGGTCAACTGGCCAGCAGATATTCTCTGTCAACATAGGCTCTCCCAAACAACAAAGGCCCTGGAATGAAAGAAATGCTTTTCCTCCCCTCCTCCCCTCCCTAGAGATAAGGCCAACCGCCAAATCACGCTGTGACCAGAATCTGACTCAAGAATGTATAAAAGGTGTGAGCTTTGAAAATTCCGGGTCACCTCTGTCTCCTGTCAGGACAACCCCAAAGCATTGGAAATAATAAACCTCTTGCTGATTGCATCGCTCTCTATCTCCCTGTCTTTGTGAGGGGAACTATCGGTAGTTGCCACCTTTGCAACAAAAGAAATAGTGCAACTGATGAAGTGCGTGCCACAAAAGCATAAGAACCAGAGTTCATTCCCCACCAACCAAGTAAAACCAAGTGGGGCAGAGACAGGCATATCCCTGTAGCTAACTTATCTGTGAGTCTTGCCTAATTCCTGAGCCCCAGGATTCAGTGAGAGGCCATGTCTTAAAAACAAAAGCAAGGTGACAGTGTGAGAAATGATTTTGTTGCAGCTGTTGTCATTTGGGTTTGTGTGTTGGTTAGTCTGATTGTTTTCAAGATAGGGTTTCTCCATGTAGCGTCTCTGGCTGTCCTGGAACTCCTTTATAGACCAGGCTGGCCTCAGAAATCTGCCTGCCTCTGCCTCCCCAGAAACTGCAACTAAAGGCATGCACCACCACACCCAGCTGAGTAATGTTTTTTGTTTTTTCTACTAAAGGTAGAAGAGTGGGGTATTTTGGGGGGGGGGTGTTTTGTTTTAGTTTTGTTTTATCAAGATAATGGCTTCTATTTCCTGAACATTCCCTTTTCTCTTCACTCTTACTAGCAAATCAAATTTCATCAGATTGTGAAGCTGAGCTCCCACCAACGAGATGAGAGAAAATTGCCACCTATGACAGGGATAAAGATAGATGCCATCTTGGTCTGGTGAGCCTCTTAACCAGGTCTGGGTTCTGACAAACCTTTCTTCTCAAAAAGAGTTGTTTTGCCAAGATATTTTCACTCTCATTTTATTTCCTTTGTGAGACACTGAGATTATTCTTTGTCAATAACACCATGTGAAGAATGACATTGAGCTCCAGCTTCCACAGACACATGCACACACATGTCCATACATATGGTGTCATGATACACATACAAACATGGAAATAGAAGTGTCTTAAGTACAAAGGCTTAAGAGCATAGCTTGATAGATTTTGACAAATAATAGTACATACTTTTCACTGAGGTCAAGAATCATATGATCAACATACCAAAAACTTCTTGATCACCCCTTTCCAGCAGTAACCATGTCAAGCCTGTACTCCTAAGGCTACTGATAGTTAGCTTTGACAATGTTTGTGTTTGATAAAACCAGAAATAAAGTAACATGTACTTTTTAATGCCTGGTTTCTTTGGTGCAACATTACTCAGTAAGATGTACTGTTCCTTAATCTAGTATTGGTCTGGGTTCTCTAGAGGAGTAGAACTTATAAAATGACTCTTTCTATAGAAATGGGGTTTATTAAAATGACTTACAGGCTCTGATCCAGCTAATCCAATAATGGCTGTCTTGGCTGACTACTAACAGAATGTCCAAGAATCCAGTAGCTGTTTCGTCCATGAGGCTAGAAGTCTCAAATGATCTTCCGGATATTCCAGAATCCCAAAGAAGTAGGCTTTAATGCTGGTGAAGGAATGGACTTGCTAGTGAGAGCAAAAGCAAGAAAAGCAAGAAAGAGAGCAACTTTTCTACTTCCATGTCCTTCATATAGACTACCTGCAGGTGTGGCCCAGATTACAGGTTGGTCTTCCCACCTCAAAAATCCAGATTAGAAGTGGATTTCCCCACTTCAAATTATTTAATTAAGCAAAAATGTCTCACACCTGTGGTATGTATCAACTGGTTATGCCCCATGTTACAGGCACCAGCTATGTAGGTTACAGGTATGGTTTTTTGTTTGTTTGTTTGTTGTTGTTGTTTGGTTCTAAGTTGGTTGTGTGTAGTTTTTGCTATCCTCATTTAAGCTCTGGATGGACCATGCTACCAGCCCTACCCAGGTTCTATCAGATCTGCCGATGAAACACACACACACACACACACACACACACACACACACACACTAGCTTATTTTGATATGCTTTAGCTCAATGGCTAGACTCTTCTAAGCCTCTCTCAGCTATCGTGTCCTTCTTTTCACTCCCAGCTCAGCCCCCTAAATCTTCCCTCAATTTTAGTTGTTCAGTTACCTTCTCCTTGTTCAGCCCCCTAAGTATGACCTCAGCTTAATTATGTTTCTAATATCCCACCTGCTACCCCAGGCCTAGTCAGGAAAGCCACCAATGGCC
The DNA here is from genome assembly GCA_019843965.1 of Rhynchomys soricoides. NCBI lineage: Eukaryota > Metazoa > Chordata > Mammalia > Rodentia > Muridae > Rhynchomys > Rhynchomys soricoides. The sequence continues at coordinate 9,091,469 of JADRCH010000064.1, read as the reverse complement.
ACTCTACTCTAGGTCTCACATGGTTGGTGGCTTCTTCTCTCTCTGAAGCATGGCAAAAAACTCTCCTCCCTTATGTCTGCTAGCCTGCCTGTGGGAAAACTGGAAGTCCCACCTATTCTGCCCAGCTCATTAGCTGCTAGCATCTTTATCGATCAATCAAGAACCAATTGAGGAATAGGACTTTCAGGGTTCACACACAGATTTCCAATAAAAACATCAGAACCACCCCCTACATCTTACCTTTTTGTCCAATTTAAAAAAACAAACAAACAACTATTCTCTCAAACATAAATTGAACAAAACCATAACAATCATGTAAACTACAAAGTATGATATACAATTAACATCTAGTCCATCATATTTGTCAATTAGATAAAGTACTCTATCATCATTCCTAACTTAAATAGTTAAAATTCTATACCTGAATTATGTTTAGATTTTAACCTAAACATAACATCATCTGAAAACCATGTCTTCTACTCTATAACCTCTCTATCAAGGCTAAACAACTTGAATTTGATTATAAGACTATAATTAGTTTTCAATCCCATTAGAAATCCAAGAACCACTTAAACATTACCTGGGTATATAGGAAGCACCAAACACAGCTTCTCAAACTTAAATAATTGTAGAGACAGCTGACTACCTGGACAATCCCTTAATTTCTTATAATGTTGGAGCTTCTGTTTTCAGCCTTCTGGCCTAGGATCATCTGACAGACCTTCACAAAACAGGATTATGAGGACTGTTTACCCTGACTTGGCAGAGCTGTCAATCAACTATTCTGCATAGTGTGTCCTCTTCCCGGACAGTATTTTGTCTGTAGATGAAATAAGCAATTTCTGCCCATGGCTGCCTTGCCACGATAAGCAACCTTGCCTAGAGGCAACGACGCTCAATTTTTCTTTGAAGAAGAATGGGGAAGCTGTCAGTAGTAGACATGTCTCATTGTCAAATGATCTCTAATAATGAAATAGTATTAAATGTTACATTCTGTGGATTTCTAATGGTTTTGAAGACTAAGTAAAGTATCTCTGGATGGTTAAACTGAAAACCCTTTATTATAATTAAATCAGAATCTAACATAACCTTGAGTTTGCTTTCTGGCCCTAAACTTATGTTACTTAATCATCTTAAACAATTTGTAAAGCAGTTATTAGAAAAACTGAGTCTAAGCCTCATATTTTTAAATGAGTTGAATAGTCACAATGCCTACCTAAAAGTAGCAATATTAATTTCAAATTTTGTATCAATATGCAGATTCATATCAATGAAAACCTAAAATCTGTATCAATATAAATTCTGTAAATGTAAGAAATTATAAATTCAATTTATATCAATTATAAAGATTTCTATCTACTAATAGCTATACAATGCTTTGTTCAAGAATAAAATTAGTAATCCATCCCATCTATTTCCTTCCTGTTCAAAATTATGACCATTTCCAAATTACCCCTTAAAATGTCAACCTATCTATAATTTATAAAATAATTATAACCAAACACCCAAACCCAAGGGATCAGGATGATGACTCTCCATAACTTCTTCCTGCTGAATAGGGGTAGTGAGAAATTCTCTAAAGGTGTGGGGAGGAGTAGGAAAATTAGAAAAACTGGTTAGAGTTAAGAAAGCTAGGTTTAGCATCTGTTATCTGGTCTCTGCATATTTGGAAGGTTCAGAGCTTGACTGAAGTTCTCGTCGGATCCATATGAAAGGTTGGGTGAGGTGAAATGACCTGGAATCAGCAGACATCCTAAAGCTGTTCTGTAAACAAGTCTCAGGACAGCATCAGGAAACAGAGGGCTGGAACAGAAGGTTAGTTCAGCATCCCGGTGGATGAATACTGTCAGAGCTGTACATTCTGCAATAGATGAACCTTACAACCAAAATTTTTGGTACTGTTAAGATTTTCTTATGAATTGTTCAGGATGCACAAATCAGTTAAGAATAAAATTCTGCTCCTTGTTTGAGCAGGTGAAAGACAGCTGTCTTTTTTATGAGTTAATTTTATCAATAACCAATTGTAATATGTCTTCATTCATGCCATGTGAAGGATGGCATGATGAAATTTTACCTGTCCTGTTTGATTTTCTCAAACTTTTCTGGTTCTTCAGGGGTCTCCCCATGTTATATCTGATCCATATAACTCTAGAAGGGGTCCAGAGCCTACTCTCTTTTTCTGTCAACACAAATACAGAGCATTTCTTTCAAAATAGTATGTCCTTGTTCCAATAACCAGAATTCATTGAACATTTAGCCTGACCTCCCTCCCAGAAGAGTTTTAATATAACCACCAAACTCATAACCACACTCATTTTGATAATTAAAACAATTCAAAGCAAATAAAGCAATCTAAACAAATACTAACCAATGAGACAATGCTTTTATTGTCCCCTACTTTGACCTTCCTGAGGTAAAGGCCAAATTATTTATATAATGTAAACTTAAATTCTCTTCTGCTTATTGTATAACGCTATTTCCTGGCTGTGTTCCTGTGTTCTAGTTTTCATGTGCTAGAGCCATGTGATTCAGCTCAGTTTGCTGAGAAACCAATTTTCTCGTCTTCCTGGACTTATATCATATGCATGTGTGTGTGACATTCAAGAATTCTTAAATTAATAGTGGATTCTTACCTTCCACATGGTGTGCCATCTGTATTGTGTAAACAATGTCAGAGAAGGGGAAGCCCTGCTGATAAAGAGAGTCCTTCATTTTGCTCCAAGCTTGAGCAGTTAGGTCATGGTAGACTTGGGTAGCAGGGTTTCCCCCCACACCGGTATGCCTAGCCATTTTAGGGTTTTAGTTAATTCCAGATGTAGCCAAATTGACAACCAAGAATAGCCAATCAGTCTACCTGTAGCCTGATTATTCTAATGGCTATATGTTATAGCCTTGTATGAACTGGTTGTTTATTCTATCTAGGATTGAAATACTAGAGTAATTTCTATGGTCTCATTTTGCCCTCTTAGTCATCTTTGTGGATTTGTGGTAATACCATACCATTGTTTAGATCTGCATTCCTCGCATCACTGTGGAAGCCAACATCCCTGTGCTTGCCCCATTTCTATCGTTCAGCTTTCATCTTATTTCCCTTCTCTTGTACTATGGACATTCCCAACAGGAGGAATAATGATTTCACACTGCTCTTCCTTTTTTATTTCTATCCCTTCTCTGCTTCTTTTGCTGGTCCATTCTATCTTTCTCAGTATGCCTATTAAGTAAATAGATGACAATTCCATTATTTGTCATCCTTAGGTTATATACATTGATTTCCCATAAACATGGATAAGGTAATCTAAGGTAGAATATTAAAGATGACAGGGATAGGAGCTGGAGAGATGGCTCAGCTTTAAGAGTCTTTACTGCACAAGCATGAGGACCAGAGTTCAAATTCAAGCATTCATGTAAAAAGTTGGGTGTCTGCAAACACCTGTAACAACAACAGCAACACCCACATATATTCAGAAATAAATAAATACATACATAAATACATAAATAAATAAAACAAATCTTTTTCTTAAAGTACTGGGGATATAACCCATTCTAGGCAATAAGTTCAGAATCTCTAATTTTCTCCTCCAAGGTTTGATGTTATAAAATTTTTCCTGTAACTTTAGTCTTCCTCCCCCTTTCTGTCCAGGTTCAGTTCTACAGTGGAACATATTTACTGTCCTTTACAGTTCATCATGGAGAAAACCTTTTCTTTACCCTCTTAGATTACAGTGCCAAGGGCCTGAGAACTAAGCTACAGATTAGCAGAAGACTGGTGCACTCTTCTTGGGTTTACACATACCATATCATAAAAAGGAATGAACCTCTGTGACATTTTAGCCTCCAAACAAAGGGAAAAGAATCTGAGCTTCAAGAGAAATAAATCAGGAGAGTGTGACTGTGAAATATAATGGGGGTTTAATGGTTGATAAATGCTACTGTAATAACATCTGTTTTAACAACATCAGCTTGGCATCAGCTCTGAAGGGCCCAGCCTAACATTATGTTAAGCTTGACCTTAGTGCCAACTCAGTTACTGGAAAAACCAGAACGTGTTCCAGGAACCAAGACACCCCCTACAATAGCCACACCTCCTCTAGCAAACAACCACTTCACTCCCTAGTAATAGCCAATCAGCTCTTGGGAGGAAGGTACCTAATGTTCTAGATGTCTCAAAATAGATTGCTTAAGCAAGCCACTATTGTTCATACCAAGCTGAAATCATCACTAGCCAATAAAAATGTGCTAAGTTGTAATTTTCAAATGTCAACCAATCATGTAACTGCCAAGTTGGAAAGTCTCTTACCCTACTGAAACTGTAATAAATAGACAAGGCTTCACCAGCTCAGGACCTTCCACATCCAACCACTGCATTGGAAAGGTGGGAGATATCAAAGCTAGAGCTTGAATAAAGACTCTTACCTTTTGCATACAAGTTGGACTCCTGGTGGTTTCTGATGGTCTATGGGGACCCTGCAGTCTGGGCATAACAGGCTCCTCATTTATGATGACAAACACTCTTTCAGGGAATAGAAAAGGCACTTCTTTAAAAGGAAATTTGTTCCTCACTTTTAGGCAGAAAAAAGAAAAATGGCAGGGATCTCTTAAAAGTCTAGCACCTTTAACACTAAATGAGCATTGTTCCAAAGGAGCATCTTCTAGGGTGGTAGATTCTGATCTCTTTCCAAAAGGTCATTCATTTGGAATACATTCCTCAATCATATCTTGAATTTTGGAATTCATCTTTGAGAAGTTTCCTTAAGAATCTTTTTGGTTGGTTGGTTGGTTGGTTTTGATTTCTCTGTGTAGCTCTGGCTGTCCTGGAACTCTCTCACAGAAATCTGCCTGCCTCTGCCTCCCCAGTGCTAGAATTAAAGGCATGTGCCACCACACCCAGCCCTTTAAGAAATTTTGATAGGAGGACTAGAGATGTAACTAAGTCATAGATGACTTGCTTAGAACATACAAGGCCCTGGGTTTGATACAGAAAAAGAAAAGAGAGAGAGAAAGAGAAGAAGGTGAAGATTGATTTTATTCCCTAGCTAATTGCATGTTCAAATCCATCTTCTGCTTTTCAGTTTGGGGACATGACTGTATGTAAAATCTACCCCCAGGAACTTCTTGTGTCAAACACTGACAACCCCAAATTGCTCTCCCCTGCTATCTTTGAGGCATACCTCTTTCCATAGACAGTGGCCAGGTGGCTCTGTGCTCACATCTATTCTGGTCTTGAGTCACCTTGAGTTTGAGAAGTCTTCTATCAGCTGCCTGAATAACTGTGTTCCTTTCCTTGCTCCTGAAAGTACCTTTGTACCCCAGGCTGTCCCTATCATCCCAGAACGCTGTTACTAACTGAAATCTGCCACCAGCAGGCTCTTCTTTTTGCTTCAGAGTTTTACTTCATTCTTGGAGGCTTTTGCTTTGAGAGCTTTTTATGAGAATTTTAAAATGGGCCACTAGGGTTTCCAGAGATAGCTAGTCTCCTATTGCTTTTGTACTATTGAAAAGAATCAACGTGCAAACATGAAGCTAAAAAGCCATATTTAATACTGAAAGCCCAGAAAAACAGACTTCAGGGATTTTTTTGTTTTGCTTTGTTTTTGCTCTTGTTTTTTTTATTTTTATTTTTTATGAGTGAGGAGAAGACTAAAGAGGGGAGAGGAGAGATAATAAGCAGACATATTTTCTCTCATGTGAGATTCAGGCTGACCTCTGGCTCATGATCCTCCTGCCTCTGCCTCTTCAGAATAGCCTACCAGCATGAGTCACCACAGGCAGTATTGCCTTTTCCCCCTGTATGTGATATGAACGCAGAAGGGATAATACTTGGAGGGAAGAAGGGGAGGCAGGGGTGGGAGTGAGTTGGGGGTGGTATATCTGAACAAGTTGTGATGATACACATGTATGAAATTCCATAATGAAACCCATTATTTTGTACACTAGTTGAAAAAAAAAACTAGTAATGTCTAACTAGTAATGTTAGACATCTAGAGGGGGAATTTCAAAGGAGAGACTATCTCTAAAAATGAAGGGATGTGCCTAGTGCACACACCTTTAATCCTTGCTCTCTGAGGCAAGGGCAGGTAAATCCCTATGAACTGCAGGCCAGCATGGTCAACACAGCCAAAGCTACATTGTGAGATCCCCTCTCAAACAAAACAAAACCACAAAACAAATAGAAAAAAAAAAAAAAAGCCAAGGGCTAACTGGAGGAAGTAGTATTTCTCAGAGAAAAATGCCAAGACAGAAACAACAACTACAACAACAACAGCAACAGCCCCTCAGTCTATTGTACCCCTATAATGGAAAGACTACAGCTTTTAAGAAGGGCATGGCGCCCACAGTGCACTTTTAATTCTTGTTGCTGCTTTCCTAAATAGGGGAATTCAGACTCAATTTTCTAATCAATGAAATTGAAATAAGATGTACTCATTTTCCATAGCCATGAGTTATTCAACCTAAGCTTCCATCAAAACATGAACCAAAAAAATATTCAGGGGTCTGGAGAGATGGCTCAGAGATTAAGAGTACCCAGCTTTAATTCCCAGAACCCACATGGTGGTTCACAGCCATCCATAACTCCAGTTTTAGGAGATCCAATATCCTCTTCTGACTTCTGTGGTTACCAAGCATACACATGGTACATGTACATACATGCAGGCAAAGCACTCAAACACATAAAATAAATCCTTAAAAGATGTTCAGGAAAAAATTGCACCAATACAAAACGTGTACAGTAAACCCTTGTTATCAACTCTTCCATTAATACTGCATAATAACACCTAGCCTAACATTCACATTGCATTCAGTATTATACAGATGATACAGTCACATGACCCTTACAAAAACATATCCTGAGAAGCCACTGTTGGGTAATTTTGTTGTGTGCTGCTAATGAGCTATATATTTTTGAAGGTATCTGTGCTATAACCAAGGAACACAAGGAACATAATATGGAGTCACAATCATATATTCAGTCTGACATTGAAATATTATGGAGACCTCTGCCTGGGCCACCAGGGCTCCGTAGCCAAATAGGGCTGGGAGAAAGCCAGCCTCCCAAGAGTGTTGGCAAGCATGTCTGCTCAGATGGATACACGTGGAATCCCCAGGACACAGAGACTGAGGAGCAGGCTTCTGGTTTCTTTCGGTGGCTAGAGAGCAGATCCTGCCACACAGGGCTCCATACTCAAATAGTACCAGAAGAGAGCTGGTATCCCAGGAGTGCCGACAGACCTTCAAGCACAGGCAAGACCACCACTTCTGTTCAAATTCACTGGATCAAGAAGGACCCTTGCAGATCCATCAGGATGCAGAAAACAAGGGACAGCTGGGGACTAGATCCTTCTGGTTTCTGTCTGCATCCCAGAGCTGACTCTGGACCACAGCTCTCCAAACACAAATTCCTTTCAGAGAGAACTGGTCTTCAAGGAGTATTGACACCTAGGCTTGCAGGAAAGACAAGCCACAGTCAGAGAGAGTAAGACCAGCTAACACCAGAGATACCAGATGGCGAAAGGCAAGGGCAAGAACATAAGCAACAGAAACCAAGACTACTTGTCATCATCAGAACCCAGCTACTCCACCACAGCAAGCCCTGGATACTCCAACACACCAGAAAAGCAAGACTCAGACTTAAAATCACATCTCATGATGATGATAGAAGATTTTAGGAAGGAAATAAATAACTCCCTTAAAGAAATACAAGAGAACACAGGTAAACAACTCGAAGCCCTTAAAGAGGAAACATAAAAATCCCCCAAAGAATTACAGGAAAACATAATCAAACAGATGAAGGAAATGAACAAAACAATCCAGGAACTAAAAATAGAAATAGAAACAATAAAGAAATCACAAAGGGAGACAACTCTGGAGTTAGAAAACCTAGGAAAGAGATCAGGAGTCATAGATGCAAGCATCACCAACAGAATACATGAGATAGAAGAGGGGCTGGAGAGATGGCTCAGGGGTTAAGAGCACTGATTGCTTTTCCAGAGGTCCTGAGTTCAAGTCCCAGCAACCACATGGTGTCTCACAACCATCTATCCTGGGATCCAATGCCCTATTCTGGCATGTCTAAAGACAGTTACACTGTACTCATATAAATAAAATAAATAAATCCTGAGAGAGAGAGAGAGAGAGAGAGAGAGAGAGAGAGAGAGAGAAGAGAGAATCTAAGCTACAGAAAATACCATAAAAAAGATTGGCACAACTGTCAAAAAACAAAACAAAACAAAACAAAAAACAACGCAAAATGCAAAAAGCTCCTAACCCAAAACATCCAGGAAATTCAGGACACAATGAGAAGACCAAACCTAAGGATAATAGGTATAGAAGAGAGTGAAGATTCCCAACTTAAAGGACCAGTAAATATCTTCAACAAAATTATAGAAGAAAACTTCCCTAACATAAAGAAAGCAATGAACATAAGTATACAAGAAGCCTACAGAACTCCAAATAGATTGGACCAGAAAAGAAACTCCTCCCATCACATTATAGTCAAAACACCAAATACACAAAATACGGAAAGAATATTAAAAGCAGTAAGGGAAAAAAGATCAACAAACATATAAAGTCAGACCTATTAGAATTACACAAAACTTCTCACCAGAGACTATGAAAGCTAGAAGACCCTGGGCAGACATCATACAGACGCTAAGAGAACACAAATGCCAGCCCAGGCCACTATACCCAGCAAAACTCTCAATTATCACAGATGGTGAAAGCAAAATATTCTATGACAAAACCAAATTTGTACAGTATGTTTTCACAAACCCAGCCCTACAAAGAATAATAGATGGAAAACATCAACACAAGGAGGGACACTACACCTTAGAAAAAGTGAGAAAGTAGTCTTTCAACAAACTCAAAAGAAGATAGCCACATGAATATAAAAATAACATCGAAAATAAAAAGAAGCAACAATCACTTTTCCTTAATATCTCTTAGCATCAATGGACTCAATTCCCCAATAAAAAGACATAGACTGACAGACTGGATCCATAAACAGTAACCAGCATTTTACTGCATCCAGAAAACGCACCTCTGTGTTAACGACAAACACTACCTCAGAATAAAGGGCTGGAAAACAATTATCCAGGCAAATGGTCCCAAGAAACAGGCTGGAGTAGCCATTCTAATATTGGATAAAATTGACTTTCAACCAAAAGTCATCAAAAAAGATAAAGAAGGACACTTCATACTCATCAAAGGAAAAATCTACCAAGAAGAACACACAATTCTGAACATCTATGCTCCAAATGCAAGGACACCCACATTCATGAAAGAAACTTTACTAAAGCTCAAAGCACACATTGCACCTCACACAATAATAGTGGGAGACTTCAACACCCCACAATCATCAATGGAAAGATCTTGGAAACACAAACTAAACAGAGACATGGTGAAACTAACAGATGTTATGGACCAAATGGATTTAACAGATATCTATAGAACATTTCATCCTAAATCAAAAGACTATACCTTCTTCTCAGCACCTCATGGTACCTTGTCCAAAATTGTCCATATAATCGGTCACAAAACAAACCTCAACAGATATAAGAAGATTGAAATAATCCCATGTCCCCTATCAGATCACTAGGGATTAAGGCGGGTGTTCAATAGCAACAACAACAGAAAGCCCACATACACATGGAAGCTGAACAACGCTCTACTCAATGATAACTTAGTCAAGGAAGAAATAAAGAAATTAAAGACTTCCTAGAATTTAGTGAAAATGAAAGTATAACATACCCAAACCTATGGGACACAATGAAAGCAGTGTTAAGAGGAAAACTCATAGCTCTGAGTGCTTCCAAAAAGAAACTGGAGAGAACATATACTAGCAGCTTAACAGCACACCTGAACGCTCTAGAACAAAAAGAAGCTAATACACCCAAGAGGAGTAGAAGGCAAGAAATAATCAAATTAAGGGCTGAAATCAATCAAGTAGAAACAAAAAGAATTATACAAGAACCAACAAAACCAGGAGCTGGTTCTTTGAGAAAATCAACAAGATAGATAAACCCTTAGCCAAACTAACCAGAGGGCGCAGAGACAGTGTCCAAATCAACAAAATCAGAAATAAAACGGGAGATATGACAACAGAATCTAAAAAAAATCACAAAAAATCATCAGATCCACTACAAAAGCCTATACTCAACAAAATTGGAAAAATCTGGATGAAATGGACAAGTTTCTAGACAGATACTAAATACCAAAATTAAGTCAGGAACAGATGAACCATCTAAACAGTCCCATAATGCCTAAAGAAATAGAAGCAGTCATTAACAGTCTTCCAACCAAAAAAAGCCCATGACAAAAATGGGTTCAGTGCAGAATTCTATCAGACCTTCAAAGCAGACCTAATACCAATACTCTTCAAACTATTCCACAAAATAGAAACAGAAGGAACACTACCTGATTCATTGTATGAGGCCACAGTTACACTGATACCAAAACCTCACAAAGACCCAACAAAGAAAGAAAACTTCAGACCAATTTCCCTTATGAATATCGATGCAAAAATACTCAATAAAATTCTTGCAAACTGAATCCAAGAGCACATCAAAATGATCATTCAACATGATCAAGTAGCCTTCATCCCAGGGATGCAGGAGTGGTTCAATACCCAAAAATCCAACAACGTAATCCACTACATAAACAAACTAAAAGAAAAAAAGCCACATGGTCATTTCATTAGATCCTGAAAAAGCATTTGACAAAATTCAACATCCCTTCAGGATAAAAGTCTTGGAAAGATCAGGAATTCAAGGACCATAGCTAAACATAGTAAAAGCAATATACAGCACACCAGTGGCCAACATCAAACTAAATGGAGAGAAAATGGTGCTGGTTCAACTGTGGGTCTACATGTAGAAGTATGCAAATAGATCATTCTTATCTTCCTGTATAAAGCTCAAGTCCAAGTGGATCAAGGACCTCCACATAAAACCAGATACACTGAATCTAATAGAAGAGAAAGCGGGGGAAATTCTCGAACACATGGGCACAGGGGTAAAGTTCCTGAACAGAACACCAATGGCTTATGCTCTAAGATCAAGAATCGACAAATGGGACCTCATGAAATTACAAAGCTTCTGTAAGGCTAAGGACACTGTCAATAGGACAAAACAGCAACCAACAGATTGGGAACAGATCTTTACCAATCCTATGTCTGATAGAGGGCTAATATCCAATATATACAAAGAACTCAAGAAGCTAGTCTCCAGAGATCCACTCTGGCTTGACTGGTCTGGAGCTCACTGTGTATACCATTCTGGCTTTGACTCACAGACATCTGTCTTTTTTTGACTCTGGAGCAGTGGAATTAAAGGTGTGAATCATCATATCTAACCTTTGTATTTCTTTTGAAACAATTCTGCTAACAAAATTTTTGTGTGGACCAAATGACAAACATAGTCCCTTATACAAATCACCAGTGCATTGGCTTGAAAGTAAATCATCTTGAAATGAATTTATTCTAATTATAATAATGAACTTCTCTTGTAAAATAACAATTTCAGTGCATTACTACAGTAATTTATGGGTATAATTCTTATTTAAGTTAATTTGATTAAAATTGATTTAAAACTTTAAAAAAAGAAATATCATTATGGCTTAGATGATTGTACAGGAAAATGTGCTTGAGTTATATACAAATACATTTTATATAAGGAACTTGAGGGTAGATGGTTTAATAGATAAAGAGCTTGCTATATAAGTATGAAGACCTGAGTTCAAATCCCCAGCATCCATGTAAAAATCTGGATGTGATAACCCACACTTGTAATCCCAGTACTAGGAGACATGGGTAGATCCCAGGGGTTCATTAGTTAGCCAGCCTAGCCCAATTGGTAAGCCCTAAGTTCAGTGAGCGATTATGTCTCAAAACATACAATGGAGAGTAATAGAGAAGAATACCCATGCACACAAACGGGCATATATTCCCTTCCTCTTACTCTGGATATATATTGCATATACATGCACAAAGAATAGAAAGGAAGACACTTATGGAATTGGTATAGCACCCCTCTGGGTATATCTGTGAGAAATTTCCAGATAGGTCATGAGGGCTGTCACATACTCAATAGGTAATCCATCGATGAACTTAAACTTTGAGTAGACTCTTAAGAATTGGCAATATTATGAAGAGTATGTTCTACCTGGAGGAAGTACAGCACTTGGAACATATCTTTAAAAGATGTATGTTGCCCTGGACCCTTCCTATCTGTCTGTCTCTGCTTCCTGGACACCATAAAATAAACAAGCATCTTAGGGTTTCCATTGTTTTGAAGAGACGCCATGACCACAGCAATTCTTATAAAGGACAACATACAATGGGACTGGCATACAGTTTCAGAGGTTTAGTTCATTATTGTCATGGTGGGAAGCATGGCAGCATGCAGACAGACATGGTGCTAGAGAAAGAGCTGAGAGTTCTACATCTTGATGGAGAAGGGACGGTGAGTTCTACGTCTTGATTCACAGGCAGCAGAAATGAATTCCACACTAGGCTTAGCTGGATCATAGGAGACCTCAAAGCCTGCCCCTACAGCAACCACACTTCCTCCAACTAGACCACACTTACTCCAACAAGGCCACATCTCCTAATAATGCCACTCCCTATGACCAAGCCTTCAAACAAGTGAGTTTCTGGGAGCCATTCCTGTTCAAATCACAGTAATAGGTTTGTTTTGCCATGCCCTCTGCCTCAGGAAATGCCCACAGACAGTGCAGCCAGCTGACTGTGGACCAAGATTTAAAATTATGGCCAACATATATCCTTCCCCAAAATATATTAATAAATTATTTTGGGAGAAAAAACAAAGCCATAAAACTCCTTGCCATTGTGGTTAGAGCAAGGTTTTAAACATGACAACCAAAGTCCAGGTTAGAGCAAGGTTTTAAACATGACAACCAAAGTCCAAACAGCTAAAGACTAAGTAAATAAGACTCCCTCAAACTTACATTCTTCTGTGGAACAAAAATAGAAACCATCAGTCTCAGTCTGAATGAGAGGAAGCACCTGCATATCATGAATCTGGTAAGGAGTTATTACACAAAGTCTATAAGGAACTCTTGCAATTCAATAGCAAAAGCAAAATGGACTGATTGCAAAGTGAACAAAGAAGCCAAATACACACATTTCTAAGGAATTAAAAGTGGCCAAGAAGAAGAAGAAAAGTGTTCAACAGTACTAATTTTCACATTAATGCAAATGAAAATCACAGTAGGATACCAATGTCACTCTAACATTAGGATGACTATCATCAAGAAGACAAGAGACTAAGTGTTTAAAGAGGCCCATGAGATGGGCTACCAACCCTGAATTGCATCCCCAGGACCCCCATGATGAAAGAAGTGTATCAAGTCCTACAGCTTGTTCTCTGACACTCCTCCCCCGACACATTACATACATTAATTTAATTATACATAGTTATTTTTAAAGGCTTTAAAAGACATAAGAACAGGGTGGCCTTCTGCTTTGGGAATATATATTGGCATAGAGTTACCAAAAAAAACGGGAAAAATTAAAGCAGAACAGTCACACTTCTAAGATTCTGAAGGAAACAAAATCAATATCTCAAAGAGGCTTCTAAACCCTTGTTTATCCACAGGAGCTGAAAAATGAAAATAAGTCCATTTGTCCATTAATGGATAAAGATGTAGTGGCACATATTCACAATGGACTATTATTCAGCAGTTTTAAAAAAGCAGTCTTAAAGAGGCAAGTTGGCACATACTTGCAACTCAGGAAGCTGAAGAGACACAAGTTCAGCCTGGGTTGCAGAAGGAGATCCTGTCTCAGAAGGAAAAACAAGACAATGAAAAGGAGAAGCAAAGAGCTGTTATCTGAGACAACCTGGATGAACTCTATGGGTATCAAATAAATAAGGACAAAGACCAAGCACTGTGTGTGTGTTCTCTCACCGTAGGAACACAGCACTGGGGGTTGCCAGCGGTGGGGTGTGGGGGAGTGGGAGAAAGATATAAAATTTCAGTTCTAAGATGAAAAACATCTGAACTTGGCCTACTGGTTCATTCCTGGCAATCCCAGCACTTGGGAGTATAAATCAGGAGGATTGTGAATTCAAGATCAGACTAGGTAGGATATCTGATCAAGTTTCACGCTATCCTGGGCTACAGCGAGAGACCCTGGCTCCAAAAGCAAAATGTACTGCCACTACTAACAAAAATATAAGGAGTTCTCAAGACCTAATGTGTGTGCAGCATGGTGACTGGAGTTATAATACTGTATTGAATAATTGATATTTTCTATGAGAACAGATCTTAAGTGCTCTTAGTACCATGAAATAAAAGCCTCTGAAATTACGGATTTGCTCATTAACCTGATCATATTCATCATTCTGCAGTATATACTCATGTCAAACCATTATACCACAAATCTTAAATTTATGTAAGTTTTAAAATTAAATTTCTTTAATTTGTAAATTAAGTGTATGTGTGCACGTATGCATGTGTGTGCAGGTATACTCATGCAGGCAGGCAAGCAAGTCAACCAGTATCATTGTCCATTCTAGGAAGGAACTATTTGAAGGCACATAAACAAGTTAACCAAATACCTTCCCTTTGCTTTATAAAAACCAATCGGTGTTTTTGTCTGCTATTTGCGATACAGGGGACAGAACTTGGGATGGGTATCATATATGCCAGGCAAGTGCTGCAACCACTTGGCTACACCCCCAGTATACGAGTATTTTAATTTTTCTCATCTACCTTTGATTTTTACTCTCATCCCTACCCCTTCCCTGGTAATAAGAGTAGAGCTACATATTCCTACGAGCCTAAAAGTTTCAAGTGTTGTTTCAATCAAGTAAAACTAAAGAAAAGGGTCTGAAAAATACTTTCATTTATTCTCAATTGACTGCAGACTTCACACAGCTTATTTTTGCCAATAATGCTGATGCAGAATTTCCTAGTCAATTGTTTCATTATTATAAAATAATCAATTAGCCCATTATGAAGTGGTACCCTGAATCTCTTTGCATGTCTCATCAGTATCTCCTTCCTGTACATTGATGTACACTTCTACTTTAATTGACAGCATCTGATAATAATGCTTATTCCTTCTGTTTCAAAAATCTAACAGAGAACACACACAGACACTCTTTTTTTTTTTATACTTTATTTACATTTCAAATGTTTCCCCCTTCCCAGATCTCCGCTTGGGAACCTCCCCATTCCTTCCTCCCTCCCCCTACTTCTATGGGGGTATTCCCCCACTCACCCACTTTTGTCTTCCCTCCTTGGCATTCTTCTATTCTGGGGCACCTAACACCCTCAGGCCCAAGGGCCTCTCCTTCCCTTGATGGCTAACAAGACCCTCCTCTGCCACATATGTGGCCAGGACCATGGGGCTCTCCATGTATATTCTTTGGTTGGTGATCCAGTCTCCAGGAGGATCGGGAGGTCAGGCCAGTGGACACTGATGCTCCCTCCATGGGGCTGCCAACTCCCTCAGCTCCTTTAGTCCCTTCTCCAACTCCTCCATCTGGTACCTCATGCTCAGCCCAATGGTTGCTGTGAAGTGACTCTTGGGTATTCTGAACTTTTGGGCTAATAACCACTTATCAGTGAATACATACTGTGTTCATTATTTTGTGACTGAGTTACCTCGACCAGGATAATATTTTCAAGTTCCATCCATTTGCCTAAGAAATTCATGAAGTCATTGTTTTTAATAGCTGAGTAGTATTCCATTGTGTAAATGTACCACATTTTCTGTATCCGTTCCTCTGCTGAGGGACATCTGGGTTGTTTCCAGTTTCTGGCTATATTAAATATGGCTGCTATGAACATAGTGGGGCATGTGTCATTACATCTTCTGGGAGCATCTTCTGAGTATATGCCCAGGAGTGGAATAGCTGGATCCTCAGGTAGTATTATGTTCATTTTTATGAGGGCCTGCCAAACTGATTTCCAGAGAGGTTGTATCAGCTTGCAATCCCACCAACAATGAAGGAGTGTTCCTCTTTCTCCACATCCTCGCCAACATCTGCTGTCACCTGAGTTTCTGATCTTAGCCATTCTGACTGGTATGAGATGGAATCTCAAGGTTGTTTTGATTTGCATTTTCCTGATGACTAAGGATGTTGAACATTTCTTTAGGTGCTTCTCAGCCCTATGAGTTTCCTCAGTTGAGAATTCTGTTTAGTTCTTTTCCCCATTTTTGATAGAGTTATTTGGATCTCTGGAGACTAGCTTCTTGAGTTCTTCGTATATATTGGATATTAGCCCTCTATCAGACATAAGATTGGTAAAGATCTTTTCCCAATCTGTTGGTTGTCATTTTGTCCTATTGACAGTGTCCTTTGCCTTACAGAAGCTTTGTAATTTCATGAGGTCCCATTTGTCGATTCTTGATCTTAGAGCACAAGCCATTGGTGTTCTGTTCAGGAACTTTTCCCCTGTGCCCATGTGTTTGAGACTTTTCCCCGCTTTCTCTTCTATTAGATTCAGTGTATCCGGTTTTATGTGGAGGTCCTTGATCTACTTGGACTTGAGCTTTGTACAGGGAGATAGGAATGGATCAATTCACATTCTTCTACATGTAGACCACCAGTTGAACCAGCACCATTTGTTGAAAATGCTGTCTTTTTTTCCACTGGATGGTTTTAGCTCCTTTGTCAAAGATCAAGTGACCATAAGTGTATGGGTTCATTTCTGGGTCTTCAATTGTATTCCATTGATCTACCTGCCTGTCACTGTACCAATACCATGCAGTTTTTATCACTACTGCTCGGTAGTACAGCTTGAGGTCAGGGATGCTGATTCCCCGAGAAGTTCTTTTATTGTTGAGAATAGTTTTTGCTATCCTGGGTTTTTTCTTATTACAAATGAATTTGAGAATTGCTCTTTGAAGAATTGAGTTGGAATTTTGATGGGGATTGCATTGATCTGTAGATTGCTTTCAGCAGGATGGCCATTTTAACTATATTAATCCTGCCAATCCATGAGCATGGGAGATCTTTCCATCTTCTGAGGTCTTCTTCAATTTCTTTCTTCAGAGACTTGAAGAAAGGTTATACAGACCTTTCACTTGTTTGGTTAGAGTCACACCAAGACACTTTAGCTTGTCTGTGACAATTGTGAGGAGGTAAGAGGACTCACACAGACACTCTTAAAGCCAGACAGAAGGTCCTTGTTGCTGGCTACTGGCTGTGCCAGGACTTGCCCAAATCATGTAGCCCTGATCCTCACTAGCCTTTGTCTTTTATACACATCTGGTTGGCACACTTTGGTTAGCAAGAAGCAGAACTACAGAAGCCAAAAAACAAGGTTAGTCCATTTTGGGACTTTCCTGGATCCTCAAACTATGCTCTAGGGTTTTTGATCAGTTAGGCCTTTACTTCCGTTTTGGCAGATGTTGGGTCCTCTATGCTGGGTTTTAATGTGTGAAATCTGTTTCTACCATTCTGTCAGTTGTGCTAAGGTCTGGGGGTCTGTTACCCTTCAAACTACAAACTTACTTGGAGTGATAACTATCTACCAATTAGGAAGATAGCAAGCATGAAAAGAGTGATTTTTTTTTTTTTATCTAAAGAAGCATGAAACATTAAGAAATTTATGTCTAAGTCATGGTAACCCCCACCTTTAATCCCAGCACGTGGGAAGCATAGAGAGCCAAATGATTGTCAGTTCCAGGCAATCTACAGGTCTACATCTAGGGCTACATAGAGAGACCCTGTCCTAAACAAACAAACAAAACAGAAAAAGAAAAAGAAAAAGAAAAAAAAGTTAAGCTGGGCAATGGTGTTGCACGCCTTTAATCCCAGCACGTGGGAAGCAGAGACAGGCAGATTTCTGAGTTCGAGGCCTGCCTGGTCTACAGAGTTCCAGGACAGCCAGGGCTACTCAGCGAAACCCTGTCTCGAAAAACCAAAAAAAAGAGAAAAAAAGAAAAAAAAAGTTAAATATTATAACAACAAAGAGGACTTAAGGACACGTGTTTCCATGCTCATACCTGAGAATTAAGGTCACTGAGTGCTATTAATGCAAGAAGATATGCCATCTCACTGAGTCACAGAGTGATCATTCTGTGATCTATAGGGATACAAGAGTTGGCAGAGAGGAGAGGGAAATGGCTTCCTCATTCTGCAAGCTCCCTCCTGCCTCTTTCTGCCTCACACAGTCTGTCTGGGTGCCAAGATCTCAGCAGGAGATTTATGTAGGCCAGTCTGTACCAGCCACAGCAGATACCCAGAATGTGTTCCATGACTGATTTTGCAGCTCATGCTTTGGTGATTCAGGCAGGGCCATAGCCTTGGCACATGCACACTATACTTTCGTGTAAATAGTCATTTCCTGACAACCTAAGTCACAGGCTAGGTAACATGAGCTACACGGGTGGTTTCCTTCTCCCTGCTCTATAAATAACTTCTTAGCAAACCTCCACGTTCCCTGCTCAGTACTCTGAAAACAGTTCTCCCAGGAAGAAATGAAAAGGGCAGGTCCTTGTCCCCAAGAAGCATTGGTCTAACAAGTGGGTGAGCACAGAGCTGGCTAGCTCTATAAACAATGACATGTTAGATCAGGTGACATGGAGAAAGCAGAGCTTGTGTGTGGGAGGGAGAAGAAGAGCATATGGAGGAATAGTGCTCCAGGGGTTACATTTGAATAGAGTTTTAAAGCTCATCAAGGGTTCAACAGGTAAGAGGAAGTGGGAGGAGGCTGTAATAGTCAGACCTTTTTATTGCTGTGACTTTATTTATTTATCTATGAAAAGGTCCATATGTGGCCTAGAGTCCTCCTGCCTCCACCGCCTCAGTGCCAGCATATCTGCCCGCATCCAGTTAATTAATGATGTGACAAATATTAGAGAAGGGGAGGGGCTTTAAAAGAAGATTGACGTATTTTGTCTCACGACTTCAAATTGTCTATGGCTGACAGAAAACCAAGGAGTCACAGGAAGAGATCACGGACATACCCTAAGTGATCCAGTTATTCTAACTAGGTCCCATAGTTCTACCACCAACAATGGTGTATCCAGTGGCAAAAGGCAGAGCCTTCATGATCCACTTCCCCAAAGCGTCATCTCTGAATAGTCCTCACACATAGGATCAAGTCTCCAAAGCATAAGCTTTCTGAGTGGCTACTTCCTATCCAAACTCTAAGCTCAGCTCTGTAGGAAAACAATACTGCAGTACCACATGACCAGCTCCATGTGAAGGCAGAGACTTCCACCCACAGGTATGAATTCTTTTGTTTGTTTGTTTGTTTGTTTTTGTTTTTGTTTTTGGGTTTTTCAAGAAGGGGTTTCTCTGTGTAGCCCTGGATGTCCTGGAACTCACTCTGTAGACCAGGCTGGCCTCGAACTCAGAAATCCACCTGCCTCTGCCTCCCAAGTGCTGGGATTAAAGGCGTGAGCCACCACTGCCCGACAAGGTATGAATTGTATTATTTATAACCTGTGAATGCTAATGGAAAACATTCCTATCCTATATACTCACACCATTCCCTTTCTTGCTAGGTATAGAAATAATAAAAGATGAACTGTAAGAAAACTATCTGAACATTCTCCAGAATTAGTAAGAGGTAATACCGTAGATGCAAATTTGAGGACTGTACTAGCTGGACTATATAGCAACTTGATGCAAGATAGTCATCGGAGAGAAGGGAGCCTCAGTTGAGTAAATGACTCCATGATATTGAGCTACAGTAGAGCACTTTTTACATTAGTGATTATGGGGGAGGTCCCAGCCCATTGTAGATGATGCCACCCTGGGTTCTATTGAGAAAGCTAGCTGAACAAGCCAGGAGAGACAAGCCAGTAAGTAACATCCCTTCATGGCCTCTTCCTGGCCCCTGCCTCCAAGTTTCTGCCCTGTTTGAGTTCCCATTCTGATTGATGATGATAATGCTGAACTGTGATGTGTAAGCTAAATAAACCCTTTCCTCCTCAACCTGCTTTTTTGGCCAAGGTGTTTCATCACAGCAATAGGAACCATGACAAGAGCAAAGACAAACTTCATGCTCGGGCTAGATTCTGATATCAGCTAATCATGCTTCCAGTGATCCTAAGAGCTAGTAATGAGGAGAGTCAAAAATCAAATTTGTTCCTGGAAAAGGAGGAAGGCTGAATGTACCAAATATACTTGGTGTTATCCCCCAAATAGTGAAAATATATCTGGTTTTTACTTTCGTTGGTTGGTTGGCTTAGGAGACAGTGCCTTATTTTGCTGACATGTTGAAAGAAATGCTTTTCCTCCCCTCCTCCCCTCTCTGGAGATAGGGCCACCTGGCCAGCAAATATTCTCTGTCAACATAGGCTCTCCCAAACAACAATGGCTCTGAGGTAAAGAATAACATCATTAACAGACTCACTAAGAGTCCCCTAATTGTGTGAAAGGTCAACAACCAACTCAGGCTGTGACCAGAATCTGCCTCAAGAATGTATAAAAGGTGTGAGCTTTGAGAATTTGGGGTCGCCCCTGTCTTGTGTGCAGGATGACCCCAATGCATTGGAAATAATAAACCTCTTGTTAATTGCGTCGCTCTCTGTTTCTGTTTCCATGTCTTTGGAAGGGGGGACTACCAGTAGTTGCAACCTTCAGGTCCAACAATGTCACTCACTGGTGATGACCTTGAACTCCTGATCTTCTTGTCTCCACCTCTGGAGTGTTGGGAATACAGGTGTGCACCACCATGAAAGTCACTGAGGCCCAATAGCTCAGCCCTGTTGAGACATTAAAGACAGGCTCACCTGACCATAAAGGCTTGTGTGTTGACAACCACTTGTAGACCACAGCTGAAGATGTATTGGTTCCTAGAAAAACCAGAACTCGAGCCAAGTATAAATGAATCAGTGACACATGCCTTTAAGGCCAGCACTCAAGAGGGAATTCAAGGACATAGTGAATTCCAAGACATCCAGAGCTACACAGTGAGACCCTGTTTAGAAGAAGAAGGAAAAAAAGAAAAAGAAGAAAAGGAGGAGGAGGGGGAAGAGGAGGAAGAGGAAGTCAAAGAACAATAATGAGAGGAAGAGGAAGAAGAAGAAAAGGGAATGAAGGAAGGAAAGAAGGAAGGAAGGAAGGAAGGAAGGAAGGAAGGAAGGAAGGAAAAGCCAGAGGCAGACAATCCATAGTGTGCTGGCAGCTTATAGACACTTTCTTTCCAGGCTGCTCACCTTCTAAACAATCAAACAAAAGCCAGGCAACAGCAACCCTCCTGGCAGGCAGCTCTAGTGACTTCTGATACCTGTCATGGCAACTTGGCCTCTCTCTGAGCCCTCCTCCCCATGCTGCACAGTAAACTCCTTTAGCTTTCACCCTCACGGGTTTTCTGTGGGTTTTAGTCATGGGACTCAAGAGGTAAGAACCAGGAATTGGCCTCTGGTATTGGGATTTCTGGAGACCACTGATTATGGAGCACCTTAGCACCAGCACCAAGCCTTCTGAGTCTGTTGATCAGACTCTGTAACATGCCAAGCACCAATGTCTCAGCTCTTTCATTTTTTAACTAATTATTTTATTTAGCTAATTAATTAAAAATAATTTAATTAATTATTGTGTTATTTACTTATTGAGGCATCATCTCATTCTTTGGAGAAGAAGCTAATTTAAACTTGTAGCAACCCTTCTGGCTCAGCTTCCTAAATGCTAGGAAAATAGGTATAAACTATTACACTTGACTTGTATTTTCTATTTTTCCAACGTGCCCAAACAAAATTCTTTCTTGAAATTTAATCTTCATGGTGAGGCTTTTGTAAGGTTGAAACTTAACCCAACTGTAATGCTCAGTGGTAGAACTTTAGTAGGTAATAAAACTTAAATGAAGCCATATGAATGTCTTAGTTACTTTGCTATTGCCATCACTAAAACACCATAACCAAGGGAACTTATAAAAGAAAATGTTTAATTTGGGAACTTGTCTTAATTAGGGTTTCCATTGCTGAGAAAAGACACCATGACCAAGGCAACTCTTATAAAGACAACATTTAACTGGGCCTAGCTTACAGGTTCAGTCCATTATCATCAAGGCAGGAAGCATGGCAGCATCCAGTACTGGAGGAGCTGAGAGTTACAAAGGCAAACAGGAGAAGATTGTCTCCCATGTGGCTAGGAGGAGGATCTCAAAGCCCACCCCCACACTGACACACTTCCTCCAACAAGATCATACCTACTCCAACAAGCCACATCTCCTAATAGTGCCACTCTCTGGGCCAAGCATATTCAAATCACCACAGAGTTCCAGAGAGTTAGAGTCCCAGGTCATTATGGCAAGGAGCATGGCATCAGGCAGCCAGGCACTGGAGCAGTAGCTCAGAGCTTACATCTGATCCACAAATATGAGAATGGCTTGAGCTTTTGAAACCTCAAAGCTCACCCCCCTCACACCCTTTCTTAGACAAGACCTTCTAATCTTTCCTAATCAGTTTCAAGAACTGCAGACCAAGCATTCAAATATTTCAACCTATAGGGACCATTTTCATTTAAACCACCAAATTTCACTCCCTGGCCCCCATAGGCTTGTAGCCATATCTTAATTTGAAATGCATTTAGTCCAATTTCAAAAGTCCCCAGAGTCTTTCAGTCTCAAGACTGTTTAAAAGTCCACAGTCTCTTTTGAGACTCATGGGAATCTCATAACTATAAGCCTATATAAAATAAAAAAGCAAATTATATAATTTTGGCACACAATGGCATTCTGTGTACATTACCATTCCAATTGGGAAGAATTAAGGCATAGTAGGACATACTAGACAAAAATAAGACTAAAATCCACCAGGGCAAACTCCAAATCGTGTATTTCCATGTTTGATGTCAAAAGGTTCTTCTCTTCCAGTTAGCTGACTACAACATACTTCTCTCTCTTGGGTTGATTCCACTTCCTGTCTGCGGGGCTCCCTGATCACACATCCGGTCCCAGCTGCTCTCAACTATCCACAACCCTACTCCTGTATCCTTCATGACTTTAGTGTTAGAACCACATGACAGAAGCTGCCAGGTTCTCTGCCTGCTTAGGATAGAGCCTAGTCCCCTCCTAGAATTACATTCCCATAAGCTTTGCTTTGAGGTTTTCCTTCTTTGCATGAGCTTGCCTTTGTACAGTTGGGAGTGGGGTCCTTTCCTGAAGGCATCTCTCCTTTTATTCCATTTGCATTCGTCCTTTCTTTAAACATCTCATCTCTTTGAACAAAAGCCTTGGCTCCAACTGCTCTTTTTAATCCCCAAGCTGTACAAGTTATTGTTTGGTTGGTTGATTGGTTGGTTGTTTTTCCAGTTTGCTCTTTTTAATTGAAGATATTGTTGGGTTAGGGATGGAAAACCCACTTCAGTTACAGAAGCTTAAAAATGGAAGCTTTATTTTCTGAGAGCTCAGGGAAGCATCCAGTTTAGGATCTGATCGAGTTCCTGAAGGAAGATTTTACAACTTTTTAAAGGCTGGGAACACAAAGCTGAGGGTAGCTGCAGTGTTATCTAATTGTATTTTGACATTATGGGTTAAACAAGGGAGTACCCACTGGAAACTGGACCGTATCCAGGACACCTGGCTTCAAGGTCCTTAATTCATTCTCCTAGACAGTAGGTCCAGAGCTCAGAGTGATAAGGGATCAAAGGAGCAGATCAGCTGCATGTAGTCAATTAGAGCATACCAAGAAATTGGTTATATATTTACAACTTATGTGCCTTGGTTTAGATAACAGCAATTTCTATGTTCTTTACCAGTTAACATACAATTAAGAAAATATTTGGAGAAATGAAGTAGGTGTTCATTGCTAGGTCTGGGAACATGAACTTGTTTTACCCTGCCAGCAAGATGAAGAAGTTGTCCTTGAAATGGCTGGACTCAGACAACTGACTCCTTACAAGTTGTCCCTGAGATGTCTGGACTCAGACAACTGTTTACAACAGAAGCCATTCAGCTATAGGGAAGTCTCCAGCTCCCCTAGGGCCTGGGACCTTGAATTTTGTTTCTGAAAACGAAATGGCAGCACTTAGATTAAGTTTCTTGTGCTTGTTCCCAACAATATGTATAAGAGCGATCACTAATAATCACATGACACAGTCAATACTAGGCTGTCTTGAGATCTCCTCTCCCAAGGAAATTAGTTCAAAACTCTTCAATGTAGCCTCAGACGATTCTTGGGACAAAGGCAAAAAGCAGCCACATTTTTTGTCAAAATATCACCATAGTCCAATAGTTAATATTGTTTCCCTATGAAACTATTATGGGGTATCTGAAGAGGAAAACTCCCAAGATGCCCGAATAAATCATATGAAATCTTTATTCACTACCACTGGGGCTGTCCCAAGCAAAGTAGCCCTAATCTCCAATTTGTTCACGTTTTTAAAGGCAAACACTGCAATTGTAACATATACAGAAAGGCAGCTCTAGGTATTTATAGTAAGCAAACATTGTTTTCAGAGATAGCAGTTAAGTGGTCAGGCAGTTCTTGTAACCTTTAGGTCAGGGATACATTGTATAGGAATGTGTATAGGAATGTATGGCTGGTCCAGAGACCAGTTTAATCTAGGAATTTATGGTTAATTTATGGCTGGTCTAAGTGGCCCAAAACCTATTTACCCAAGATAATTTTAGTTCTTAAAGTATTCTTAGGAATATTTTCACAAGATGGTATAACTGTAGTTCAGCAGCTACTACAAAACACCTTGAGATGGACCTCCATAGTTCATACTGACCTCAGCACTACTGTCTTCTGAGCTACTACTAGGATGGCCCATTAAGCCCTGAATACACTGTTCAAAAACTTTGTTCATCAAAAGTCTCAAGTCTTCATGTTTCTCCAATAAGAGCATGGTCACTCCCAACTTTTGTCTTAGCCATTCTTATTCACCCCAAATTGGCACATGCCATCAATCCCAGCATTCAAGAGGCAAAAGCAGGCAGATCTCTGTGATTTGGAGACCAGCCTGGTTTACAGAGCAAGTTCCAGGACAGCCAGGACTACACAGAGAAACCCTGTCTCTTGGGGAGAAACAAAACAAGTCATCAGGATGTTCTGTCTCAACATATAATGATATAAAGCCCTGTATCATTTGTACAGAGTCTCTTCAGAGTCTCCACTCATAAAATGGACGGGATGTGGCCACCCAATCTTGACTTCCTAGCCTACAAAACTATGAGCCAAATAAAGCTTTATTCTTAATACATTACTAACTCTGTGACAAATAATTATAGTAACAGATGAAGTACTAGCACACTACTGGGACTCTCCCATGAAATGCAAACTTTGGTAAGCAGTGCTTAAGAGCTTGAGTGGGCATTAATCCCTATTGAGAGTGGGCTGGAATGTGGAGGGTTTAGAATCTTTCCAGTGAGTTGACTTTCCTACAGGCACAGAAAGGTCATCTGAGTGGAGCAAAGGCCCTAGGGGCCAATTAACATCTAGACACCATGGTGCCAGCATTGATACTCGAGATGAACTAAAATGAGGAACACCGGATATCCAGGGAACCATGAGTTAGCAGCTTATACAAATAAACAATGATGTAATCCCTGGTTATGTAACTATGAATCATCTCTGGCAAAATGCCACTTTTGTCTGATTCTTTGTAACTATACTGCTGAAACCTAGCAGTGGGGTGCTTGACCACCTTCGACACAGTGAACCAAGTATGTCTCATCTGCTTGTGTTTCCTCACACTTTCTTCAAACTTCTGGTGCCGTGAAACTCTCACATCCTAGCTGTAGAGCTCAGGTCTCACACCATCAAAAGCTTTTAAATGGAAGATTGTCTGGGTTTGTATTGTAGAGAAACATTTGTGGTGATTGTTATGATGGTCGTGCGGCTCTAGAAAGACCACACCAGGGGTTTATTGAAGGGGGCAAGGTGCTGGCGAAAAGAGAAGGAGGGGGAGAGAGAGAGAGATCAGAGGGGTCCTCCATTTATATATGGATAGTGATGTAGCCACAGGTAAAGGTGGGAGGTGGGTCAAGCGGATTCTGAGAATATGGTGGCTGTTGCCTTGGCAACAGGTGTGCAGGTGGTGCTATCGCCTGGGTGTGAGGTTACTGGTTTCAGAGGTCCTGATGCCAACAGTGATGGTTTAGAAGATGAGGTGAAATAGAAGGAACCTTGAGCAGGAAGGATAGTATATTCTGTTCTATATTCTATATATTATAGCTTCTTTGAGTCTTCGAAGCTGTTTTATTTTACTTATTAATTTTTAGATATGTAGCCTATTTGTTAATGGAAAGGACCTACCTACAGAATTAGTTTTTTGACACACCCACTGTGTAGCATTTGCTCTTGGTTCTCTGGTTTCAGACACAAGGACCTTTGTTTTACTTAGTTGGACGGATAATTTGACACAACCTAAAATTATCTGCCAAAAGAGTCTTAGTAAGAAGTTATCTTGATCACGGTGGCTTGCCTGTGGGAAACTGGTTTTTTTTCCTTTCATTATTTTATTCTACGTGGTGTGGATGTTTTGCCTGCATGTGTCTCCATCCATTTGCATGTCTAGTACCTGTAGGGGCCAAAAGGGGGATCAGATTCCCTGGAACTGGAGTTACAGATGGCTGTGAGCTGCCGTGTGAGTGCTGGGAATGGAACCCAAGTCCTCTGCAAGAGCAGGCAGTTCTGGTGAACTTTCTTGATTGTTAATTGATGTGGTTCTAAATGTAGGTGACACCATCTTCTGAGCCAGGCTTCAGACTATATAAGTAGAGGAAGCTAACTGAGCACTAAGCAAGCAAGAAATGATGTTTGTTCTCTCTCTGTCCTTGACTGTGGATGTAATATGTGGTGCTCTGAATGCGGCTTGGGTATTTGAATACTCAGTTACCAGCTGGTGGTGCTGTCTGGAGAAATTTAGGTAATGTAGCCTTGCCAGAAGCATGTTACAGTGCAGGCTTTGAGGTTACATAGCCCATTCGTCTTTCAGTTCTCTATCTGTACTGGCCAGTTTGGTGTCAACTCGACACAAGCTGGAGTTATCACAGAGAAAGGAGCTTCAGTTGAGAAAATCCCTCCATGAGATCCAGCTGAAAGGCATTTTTCTCATTTAGTGATCAGGGGGGAGGGCCCCTTGTGGGTGGTACCATCCCTAGGCTGGTAGTCTTGGGCTCTATAAGAAAGACAGCTGAGCAAGCCAGGGGAAGCAAGCCAATAAGGAACATCCCTCCATGGCCTCTGCATCACCTCCTGCTTCCTAATCTGTTTGAGTTCCAGTCCTAACTTCCTTTAGTGATGAACAGCAATGTAGAAGTGTAAGCTGACTAAATCCCTTCCTCCCCAACTTGCTTCTTGGTCATGATGTTTGTGTAGGAATAGAAACCCTAAGACACTGTCTCTGCTTCATCTGCATTTAAGGATGTGAACTCTCAGTCAGCCTGCCTGTGTATTATATTACTATGCTCCCCATCATGATGGACTTCACCCATCCAGAACTGTAAGCCAAATAAATCTTCTCTACTATAAGTTGCTGAGGTCATGGTGTTTTATCAGAGCAAAAGAAAAGTAACCAGTGCCTGATGCCTTGATTTTCTGCCTTAACTTGCCAGCAATAATGGACAATGTCCTGGAAGAGTAAGCTAAATAAACTCTTTCTTTCCTTGTGCTGCCTTTTGTCAGGATAATTTATTACAGTCACAAAAATGAAACTAGAACCATCCTGACCCAGAGCCCACCATGGGCTTTGCTCCCTGTTAGCACCTCATGGTCGCCACAGAACTTGCTATCTAGACCCTTGGCCAGAACCTGGCTGGATTCACCATCCTTCTGTGCTCATGTGCCAGATCTTGTGCTACCATGGTTTCTACCTGATGGTGAGAACACTCTCTGCCTCATCCTTGGTGGGTTCTCCAGCCATCTCAGAGAGGTCAGCATCTGTCTTCAGCACCACATGAATAATATCTGTCACTCCTACTGCTGCTTCTGCTGGTGGGGAATCAAACCCAGGGCCTCAAGCATGTTAGGTAAGAAGCACTCCACCACTGAGCGACATACTCATTTCAACCCACACCCGGCCTCTTTTGACAATTATTATTATTATTATTATTTTTAACATAGTAAGTGATAGGTTTCTGTCCATGTTATTTTTTCTTGTTTGTTTATCTGTTTTTTTAAAAAGACTATATAGCTTTGGCTGTCCTGTAAGTCACTATGTAGACAGGCTGGCCTTGAATTCACAGAGATCCATCAGCTTCTGCTCCCTGCATTCTGAGATTAAAGGCATGTGCTACTACGCTTGGGGCTAGGTTTTTCATGCACATTGTTTTTTGTTTCTCTCAGCTTTCCCATATCCCTGTACTCCACATGCTGGTTCCCACACCTCACTTGGTAACCCGTGTTCTATTTCATGTTACACATATTCCATTGTTCCTTTGTTCTCCCCTTCCCTTAAGATTTCTTCTTTCCCTCTCATGGACCCCTTTCTAGTTTCATGACTTATACCCACCCCCCCAATAAATACATAAAAAGTAAATCAACTCCATTAATTTTCCTGCAAATACCATTATTTCATTTTTCTTCATTGCTGGATAAAATTTCATATTTATTCATGTATCACATTTCCTCATCCATTCATCTGTGATGAACATCTAGATTTGTTCTGTTTCCCAGATAGTATCAATATTGGCCCAGTAAATATGGGTGTGTAAGTAAGTCTGTGGTATGTTGACTTAGAGTCCCCAGAGTATATATATCCAAGAATGGTATAGCTGGGTTAAATGGAAGTTCTGTTTTCAGTGTTTTAAGAAACCACACTCATTTCCGTAGAGTCTATACCAATGTATATTTCCACAACAGTAAATAAGGTCTTTTCTCTATGGACTATCAAGTGTGTGTTGTCTTTTGTTGGAATGGAATCTCAAAGTATTTTTATTTTTTATTTTCTTGATAGCTATGGATATTGAAGAATTTTTGAAATATTTATTAATTATTTATTTGTGTTTCATCTTTGGGATTTTTTTTTCCAAGACAGAGTTCCTATGTGCAGCTCTGACTGTCCTGGAAGTATCTCTGTAAACCAGGCTAGCCTTGAACTCACACAGATCTGCTGGCCTCTGCTTGCCTCTGCCTGCCTCTGCCTCCTAAGCGCTGACACTAAAGACATGTGCCATCACCACCAGGCTAGAGATAGGTTATTAATTTCTCTTCTTCCTATCTCTATCTTCCGAGTTCTGGGATTACAGGAGTGCCACCTCACCTGGATTGTCTTTCTTCTTTTGAGAACTGTTCAATTTATGAACCCATTTGTTAATTGAAGATAGCTGTTTTGTATTTAATTTTCGCAGTTCTTTATATATCCTAGATCTGTTCTTTATGTAGTCCATATATTAACTTTTTCTCTGAAGTATAGCTTGCAAAGATTTTCTCCCCTCTCTCTGTAGAGGGTCTCTTTACTCTGTTAATGGATTCCTTTACTGTACAGTAGCTCCTTAATATAACCCACAGGCAGTTCTTTGGGGTTATTTTTGTGCTACTAGAGTCCTATTCAGAAAGTTCATACCTACACCTGTGTGTAGAGGTTTTCCTTCTAGTATACCAGTTTCAATGCCTCAAATTTTTATCAAAATTTTTGATTCATTCTGAATTTAATTTTGTCCAAGGTAAGAGATATGGATCTAATTTCATTCTTTGGTATGTGAATAGTGTTTTGGTTTTTTTGCTTTTGGTTTTGGTTTTTCAGCACCACTGTTGAAGAGACTTTTTTATTCCCCCAATGTATGTTTTTAATGCTTTTGTCAAAAATTGTGTATAGTCGTATAGGATATAGTTATATAGTGCTATTTCAATTATTCTATGTATTTGCTTTGTGCCATAAACGTGATATGAATATATCTTTGCTCCATACATACATCCTTTTTTCCTAGTAGCAGAAATCAAATGCAGAGGCTTGTCTGTGGTAGACTAGTGTTCTGCTGAGCTGTATCCTCAGACTCTCCTACCACCCTGCTTCATTGGGTTTGCCTTGGTTTTCATTTTGTTTGTTTGTTTTTTCACTCTTTAGCCCAGGCTGTACTTTAATTCATGATGATCCTCTTGTCTCAACTTCCTGAATGCTGGGATTACAAATATGTCCCACCTCCTATCTCCCCCAGTTGTTTTGGATTGGTGGATTTTGATTTTTTGAGACATATTCTTGGACTCAGCTCTCCCACTTGAGCTTAGTGCTCTATTTACAAATGTAAGACTCAGCCCCACTCCCCCAATGGCAGTATCTCACAATGTTGGTGCTGATGCTGAAACTCAGTCTGGGCTCACAAGGACCAGTAACATACAGACATCCAGGGGGCCAGCTGCAGAAGCATGTTATTGTTCTTGTTGTTGTTGTTGTTGTTGTTGTTGTTGTTATTTTCTCATACAATACACCCTAACTGCAGTTTTCCCTCCTTCCACTCCTCCTGATTCCCCCAGCTCTTCTCTCTGACAGAGACGTTCCTTAACACACTGTGGTCATAATAAATCCCAAGTGGTTTGTCTTGATGCTCCATTCTGAAAGGTGTCAAGGTGCAGTGGAATGAATCCAGGAGTAGGAATCATGAGCACCGGGTTCCAGAACAAATTATCACACCCCAGTCAGAAGGGAGTAAAGCACACCCCAGTCAGAAGGGAGTTACAACTCTGTTAAGACTTGCTACTGCATACTTTTTCTTTAGTAAACACACACTGTATTTCACTTATGATGCTTAACTTCATTTAACAAAGCTACCTGATGACAGAATCAGAGTAAAAAGAGAATCAAGAGTTCTATGGAATGACTTGTTTCAGTTACTTTTTTTTTTCCTATTATGATGAGGCTCCATGACCAAGGCAACTTTTAGAAGAAAGAGTTTACTTGAGGCTTACATTTTCAGAAGGGTTAGAGTCCATAACCATCATGGTAGTGAGTGTGGCTGGGGCAGGCAGGCTCAGCACTGGAGTGGAGCTGAGAGCTTACATCTTGAGGCACAATCGCAAAGCAAATGGAGAGACACTGAAAATAGTGTGAACTTCTGAAACATCAACTGCCACCCCCAATGACACACCTCCTCCAACAAGGCCACACCTCCTAATCCTTTCCAAACAGTTCCAGCTGCTGGGGACCATGTATTTAAATTTAAGAGCCCATGAGGCCCGTTCTCAGTCAAACCACCACACAACTTGTTCACTATTTGAGCATTGAAACTAGGCAGAGACAGGGAAAATCTCTAAGGAAACACTTCAGTCATCTACAGTCTGTTGAGTCTGTTATTTACTAAGTACTCTACCAAAAGCACTTTGCATGTAAAAGACTCATTTAGCCTTCAAAATACACAAGTGATAGGCACTCTGTTGCTGATTAAGTGGGATTCATAGATTTAAAGTCATTTGCTGCACACACGCTGCTAGTGAGCAGACAAGTGAGATTTACATAAACATCTCTGCCCTGCAACGACTTAGTCCTACCCACTAAGATAGACTGCTTTGTTGGACTCACTCTAAATAGATGAGTTAGAAGCCAAATTTTATAATTTATGAGGAACGTATTGTTTGAGAGAGGTGCACCTCTTTAATCCCAGCACTAGGGAGGCAGAGGCTGGCAGATATCTGTGAGTTCGAGACCAGTCCAGTCTACAAATCGAGTTCCAGGATACCTAGGGCCACATAGTTGGTGGGGGTGGGGGGTGGGGGGGAGAGGGGAGTGGCAGGGCTGGAGACATGGCTCAGCAGAGTTAGGAGCACAGTCTACTCTTCCAAAGGACCTGGGTTCAATTCCACAACTGTCTATGACTCCAGTTCCAGGGGATCCAACACCCTTACACAGACATACATTCTAACAAAACACCAATGAACACAAACTTTTTAAAAATTAAATACATTTTTAAAAAAACAAGTAGAGGGCTGGTGAGATGGCTCAGTCTTTATGGGGACTTGTAGGCAAGCCCAACAAGTTGGATTCTCTGGGAGCCACATGGTAGAAGGAGAGAATAAACTCCTGCAAATTGATCTCTGACCTCCACATGTATCACACACATACATGCACATATATGCTTATACATGTACACTCTAAATAAACAAACAAGCAAATAAGTGTTTTTAAAGAAAATTTAAAGATAAGTAGAACTGGGCACAGTACCACATGCCTATAATCTTAGTACTTAGGAGGCCGAAGCAAGAGGACTTTTGAGTTTAAAGTCAGCTTGAGCTACATGGTGATATTTGATCTAAACAAATAAATAAATGACAAGGGCTGAAGATATAGCTGAATTGGCACTGTCTGCTTAGCATTAAGAAAACCCTGGGTTCAATCCCAAGCACAGCATAAAACCAGATATGGTAGCACTTGCCTAAACCCTTAGTACCTGGGATATGGAGGCTCAGGATCAAGCATCCCTTAGAGCAGCAGGAAGGTATGTGTGTGTTGTGAGCATAAAGTTTCCCAAGAAATCAGCTGGATCCTTACCTTATACAAGACAGTTTCCAAAAGCTGGTATACACTGATTGGAGATCCTGACTTGTCTCCCTCACCTGTCCAGCAAATTCCTTACACACACACACCCTTCTCTGAAAGCCTAGAAACTGAAAAAAACACCCAAAAGTCCAGTTCTACGCTCCTGGCATTCCTGACAATTGTCCCAACCCTCTTCACATGAAGTCACCAGCTACCCAAGCTCCCCACCACGAACACACACACACACAAACACACCCATTGTCTGGCAAACTCATCTTTTTCCTTCACTTGCAGTCTAGGAAACATCCACACTATGGTCCACCTGAGACTTTTTCCAGTCTCGCCTCCTGAGACTGGTGATCTCTCCCTAGAGCCCATTTCCCAAATAAACTTACCTTTTCTACTTTTAATTAGGCTGAATTGGCTTATTTTTTTTTTCCTGTGGAGAAAGCTTGTCACACACCTGGAGAAAACAAGTGCAGCCAAAGTAGATACAGCTCTTTCACAGTTCTGTGTTACAAAGGAAAGATTTTTCCAAGTCTCAAAGTGACCTCTGGTGCAAAAACCTTCAGAGCATCTCACAGAGACCCAGTTTGTAGAGCCACTTTAAATGAAGACATGTTAGCAGCCGATAAAGCCTATGTATGGAGTCATTTCCCTGTTGGATTTAGTTATACTGCTGTCATGGGAAAAGCATAGTATTAGACGCAGAATATTTTGACCATATTGGGTTCCTCTGAAATCAGTATATTCTGGAATATGACACTAGGAATAACTGTGTTGTTGGTTTAATAGGCATGAGTTCATCATGTACTGTATCCTTTGTAAGAAGCCAGCAAATGTCACCTTTTCATTGGGTTCTGCAGACCTTTGTAACAAATTATTGAACCTATGAAAGGCATTGTGTAAACAGCCTCAATTTACAACCAGCTGGTCTCTAGAAGCTTTGAGGTTTGGGCACTGGGGGTGGGAGACAGTCTTCTGAGACTGAATCTCAGAGTAATTTTAGAGTACCATCTTGCATCTAGAAAGTGCGAGGAATAGTTGCTGGTACTGGGAAATATTCAATAGAAAGTCATGTTTTTATATTTTATTAAATATATATTTAGATATAGTCTTTGCCCAAACCTGGAGTTTTGTTTTGTTTTGTTTTGTTTTGTTTTTTGAGAAGGTCCTCATTTATCCCAGGCTGGCTTTGCACACTCACCTCTCCACAAGCATGTCCACACATGAGCAAACATGTATGCACAGCTATGGATCTAACACACAGAGAGAAGGACTAATAATAATTAATAAATAAACAAAATATATCAGATGGGAACAACTAAATATATCCAGAAAGTAGAATATTCTACAAGACATTAAATCTGTTCTGAAGAAAAAGTTATAATAAAGAAAAAACAATGAAAGGCAGGTGAAGGGAATCGAAGGCCATAGGGGCCACGAGAAGGTTTAAACAGCAAAGCACCAATGTAGAGATCCAGACCGTGCTAAGTATGGCATACACAGGATATCCGGGAACCATGAGTCAGCCAGCTGCACATACAACCAACAATGTAATCTGCTATGTAACTATGAATCATCCCTGGCAGAGCGCCACCTTTGTGTGATTTTGTATAAATATGCCCCTGAGACCAGGGGCCATTGCCTTCACCGGAGTAAACAAGGTCATGTCTCATCTGCCCTGGCTTTCTGGGCATCCTTTCACCTCCAGGCTTTCAGCTTTACTCCTCCCTTTCCCCCTCCCCCTCCTCCCCCATAACCCTCCTCATCTTCAGAGCTGGGGACTCACAGAAGGGTACAGGGAGAGAGCAATGATACTTTCTGTTAAACGTTTAAGAGAAACCCCAAATACATGGACCCTGTTTGCCTGCCCTGGTGTTCAGAACAATAAACGACATTTTCCTTTTCCTTTTCTTTTTTTCTCACCAGCATATTTGAAAAGTGCCTTGATTTTACTTTCTGTTGTTCTGTAACTGTAAATATTTCATGAAATCATTTCCATGTAAGAACATGCTATCTAGGTCAAGCTGAACCTGTGTTCCCGGACAACTAATGTTCACATTTGACTCAAGAATAAACTATCTCTGGCTCCCTGTGTACCGAAAGCATTTTGCAAGGACAATATCATACCTATATTTTATTACAAAATACTTCAAAAATTTAAGCAAGCATAGCAAAAAAAAAAAAAAGTTAAATGAGTGTTTATTAAAAATCATGCTCTAACTCTGATTTGCCTTGCTATGTAGCCAAGGTTATTCTTGAACTCAGGATCCTCCTGCCTCAGCCTCTTCAGCACTGAGATTACAGTCCTGCACTACCATACCCAACTAATTTTCAAGGGCCTATTAGACACAAATTTAGATAATCACAGTTTTCTTCAGGGTTAGAGTGCCAGTGTGTCCCTTTAACCCCAGCACCCCAAATAGATGCAGTTGGATCTCTGTGAGTTCAAGGCCAACCCTGGCTACATAGAGAGTTCCAGGCTAGCCAGGGCTACATTGTGAAACCATGTTTCAGACAGAGAGAGAGAGAGAGAGAGAGAGAGAGAGAAGGACTAAAAGAATCAAGTTAAATGGGGTGAGTTTGGGGGAAGAGTTGAAACAACTACTTTCCATTCTTTTAACTTGACAAATTAGTAGGTTTTTGTTTTGTTTTGTTTTGTTTTGTTTTGAGACAGGATCTCATTTAGCTCAGACTGGCCTCAAATTTGCTGTGAAGTTGAGGATAACCTTGAACTTCAGGTCATGCTGCCTTCACCCCCCATGCCAATGCTGGGAGTATATGTGGTTTACGAGGTGCTGGGGATCAAACCCAGGGCCTCAAGCATGTTAGGCCAGCAGCCTACCCACTAACCTACATCACCAACTTCCTGATAATTCTTCCTAAGGCTTTTTGCTACTGAGATAACAGCCCACTTTATATACTTTTTAATAGGCTTCCTAGTAGCTGGCTAAATGAAGGTCTTTCAGAAGAGGAGTCTCTTTGCAAGTCAGATGGACTTCAATGATTTGGGCAGCAGAATTGGAAGACTTTACTGAATCACAAACTGATAACTCATTAAAAGCAATTTTTAACAAAGATGATGCTATGCTTTTTAGAAAATAACCCATCGTTCGAAGAATTGATTGGCAGAGCTGTAACAAAACTCCTTCTACTTTTTATATCTACATATTTATGTAATCAGGTTTTCTCAATGCTTATCTCTCTAAAGATGAAAAATAAAACTGATGCTGAACCTTCATCCTCTCAATGCGGTGCAATTGAGACAGATGTGTGACTTCATTAAGAGAAAAGCACCATCCTGCTATTACTTCGTATTTGGTGAACTGCCCATCAAAATGCAAAATATTTATATTGATTTGATTGATTGTGAATTTAAAATTGGTAGATGGATAAACCAATACAGAACCATTTTTGAAATACTAAGAGTTGAACAGGGTCTGGACATGTACTTCAGTAGTAAAGCACTTACATGATACAAGCATGGATGAGGGATGAGATTTATTATGTGACCAAGGTTGGCCACAAAGTCACAGCAATTGTCCTGCCTCACCATCCTAAGAACTAGGATTCTGGACATGGGCCACCAAGCCTGTCATCCCAGAAATTTATTTGCTTGTTCGTTTGTTTGTTTGTTTGTTTGTTTCAACCTGAATCTGCGTTCCTGGACATATTACACATACACATATGTATGTGTGTGCATGTATGTATGTATGTTTATATATATATGTGCGTGTGTGTGTATGTATGTGTGTGTATGTATGTATGTTTATATATATATATGTGTGTGTGTGTGTATGTATGTATGTGTGTATATAAAAATAAATGCATATAAAATATATATACTTTTATTTTTAGATAGGGTCACATTAGTCCTGGTTGACCTGCAACATTCTATGTAAACCAGGCTGACTTCAAACTCATGGAGATCTGCCTGCCTCCGGTTTCCAAGTGCTTGGATCAAAGGCCTGTGCCACTATATCTGGTCTAAGAAATTTTTGAAACAAATGTTTTAAAATATGTCTATGCCAGTGATGATGCAACAGGATACACAACCTAAGGCGTTCCCTTATCCTTTGGGGACCTGCACTGGAATAAAGTTACACGGAGCCTTGACTTTGACAGAGATCAGAACTTAGGGCAAGCCGGTCTGAGGCAGAGTTGGAGTTTATTAGTAAACAGGAAAAGGTTAACATGGATTTAAGCTTGGGGGTTGACAGAAAGAAAGGAGATAAGGGAAGGAATCGGTATGCATTCTAAGGGCACGAATGGGGGAGTCCCAAGGGAAGGTGGGGCTTCCCACGGGAAGGTGGGGCTTCCGTGTCTTAGGAGTAGTCAAAGGGACAGTTCAGAAGGCGTTTTCATTGCTCAAACTTCATTTCTAGGAGACCATCCTCCCTTTTCCCATCTCCCCTTTTCCACAGTCAGATTATAGGGTGGCTCTAGCTGTGCGCTGGATAGAGCCCGATTAATCTGAAAAGATAAAACCGTGGGTCACAAGGGTTGTACAAGAGTGTTAAGAAATGTCACTCACTGACAGGATTTCTTGTGACTGTCCCTGAAAATGGCCCTTTCAGATGGGAAAGGAGAATGGCCTTTTTCCCCTAGGCATTAAAGCATGATTCATTGCCATTTTAGTGTGTGTGTGTGTGTGTGTGTGTGTGTGTGTGTGTGTGTGTGAAGGAGAGAGGGAAAGGATGTATGCATTTGTGTGGAGATCAGAGGACAATCTTGTGGAATCAGTTCTCTCTTGGCACCTTATTGTAGTTTCCAGAATGGAACTTGAGTCATCCAGTGTGTGCATCAAACACCTTTAATCTTAAGCCGCCTTGCCGGACTTATTCCAGTAACTTATTTGGAAACAAAACAAAACAAAACAAAAACCAAAAGGTATGATGACACATACCTTTGATTCCAGCACTCTGGAACCAGAGGCAGGCAGATCTATGTGAGTTTGAGGCAATCCTGGTCTACAGAGCGAGTTTCGGGCCAGCCAGAGCAACACAGTAAGATCCTATCTCTAAGAGAGGAAAGGATTTATTTAGCTTACACTTTCAGGTTACAACTCATCGCTGAGGGAAGTCAAGATGGGAACTCAAGTAGAAACTTGAAACAGAAGTCATGGTGGAATGCTGCTTGATGGCGCATGCTCAGTTAGCTTCCTCACACAGCCCAGAACTACCTACCTAGGAAACAATACTATCCACACTGCGCTGGCCCTCCTACATCAATGAACAATCATGACAACCCTACCCCTCACCCCCAAATCATGCCAAAGATCAATCTGCTCTGGGCCACACATCACTAGGGACTCATTTCTCAGGTGACTTTAAGTTGTATTAACTAGGACAATGAGATAAAGAACCCAGATTCCAAGGCACACAAGCAATAGCCCTCTATCTGTATGGTTTAATGGAAAAGCCAAAACTACAGGAGCAGAGACCAATACTTGCTTGGGCTTAGGCTTGGGCTAATGACGGTAGGGACATGCAGGAATTTTGGAAGGTTGAAAACACTGTGTTTGGTCCTAGTCTTCATTCCACAACCATGAGAATTTGTCAAAACTCATGGGACTTGCCACTAAAGTGGGGAGGTTAACCATGAAAATTATGTTCCCCAATAAATATAACCACAAACAAAATTAAAGGTCAAACGTCACAGATTTGAGTGGTTGTCTTACATTAATGGAGAACAGCAGTGTAGGTGAGTTATATCCCTGCCTAAACTATTTCATAACAACCTAGGCTCTGTGTTCAATTTGTTCTATTGCTCAATACCATAGCTGGCTTAATTCTTTTAAAAACATACAGCTTGTCAATTTTATCTATATTTATCTCTTAGCTGTGTTCTTGCTAGTTATGCCATTTCAGTCTGGCTATTTTGGCTTATTCATTGCACAAGAATCTGTGGGCAAGCAGAGACACTCAGGATATCTCTAGGGTAAGGAATGACTGTCTTTCGGGATTAGTTTCCATGGGGTGCCATGTATTCAATTTACAGGAGTGGGTTTTTGTTTTGTTTTGTTTTGTTTGTGTTTTTACAGGAATCACTGTACAGATGATAGGAAGTCAGCTGAAGCAGAAGCCAAGGCTTGTTTGGTTACTCTGGCAACTCTGGGTCTTTGCTAGAGACCCACTCTTGTTCAGGGTAAGTATTGTGGTCAGAGTTCTCCCATTCAAGTGTAGGTGGAAATGAATGGCTTCTTCAAGAGTATGTGTGACATGAGATTGTGACTGACACTGAGAGAGGTCTAGGGGAGGGTATGCTGTGGTGGATTTGCTTAGGGCAAGCAGACCTTTCCCATGAAAGAACTGTCATACACACAACCACAGGAAAGCCAATACAGCACCTGCTACTCACCAGCCATGCACTTAGATTCGGTGAGTTTCAGAGACAGAGAAGTCACTACATCACACACATACATCTACTTCTCCATACATAAGTGGATGTCATGCCCTTTCCCCTTTCCCCTAAGTCTTCTCTGGCCTCAATGATGAAGAAGAAAATGTTAGAACAAAAAATTCCCTACTGCTTGCCAAACCCATTAAGCCTAGGAGCAGAAAGTGACACTGCAAACATGAGGTTAGAGTTTTCATCAGGATTAGAGCTGATTTAGTAATTACAACTAAATAGAGAGTTATAAGGCTGGAGAGTTGGCTCAGCCCTTAAAGGCTGAGTGTTATGGTGCCATTCTGAGGTTTCCCATGGTGTCTGTGGTGGTTTGCACAAGAACAACCCCCATAGACTCATATATCTGAATGGTTGATCACCAGGGAGTGGCACTATTTAAAAGGATTAGAAGGATTAAGAGCTGTGGTCTTGTTAGAGGAAGTATGTCACTGTGGGTGGGCTCTGAGGCTTCAAAAGCACACACCAACAGAAATGTCCCCTCACCATGGATCAAGATGTGATTTTCTACTTCTCCATACCTGCCTGCTCACATGCTCCCCACCATGATGATAATAGATTAACCTCTGAAACTGTAAGCAAACCACAATTAAATTCCTTCTTTTATAAGAGTTGCCTTGGTCATGGTGTCTCTTCACAGCATCAGAGCAGTGACTGAGACAGTGTCATTAAAGGACAAGAAAAATAGTTTGAAACTTAAAAGTGATGTTTGTGTGAAATTGAAAACATTTTATAGGGCCAACAAAATGACTCAGTAGGTAAAGGTACAGCTACAAAGACTGATGACCTAAGTTAGATCCCCAAAACCCTGCAATTTATCCTCTGACCTCTATGTGTGGGCCATGTTGATGGCACACACACAAATTAATTAATTATTTAACACACGTTATTTAATTATTAATTAGCACACAAAATATTAGTTAATTAATATAATTAAAAATTCTTAGAAGGTCAATATAGTGCCCCAGTCCTGCAATCCCAGCATCTGGAAAGTAGAAGCAAGTGAATCAGGAGTGCGGTGATTGCCTTGGCTACATAAGGATGTCAGCATCTGTGTAAGACCTGTTCTCAAAAAAAAAAAAAAAAAAAAAAAAAAAAAATAGGGAAGGAAAAAAGAGAAGAGTAAGGAAGAAGAAGAAAAGAAAGAGGAAGAGGAGGAAGAGGAATATAAAGAAGAAGAGGAAGAAAAGGGAATTAGTGGAGCAAGGGAGAAACTAGCCTGTGAGGATTGTGGGTGGGGGAGGGGAATGGGAGCAGAAAATCAACAAAATAATTACAAGGATGCCATAATAAAACTCACTACTTCACATGCTGATCTAAAAACTAATAAAAAAGCAAATGCCCACAATAAAAAATGAAACTGTGCACCCCCCCAAATTTACATATACATTAATATATTAATTATCTCTATGCAATTGTCCATGCAGATGCACAGCTTTTACCAAAAAGAGAATAAAAGAGAATTCACTCCAGAGCTGAGTCTGAGAGGCCATAGTCTGAGTACAAAATCAGGTTGCTGTGCTCCACTGTGAAAGTGATTGCACGAGGTTTTTATTAGTTACAGAACAAAGAGATCAGTTCACCCAATAGACTGGTGGGGTCCACAGTAGGTAGTTATGAGAAAGCAGAGAAGACTCTATAGGTCTCAGCAGCTACCTGATGACATGCTTAGCTTTTTTCAGTGTGCTAAGAATA
>JADRCH010000064.1:9019121-9046014 GCA_019843965.1 Rhynchomys soricoides | reverse complement strand
GAAAGAAAGAAAGAAAGAAAGAAAGAAAGAAAGAAAGAAAGAAAGAAAGAAAGAAAGAAAGAAAGAAAGAAAGAAAGAAAGAAAGAAAGAGGGAGGGAGGGAGGAAAGAGAGGGTCTTCATTCCAGAAGGTTGTTGGTCTTTAACACTGAGAGATTCCGGAAACATCAGATACCAGAGATGAAGCCAAAACTGCAGTGTGAATTTTGCTATAGACATCTCTAACATGTCAACGACAATAAGGAAACGGTGCTTACTGAGGGCCAAAATGATCTACAACCTTGACTTTTTAACACTACTCCTGTTCCCAAATCTAAACAACACCTTTCATAAATCTACCTTATAACTTCGTTACAAAAGAAAATTATTTAACCTTTAAATCTTGTAGTAAGTAACACTCTATAAACAAAGGAACTGAGAAAACTCCAAGATCTGGGCGGGGAGATGAGTCAGTCTTTAAAATGTTAGCCATGTGAGCAAGCAAATGCCATAATCCATGGGAGAGAACAGACATGGTGGCAGTGAGAAGTCAGCTCGGGAACTTTGAGATATTCCACCAGGGTCCCCTCCCCCCTTCGAGCACATGGGCACCCCTCCCCTCCTGGAAGAAACAAGTTAGAGAGCACGTAGGCTGGAAAGGAGGAGCTGATTAAGTCTCTGCTACCTCATTCCCTAAAGACCAATCAGTTTAAAAGTCACACTGTTCTTCCAATCACATTGTGCTTAACGGTGGCTGCTCTAAAATCCATATATAAAGTCCCTGACAGGGATCCTCGAGATCGTTCTCCCATCTTGGTATGCAGAGTGGCCTCAGCATACTGAATTAATAAATTCCTCTTGCATTTTGCATCAATCTCCAACTCCATGTGTTTACTCGGAGAGTCTTTGGTAAGTTTAAGGCTCCCTAGAGTCTTACAGCAGGTGCCTGGAATCCTAGTGTTAAGAAAGTAGAAGCAGGATCCCTGGGGCTTGTTAGCTCCTGTATGGGCAAATCAGTAAGTTCCAGGTTCAATAAGAGACCCTGCCTTAAATAATGAAGGTGGCCATGCATGGTGGTGCTAGCCTTTAATCCCAGCATGCAGAAATCAGAGGCAAGTGGATCTCTGAGTTTGAGGCCAGCCTAGTTTACAATCTGAGTTCCAGGACATCCAGGGCAACGAAGAGAAATCCTGTCTTGAAAAACAAACAAACTAATTAATTAATTAATTAAGAAGGGAAGGGTACAAAGGAAGAATCAACATCTGGCTTCTATATGTTCAAATAGAATGTGTACATACATGTGCACACAAAGAACCAATGGACTGCTTACTAGGTCAAAAGGAAGTCATTATTAATGTTTTGACAGTAAAGAAGTTTATCTGTTGTGTCAACAAGTTGAATCAATGGGTTAAAAGTCCAATCCTCAAAACCCACAAAAAGGTGGAAATTGACAACTGGCTCCAGAAAGTTGTCCTCTGACCTTCACACTCTCACT
This sequence comes from Rhynchomys soricoides, assembly GCA_019843965.1. NCBI lineage: Eukaryota > Metazoa > Chordata > Mammalia > Rodentia > Muridae > Rhynchomys > Rhynchomys soricoides. Next base: position 9,044,542 of record JADRCH010000064.1, on the reverse strand, counting down.
GGCACACACACCCCACACACACATCATGCACACTCACACACACAATAATAATTAGTAGTTTTAAATTTTATTTTTATTTTATTTGTGTAAGTGTTTTAGCTGCATGTGTGTGCACCACACTCATGCAGTGCCTGAAGATGCCCAAAGAGGGCAACAGAACCCCTGGAACTGGACTTACTGACAGTTGTGAGCTGCCATGAGAATTGGGAACCTAACTGGTGTCTTCTGTAAGAGCACTATGTTCTGATTCACCTCTCCAGCCCCAATAATTAATAGTATTTTTAAAGAAAAGTAGTAAATTTAGATGCTTTGTAGGCATGACTGTATGCATGGGTCACCATCATGTCAATCTTCATACATGAAATACTGTATTATGAGTCTTAGTGCAAACCCCCAGTTATAGAAGTGCCCCCAAATGCTAGACTTGATCCCCTGACCCTAGAAGCTAATGAAATAGATGAGTAATGTGAAGAAACACAGGGAGAAGATTTATTCAATGAGACCACATTTGGAAGGGCACATAAGGATGTCAGTGACTACAGATCTGCTCTGGAGCACCAAGATCAACAACTGTCAGTGACTCCAGATCTGTTCTGGAGTACCAAGATCAACAACTGTCAGTGACTCCAGATCTGCTTTGGAGTACCAAGATCAACGACATGTTTAATAAAGGAAGAACGGAGGCCAAGGGTCAGGAGGTAGGCCCCTGGATGAAGTATGGTCAGGCTGATCCTGGTCTTAATTCTGGTTCTTTAGGGTCCAAAGAAGTTGTTGTCACCATCATCAGTTGAGGCCATCTATCTGGTTCCCACAAAACCTGCACTTCTGCTGCAGGAAGCAATTTCATCTGACAGATAATTACCCTGGGAGCAGGAGTGGGGGGAGGGGTGGGGGTGGAGGTGGGGGCAGGGCTTGCTCTGAACCCTCAAGCTTTGCTCTTCCCAGAATCTTAGGTCATGGTAGGTGGGAGACACTGATAACTGTGCTTCCCTTCAGCTTTGAGAGGGAATGGGCTAATTTAGAAATTTATAAGCCAAAAGCCCATGGATACAACAAATCTAAAAAGGCAGGGAAAAATCATGTCAAATCAAAAATAGGGAAAGATACTCAATAACTCACTTGTTTTAAAGTTTTTATATGAGCAGTAAAATAAGTACACAATTGTAAAGGGACATTGGACTCCATTTAACTTCAGAATTTGATTTATTTCTATATTGTTCCTTAATGGAGTTTTTCTCTAATCATCTCCAGAGCTTGAGGTCAGCTTGTTTTTCTGACTTGTTCTTCCTTTATAATCTTGTTATTTACACATCATAAATGGTTTCCATTGTTCTAAGAAGTGACTGAGTATAAACTGTTTCCTGGTATGTTCAGTCTTCACCATTCCCTTCTCCACTCTCCAGGAGACTGTAAGTTTGGCTGTGCCATAAAAACATTTTTTTTTTTTAATTTTTTTCCTTTCCAACATTTAGGTGTTAGCTCTGGTTTGACACCATAACATTGATTATTTTTTTTACAAATTAATTGAACTGGCCTTCAGTAAAACCTGCTTTTCATACAGTGAACAGCAATCATTCATGTGGTAATGTAGGCTTCTAGGGATTAGGATTCCTCCAGGAAATTCCACAGGAGCCTTACTGTCCTAAGACTCACTCCCAAAGACTTCCTTCACAAGGCATCCCCCAGTAGACCACCTACACAGCTCATTTCCTGGCCTTTCTTTCATCTTTTCTTTACTTTATGGCATTGCTCTGAGCAAAGTAGAAACATTATTGAGAATATCTGTCCCCATAGCTGTGACCAGATCTGTAAATAAATTCATTTTTTCAAGTCTCTAAGTATTGTAAGCGTTCATGATTCCATGAAGAATGATACCACAGACTCAAATACTATGCAAATGCAAAGTTTGTTGTTTTTTTTTTTTTTTATTCTGCAGAAGTTCAGCATGCTGAGATCTCCCATTACCAAAACAGAGAGACAAACAAGTGAGCTCACAAGCTCGTTTTTTTTTTTTTTTTTTTTTTTAAAAGCACATTGGAATTCCGGGGTAATAGAGCTCTATCTTATTCTGTCTCCAGGAATTCCGGAACCATTATGGGGCATGAAGACTGGAGCCTGGGTTTTTTTTCTATTAGTAATTGACTTGCCTGGGCTTGCCCAATTCTTAGGCCTAGTCTCCTTAACTGCCAATTTGAAGTCTGTCACAGAATCAGCCTAGCCTTCTCAGTATTATGTCATTTTCCTCTTAGTTTAGGTAAGAATTCAGATCCAAGGCTAGTTCCCAAACTCCCATCACACTAGGGACTTAAAGCCAGGACCTATACCTCCTAGGCAAATGCCACACCACGAATCTGTAGCTCATCTCTTTTGACACTTTTTATTATTATTATTGTTTGAAACAGACTCTCAGTAAGTAACACAGGCTGGCCATGAGCTCACCTTGTAGCCCAGGCAATCCTTAAAATTAAAATCCTACTGTCTCTGCTGGGATTACAAGGCTATACCACCAGGCCAGGCTGAAACAAGGTTCTACAGCTGGAGGTAGGGTAGAGTCCTGGGAATAGGATTATAAAACTCAATTTACCATGGAATTTAAAGTAGTAAGTAAACTTAGATGTGGGGGCTCAGGCTTTTAATCCTAGCACTGGGGAGGTGGATCTCCACAAGTTTAAGGGTTGGTTGAGCTATGGAATGAGCCTCTGTCTCAAAAGACCAAAATAATAAACAAACAAACAAAAAGTCTTGATTCCATTGGCCTTAAGCAGAAAGCAACATGTACTTAAGTTAGTAGCTCTATAGTTATATAAAGTATGGGGCAAGAGATGGCTCATCAGGTAAGTGCTTGCTTACGTAAGCCTGACTACATGACTCCATAGTGGAAGGCAAGACTTGCTTTGACTGTATAAAGTTGTTCTCTGACCTCCACATGTGGACTGTGGCACATGCTTACTACCTCCCTCATCCGCCCTTACAAGCAAATAAGAAAGATTTTGAAACTTAAAAATTATAGAGTGTAATAAGTAACATAAAAGAAAAGTATATCTAGAGAAAGAAGATAGGCTATAGACATGTGGGGGTCACCTGAATTAACAGTCAGGAGTTAACGAATTCTTTTCCAATTTCAAAGAATTTTTTTTTTTTTTTTGGTTTTTCGAGACAGGGTTTCTTTCTGTAGCCCTGGCTATCCTGGAACTCACTCTGTAGACCAGGCTGGCCTCAAACTCAGAAATTCGCCTGCCTCTGCCTCCTGAGTGCTGGGATTAAAGGCATGTGCCACCACTGCCAGCTTCATTTTTTAAACTATGTGTTGATGTGTCTGTGTAAAGGTATGTATACTTGAGTTCAGGTTGCTGCAGAGGCCAAAGGAGGTGTGAAGTCTGGAGCTAAAGGAAGCTGTGAGCCATCCAGTGTGGATGCTAACACTGAATTTAGGTCCTCTGCAAAAGCAGCCAGTGCCACTAAGGCCCCCTCCAGCTCCCAGCACTCGGTTTTCTAAAGGCCACCATGTCTAACTTAGACATCTATTTCCCCATATTTCTAGAGCATATGTTTCTAAGATTCTTAATTCACAATGTGAAGAAATCCAGACTAGACTGCTGGAAGATAGAGACCTACTTCAAATGAAAGGAGCTCACTGTATACACTTATTAAAATAGATCTCCTCTGAGAGTTGACTAAGATTAGGTTGGAAACACCACAGCCACATGAACCAGCCTCCTCACCACACTTGAAGAACCTGTGGAATGATAAGTTGTTGAGACTTGGAATGACAAGCTGGGAAAGTGTGGCACTGACCAGCAGGAAGTAGATGTAGAAAGCAGAGGGGAAGTAGAAGAGACTTAGGGCAGAAGACTACTAGGCTCATGCAGAGCACACCGAGAGGGATGGAAGACAGGACAGATGCAGACCTTGCATGGCCTTTGAAGTGTATAAAAAAAAATGGCCTTTGTGTGGCATTGTAGCCTTTTTTTAAAAAAAAAAATCAAAGTTTAAAGACTATTTTTAAAGAAACCAAATTCCAACATTATTGACACATGAAGGAATCAATGGGGGATCCAAATATTACCTTCCTAGAAAGCTGTTTGGCAATGGAAATGAAAATATTTGTATACTCTTTAACCCAGACGTCCACTCAATTCTAGGAAATCTTCACAACAGTACACAAACATTCCTTTTAAATATTTTTCTTTGACTATCTTTGATAAGAGTAAATAATTAGAGGCAACCAAACATCAAATGGTAGTTGATTAATGAAGTGATTATATTAACAGATAACCATTGGTCTATTAAAAATTAATTTTTTTAGGAATTTTTTAATGTATCTGAGTGGTCTGCCTAAACATACATCTGTGTTCCTGATGACAGAAGACATCAGAGCCCCAGGAACTGGAATTACAGGCAGTTTTGAGCTGTTGCCTGAGTACTGGGAATCGAACCCAGGTCATATGAAAGAGAAGCCAGTGTTCTTAATTGCTGAACCAGTTCTCCAGCACTCCTTCATTACAAATTATTACTGAAGATTTGTCACATGGGAAGGGAATGTTACAAAGTAGCATACTCAATTCATCTCAATTATATAAAATAAAATAGTCTACATTTTCAGAGAATTAAATGACTGGAAAAAAATACTAACTGATAAGTGGATATTAGCCCAAAAGTTCAGAATACCCAAGATTCAATTCACAGCAACTGTTAGACTGAGCATGGAGTCCCAGATGGAGGAGTTGGAGAAGGGACTGAAGGAGCTGAGGGAGTTTGCAGCCCCATGGAGGGAGCAACAGTGTCAACTGGCCTGCCCCCCACCCCCCCATGCTGGATCACCAACCAAAGAATACACATGGAGGGCCCATGGTGCTGGCCCCATATGTGGCAGAGGAGGATCTTGTTGGCCATCAGTGGGAGGAGAGGACCTTGGGCCTGAGGGTGTTAGATGCCCCAGTATAGGGGAATGCCAGGGAGGGAAGAGGGAGTGGGTGGGTAGGTGAGGAAATACCATCATAGAGGAGGGGGAGGGGGGATGGGATAGGGGGTTTCCGAAGGGGAGACCTGGAAAGGAGAAAACATTTGAAATGTTAATAAAGTATCAAAAATTAAAAATTAAAAATTTAAAAAAAAAAAAAAAAAAGCCGAAAGTTAACAAATGAGCCAGTGAAACTCATAAAGAAAAGGCACCTGAAACCAGGTCTAAGTTGGATTCCAAGAACTCACCTGGTAAAAAGGGAGACCCAATTACTACATGTTGTCTTCTGACCTTCATTCAGGGGGTTGTGGCATGAGCACACACACACACCCTGCACACACAAATAAATAATGTTTTTTTTTTAAGTTAGAAATGCTTGTATTTTCAAATGTTAAAAAGTTTTCTAGCAGAAAATTATCTGGGGAAGTGTTCTTCATTTCATAAAGATCCTAATGTTTATGCTTTCAGTATTCAATAGTAACTGTTTCTAGGGATCAAAAATATTGTACAGAGACTAGACTATTTATATGAAGGGATTGTTATATGCAAAAATTAGAGTAGAAAACAGTGTCAGTCAAAATATAGAGAAAGTACACAGTATAAATTCAGCTTCATAACAGGCTACACTAAAATAATTAGAAGAATACATACTTGCCAAAAAATGGAAGTCTGAGTCTAGAGGTGAGAAAATTCCAAGAGAAAATGGAAACATTGTCAAATATCCCCTCTCCACTCAGGACATGACACAGATGGTTGAAGATAAAGAGAGACAGATCATCCATCCATGTGAGCCTCAAGAGACTACAACAGATAGTCTAAGCTTCTGTCCATCTATCACAGAAAAACACACATCTAACTAAAGATGGTTTTTAAAATCCTTAACCATTCCGACATTCTGATCCTCATAAATGATCTGCCCAACAGACTTCTCTTTGGGACCCAGTGGAGACTGTCCTATCAGTGACATGGCTCTGGAACTATTTTCTAATTGAAGCATTCTCTTTTGAAGGAAGGAGAAAAGACCAGAGAAACTTAGACGACTTGGGAAACTCCTGTAAGTACAAGACACATGTGGCCCTTCCCAAACTTCCACAAGCAGTGAGCAACTGCTGGGAAGGGGACACTCTGGATGGCTGAGTTGTTCAGGGAGCCCCAGGGTTACAATAGTCAGTGAGATGTTGCGGGGCTAGGGCAGAGGTTTCGGTATTATAGCTGCCTTTGTGTCTGTCACTCATGATTACTCCTGTAAGCAACATCTCGCCTTTTGTGCAAGTTAGGTTTTTGTCACCTTGATATAAACTAAGGTCATGTGGGAAGAGAGATCCTCAGTTGAGAAAATGCCTCCATCAGATTGACTTAGCCATCCCAGATGAATGGACACTTGCAATAGATGACTGCCGGGAGCCGCCTGGCCCAGAACAAAGAAGCCACCTGGCCCAGAGCAAGGAGCAGTGCTCTGAAAAGAATGCTGATTACTATCTTAGGCAAATACCTAGATACTTCCCCATTCTCAGTTTTTACAACTTTAAGGTATTTCCCTGTCCTTAGGTTTTACGACTTTAGATACTGCCCCATTCTTCGGTTTTACATTAACTCTAAGTCAACTGCTTCGGGAGAATCGAAACCTATCCTATCAACCTTCCATCCGCTGAGGTCTGTGCTGCCATGGCTACGAGGAATTTCGGTCGCGGTTTTTTGCTTATAAGCTCACGCTGTTGTCCGCAATAAACGGAGCTTGATCAGAATCCTGTCTTGCTCTCCTTCTTCGCGTCTCTTGTCTCTCCCATACCTTTTCTCCAGGTTTTGAGGCCCCTGCTGACTACCCTGCGGGTCAGGGGATGACAATGATTTATCTTTTGTACAGAGATTTAATCAATATAATCCTAACTCTTGTGCATCTTACAGACTTGAAAAAGTATCAAGAAGAGCCATAAAGTCAGCAGCTAAGAAGTTCAAGTTAAGGGAGTCAGAAACATCACTTCCAGGAGCCATAAAATCTAGGGGTGAGGGAAAAGTGTAGTGAGAATTTTGGTTTCTTTAAAAACCCAGTTATGGAGCTAGAGAGATGGCTCAGTGATTACGAGCACTGGCTGTTCTTCCAGAAGTCTTGAGTTCAGTTCCCAGTACCCACATGGTGGCTCACAACTATCTGTAATAGGATCCTATACCTTCTTCTGGTGTGTCTAAAGACACCGATAGGACAGTGTACTTACAAACATAAAATAAATAAATAATTTTAAAAACCGTTATGTGAATATGTTTTTGTTTTAATCTCATGTATGGGATATGTAGCTGCTTCAGATTGTCCACAGTAGCTAACTATGATTTGTCTCATGCTCTGGCAGGGATGGGATTCTGCCAGCTGAAGATAGTTTACATTTGGAATTCTGGGGACTCCTATTGACTTAAGACTTTCTATTGGCCTAAACCCTTGTCCAAGCACTCTTCTCTGGTGTATACTCCACAAAAGAGAGGGCTTTGGCACTATTGCTGGCTTCCAGTCGTTTCTGCTCCTGTAACTAATCCTTCACCATATTCCCATAAGAAAACCAAATAACACTGATTGGTTCACCAAGTTATACTTTGGTGGTATCAATACTTTGGTCTGTCATGGGCTCCCTATCTGAGGTGAGGAGCTATGTGTTACATCTCCCCAGGAATTGTGGTGTCACACAACAGTTGTGTTCCTCAGATTGCTTTTTTTAATTTACTTTTATTTTTTTGAAAGAGTAGCAGATAGCCCAAGCTGGCCTTGAAATCACTGTGTAGATAAAATGTCACTGGATTCTTGATCCTCCTGACTCTACCTCCCTACAAGCGAGAGTGCAGACAGATACTACCTTCAGTATTTTACAACGGTGGAGATCAAGTCCAAGGTTTTTTATACACTGGGCAAGATATTTACCAAGTTAGCCACATCTTCGATCCCAAGATGGATTTTAAGCATTTGAGTTTACATCTGTTGGTTATTGATGCTATTCACCTTGCTTGTAGAAGAAAATTTATTTCCTTTTGCAGTGAGTAGTGGTTAATGCAGAGACTTATAAGCAATCAATCTCCTGAGAATAAGTGGCTGTTGCTGGGATACTCAGCTATAAACTGAAAAACAAAACAAACAAACAAAAGAAAACCCAGCAACCAAATATCTATATCACTACCTCCAAAGCTCTGAGAACATAAAGGATGAGGGGGCAAAAAGAATGTAGATTTTAGGCCAAGTGTGGTGGCATACACCTGTAATCCTAGCAATTTGAGAGTCTGGGGCGGGATTGGTGCTTGTGAGTTCCAAGCCAGCCTTCTGGGTTTCAGAAGTGTGAAATGTGAGTGTGGTTGTTTTGAGACTGAGATCCTGCCTGAAAGAGAGAGAGAGAGAGAGAGAGAGAGAGAGAGAGAGAGAGAGAAATTGGAGGCAAGAATATACTATTATGTAGCTGTTTTCCCTGAGTTCAAGTACTTTTCTCTTGGAGGGAGGAAGGAGTCTCATAGATTCAGGAAGTGAATGAAACTTAGAATACTCAGGAAGTTTCTGAAAGTTACAAGACTCACAAATCTCTCTCATACATGTAATAAACAATTGCTGAGAAAAATACTGGCTGACTGAGCTGCCTGCTTATTGCGCAAGGGGCCCCAGGATGCAGTTATCATGAGTTGTCCTAATGTTGGGATGGGATTTTTTTTGGGATACCCATGCTACTGTAAGTAATTCCTCACCTATGTTTCAATAAGTAACCCCAAAAAACTCACCAATTCTCTAAAGGAGACTTGAAAGTAATCATTCTTTGTTCTGCTATTAGTGCTCTATTTGAGGTAAGTGGACATGCGTTCACACACCTGAGGAAATTTTATGCAGTATATACTCATCTGCTGGGAAACAATTGAGCTTTCTTTGAAATTGCTGAGACCAGTGTTTTCAGTTTTCATCACCTCTGATGGTATGTCTGGGTAATTCAAAACAGGGAAAAGCTCAGTATGGAATCATATTCTTCTAATATCAGCACTCAGGAAGCAGAGACAGGACAGCTAGTTCAAGACCATCCTCAGCTACACAGTAAGTTCAAGACCAGCCTGAGATACAAAGGAATACTTTTAAAAAAGTAGGACAAGATATGAACTGAAAATTTTTGAGACACTTGTGATACACAACACACACACACTTACAAGGAAGCACTCACATAAGGTAAAAAAAAATAAAACTTAAAAATAAACCTATGAAAGACCAGCAAAATACCTCAGCAGGTAAGACATTTTACCTCTAACCTTGAGAACCTAATTTCAATGCCTGGAATCCACATGATGGAAGGAAAGAACCAGCTCCATCACTTTGTCCTTTGACCACTATGGTGCACATACACATAAGTAAGTAAGTAAATATTTAAAAAAGAAACTCGGTAAGGAATACACTTAAAATGTAGGCATATTACTTTAAAAAAAAACTTTGAAAAAATTTCCTTTGTATAATATGTCCTTAAATAGTCAAAGGTTAGATATATTGTGTTATTAAGAAATTATCAAGGGCTAGGAGATGGTAAGGGCTCTTGCTACCAAACTTAATGCTACCAAACCATCCCTGGCATCCACATGGTAAAACGAGAAAACCAACTCCCAAGAGCTGTTCTCTGCTCTCTACACCTATGCCTCATGAATGCACACACCTGTACATGCACACACATGTAACACAAGGTAAAAAGAGAGACAGAAATTACTGAGATTCTCAGAGCTTTGGAAGCACAACAGAACTAATTTTATTTTCTCTATTTTATTTAATCTGCCCTCAACTTGGTGCAGTGACTATGTAATTACTTTCAAAGACAGAAAGATTAATGTTATTAATTTTCATATCTCATTACCAGTTTTATGACTTTATTTTTAAAATAGCAAATATAAAAATTCCAGGAGGCTGGTGTCCCTGGGGTTCAGTGCTAGAACAAATAATAAAGACTATTTGGCAGTCAACAGTTGCCCAGAGCATGAATTTGGAGGAAAGAAGAGGAGGAGGAAGAGGAAGAAGAGGAGGAAGAAGAAGAAGAAAAGGAAGAGGAAGAGGAAGAAGCATCTCAGAAGCACAGATTTCTAAAGAATTGAATGTTCTAATAGAAAACAAGGAGACAAAGAGGATGTCTTCTTGGGAATAGAAATGCTTGGAAAGCAGGTGTTTCCCAAAAATGGTCACATCATCTTCTACCCTGGGTTCCTTTTACAATGTGACCTCAACAGGATTCCCATGATTATATGGGTCAGAATTTTTCTCCTCTCTTCCTTTGATGATCTCTGGCTCCCTGGTTGAGAAGGCAAGATCCAATTCAAGATGTATAATGATGTCTGACTTTTTAGGTTGCTTTGGAAAAGGCTTTGTACTTGCTGCCCTTCCCACTGGAGTCTTCATCTTGTAAGCTCTGAGACCCAGGCCAGCTCAACTTTCATCTTACAGGATGAGGCTCTGAGAGCAAGAATTGAGTAGCTTCGGCTTCTCTATTCTCTACTGATCCAGCTCTAGCACTGTCTATGTCCATGAGACCATGGACAACAGACCCAAATAGTTGAGCTTGTCCTGCCCACAAAAGCACGTGTTGAAGTGTTTTCCTTTTAATTTATTTTTAAAGGTGTATTTTATTTTATGTATATGTGTGTATGTATTTTATCTATATGTGTATGTACTGTGTGCAGCATCTGGTACCCTTAGAGTCCAAAAGAGGGAGTCAGATATCCTAGATGGTTGTGAGCTACCGAGTAGTGCTGGGAACCAAACCCAGGTTCTATGCAAGAGCAGCAAATGCTTGTAACTATTAAGTCATCTCTCTAGTCCCAGTGCTGAAGGTTTTAGGGTATGTGGTTACATCATCTGTATCCTTTTTTTGTTAGAGTTTGTTTTGTTTGTTTTGGGGACTGTATATGTGTTTTGATATTGACTTTTCTGTAGGTGAGGTTGTCCTTCCTTGAATTTGGTATGTAGCTGAGCATGACGTTGAACTTCTGATGCTCCTGCTTCTACCTCCTACATTCTAGGATCACAGGTCTGTAGCACAACTGGCTTTCCATGACCTTAACCTAATTGGTGCTAGTCACAGGCTCTCACCCTTCCTCAGAGAGTAATAAACAGGGCTTTACCTTGGTGATGATAACATTTCGATACTGCCATCAAGATGTGGTTTCCAATTCCTGAAGAAAGACATTCCAGGATTATAGAATAGAGATAAATACTTCAATGGGACAAAGTATTTACAACTGTAAGCCTTAGCCACAAGAAATAGGGTGTGTGGGGAAGGGTGGTAATATACTGTTTGGTTTTGGGGGTTTTGGTGTGCTGAGAATTGCATCTATTGAATCTAGGATGCAGGCATACTAACCACATACTACTATACAACTGAGTTACATCCAGACCTTCGGGAAGCTCAAAGGGAGCCAAGTTGTTGCAGAGCTATCAATGCCCCGCTATCAACAGCAACTAGAGACTGGTTCAGTCTCCCAGAGAAGCTGGAGCACTGATAGGCTTGTGACTAGCTAGCACAGCTTCTATTCCAGTTTTGTTCTGTTTCTATAACAACAGCAGACACAAAAGCAATTTAAGGGAGGAAATAGTTTATTTGGCCTATGCTTTGAGGTCACAGTCCATCATTGAAGGAAGTCAGATAGGAAATCAAACAGGAGATTGAAAGCAAGCCCCGAGGTTCAATCCCAAGCATCAAAAAACAAAGGACTGCAGTAGACGAAGCTACAAAGACAAGGAGGAGACTACTAGAGAATGCTGACTGAGGCTGTAAGATACTGACCGTACAAAGCAAGCAAATGGTTATTAAACATGGAAGAGAGCTGTGACTGTAGCTCAGTGGTGAACTGACAACATGACCATTCCATAGTATGGTCAAGGCGAAGGCTGTTATTGTAAATATGAGATAGAAAACAGCCAGAGGCATCTAAAAGAGTCCAGAGCAGAGAGAGAAAGTAGTAGACTGAGTGTGGCAGCTGTTGAAGCCCGGTCCCCATGTTGGAGCCTGCTCCCTAGCTTAAAATCACCCCTAGCTTGGCTGTAACTCTTCTGTTTCATGCCTGCCAGCCATCCCATATTGCTGACACAAAAGCAGGTTGACTGTGGACACAGAAAAAGAGTTTGGCTCAGAACAAGGTCAAGTTGACCATATATTCTGAGGATTATTATTATTATTATTATTATTATTATTATTATTATTATTATTATTATTGGAAATTCCCCAACAGTAGCCTTCACTCAGAGCCAAGCAAGACAGAGGGCAGCTTGAGCTGTTATGGCTGAACTACTAAAATTCTTGGGAAAAGGCTGATCACCCTGCAGCCCTCCCTGCATCTGCTTATGAGCTCATTATGGTTTTTTCCCTATAAATTGACCCTGAAAAACATTCATGTTCATAGCTTTCAGCTTCTTAGCCTGAGCTACTGATTGATCAGTCTTGGAGTGTGTGTTCAATAAACCAGCCCTGTTTAACTGAGATCGATGTCTGAGTGGTTTGTGTGGCAGTTCCCAGACCCCAATAGCATCAGACTAGACTCAGCCACAAAAAGAAACATGCACAGAGAGAGAGAAAGAGAGAGGGGCAGAGAGTAAGGGGGAGCTCAGGTGCTATAGAGGATCCACAAGAGAAGACAGCTAGGACATGAGTTTAAGCCAATAGGAAGCCTTTATTAGCTGGCTAGTGACTATACTAGATGTTTGGGAGCCCTTTCTTAGGTTGAGCTGTTAAGCACAAAAATCATATCCTGGGTTTATATACTTCAGTTAACAAGAATAGTTAGCCAGAAGTGGAACTATAGATACCAAAAAGCAAGGTTAGTTGAGATTTTCCTAGAACTATGAACTTTGATTAATTAGGTCTTTGTTTTCATTTGGGGTTGGTGGTTCAATCTACATGCTAAGTTTTATGGCCCAAATGGTGCTTCCATTAGGGAGTTAGTTGTGCTAGTGTTTGGGGAACTACTAAGTTCTGGGATCCTGTTACAATGATAGCATGCTTGAGGGGCAGGGCAGAGGACAAAGAGCAAGCAACAGAGAGAACAAGAGTCAAAAATACCAGAGTTGTAGGGAGACTGAGCAGCTGAGGGAGGGATCCCTAGAGCTGGGGGTAAGGGGATTTTGGGGGAGGCTGGAGAGGTAAGAGGGGCTAGGATGCTGTCAGGGACTTTGAAACCGGTTCTTGGGATACTGGGGAGGCAGTATGAGCTTTGGTATGTTAATAGGCACCACTGATAGCCATTTGTCATTCTAACTTTTGGAATTTGGGGAAATGGAGGTTTATGGACCCAACACCTAGCATGCAAAATGCCCTGGGTTTGATCTCCAGTACAAGGTGGAAGAGAGGGGACTTGAAAAAATGGCAAAAAATGTCAGTACACTTCTGCTAGTTACTGAAAGGTAGGAATACTTAACATTCTTGGCGGTCCAAAAAAAAAATCCCTAGCAGAATATTGAAAACATCAGTTGCAGGCTGGGAACCTAGCTCAGTGAATAAATGCTTGTCAAGGATGCATGAAACCCTGGATGCAGTCTCCAGCACCATATAAAACAGGTGATGGTGCAGGCCTGTAATAACATCACTTGGCTCCTCAAATTGTCTCTGTAGCCAAAGATGATCTTGAACTCTGAAGCCTCTGCCTCTGCACTGCCATTTTCCTCTGTTCCGCCCCTATCACTAGATAGAAGAGGAAGAAGGATAGAGGAAGGGATGGGAAGATCTGAATCTAATTTCTTTTTGTTTCTTCTTTACAACCCAACTGCTCTGAATGACCAACATCTACCAGCCCTGACTCTCAGGGCCCTAGCATTTATATACCCTCTGTAAATCGCAGAAACTATCTGCAGCTTGCCTGTGCTAGAGCACGAGGCAAATCATAGCACCCTCGTGTCCCCACACCTGTAATTAAAACAAAAATATATTCTTATAATATTTCTGTCTTTTTTTTTTTTTTAAGAAACCAAATTTCCAGAATTCTCATTGCATTTACCCCTTTTTTTTGTTTTAAGCAATTAACTGTGCTGTGCATAGCAGTAAGTGGCCAAGGTTTTTGGCAGATTTCTCTTACTCAATTCTAATCTTCATGAGTTTTGAACTTATCCACAGCTTTTCATTCCTGTAGATATACAAAGAAATCTGCATTCCCTGATGTAAAATGCTCACTGGCTTCCATTCTGATGTTAACAGTTCCTTATAGTATATAGACTGGTTAACTCCAGATTATTTGGTTTTTTTTCCTATAATTCAGTGTCTCTCAAGTGCTGCTGTTCCTTTCTCATTAGCATTTAGAAAATTTAAAGTTAACAGCACTATTTAGTATATCTCTGGGGCCTTTATCTTCCCTTTTGTTTTATAAGCATTTCCTTTAAGGTGTGACTAGGTCTTTCAACAAATGTTTGTCCTGTAGGATTGTATATTATACCTATAATGTGCTTTATATTATAATATGCAAAGAATTCCCCCCATCTTACTGATGACATATGTGGGGGCATTGTCAGTCTTAATTTGTATGGGTGTTCCCACAATACCCAGGACTTCCAGTAAATGTGTAATTACAGAATCAGCCTTTTCAGAACTCAAAGCAGTTGCTAATTGAAACCCTGAATATGTATCAGTGGCATGGTGTGCAAACTTTACTTTTCCAGATTCTGCAAAAAGAAACACAACCATATGCCAGATTTTATTTTATTTGGTACCCCTAGGGTTACTCCCAGTGGGAAATGGAGTTTGGTTACACAAAGAAAACGGAGGAGATTTTGTTATAACTTCCTTGGTTTGTTGTCAGGTGATAGAAATTTTTTTAAACCTTTACTGTTAATCTGCTGGTTTTCATAGAATTTTGAGGCTTCAAAATTTCACATTTCCTATTAATAATTGATCAATTTTTTCATTTCCTTGTGCCAATGAGCCTAGCAACCTGTATGAGACCAAATATGGGTGTTATAGAATGGATAGTTTCTATTTCTGATTGTCTATTGCAGCTGTATAAATAACAAAGTTAATTCTGGATTATCTGGAATAACTTCAGCAATTTCTATATGCAGAACAACTCTTTCTGCATATTGAAAGACAGTAATTATATTAAGAGATTCAGGAAAATCTAATGATACCATAAGGATTGCACAGAGCTCTGATTTTTTTTTTTTAACTGAAGTATATGGACTTTGAATTACTTTGCTCATTGTGTCTGACTGATAGCCTGCCATTCACAACTTATTTGCATCCATATAGAATGTAGGTGTTTCAGGAATTGCTGTTCCTTTTAGAATACATGGGAAAACCCAATTATTTCTTTTTATAAAAGAAAATGCTTGCTTTTAGGATATTTGCCTGCTAATTTCTCCCAATAGTTGCTATAAACTCATTCCCAATCTTTATTGATAACCCATAGTGACATAATCTCAGCATTATTATAAGGTACTACAATTTCTGCCAGGTCCATTCTGACAATTAATGTAATCTTATTCTAACTTTTATGATTAATTCAGAAATTTTTTCTATGAAAGTCTTCAATTTTTTTACTTTGTTTGTGTGCTGAGAAAATCCATTCCATAATACTATCTTCTCTTTGTATAATGAGACCAGTAGGAGAATTAATTGAAGGCAAAATAACAAAAATACAATCAAGTTTGGCATCTATGCAATCCACACATGTGTCTTGCAGTCTCTATTCTTCCAGAGCTACCACTGCTTTAGCTGTTAACCATCTTGGACTGTTTAAGTCCTAATCTCTTTGTAAACAAATTATTTAACTCTTGAGTAGTTAACAATGGTAGGCTATAACTAATTAATATCTCACATTAATTTTTGAAAATCATTAAGAGTTTGCAATTGATCTCTTCTGATCTGAACCTTTTGTGGTTGATTTTTGGTTGACTTATTTTGTAACCCAAATAGTTAATAGAATCTCCTCTCTCTATTTTTTCAGAAACACTCTGTAATCCCCAGCATGGCAGAATTCTTTTCTTCAATATTTTCTCTAAAGGATCTGCATCAGAATGCCCTTCTATGATTCTTATGGCTATTCACTTGGAAGTCTCCTCCTCTGGGACCTCAACTGCTGGATTCTCTCTCTCATGGCAGGCTTAACATGGGAGTGGTATTTCCATGTCTTAATCCTGTCCACCTTAACAGCCATAGGCATGGTCAGGATCACAGTACAAGGTCCTTTCCATCGAGGTTCCAGAGTCTTGTGGTTATGTCTCTTAATCCATACTTTGTCACCTGGATCAAACCAATGGGGGTTAGGGAGAGGAGCAGACTCATAAACCTGGCAGATGGCAGGCCAGAGTTTCTTCTGGACCTTATGGAGGGCTTCCAGGGATTTAAAAACTTATATTGTTCATATTCAGCTAAGATATCAGACTGGAGGTTAGGCTGCATGGGAGGGGGCCTCCCATATAGGATCTCAAAGGGGAGGTGAGACCTAATGTATAGGTGTTCCTAGCCCTATATAAGGCAGAAGGCAGAAGGGACTCCCAGTCACTGCCAGTTTCAAGGGTTAATTTGGTCAAGGCTTCCTTCAGGGTCTGATTTATCCTCTCTGCTTGCCCTGAACTCTGGGGTCTGTATGCACAATGTAATTTCCAATTGGTTCCCAAAACCTGTGCTAGAAATTGAGTTACATGAGAGATGATGCTGGTCCATTATCAGACCCAAGCAAGGTAGGCAAACCATACCCAGGCATGATGTCTTCCAGAAGCTTCTTTGCCACTACATTGGCAGTCTCTTTCTTTATAGGGTAGACTTCTACTCATCCTGAAAAGGTTTTATCTATAAAAACTAGCAAATACTTGTATCCATATGTCCCTGGCTTTATTTCTGTATAATCTATTTCCAAATTAGCCCCTGGCTGTTGACCCTTGATTCTGGTTCCTGGAGCCGGTCCTTGATTAGGGTCTGAGGAGTTCACAGCCTGGCAGGTGGCACAGTCTGAGATTACCTGATCAACCAGGTGTCCTAAGTCAAATATATTGTACATTTCCCCTCACAGCAATTCCTTCAGTTTTTGATGACCGGGTGTGAAACTTGATGAATCTGATGGACGAGTGGCTTAGCAAACTCCTTAGGTAGGACGGTGTAACCTTCAGAGGTCTGCAACCATCTGTCTCCTTGGCATTTCACCTGATGTCATTTGTCTTCAGCAGTATATTCAAAGATGGCTGGGAGCACAGAGGGGAGCAAAGCTACCAGGGTGTTGGCTGTGGAAGCTTGGGTGGCCTCCCTTTTGGCTTTATCATCTAGCCTGCACCCTCAGGCTATTTCTAATATCTGGAGCAATGAATTATGGCCACTTTGAGAGGAAGGCAATACTTCCAATAAAGCAAATATTCCTTCCTTATCTTTGATGGCTTTTCCTATAGGTGGTGGTTCTGATGCTTTAATCTTAAATCTTCATGTGAACACTGAAGGTCCTGTTTCCCATTTGGTTCTTGATCAATCAATAAAGATGCTAGTGGCCAAAGAGCTGGATGGAAGAGGCAGGACTTCCAGTTTCCTGCTGGAAGGTTAACAGACACAGGCAGGAGTAAAGGTTTTGCCATGCTTCGGAGGGAGAAAGAGCCATCAGCCATGTGATATCTAGGGTAGAGTGGCTATTGGCCACTTCCTCGACTGGGCCTGGGTTAGCAGGTGGGAATTTAGAAATACAACTTAGCTGAGGGCAAATTTAAGGTGCTGAACTAGGACTAAAGGTAACTGAACTACTAAAGTTGAGGGCAGATTTAGAGGTGTTGAGCTGGGAGTGAAAAGAAGGGCATGATAACCAAGGAAGGCTTAGAAGAGCTCAGCCATTGAGCTAAAGCATATAAAAATAAGCTTGTGTGTGTGTGTGTCTGTGTCTGTGTGTGTGTGTGTGTGTGTGTGTGTGTGTGTATCTAAAGGAACCTGGGCATGTCTGGTAGAGCAGTCTTCCTGGAACTTAAAGCAAGGTAGTAGGAACTACACTCTACATTTTCCTTCAGCAGTCAATAATCCCATCTGCTCTTAGTGTAAGTGTTAGCTATGGCTCCTTTTGCCAGTTTTAAAGCCTGGGTTAGAGCTTTTCCTTCAGCTTCCTGGGCTGAAGTTCCCAGCAGCAAAGCAGTTACCCAAATAAAAGAGTCTAAGTCCATTACTGCCTCCCCTGCACACCTGATTCCATTCTGAATGAAGCTGGTCCCATCCATGAAATAGATTGTTCTGAGTCTGGCCAAGGTATGTCAGTCAAGTCTGGCATGATGTTCTGGATGTTCCCCAGAACTATAGGGCAATCATGCTGCATGTCTGAGAATGGGTCAGGTAGCAGGGTGACTGGGTTTAGGGCAAATGATGGGTTATATCTTATGTGAGGGGAATTCAAAAGTAGAGCCTGAAAGTACACCAGTTTGGCATTGGACAGACACTGGCTGGGTGGATTCTTGAGGGTCCTCTCAATAGCATGGGGTGTGGTGATAACAAGCGCCTGCCCCATGGTTATTTTGTCAGCATCCTTGTCTAGCAGAGCAATGGCAGCTATGATCTAGAGGCAGGCTGGCCATCCTTAGACCACAGGGTCCAGCTTCTTAGATAAATAAGCCATAGGTCTTTCCCATGGTCCCAAAGAGGTCCCATCCTCTTTGCTATCCTCTTTCTCTGATCCACATACAGGCTTGTGAATGTCCATGAGGGCCAAGGCTGGCAACTCTAATAAGGCTCTTCCTAGAGTCTTAAAAGCCATGTCCATCTCAGGGGTTCATTCTCTTTGTGGCCCCTAGTAGCCTCATATAACGGTTTTGCTATCTCAATGAACCCTGGCACCCAAAGTCTACAAAACTGACAGATCCCAAAAATTCCCATACTTGCTTTTGGATTGATGGAACTGGTATGTTAAGGATGGTTTGCTTCCAGGGCATCTGACAGCATATGTGGCCCACCCCCCTTGAGTACCCCAGATAGGTGACCTCAAATTGACAAAGCTGGGCCTTCTTAGCAGACACATGGTAGCCAAGTTGACTCAGCTCCTGTAGCAGGTCTCATGTGGCCTCCTGGCATGTCTCCAAGTTGGGGAGCCCACAATAAGGATGTCATCTCCATACTGGAGCACAGTTGTTTGGAGATTGGCCTGCCAGAACTCACCCAAGTCCTCATGCAGTGCCTCCTCAGAGGTGGTGAGTGAGTTCTAGAATCCTTGAGGCAGGTGTGTCCAAGTCAATTGTCCCTTGAAGTCTCTCTCTTGCCATTCAAAGGTAAATAGAGGCTGGCTTTTGGGTGCCAGAGGCAGGTCGCAAAGCCATTCAGTGGCTGAAGCTTCCAAGTGATGTCAGCAGCAGCTTGATTAACAAAAGCCATGTACACCACTGACTGGTGCTCTCTGGCTTCTAGGTCAAAATCAGTGTAGGTCCTATAGGCTTCAAAATGTCTGTCTAGATGTTCTCTGGGGTTCTCATTCTTTCCCTGCATCTCCTAGCTCACCTTAGATAAATGTGTGGGCCCTCTGGCTGCCTTTCTGTGCCCCCCCATAAGAATATGGCAGTGGATCTGGAGTTTCTCCTTACCAGCAGTGTTAAAATCCCAGTCAGATCCAGTCAAAGGAAAAGCTGCATTGATATCAACCTGGACTTGGGTGGGCTGCCCATTTGTTCCTGGAACCAATTTCCAGATGGCTCCCATGAGCCTCCCTCTCTCCTCTGTCATGAAGAGGACCTGGAGAAGTTGTTGACAGTCATCCCAGGTGGGCAGGTGAGTCAGCATGATTGATTCTAGAAGACCTGTGAGAGCTGATGGTCTTTCTAAAAATGGGAAATTCTGCAACTTCCAATTGTAAAGATCATTGCTGGCAAATGACACATATGTCTTGAACTATGTTCCCTGAGCATCTGGGGGTCCTGTAGCCTGGAGTCAGTAAGGGCATAGTAGAGTCAGTTAGCCCACTGGGCAGTACAGGCCTGAATGTGAGGTGGACTCCAAGTAGAATCAGGAGAGTCAGGAGCAGCTCCTCCCTCTGTGCTCACTGGGCAGGGGCAGCCGGGGCAGTAGCAAGAACATAAGAAAAGGACAGAGGTCCTCCTCAGGAGCAGAAAGGGGGTACAAGGCAGGGATCTGAGGATTCTTCCTCCTTTAGAGGAAGAAGGGCAGGGAGCCGAGAGGCCCCATAGCACTTGGTCTTGGTGGCCTCAGGCCTCATAAACATGACTTTCACCCTACAAATGATGGGGAGATAGAGAGTCCCATCCTCAGGCCATAGGTAGGCCATTCATTCCTGTAAAAGATAGTTTGTGGGGACAAACAACCAGATCTGAGTCTTCTGTGACTTGGCAAAAATCCTTAAAATGGTTCAGGAATAGGCCTAGTGGTGTGCTTTGTGCCTGTCCCATCCTAAGAATCAAAGAAAATTTTGTACGAGAGGACAAAAAGCACAAACAGAATACACACAGACAGACACAGAAGGACATTCATGGGAAAACAAAAACAACCAGAAGCCTGTCTCAGATAGTTTTCCTCCCTGCTTGCTCATGGGAGGCCCATAGACCCATAGACTTTTCAGAATCCAGATGAGAGCTAACAAATTCTCCTTTTTTTTTTTCTTTTTTTAATTTGGTAGTTGGTCAAGAGTGTCCTCCATTGCCCCTGGCCAGTTAACAAAAATACATGTTCGATTTGTCCCTCTCTGCCTGCAGATTAAACCCAAAACAGAAACTCAGAGATGGACAAGATAGAAGACAATTGGGCACCTGGACTTACTGATTGGAAAAACACTCCACTATTTGGGTTAGGGCATGAGAAGTCAGCTGGGGAACTTTGAAATATTCCACCAAGGTCCCCTCCCCCCTCTGAGCACATGGGCACCCCTCCCCTCCTGGAAGAAACAGGATCACATAAACTGAGGTCCAGCTGTTTATGCTAGATTGTGCCACCACTGCTGCTAACCCAATACTACTGAACTGGGCTGCTGATATATCTGTGAAGCGTTTGTGAGTGGACTGAGCTGCCACTGCTGACCTGTGAACTGAACTGCCGATTTCCAGACAAGACAGATGGGAGTTGCTCCAAAGAACCTTCCTAAGCAGGTCCACTTCCCCGTATCCTTTCTTTTCTACCACCTCTGGTGAGTGGTGGGCTAGAAGGGAGGTTAAAGCACGTGCCTTTAATACCACCCAGCACATGAAGGCAGAGGCAGAGGCAGAGGCAGAGGCAGAGGCAGAGGCAGAGGCAGAGGCAGAGGCAGAGGCAGAGGCAGAGGCAGAGGCAGAGGCAGAGGCAGAGGCAGATGGATTTCTGAGTTTGAGACCATCCTGGTCTACAGGGCAAATTACAGAGCAAAAGCCACACAAATAAACCCTGTCTTAAAAAAACAAAAACAAGACAAAACAACAAAACCAACTAAACAACAAAACAAAAACAAACAAATAAATAAATAATAAAATAAATGATATAATAAAGTAGTAAAATATTTGTAAGAAGACAAGAGAGAGAAAAGAAAAGAAAGAACCCTTAAGTGACGTGAGACAAGGAACCTCCATTAAGTCCATTTTTCTGTTGGCCATCTACAGTCGGATATGGGGCTTATCTTTAAGAGTAGTTTGTTTTCCCAGTGATACTCCTTTGGACAAAACTAAATTTTAATTTGAAAGTGGTTATTAGTTGGAGATAGCTTTGGGGGCATGTGTCTACTTCTCCTTCCAGCTCTAGGACCCCATCTGGTTGCAGACCAGTGTAGGCCTTGTGCAAGAGCCTCAGTCTCTGGGAGGTCATATGTTTATTTGTCCTGCTGTGTCTAGAGGGCCCTGTTACCTAGGTGTCCTCCATCCCTTCTGGCTCTTACAATCTTTCTGCCTCTTCTTCCACAGGGTTCCCTAAGACTCCAGGAGATGAAGTGATGGAGACATCCCAGTTTGCACTGAGTTTGGCTGTGGGTCTCCGTATTTGTTCCCATTGACTTCAAGAGGAAGGTTCTCTGATGATGGCTGAGCAAGACAATGATCTATGACTAGAGAAGACTGCCGTTAGGAGTTTTATTGCTATGCTCCCTTAGCGGATAGTATTTGGTTTTCCTCTAGGTCCCTGGCCTGTCTAGTCTCAAGTCCTTGGTCATCCAAGCAGTGTCCAGTATGGGGCCCATTTATTTCTTTTTACACCACAAGTCTTTCTTGTATATATTATGGCTTCCAGTTTTGTGTTTTTAAGGGATTCCTGAGAGTAAAAATGAATGAATGAGTCTCTGTGTCTATATCTATTTCTTGTGCTTTTTCTTGGGCTCTTTTCCTTTTCTTTGGTGTTTTGTTTTGTTTTTTACTGTTCCAATTAGATTGTTTTATGCTTTATCTTATTATATTTTATTTTATTACCATCCCTTAGTAGGCTTTTTTTTCTAATGAGAGACAGAAAGAGGGTGAATCTAGATAAGAGGGGAGGAATTGGGAGAAGCACAGGAATAGGAAACTATAATCAAGAGATCGTATAAAAAATCTATTTTCAATAAAAGGAGGAAAAGAATAAAGCACATGCTGAACTCAGGAGCGAGTGCCACTCACCTGGCCCTTGTCTATCCACACCTTAAATTCATATTACTCTTGTGAACGCCAGAAATTCTACTTCTAGGAATTAATCTTACACTCAGCCACATAAATATAAATACTACATGCATATAGGGCTTAATAGGATTTTGTAATGACAATAAAAATACAGACAGACAACAGACAGAAAGGAAGAAAGGAAGGAAGAAGGACTAAAAGTAGAGATAACTAGATTTCCATGAGTAGGGGGATTAGTAAAATAAATCAAGGCTCATTCAAACACAGGATACTCTCTCATGAGGAAATGAAAGCAAACACATTCAGAGAACAGTGGAGTATGAAAACTTTTGAGCAAAACCCACATATTTGTCCTTTTTAAATTACTTAACAATTTATTATGCAATTAAATTTTAGTATTTAATATAAATTTAAAATTATTTGATTTAGTCTGTTTGTGTGTCTATGTGTGTTGGGAGAACTCACACATATGGAGGTCAGAGGACAATGTATATAAAAGCCAGTTGCTTCCTTCCATGGTGTAGGTTATGGGGATCAAACTCAGGTCACCAGGCTTGGCACCAAGGGCCTTTAACCACTGAGCCATCTTGCTGGCCCAAATATTTATATTTTTAAAATTCATTAAAATCTCTTAAAAGACACATAAGATGTGACTAAAAAAACTACCTCTGGGTGGAAACTCAAAATTCTATTTTTCATTGCATCTTCCTGCTATGTATGAGTTTCATAATATAACATTATTAAGTTATTGTTAATAAAAAGACCCAAATTACTGTTATGTCTCTAGTTCCTCTGAGCCTGGAGTTAAAGATGTTGTGGACCCCGGATTGGTGCTGGAACCAATTCCATTGGTGCCCCTCAGATCTTCTTCAGAGATCTGAGTGCATTAACTGCTAAACTATCTCTCAGGCTGGTTTTATAATGGACAAAGGACTTAAGAGGAATTCAAGAAATAGAAACAGACCAAAACTGTAGGAAATAGCCAAGAATATAGCTAGTAAAATATATTTGGTATACTTATCATCTCTGAGTTTGGGACAGATTCAAACACTGACAGTGACATGTAATTAGATTAAGCTTAGTATTGTTCTAGCCGTTCCCTCAAAGCCTCGGTTCTGAGATCAATCTCTTATAACCTTCTCAGTACCAAACCTGCTGAATGCACACTTTAGGGAACTTGTGTCTGACTTAAACTGGGCTCAGAAAATAGATACAGATGTTTCCTCTGTAGGTTTCTTGCTCCTAACCCCACTGGCAGTGACAGGGATCAAAACCAGAACTTTATGCATACTCGGGCAAGCCCTTCCTGCCTTTTCTTGGTGATTTGTTTTTTCCAGGTAGGCTTATCCACAAAGCAAGTCAATAAAGAATTTTATTTTAGATACTGCTTTTAATTATGTAAGAGTCTGAAAATCGACGAAGGAAGACTCCAAACTCAGATAGTAAGCAAAGACAAAAGGTGTTTATTCTGCAGAAACAATCAGCATGCGAGGGTCAACTATTCTCCAAAATGGCGACCCCCAAGAAAGGCATGCAGGCTTTCTTATAGGGAACCAGGAGAACTCTTTAGGATTGGATAAGCTAAAATTTCATTGGTGGGTGCTATGGGTCAAAGGTGGTCAGTGGTCTGCATTCCTATGTCATGAATGTTTAACCTTAGGATGAAATAGGGCTGTCCAGTGCAGATGGCCCATTCTGAGATATTTCCCCATTTTTGTGGTTATCCCCAGGCTGTTCTTTGGGAGGGGGTTTTATAAGCTTGTTCTGGATTTTATGGTCTGTTCCTAGAGCTGGTGTCTTATGGCCTAGTTTCTGGGACTTATGGTCTATTCTTGGAGCTGGTGCCTTATGGCCCTTTTTCCTGAAATCAGGTCTGGTCCTTAAATGGAAACAAATGGGGTCCTTTCAATTACCATCCCAGTTCATGTCCTTAGTTTTCTGTTGCTATGACAAAGTAACTGAGCCTGGTTACTAGTTTAAAAATAACCAATACATTTATTTTCTCCAAGTCCTGGAGTCTAGAAGTCTAACAGCAAGGAACCAGCAGGCAAGGTGGGGCAAGAGTTGCCCTCTACAAAACCGTAACCTTCCTCACCATCCTGCACAAGGAGGGAAAGCTGTGATCTTGTTAGAGTGGTCTCACAGTCCTTGTCTTCTTGAAGGAAATTCAATCCACAGACAGATAGTTTAAGCAGAAGATTACTTAATTCAAAAACTCTGAGAAGAGATCAGAGTGGGCAATACCAGTAGCAACCAGTGGGTTCCGCCTTGTGGATTTTAAAGATTTTTATGGATATTTATGAAGTGGGTAGCATATTTTGGAGGTAAGATAACCCTTTTCCAACCCAACTCACAGTAGAAAGGTCTTCATTTTGGGATATTTCTTTCCATGATGTTCTGGAGAAAATCACAAAGCAGGCTGGGGTCAGGTAGCAAAGCCACAATGTGAATGATGTTACAGAGAGGTCAAGATTCTCTGAGGATGCAGACCCTTCCATAATGGCCGAATAGGAAAATACCCTGGAGACTTAGGTTTTTATGTAGTAAGGACCTATCTGCAGTCTCAAGAACACTGAGCCACAGATTGGTACTCTGTCCTTCGAAAGATAAAGATAAGGTGGGGCTGAGCTTCTCTGGGTGACCTCACATCTCACTCCTTTGTGGAATATTCAAAGTTCTAAGATTAGGCTCAGGGCCATCAGTTAAAACAAAACAAAACAAAAACAGCAACAACTGAAGCTTTAGTATCCCCAAAGTTGAGGCCAAGGTTTGGAAGTCTGTTAAGAAGGGCTGGAGAGATAGCTCACAGTTTAGAGCATACACTGCTCTCCCAGAAGATTCCATTTCATTCCCAGCACTCATGTTAGGTGGCTCACAGCTGTCTGTAATGCCAGCTTCAGGAATAATGTAATACCTCTGGCTTCTATGGGAACCAGCAACCATTTCTCTCTCTCTCTCTCTCTCTCTCTCTCTCTCTCTCTCTCTCTCTCT
>JADRCH010000064.1:8971537-9019111 GCA_019843965.1 Rhynchomys soricoides | reverse complement strand
TCTCTCTCTCTCTCTCTCTCTCTCTCTCTCTCTCTCTCTCTCTCTCTGTCACACACACACACACACACACACACACACACACACACACCCCTGTGAAGCTGCACACCCAGGAGAAGGGCTTAGGCCACGTATAAGATTCCCTTCTTCTAGAGCCACTGCTCATGTCTAGCTTCTAACTGGAAGATTGCAAAAGAGCAAAGGGAGTCAAAAGCAGCTTTGAGTCTTTCATTAGAATGTCAGTCCCAATCCTTAGCAGCAGTCAGATCTTAATCCCTTGACAAATAACAGACATGCTGAGTGTAGTACCTTAATTTTGTTTTTTGAGACATGTACCCCAGGCTAGACTCAAACCCACTATGTAGCCTAAGATAACTCTGAACTCCTAACTATTGAGCAACCTCCCAAGTATTGGAATTTCAGGTGGAAGCCATCACTCTATTTCTTAATACTATTGATGTGTTTATAAAAAGATAAAGAGAGAGGAGAAATACATTCTATGGGGGTGTAGTCAAGTATGGGGGAAGAGGATATCTCAGTGGGCCCATGTCAAGGCATCCCTTCCCCCGAGGGACCAGCTACATGAGGGTATAGTATAGAATAGAGTTTATCCGGGACATGGGGAGGGGAGTCAAGAGGGTAGTAGAGGCACAGAAAGGCAGAGAGAGTAGAGAAATAGAAGAGTAGAGGTTGGCCATAAGCACATGGAGAGAGGGGGAGAGGGAATGGGGACGGGACAAGGAGACCGGGAGCAAGGAGGGAAGAGAACAAGAGAGCAAGAGAAAGTGGAGGGGACAAGCAGCCCCTTTTATAGTGGGTCAGGCCTACCTGACTGTTGTCAGGCAACTGTGGGGAGGAGTTTAGACAGAATGCTAACAGTTATGACACTGGCAACCCCTAGTACCGAGTTTACCCTTTCTCTTTATCCATTCTGTTCTGTGAAAGCCAGCTTCTATGTCTCTAGTTTGGAGTTTATTGGCCTAAAAGAACAAGAAATGAAACACTTTTTAACGTAGAAGTGCTACAGTCTCACTGGATGCTCCTGTATCGTAAAATCTGTCTGTAGCCCTACAGCTCTACACTGACCCTGCTGCTACCACCATGGCAACCTCCCTAAATTAAATCTCTCAGACACTTTCAGTCCCTTCTTTCTGTCCATCACTGACCACTCCATCTTTGCTGAAATGTTCTTCCTCTTTGGTTTCTGCTCAGCCTGTCGACCTTTCCAAGATTCCATCTCAGCAAGATGATGGACAACTCAGAAAGTTTGTAAACCCCCAGTCTAGGCTCAAATACAGCTAGCATAGATCTAGCATATTCTTTAATTTATTTTTAAAATTAAAATTATACTTATATCATTATAAGTGTCATGGTTTGACCCCTGGGCCATGCTTGGCCCAGGGAGTGGCACTATTTGGAGGTGTGGCCTTGTTGGCATAGGTGTGGCCTTGTTGGAGTAGGGGTGCCACTGTGGGCATGGGCTTTAAGACCCTCATCCTAGCTGCATGGAAACCAGTCTTCTCCTAGTGGCCTTCAAATGAAAATGTAGAACTCTTAGCTCCTCCAGTACCATGCCTGCCTGTATGATGCCATGCTCCTATCATGATGATAATGGACTGAACCTCTGAACCTGTAAGTCAGTCTCAATTAAATGTTTCTTTAAGAGGTGCCTTGGTCATGGTTTCTGTTCACCCTAACTAAGACAATAGGGTAGCTACATATATATCACAGTGCATATGTAGAGGTCAGAGGACATCTTTGTGGAGTTGGTTCTCTCCTTCCACCTTCATGTGGATTCCAGGGATCCCTCCCAGGTCCTCAGGTCTGTTCAGCAAACAGGTTATTCACTAAGCCAGCTCATCTGCCCAACAAAATCTTTTCTAATTGCAAATGTTTTCATTCACTAGTTACCAATATTTTTCCCAGGTGTAGGGTCCCTGTGTATTGTGTGCATTCAAAAAAAGGAATTATAGAAAAATACAGAGAAACATAGAGGGAGGATTCTGTTTTAGAATGAACAGAAATCAACAAAGCCAGAGTATATACCCAATGGTGACCAGAGATGTCATAGGCATGGAGAGGGGTGTAAACAAAAAGCAGAGGTTTACCAGTGATAAATATAGAGGATTACATACATTGTTTAAAAAAAAAAACAATTATCCTTTGCTACAAAAGTCAGTACCATGGCTTACCAGGTAACCTCACTGTGATGTTCTTCATATGTAGCAGCAGTGACCATTGTGCAGGGTGATGGTTTACAAAGAATCCTTATAATAATTCTGGTGATTTGTTTTGCTTTGCTTTGCTTTGCTTGTCATTTTATCATAGATAGGTTAACCATAACCTCCTGGTCTCTGGCTCTACTTACTTTGGTGAGTCCGTTTTGGTGCCATTTTTTTTTTTTTAATTTATCTAGAAAGCAGTGTGCCTGCATCCTGTGAGCATTACAGCATTGGGAAGTCCATTCTGCACTAGACCTACAGATAACAGTCCAACCTTTCATCAAAGAGCCCAATGTTGCTATCTCCAGCCATACTCACCTGGGTCTCACTATCCCCCAGAGCAAAAGCCCTCCACTCCAGCTTCCATGTCATCAACAATGCACATCACCTTATCCACACTTGAACAGAAGTCCCATCCAGAGCAAGCACAAGTGTCCCTATGACCACTGTCCATAACCACAGCCATTCCTTGCCTACCTCTGTGTTGGAGCTAATATCTTGTGACTGATAGATTAAAAACCTTTAGAATCTATTAACTAAGAGATTCACTATCTTCCACCAACCCAAAAGTTAAGACCATCATCAGATAGCATCTTAAGTCTATAGAAAAGCCCCCCTCCAACAACTTCCTGTATCACCTCTCCAATGTGCCCACCAATGTATTTTAAATGTGCCTTGATTTATAACTGTGATACTATAAAACTCCATAAAATTGCTTCCATTTTAGGTCATGAGATTCAGAGTAATCTAAATCTGTGTTTCTTGCCCATAACCACTCAAAATGGCTCCAGAGTAAGCTACCTTCTACTCTGTTTAAAGTGAGAGATGTGGTTCTTGCATTGACAAGACTCTGTCTCCCCCAAAAATAGGGGAAGTGAGGAAGCAGGGTTGTTCCAGGATACACCAACTTTTTTTGGTCTTGTCCATCAGCCAAAACTGGTTACATATAAGGGTTTCAAAGACAATTTGACTTTCTCAGTCTCTGTGGTAAAGCTCATAATGACCAGTGTCTACCACAAAATGGCACTTGAAGTCAGCTAAATCCACTGTGGTAGTTTGAATAGATTTGGCCCTAATATATTCATGTGTTTGAATTGGCCCACAGTGGACTATTAGGAGGTGTGGCCTTGTTGGAGTAACTGTGGCTTTGTTAGAGGAAGTGAGCCACTCTATGGGGATAGGCTTTGAGGTTTTCTATGCTCAGGCTTTGCCAAGTGTGGAAGAGTGCCTTCTCCTGGCAGCCTGTAGAAGCCCTTCTGCTGCCTGTGGATTAAGACATAGAACTCTTGGCTCCTCTAGCACCAAGTCTGCTTGCATGGTGCCATATTTTCTGTTGGAGACACTCTACATTAAGATGTCTGGGACCCCTGATAACAGGGAAGAAAAACCTGCTGGGGACCCCTGATAACAGGGAAGAAAAACCTGCTGGGGGTACTATGTTTCAGAGCTCAAGGCTCTGGCCTCTTGTGGGTCCCAGTATGAGTCCTGAGAGGCCCCAAGGCCTATTTCTTTGGTGCAAGCACCTCATGATGTCATTTCTGCAACTATTCTTAGTACTTAACATTCTCCTTATCTATTTACTGTTCCTTCTCTTTCCTCCTTCCTTGATTGAACTGGTGACCTGGCAAGACCTAGGAGGAGCCAGCCAGGAACTAGAGTTACCAATAATAATAAAGTGAAAGCTGTTCATGAATTCAAAAGAAATGTAACTGGAGAGGAGGCTCTGCAAATTTGGGAACATTGCACTATATGTTACGGTCACTCTCTCAATGCGACCTAGAGCTGCAAGCAAAAATGAGTAAATCTGCAACTATTCCCCCAGTCTTAGTCTCAATATAATAAAAACAGGACATTTTTATTACAAAACTGAGGATGGAATAACATACAGATATTTCCCAGAAAGTCAGCAATGGGTTCCTTGGATTCAGGAACAAAGGTGGCAGCCCCCTAGGGATTTTCAAAACAGGTTAAGTGAGGGTGTTTTTGTAGACAGACAGATGAGGTCCTGAATGTTTGACCTGGATTGAAGATCTTGTGGGATTAGGGTATGGGACCCAGTACTAGAAAGGGATATTGGCGAAGGAACGTGCTCTTTGCTGTATTTTTAAGATCATCTTGGAGCATACTGCCATGGAACCGCACACTCAAAGAAAAGAAATTAAGTATCTACAAGAAGAATTAAAATGTAGAACATTAGAACAGCTTGGAGAATTAAATAGACAGTGTATAGGTTGGGCCCAGGAAGAATTACAAAGACCGCGGGACAAGCAGTATGACCCTCATGCTTGTCCTTTTATGCAACCATACTGTCTCACATATGTCTGAAAGGTACTGACTTTGTAACCATAATACTGCTGTCCTTAATCTCACCAGAGACTGGTGGTTGGGAGATTAAAAAAAAACAAATGTGCTTGCTATAAAACTTTTATGTTTGAGATTTTATAGCTCCGTTGTTGTTGTTGTTGTTCTAAATCTGTGTACGCTGAATCACATGAAAATGTTAGCACAGGAAAGTACAGCATTTACCCACCCCCCTATCAACTTTGTAACCCAACTTCCTTGTATGATTTCAATACAAGATGGACTGAGTCGAGTGTGTAGAGCACTCTGACTCCCGAGTTCAGGAGCTCTCACTGCAATCAGATGGTACTTCAATTGTGAATTTTCTTATTCACCAAGCAGGTATACCTAGTGCTTGAGGACTCCTGACTCATGTAGAGGCTGGACCCTTTTTTTTTTTTTTTTTTTTTCTTTTTGGTTTTTCGAGACAGTGTTTCTCTGTGTAGCCCTGGAACTCACTCTGTAGACCAGGCTGGCCTCGAACTCCGAAATCTGCCTGCCTCTGCCACCCGAGTGCTGGGATTAAAGGCTTGCACCACCACTGCCCAGCAACCCCTGCAGTTTT
This sequence comes from Rhynchomys soricoides, assembly GCA_019843965.1. Lineage (NCBI taxonomy): Eukaryota > Metazoa > Chordata > Mammalia > Rodentia > Muridae > Rhynchomys > Rhynchomys soricoides. The sequence continues at coordinate 9,013,987 of JADRCH010000064.1, read as the reverse complement.
CCACCATGATGATAATGAACTAAACCTCTGACACTGTAATCCAGTCCCAATCAAATGTTTGCCTTTATAAGAGTGTCTCTTCACAGCAATAAAATACTAAATAAGACACCAATGGAATTCCTTGGGGACATATCACTCTTTCTGTCTGTCTTTCCTTCATTCTTGGGAACAAAGGGCTTATTATAACTTACATCATGAAGGGAAGTCAGGGCAGGAACCTGAAAATAAAAATCAGGGAGGGATGTTGCTTGGTGTCTAGCTGGCTCCCGGGCTCCTGCTTAGCTATCTTTCTTGTACAGCTCTGACCCATCTTCCTAAGGACTGCATGGTCCACAGTGAGTTGGACCCCTCTACATCAATTTACAATCAGGACAGCCCCACATACACACACTCCAGTCATATCTACAGGCCAATATAATCTGGGTAATCTCTCAGTTGAGACTTACAGTCTAAGACATGCACATAGGAGGAAGGAACATAAAATCTGGCATGCCTTCAATCCTAGTTATCCTAATTAGGGTTTCTATTGCTATGATAAAACACCATAACCAAAAGTATTTTGGAGAGGAAAGAGTTGTTTGCTTATGCTTTTACATCACTGTCCATCACTTGAGGAAGTTAGGGTAGGAACCCAAACAGGACAGGAACATGGAGGAAGAAGCTAATGAAGAAGCCATGGAGGAATGCTGCTAATTGGCTTGCCCCTCATGGCTTGCTCAGTCTGTTTTCTTATAAAACTCAGGACCACCAGGCCAGAAATAGTACCATCCACAATGAGCTGGGCACTCCCACATGAATCACCATTCAAGAAAATGCTCTGCAGCCTTGTCTACAGCACAATCTTATAGAGGCATTTTCTCAATCAAGGTTTCTTCCTCTCAAGTAACTATAGCTTATGTCAAATTAACATAAAAGCTATCCAGAACATCAGCACTCAAGAGGCAAAGGCAGATGGGTCTCTGTGAGTTCAAGGCCAGCTTGATCTAACTAGTAAGGGCCAGGGCAGCCAGGACTACAGAGTGAAACCCTGTCTCAAAAAAAGAAAACAACAACAAAACCCTAGCATCATTTTGTTTTACATTTAAACTCTACTAGTGCTTAAAGTTTATGCAAGTAATCTTAAAGTTTTTGGACAAAGATTCAAGGCTGGGCTCCATAGACATATTTGTCCAGAGTAAAATTTAAACATTAGGTTTCTGTAATTAATTTTTAAAGAGAAATTATAAAAACAGTGTGATGGTTGATTTTCACTGTCAGCTTGATGAGATTCAGAGTTACCATGGAAACACACCTCTGAGTATGTCTATGAATGTTCTTTCATAAAAACTTAACAGAAATGATGGACTTTAGCTAGTCAGTATCCTGATAGCTTTTTCAAAGACAAATTCCTAACAATTTAATTTGTAAACCTTCGTTGGCTCCATTTTTGTTCCACAATAGAGTAACACTTTATTTCACAAAATACAGAAAAGAACTGATGAGCTGACTAAAAAGGATTGGTCTCTACAGACAAAGGCTTAAGAGAACAGAAAATAAAAAGACAAAAAGCAGGTGGTTTTGCCCAGAATGGTGCCCCATGCCTTTAATCCCAGCACTAGAAGGCAAAGGTTTGCAGCTTTTTGTGTGTTTGAGGCCAGCCAGGGGAACACAATGAGACCCCTGAATGAAAAACAAACAATGAAAAAGAAAAGAAGAAAAAAACATCAAAACTGGAACATCTTGATGAAATGGACAATTTTCTAGACAAATACCAGGTACCAAAGTTAAATCAGGATCAGGTAAACCATCTAAACAGTCCCATAACCCCTAAAGAAAAAGCAGCAGTCATTGAAAGTCTCCCAACCAAAAAAAAAAAAAGCCCAAGACCAGATGGTTTAGCACAGAATTCTATCAGACCTACAAAGAAGACCTAATACCAATACTCTTCAAACTATTCCACAAAATATAATCAGACAGAACACTACCCAATTTGTTCTATGAAGCCACAATTATGCTCATACCTAAACCACACAAAGACCAAACAAAAAAAGAGAACTTCAGACCAATTTCACTTATAAATATCAATGCAAAAATACTCCATAAAATTCTCGAAAACCAAATCCAGGAACACATCAAAATGATCATTCATCATGATCAAGTAGGCTTCTTCCCAGGAATGCAAAGATGGTACAATATATGGAAATCCATCAAAGAAATCCACTATATAAACAAACTCAAAGGAAAAAAAATGAACATTTCATTGGATGCTGAGAAAGTATTTGACAATATTCAACACCCCTTCATGATAAAAGTCTTGGAAAGATCAGGAATTCAAGGCTCATTCCTAAACATAGTAAAAGCAATATACGGCAAACTGTAGCCAACATCAAACTAAATGGAAAGAAACTTGAAGAAATCCCACTAAAATCAGGGACTAGACAAGGCTGCCCACTCTCTTCCTATCTATTCAATATAGTACTCAAAGTCCTAGCCAGAGCAATTAGACAACAATGGAGGTCAAATATAATACAAATTGGAAAGAAAAAAAGTCAAAATATCACTATTTGCAAATATTATGATAGTGTATGTAAGTGACCCCCAAAATACCACCAGAGAACTCCTAAACCTGATAAACAACTTCAGCAAAGTGGCTGGAAGTAAAATTAACTCAAACAAATCAGTAGCCTTCCTCTAAAGGATAACTAGGCTGAGAAAGAAATTAGGGAAACGACACCCTTCACAATAGTCACAAATAATATAAAGTATATTGGTGTGACTCTAACCAAACAAGTGGAAGATCTGTATGACAAGAACTTCAAGACTCTGAAGAAAGAAATCAAAGAAGATCTCAGAAGATGGAACTATCTCCCATGCTCATGAACTGTCAGGATTACCATAGTAAAAATGACCATCTGGCCAAAAGCAATCCATAGATTCAATGCAATTCCCATCAAAATTCCAATTTCAATTCTTCATAGAATTAGAAAGAGCAATTGCAAATTCATCTGGAATAACAGAAACCCAGGATAGTGAAAACTATTCTCAACAATAAAAGAACTTCTGGGGGAATCACCATTCCTGACTTCAAGCTGTATTACAGAGCAATAGTGATAAAAACTACATGGTATTGGTACAGAAACAGGCAAGTAAATCAATGGAACAGAACTGAAGACCAAGAAATGAACCCACACACCTATAGTCACTTGACCTTTGACAAAGGAGCTAAAACCATCCAGTGGAAAAAAGACATCATTTTCAACAAACGGTGCTGGTTCAACTGGAGGTCAGCATGTAGAAGAATGCAAATTGATCCATTCTTATCTCCCTGAACAAAGCTCAAGTCCAATTGGATCAAGGACCTCCACATAAAACCAGATACACTGAATCTAATAGAAGAGAAAGTGAGGAAATGCCTCGAACACATGGGCACAGGGAAAAATTTCCTGAACAGAACACCAGTGGCATATGCTCTGAGATCAAGAATCAACAAATGCGACTCATAAAATTGCAAAGCTTCTGTAAGGCAAAGGACACTGTCAATAGGACAAAATGGCAACCAACAGATTGGGAAAAGATCTTTACCAATCTTATGTCTGATAGAGGGCTAATATCCAATATATACAAAGAACTCAAGAAGTTAGACTCCAGAGAACCAAAGAACCCTATTAAAAATGGGGTACAGAGCTGAACAAAAAAATTCTCTGAAGAATATCAAATGGCTGAGAAGCACCTAAAGAAATGTTCAACATCTTTTGTCATCAGGGAAATGCAAATCAAAGCAACCCTGAGATTCCACCTCACACCAGTCAGAACGGCTAAGATCAAAATCTCAGGTGACAGCAGATGCTGGCAAGGATGTGGAGAAAGAGGAACACTCCTCCATTGCTGGTGGGATTGCAAGCTGGTACAACCACTCTGGAAATCAGTCTGGTGATTCCTCAGAAAATTGGGCATGGTATGCCTGAGGACCCAGCTATACCACTCCTGGGTATATACCCAGAAGATGCTCCAACATATAACAAGGATACATGCTCCACTATGTACATAGCAGCCTTATTTATAATAGCCAGAAGCTGGAAAGAACCTAGATATCCTTTAACAGAGGAATGGATACAGAAAATGTGGTACATTTACACAATAGAGTACTACTCAGCTATTAAATACAATGACTTCATGAAATTCTTAGGCAAATGGATGTAACTAGAAAATATCATCCTGAGTGACATAATTCAATCACAAAAGAACACACATGGTATGCACTCACTGATAAGTGGATAGTAGCGCCAAAGCTCAGAATACCCAAGATACAATTCACAGACCACATGAAACTCAAGAATAAGGAAAATCAAAGTGTGGATGCTTCAGTGCTTCTTAGAAGGGTGAACATAATACTCATGGGAGGAAATACCGAGATGAAGTGTGGAGCAGAGACAGAAGGAATGGCCATCCAGAGACTGCTCCACCAGGGGATCCATCCCATATATAGCCACCAAACTCAGACACTATTGTGGACACCAAGAAGCATTTGTTGAAGGAATCCTGATATAGCTGTCTCCTGAGAGGCTCTGCCAGTGCCTGACAAATACAGAGGTAGATGCTCACAGACAACTATTGGACTGAGCAGAGAGTCCTCAATGAAGGAGTTAGAGAAAGGACTGAAGAGGCTGAGGGGGTTTGCAACCCCATAGGAAGAACAACAGTACCAACCAACCAGACCCCCTAGTGCTCTCAGGGACTAAACCACCAACCAAAGAGTACACATAGAGGGACCGATGGCTCCAGCTGCATATGTAGCAGATGGCCTTGTTGGACATCAATGGGAGGAAAGGCCCTTGGTCCTGGGAAGGCCCGATGCCCCAGTGTAGGGGAATTCCAGGGCAAGGAGGTGGGAGTGGGTGGGTGGCTGATGAGTACCTTCATAGAAGCAGGTGGAGGGAGGATGGGATAGGGGGTTTCTGGAGGGGAAGGGGATAGTATTTGAAATGTAAATAAATAAAATATCCAATAAAAAATGTATTTAGAAACAGGAAAAAAAAAAAAAAAGGAATAGACCAGGAGAGAAAATTTAGGCTGTATTTATCTGGAGTACTTTTAGCTTGTACGAGGCAGACCCAAGCCTTATGACTCCCTTGATTCTCTAAAGCTGACATAAAATTTTTCATTTTATGTAAAATTTTAGATATATTTGCAGTTACAATCTGTACTGAAATCCACACTGCAGGAAAAAAAATGGTTAACAGGTATCTGTAAAACAGTTCACATAAACCAACACCTTTGAGTCCTAATAAAAGTTCTATCTTTGGGGGGAAAAAAAAGAAAATGGTCATTTCAAAGTTGCTCTTCTTGAGGACAAGGACATGGAGGCAAGCACAAGAGAATATCTGAGTAGTTAGTACCAGTTATCTCAGTTGAGCTTTTTTGCAGGAATCATGGCACCGACTACATCATTATCTTGCCAACTTAAACTGGCCTGTTTTGGCAGGCTGGCTGTTATCGCTCTAATGCTTGACTTCGTGTCATATGAACAGCAATTTCCCCTAGTTGACTGGACATTTCCCTTGTGCACTATTTTGTTCCTATAAACAGGGTCTAATGCCTAGAACCTGAGATCTTCCTGTCCCAGCCTCCCAAGTGCTGGAATTACAAGTTTGTTAGTGGAATTTTAGGATGTATGACCCTGTTTTTATTTTTGAAGTGACTAAGGTAAAGCCACCTTGTCCTGACTCCATTGGTGTCTGCTTAGACCCTTCTCAGCCCTCTGACCCTACAATGGCCACATTGGCCTTAGCAGTACATTTGGGATTGTCCATGACCCTGACCATGCTCCAAATGAATTAGCCAAAATGATAAGGTTTGTACAAACTAAACATAAACTAAAATAGTTGGAAAAGGTATAAATCAAAATTAATTGTGTCATACCCCAAATAACTACTATGTTCTGCCAAAACAGATGTTACAAGGTTACTCTGAACCTCATCTAAGACAGGTGTAATTATGATCCATATGAAATTTTGCTTTTAAAATCACTCTACCCCTGAGCTTTTGTACCAAGATTCTTTCTAAGGCTCTAGCCCACTAGCTGGCCAAATAAAGGACCCATTCCCTGATCTGGCTGCAACTTTCTCAAGTGGATTGCTTCATTTTCAGTCGGCTGTATTGGGTCCTAAAACAGAGGCTTAGTCCCAATTGAGATAACCTAAAATTTTACTTAGTTAATATCTTGTTCACAGGTTATCTCTAGGTATATTGGTTTTCAGAGTAGCATGCTGGGGGTGGTGTCATGGTTTGAATATGCTTGGGCCAAAGAGTGGCACTACTAGGAGGTGTGGCTTTGTTGGAGTAGGTGTGTCACTGTGGGTGTAGTCTTTAATACCTTTGTCCTAGACTGGAAGTCAGTCTTCCACTAGCAGCCTTCAGATGAAGATGTAGAACTCTCAGCTCCTCCTGCACCATGTCTGCCTGGATGTTGCCATGTTCCCACCTTGATAATAATGAACTGAACCTCTGAACGTGTAAGCCAGCTCCAATTAAATGTTGTCCATATAAGAGTTGCATTGGTCATGGTGTCTTCTCACAGCAGTAAAACCCTAACAGGTGGTAGTATTGGTGTTTGTTTTGTTTTCTTGGCTAATGATTCTGCTAGCTTTGAGACATCGTGAATTGATCAGGCTTGAGTAGGATAACCAGATGATTGACATCCCGATCTGCCTCCTCTGCTTTTCTCATCCTTTGGTTGTAGTGAGAATGATGTGCAAACTTTTGACTTAATGGTTGCTAAGAGGCTGGATTCTTACCAAGCTTTGTTCTACAATAAGCTCTCTGAATTGTGTTCAGGGGTTGGGTATAAAATGCAATTCCTCCTTCAAACACTGCAGACTTCTTGACATGATATTCATTTTCATTTCCCCCCCCCCCCCCCCACACCCAAAAAAAAAAAAAAAGACTGTCACAGACTGAAAGTTCTGTCAATCATTGAGGCCATGAGAGGAAACTCCAGAATTCAGTGTTTTGACTGTCTGCTGCTTTATTTTTTGTTTGTTTCTTTTTTTCTTTTTCTTTTCTTTTTTTTTTATTTACTATTTTGATGTGGTTGTTTTTTGTTGTCTGAGATAAGGTTTCTCTTCTTAGCTCTGGCTGTTCTGGAACTCAATTTGTAGACCAGGCTAGCCTTGAATTTACAGAAATCCTACTGCCTTTGCTTCCCAATTGCTTGGATTTAAGGTGTGTAGCACCACTGCCAGGTGTTTGTTTTTACTTTCAAGGCAAGGTCCCTTCATGCAGTCCTGGCTGTCCTGGAACTCACTATGACACCCTGCCTCTGCCTTCTGAATACTTGTATTAGTAATATGCATTAAGCTGCAAGGGTCCAAAAATTACTGAAGTAAGACCCCAGACTCAAATAGCATACAAAGACAAATAGTGTTTACTTTGCAGAAACAACCAGCGTGTGAGGGTCAACCATTTATCAAAATGGTGACCATAAAGGAGCTCGCAGGGCCCTTTTTATGCAGAGATAGGGGAATTTTTTACAAGGATTAGGTAATCTCTAATATGATTGGTAGGGGCCACAGAGTACAATTTTGATTGGTTACTATGTTAGTTTTTCTATATTTAGAGAGCTGATTAGGTAATCTAAAATTTCATTGGTGGGTGTTGGAAAGGTCACATGTGTTGGCTTCTGATTGGCTTGTGCCAGGTGGTCAGTGGTCTGCATTCCTGTCACAAACGGGTTAACTACAGGACGAGATAGGGCTGCCCAGCACAGATAATCCATCATGAGATAAGATATTTTCCAATTCTTGTGGTTATCTCCAGGATGTTCTATGAGAGAGGGGTTTTATGATTCTGTTCCCAGAATTTATGATTTATTCCTGAGCTGGTGACTTATGGCCTACTTCCTGGGATTTATGGTCTGTTCCTGAAGCTGGTGACTGTTGATGACTTAGAGCCTAGTTCCTGGGACTAGTGACTTTTAAAGTCACCTTTTGAAGTCAGACCTGGTCCTAAAATGGAGACAAATGGGGTTTATGTGGTCCTTTCAAAGTCATAGTCAATAGCTGCTATGGCTAGTCTTTCTACCTATGACCATGAACGTGTTTGTAGTCTGGGAAGCCACTTGAAGCCAAGTTGATGTCTGAGGGCTCAGAAAAGCTGGCCCTGCCCCTTGCCTGTAGAAGTTAAGTCCTGGTTCTCTTCTCTATGCTCCCAGAAATAAGGCTCAGATTCAAAATATATTTACAAATTCCTTGGCCATACAGCTAGGCTCTTTTCTGAATAGATACAACCTAAAATATCCCATTTATTCTAGCCTACATTCTGCCTCATGGCTGGTTACCTGTGCTCAGGTACCATGTATCTGTCTTGTCACATCTTTTTGGTTATCCTTTCACTTTCTCTCTCACAGAATTCTTTCTGCTCCCAGATGTACCACCTCTATTTCCTGCCTAAGCTATAGGCCATAGGCTTTTTAATTGACAGGTGATCCATACAATACACAAAATGTTCTCCCTACACTCTCCAGCAACCACATGGCTCTTCTCAGTAGATGACTTGTGATGTGGAGACAGGAAGAGAAAAATTCATCCTCCCTTGGGGAGAGAGAGGGCTGGCCACTAGGAATGTAGCCACAATCCAGTGAATATATGAATAACACAAAATGGACTGGGTGGGGAGGGTCCTTTTTTTCTTTTGGGGGTAGGCCACAAGGGAGGTGGGGCAGACATGGGAGGACTTGGAGGTAAGCTCAATTGGGGTGCGTGATAATAAGATTCCTAAATAATCAACAAGAAAGGAAGAAAGAAATGAGAGAGGGAGGGAAGAAAGGAAAGAACAAAAAGAAGGAAAGAAAGAAAAAAGAAGGAAAGAAAGAAGGAAGGAAAGGAAGGAGGGGAAGGAAGGGAAGAAAGGAAAGAAGAAAGAAAGAAAGAAAGAAAGAAAGAAAGAAAGAAAGAAAGAAAGAAAGAAAGAAAACCAACTGAGATCCCAACACTCTAGAGGCAAAGGAAGAACAATCAGGAATTCAAGGCTTACCTAGAGTGTGCAGTGAATTAGGGGCTAGCCTGGGCTATATGAGACTCCCCCCCCCCAAAAAAAAACACACAACAAAAATAGGAAAAGAAAATAAAGTAAATCTAAAATCACTACTTTCTTAACTACTCTAATGCATTTCTACACCCAACAGAACAGTTACTTGGACTCCATTCTTGCACTTCCTTAAACAAACACCTTCTGTATTTGGTAGCTACGGATGCCTCCTGGGAACTGGCAAGATGACTCAGCAGGTGAAGGTACCTGCCAACAAGCTTCAGACCTGAGTTCATTCTTAGGAATCATATGGTGGAAGGACAGAACCAACTTTTGAAAGTTGTCCTCTGACCTCCACTCATACAACATAGCACATACATGCCAACACAGACACACACTAAAGTAAATATATAAATGAATAAACATAACAATAATAAATTACCTCTAATTCAGTCTTAAACTAATTATCCAGATAGTTCAGCAGGAACCTTGAAAGTGACTATACATCTCTTCAGGTTGCTCTTTACCAGCTATTCACTGTTCACCCCATTATCTCTGCCTCTTTTGTCCCCAAGCTGAACTTCTAAACAGACGTGCTTAAATTATTCTTCCTAAGAGCCAAACTAATGGATGGGATGTTATAGAAGGGAAAACCACAACCCAGCAAAGTCTGTGTCTATCATGTTCTGCATGATTGTTCTCATTCAATCCTGAGAAGGTTGCCCTAGCAACTACTTCCATTCTTTCATCTTAAAGCCTTTGAAGTCTCCTCAACTTCAAGTTGGCCCTTGAAGTTATTCTCAATAGAGTACTAAAGATTATCTATCAGCTAACCTCTCAGAGTTCTGAATATGACAGAGAAATCTGGGCATTTAATAAGTGCCATATTTTTATAGTTGATATTGCATGCAAAAATAATACATTTTTCATGACGGTTATGTGCTTTCTACTGTTTAGAAAGTTATGAATGTGACTCAATTTTAACTTTCTTTCTTGTGGTGGCTTGAATGAGAATGGCCCTCTTAGGCTCATATGTTTGAATAGTTGGTCCCTGGTTGATGGAACTATTTGGGAAGGATTAGAAGGTGTGGCATCATTCTATCAGTTCTGTCATTACAGGTCCACAGAACTTAGCACAGCTGATTCCATAACCAGGATATAGTTTTTTGTGCTTAAACGTTTACCCTGAGAAAGGCTTGGGGCTACACAGGGATCCTGAACAGCTGTGTAGTTGCCAGCCAGCTACAGTATTCTTCTTTGGTGGATACCCCACAGCACTGTTCCTCTAGAGAACCCTGACTAATACTCCATCTAACCCAAATTGCTTAAAAGTGCTCAGGGAGCTGATTAATGATGGCCATGGGGCAGGGGCAGGATCTGAGCCTTTGAAAACTTTACTTCTTTTGTCAGCACTTTATAAACAAGAAAGGTCGTCATACACTCCTACCTAAATTTACTTGTTAAATATGGGTAGAGTAGAGTTTCTAAGGGACTCAGACATTCTTAATAAAGCTTTGAAACATCTTGGAGGACCAAGGCTTCAGCTGCACGGGAAACCCACAATCCACCAGGAGAGGTCACTGAACATGCAGATGTCATTCAGGTCCTGCCACAGCAACAGCATCCCTATACCACGTCCACTAACCTCAGTCCTACAGGCTGATGCCAAGTCCTATTGAAGTCTCATACAGAGCAGGGTTGCAACAGGGGAAGGTATTTACTGAATAAACTCTCTGCTTCTTTTAACATTATTTTGTTGTTTTGTTGTTTGTTTTTTTTAACTTTGTGGAGTTTCTTAGTTAGTGTAAGCAAGGGAACAGTGAAACCACCAAACTGGACCACTCTGTGAGTAGAAAGATAAATTTATTTGAGGAATCAAGCCACTCAGGGTACAGAGAGCCTTGGACAGTGGGAAAAGCTTTGTCAGTTTTAAGGGGACAGGTAGCATTGGGAGTAATCAGACTAGCACAGCCTGGGATATATCAAGGGAGGCTTGATCCTTGGGCCCCAATTTCATTAATCGGAAACTAGATGCACTTGCTGGAGGTCATTGACTGCTGCTGTACACGTGTACACATGTACACGCAGAGCCTTCCTACAGAATGCTGAATTTAGGCTTCTGTTTACTCATTAACTGTCTCTTCCTGCTTGTCCACTGAGAGTTCTGTTTAAGACTTTGTCACTAACACTTCCACTAACTTGAGGGGAACTGCTTTGAACCTAATGGTTAAATAGTTGTTAGTTGGTCTGGAAATATGTAGATGTCTAGCCTAGAATTCATAGAAATCTGCCTGTCTCTTATCTATTGGATGCTGGAATTAAAGATGTGGAGCACCGCATCCACCAGCTTTCTCACTTTGTGTTTACGTTTTCCGTTTGTATGGAGATCAGAAAGGACAACTTTGTGGAGTTGGTTCTCTCGTACCTTTCCATGGGTCAGGACTCCAAAGATGGACCGGAAGGTCACTAGCTCTCTATCTGTGGTCACCTTGAATGTATCTCCTTTCTCTGCATTTCCTGATTGACCATCTGACAGTTAAGTTGGCCTACTGAATGATTCATGAAACCTTGCTTGTTAGGGTTGCCATGGCCTAGGCTCTGACCCCAAAACTCCAGTAGCATAATCACTATATAAGATTAAGTTGACCTAAATTTTCTTAGTTTGTTCCCCTCTTCTGTTTTAAGACACTTACTGTAAAAGGTAGCCCATCAGAGATAAACACTCAGACATAGTTTATACACAATTGAAAGTCTTCATTACAGCTGGCTGGGACCACACCCAGGTGCTCAGAGACATAGCTGTGACTCCGAAGCATAGGGTTTTGAAGGCAAAAACCATATCCTGGCATCTCATGTGGCAGCTGCAATGGAACTTCACAGAAGCAAGCAGCTTAACAGAAGGTAAGATAAACAGTTAGCTGTAGGGGGTACACACAAATAGGCTAAAATAAGTTAGCTAGAACATCCTGACCTCAGTTCTCTAGAATACAGTTGAGTAGTTTTCCGTAGGATTCTCTGCCATCGGGGTCATCAACGTGGACCTAAGGAGGGGACAGACGAATGAAGAGACAAGAGACACAAGGAACAAGAGCAAGTCTATATTCCGATCGAGCTCTGTCAGACCTATGTACTATACATAGTTTATATCACAAAGAGCAGGGAGGCAACAGGGGTGGAGGGAATTCCTCAAAGCGACACAATCTCCAGTAAATGCAATTCCCTACACAAATAGGATGCACTATCTTACTGCTTAACTGCTCAATTACAATAGGGTTACCTGGTCTCTGGAAAGCTTTCAGTTATTTCTCAGGCGTAGAAATTTAGGCCTACAATCACTCCAAGCCTAACTCTAAAACAAAATGGCGTTACCCAGGTTAATAAGGAAAATCCTAACCCTGTTGGTCCCCGGCAATTCTCAATCAAGGAGGTCGAATTATAGTTAAATCTGAAATGGCCTCAGCAAGAATACAATTTGGAGAGAAACCTTTGCATTTTCTTGCCCTATTACACCACCACTCTCTAAGTTACTGAATGATCTCTGACTCTTCCCAGGAAGGGGAGGAGTGTTCTTCCCTTGTGAAAGGTCCACATCTTATGCTGAACCTTCCACAAAACTAATTAGAAATTTAGTAGTAGTAGTAGTAGTAGTAGTAGTAGTAGTAGTAGTAGTAGTAGTAGTAGTAGGAAGTTGGATTTTTGCAAGTCCAGAGACAATTGCAATTTAACTTGGCTTCTCTTTAGACCCCTTAACAGCCATCTTTTGTCCATCTCTGTACCTAACCAAACATCCGTGGAGCAATCAGGCAACACCTTTTGGGATGTAGTCACTTAGCGGACCGTGAGTGCTCAGAAAACCAGTGGTCCATCAAATCTGAAGCCTATAGCAGGGGTTTCCCCACTCTTCTGGTATAACTCATCTATCTACCTATTGTTGCCATCAATATATTTGAAAAATATGTTGATTTATGAGTTTCTTTGTTCTTACTATAAAAAAGTTGTGAAACTGCTGCCATGTTGGAACATGGCATTTGAGAAAACATGAATCTGTGTTCCTGGGTCACTGTCACCTGTTTTGATTCCTCTTACTGTTATGAGATACCTTGTGGTACTGTAATGGTACAGAGGTAATGGCACAGAGTTTCAGAGGAAGGGTCAAGGGAGCTTCAACCCCAGATACCTCAAACAAGAGGACAGCAGGAGTTGGCTACCTCTCCATTTTCATCCTGGCACCACAAAGCCTGCTCCCCTACCATCAACCCTAGTAAGAATGATTATCCTGGCAGTTATGAGTCTTCACTCCTTGTTTGACCTTGTAAGGTCCCCCTGCACCCCCAACACACACACACTACAGCCCTGAGTGTGCAAATGAAGTATCTTCCAATGCTCCTGCCCTGGCCAATGGTATGTGGTCACACAAACCTTGCCCCAGAGAACTTTACCACCTTCTTAGGAGCATAAAATACTTCCTTTCCCCCCAATAAACTGAAAGCTGTTCCTTAATATGTTCTTGGCCTTAGCACTCATCACAGACCAAAGTCCTGCCCGTATTCACCTGCAGCAGGCTAAGCTTCCCTCCAGTTCAGCCTGGTGTGCAATGGACCTGGATGTCCTGGTGGAGACAACATGGGGCAGCAACACCTGAAGAGAAAATTTTCTGAGAGGATTGAAAAATTAAAGGAGTCTTTTTTAAGTGGGCAGGATTGTCCTAAGCAGAGTAGAGGCAAGCAGACCAGAGCTCCAGCTAGTTTGAGTTTTTAAAGACAAAAACTACAATTGTGACATATACAGAGAGCAAATGTTATTTACAGAAGCAAGGATGTAACAGTGGTCAGACAGTTCCCTTTTAGCTCAGGGTCACATTGTATAGGAATTTAGGGTTTTACCCAAGATAGTTTTAGCATTTACAATATTCTTAGGATACTTTCTTAAGATGGGATAGCTATAGTTGAGTAGCCTACCACATCATCCCCACTGAAGTGACACATGATGCACAACTGTCATCCTCTTCAAGTCTGCCTTTCCCCTTCACTATTCCCATCCTTTCTCCAAACCCCCTCAACTCCAGTGGGATTGAGAAGCTGATTTGTGAGCAAAGTTTGCTCCTCTCCAATCTTTCGCCATTAAATTTCCCAGCCATTTGGGTGAAAGGAGAAGGTGAGCATTTGAACCTGAGTCCAGAAGCAGGGAGATACTGTCTCCATCAAGACAACCCAAAGTCTAAATCTCTTTGAAAAGATAGGCAAAAGCTGAGAATGTATTCCAGCCGATAGAGTTTCATAGCATTCACAAGGTCCAAGGTTCAAGCCCTACCACTGCATAAAACCCACAGGTAATTGGAAGATCATGAGTTCACAGTCATCCATAGCTATATGGGTAGTTTATATATGTGGGTTAGCCAAGCTAAGCTACAGTGTTAAGGGACAGCTGACTCCATTTTTTTTCCTCTTTTAGTTAAACATAATGTAAGAATTTCATTTATTTCTATATTGTTCCGTAATGTTATTTTTCTCTTCTCTAATCATGTCTCCAGCTAAAGGTCAACTTCTTTTTTGACTTGTTCTTTCTCTATAATCTTGTGATTCACATTTCATAAATTGTAATTTCATGGTATATTCTAGGGACTGTCTGACTATAAACCCACAACATGATAATGAAAATAACTACAAAATTTTAATTTTTCTAATCACTTGCTATAAAAAAGGCTCCCCTGCTTTTAATCTTGGCTGATTCATTCTCCTACTTCCGAGAAGACAGCAAGTTTGGCCAGGCTGTAAAATAAATTTTTTACCTTGCAACATTTCAGTTTTTGTCCCTGATTTCTGACAACATAACATACATGAGAACTTGTCAAGAAAAAGAAAAAGAGGGGAGAGGGGAATCCTATAGCACCCTGGGTGCAAAACGTGCAGAAATGTAAGGCATTTGGAGAACTGTCTCTCAACAATTCCCAATTGCACATGATTTTGGTCACATTTACTTCCTGTTTCTATAACCATTTTTTCTTTGAGTAAGTTGCAAGCAGTTACTCCCAGGTTTTATTTCTTTTCTTCGGTTTGGCGACTTTACAGCTGGCACTTGAGAAAAATCTCCTGCCTACCAACTTGCCCCAGTGTCAGCACAGAACTAAATGCTTTCTTTCTTGTATTGTAACCCTAACAGACAAGTAGCGGCACACGCATGTCAACATGAATCATTAGTTTGCTTTAGGAAAATAAGAGCATTTATGATGAGCAAACCATGAGCCATCATGGCTCAAGAACACAGATTCAACTTACCCTGGCTGACATGTTCCTCCATGGAAAAAGATGCATGAGGTTTTATAGTCACAAAATAAAGACAATCCAAGAATTGGTGTATTTATTGAATACTTTGGTGGGGCCATTAGGTAACTCTTTTTCATCACATTCTACCTTTATAATTGATGGATGTAGGTATATCATTTTCTAAAAGTTTTATCTAGTTGCCATGAAAAACATTTTATTGCATAAAGAGATAGTAAATAGAGCTAGCTAAAGATAGCCGGAGGAAAAACTATTTTCTAGAAGATCTGGTTATGTAGCCCCGGCTAGCCTTGAAATCTTCTTGCCTCAGCTTCCAAAGGGCTAAGATTATAGTTGTGTACCATCAAGCTCACCAACCCAAGTCAATTTTGACTCCTGCCCACCACATTCTTTCTTTCCCCAATCATGACCTCGGCCAAGGTCAAACAGCCTACATATAGACAGTTTACATAGATATCTCTTCTGAGAACTCCAGTTCACACCAAGTATGAAAACAAAGTACTTGGGCCTCTGTGAAGATGGTCTTACAGGGAGAAACACAAATTCCACTCTCCTAGAGTAAGTACCCTCAAAATGGCTCCCAAGAGACCTGGGGTTCAGAGTTTGGTTTTTGTTTGCTTTAATTTACATACTATCATCATTACCCTCACCATCACCACCACCACCTCCACCACCATCATCATCATTGTCATCAGCAAAGAATAAGGATAGCTTTAGCTATAAAACACAGCAGCTGCCAGGTGGAGGTGAATGGAAGAAAGAAGGTGAAAACATACGTCATTGAAGATGACACAGAGGTCAGACACAGAACTGACAAGTAGCCACATGGCAGGGAGGCTTCAGAGAAAGAATATGGAAGCCCAAATATTGGTGAGAAACCCCAAAATGTTATGAAAAACATGCCTAGAGAGGTGGGGATAACACACACCTTTAATCCCAGCTCATGAGGCAGCCTCATGTACAGAGCAAGTTCCAAGACACTCAGAGCTTCACAGAGAAACCCCATCACAGAAAAATAAAATAAAATACAAAGAAAGAGAATAAATAAAAATTATGCATCTCTGAATAATTCAGAAAATCGGGCTGAGACAGCCAGTAAGCATCGGCTTGGTTAAGCATTTTGTTGTTATTGTTGCTTTTACTTTATGTATTTGAGTGCTTTGCCTGCGTGTATTTACACCACGTGTGTGCCTAGTACCTGAGGGTGGGGAGGTGGAATCTCTAGAACTGGAGTTCTAGACATCTGTGAGGCAACATGTGGTGCTGAGAATCTAACTCGAGTCTTCTGCAGGAGCAGCAATGGTTCTTGTCTGCTGAGCCATCGCTCCTGCCTCTATTTGTTCTATTTTTGAGACAGGGTAGTCTAAGCTGGCCTCAAACTCCATGCATAGACAAGGATAACCTTGAACTTCTGATCCTTCTACCTCCACCTCTTAAGGGCTGGGATTAGAGGTGCAAGCAACAGCTATTTTTGTTGTTGTTGTTTGGGTTGGTTGTTTTGTTTTGTGGTGCTGGTGGCGGTGGTTTTTTGTAGTTGTTTGTTTGTTTTTTGTATTTTGTACTTTAAATCAAATCCAAACCTTTGATCATGCTAAACAGACCAACTGAGCTATAATCCTATTGTCTCTGTGTATGAGTGTGTGTCAATACACATATCCGTACACCCCGTTCTTGTGTGCCTGTTTGCAGGCTAGCAGGCATCATCTGCTGTTTTTATCTATAACTTTCTACATTATTTTTTGACAAGTTGTCTCACTAAACCTGGAACTTACTGTTTTCCATAGACTGGCTAGCTAGCAATCCCAGGAACTTCCTGTCTCCAAACCCCTCCCCTCCGTTAGTACTGGAGTAACCTGCACATGCTGCTTTGCCCAGTTCCTCATGCCTGAATAGTATGCACACACACACACACACACACACACACACACACACTCACACCACACACTCCCCCCACCACTGATTTTATAGATTAAACAATGAAAATAATAAAAAGGCTGCAGCAAATATTTGTTACAAGTATGTTACTTAAGATCCAGTATAAATGGGTTTCTCTGTTACTCCAGCACTCTAACGGCAGAGGCAAGAGAGTGAAGAATGCAAGGGCAGCCTGGGCTACTTAAGTAGCTACTGTTTCAAGCATAAATAAATTGTGTGTGTGTGTGTGTGTGTGTGTGTGTGTGTGTGTGTGTATGCAGCATATACACTAACCTATGGTACTGAAATCAGGAACTAGAGTATTCTAGACAGCATACCTAAATGCTATTCCAATTCAGTTTAGACTGCAAAGTTCCAGTGCAGAGTGTAAAGGAGAGGCCCAACAGACACAAAGGAAAGGGAAAAGGAAAAGGAGTCAGGAACTGATTGCAAACACAAAACACATCTGGAGGAAACAGGATAAGCCTGACCCGACCCTGGAAATGTTGAGGAAGGAAAAGCAATTACCAGAACAGATGGGCAGAAGCTGAGCCACTAAGGGAGGCAGAGCCACATTTGGGAAAGCAAGCAGATTCTGAGGCGCAGAGTTGGACAGAAGTCACCCTCATTCCCCAGAGCTTCTGGGTCTGTAGTGATGCTGTATGTAGCTATTTAGGCATGCATGAGCTCAAGCTCATGTAACATCAAAGATTCTTCCTTACCCTGGAACTGTCTGTCACCTGGGGCTTCTTTTTAAACATACATTTAATGGATACTCCCTTAATACCTTCTCTTCTTGCCAAAGAATCTAGGGTGTCTGAATTCCTGTGGAATTGTGAAAGTGTATGAAGCTAACTTTAAAGGATATTGAAACCAGGTCTGTCCTAGAAAATATGGGACAGATGGTTGTGGGCCATTAAAACAAAACTGTTAGGCCTACGATCCAGAATCTTATTGACTGCCGTATTTTTAAAAATGCTGTACAGAGCAAGGCATATGCAATTGTTTCACGTCTTTTCATATAACTAATTTTCTTCAAACATACACAATTTTAAAAAAAGTAATTCACACAGTAAATTATATGTCTATTATGAATAAAAATGTGACTATTATAGGCAAGCTCTGTGTTTACCAGCTGCCCACAGGATTATTATGTACAGTGAATTACACACTCCGGGCTCTGCATACCTACATTACTGTGAGTGAAAGCCATCATTGGTTACTTATTAGCTATCAATACATTCTAATTGTTCAGTATTTTGAAGCACTCACTCATGTAAACTGACCCTGATTTTCGTGGTTTATTCACATCATTGCTTTTGCAAAAGCAGCACATCTTTTCATGCTCATTGGAATACTACATTTTTGAGCTGTAATACATCTCATTTTCTCTAGGTAAGTTAAAAACAAGAGCAAAAGAAAGAGAAAGAGAGAGCGAGAGCGAGAGCAAGAGGGGGGGAGAAAGGACAAAAGGAAGAAAGAAGGAGAGAGAGAGAGAGAGAGGAGAGAAAGGAAGAAAGAAAGAAAGAGAGAGAGAGAAAACTGACCCTCACTCATCTTCTCAAGAAGAAAAAATAGAAAATTAAAAAAAAACAAACCTGACACTCAGGGGTTGCCCAAAAGTTTTTCTCCTACCTTCTGTCCTTCCTTCCTTCCTTCCTTCCTTCCTTCCTTCCTTCTTTTTTTTTAAACAGGAGGTTCTTGCTATGTTGCCCTGACTAGACCTGAATGCCCTATAATCCTTCTGCCTCTGCAGATCAAAGATGCTAATCAGCATCTCAAATATCTGCATCAAATTTTCTTTGGGGAGCAATCTCTATTCAGATTCTTTGGTTATCATTATTTCTGTTGTTATTATAGTTACTATTTTGGGGGAAAGTAGGCTTGTCACAGTTTGCCTTGGCTCTAGTCTTCAACCCTGTTGAGGCTGGGATTGTTTCTACCTTGCTGTGTATTCATGCTGGGTGGCCTGTGACTTTCCCAGAGACTCTCCTGTCTCCACCTCCTATAGAGTGACAAGAGACCTGGGATTACAGGTGTATACCACTCATTGACTTGTTATGTGGGTTTCTGTTATGAATTTAGTTGGCCACAATCACTTTTATATACTAAACTATGCCACCAGATCCCTTCACCCACTTTAAAATCCAGTTCTTTCTTTCTTTTTTCTTTTTAATGTTATTGAATTATAGGAGTTCCTCTGTACACGTGTGTGTGATTGTGCTCCCATGAGACCTGTATCAGATACATTGTTTGCAAGTGTGTTCTGTGTTGCTGTCTTATGTTGTTTCTGTCGCTGTGCTTTTTAGCTCGATGTAATCCTACTTATCTGTTTTTACATTTGTTCCCTGAGTTCTTAGTGTCATATTCAGAACAATAATACAAAAAACATTGCCACTGCATCTTGGTCACTGTCCTAGTGCTGCCAGGAGACACCGTGACCCAGACAGCTCTTATAAAAGGAACCATGTATTGAGGCTTGCTCACAGGTTCAGAGGTTTAGTCTATTATCCTCACGCGGGGAAGCATGGCAGCATGCATGCAGTCGCTGGAGTGGTAGCTGAGAGCTACATCCCGATACACAGGCAGAGAAAGACTCTGGATTTGACATGGGCTTAACCTCAAAGCCCAGTCTCAGTGGCACAGTTCTTCCAACAAGGTCACACTTATTCCAACCAGGTGCTAGGAATTGAACCCAGGTCCTCTGGCAGAGCAGCCAGTGCTCTTAACCGCTGAGCCGTCTCTCCAGCCCTTCAGCCAGTGCTCTTAACCACTGAGCCATCTCTCCAGCCCTTCAGCCAGTGCTCTTAACCACTGAGCCATCTCTCCAGCCCTTCAGCCAGTGCTCTTAACCGCTGAGCCGTCTCTCCAGCCCTTCAGCCAGTGCTCTTAACCGCTGAGCCGTCTCTCCAGCCCTTCAGCCAGTGCTCTTAACCGCTGAGCCGTCTCTCCAGCCCTTCAATGATTTTTTGTGTGGAGCATAAAATAAAGATCTTATTGCTTTCCACTTCCATTTTAATTGTAAAGTTTTGTCTTTTGTCATAATGATCCTGCAGTATATGGGATTTTATAGTTTTCCTTTCTTTCTTTCTTTCTTTCTTTCTTTCGTTCATTCTTTCTTTCTTCCTTTTTTGATAGGGTCTTGCACAGACTGACTTAGAAATCACTATGTAGCCCAAGCTGACCTCAGATTTGAGGTGATCCTCCTGCCTCAGCCTTCCTAGTGTTGGGACTACGCTTGGTTTCAATTATATTATATATTTACATTATGTAGAGTCCTTTCACTTCGTATCCATTTGCTATATATAGGTTTTTTTTAAATGCTAGCTGAAAATTTGCACTCATCTGGTCATATTAAATATTTATACATTTTCTTCCTCTCATCTTTCCAAATATTTATTTATTTATAGCCTTTTGAGTCTAAGATTTGATATAATTTTTTTCTTTTTTAATCTTTCAGCTTTCTCTTTTTAAATTTTGACATAAAACCATAGCATCTTTTGTAAAACTTTTAATTAATTTTGGTCAATTGCCCAGAAAACTTTGGCAAGCGTATATGTAATTTTTTCCAACTTTTTATTTTATACTTTTTATAATGAGTTCTTATCTGGGCATGATTATAAATGTCTCTAATCCCAGGTTTAAGGAGATGGAAACAGTAGAATCAGTAGTTCAAGGCTACATACAGATTTTGAGGCCAGCCTGGATTACAAGAGAACTTGTTTCTACAAACAGAACAAAGCCAGCAGTATCTCCATCGGTACACCAGTGTGGCCTGGGATTCACAATGTAGCCTGGCCTGGCCTGAAACTCAGGGCACCCCACCTGCCTCAATTTGCAGTACTGAGATCACAATGTGGGCCACCATGGCTGACTCTTCTATGCTGCTGAAGTGGTAGATTTAATTTCACAGTCCCAACAGGGCTTGAATTTATGACAGACCCACCCCAATCATCCATGTGCTAAGATTACAGGCCTGACACACCATGCCAGCTTACTCTATTTGTAAGTATACAACTAAGCCAGTTGCAAAATACAATCCGTACTGCATGATAATGACATCTTCATACAGACATACTTACAGATAAAACACCAATGCGTGTTTCAAAATGACAATGGTAGCACATACTGAGCTCCCTGTATGCTGGGACTTATGTCATTCTATGTGATGAGGATGAGAAGTGACAGAACTAGGTATCTTTCTGCTGACTCCAAAGCCTGTCAAGTTTTTTTTCCTGAGTGCATATGCATCTGACTTTAAAACTTCTGTTAGGGACTAGCAAGATGGCTCAACAGGCAGAGGCATCTGCCTCCAAACCCAATAAGCTGAGTTCAGCTTGAGTTCAATCTATAAGACCCACATGGGGGAATGAGAGAACCCACTCTTACATGTTATCATTTGTCTCCCACATGTGTGTGCCTGCATATACAATAAGGGTTTTTAAATATAATTTGTAAAATTTCACATAGTTGAAAAATCAAATATAAAATGAAAAAAATTAATGATAGGCAAAAATACAGAAAATATGTTGATTTTTAACTCTTATCTAAATAAGATGGCAAGGGCAAAATATGATTTATTGATTAATGTTATTATACTAAAACCATATAAGTTTGGTGATATGGATCAGCTGATTAAGAGGCTGGCTGCCAAAGGTGATAACTTGAAATTGATCCCTCAAACCTCCAAGGTAAAATGAGAAAATTGACTTCTGAATATTGTCTTTGGACTTCCTTGTGTGCATATGCAGCGACATGCATGTGCATGTACTCATGTATAAGCATGCAAGTGTGCATGCACAGACAGAATAAATACATAAAAATGCATTTTGAACAAAATACTCATAGGATGAAAAAGTATGGAGCAGAGACTGAAGGAAAGGCCATCCAGAGACTCCCCTACTTGGGGATACATCCCATATATAGCCACCAAAGCCAGACATTCTTGTGGATGCTGGGAAGTGCTTGTTGATAGAAGCATAATAAGCTGCCTCCTGAGAGGCTCAGGTAGAGCCTGACAAATACAGAGGCAGATGCTCACAGCCAACCATTGGACTGAGCGTGGGGTCCCAGATGGAGGAGTTAAAGAAGGGACTAAAGGAGCTGACAGGGTTTGCAGCCCCATAGAGGGAGCAACAATGTCAACTGGCCAGACCCCCCTCCCCCGAGCTCCCAGAGACTGGACCACCAACCAAAGACTACACATGGAGGGATCCATGGTGCTGGCCACATATGTGACAGAGGAGGGCCTTGTTGGCCATCAGTGGGAGGAGAGGTCCTTGGGCCTGAGGGTGTTAGATGCCCCAGTGTAGGGGAATGCTAGGGAGGGAAGACAGGAGTGGGTGGATGGGTGGAGGAGCATCCTCATAGAGGCAGGGGGAGGGGACATGGGATAGGGGGTTTCCAAAGGGGAGACCTGGAAAGGGGAAAACATTTGAAATGTAAATAAAGTAAGTATCAAAAACATAGCGAATGAAGTCAGAGATCTGCCTGCCTTTGTAAACACAAACAATAAGCTAGATGGGTAGGATCCTACTCTGAGATCACCACTTTTACAACCCCTGGACCTAAACTTGATTTATCCCAGGATGACCTAGAACTCAAAAATCTGCCTGCCTTTGTAAACACAAACAATAAGTTTAGCTGAATGGGATCCCATCCTGAGATCACCACTTCCTCACTTCCTAGTACTCCTTTTGAACCGTGGGCTTTGTTTTTTAACTATTCCATTCCCTTTACTGACTCATTAATGCAGCTACTTCTGTTCTTTCGGGTCCATGAAGCCCCTCATACAATTCATGTTGCATCCTTATATTTTGCATAGTTGAGAAATTATATATTTAAAAATTAATGTTTTCAGAGTTCATTCTCACAGCCTTAAGGACTGTCCTGAAGGTCACAACATTACCATTTTGTTGAGGAACACAGTCTTGCCTCCTGGATTCATGATGTTTCTAATTGTCATGGAGTCATTAACCTTGGCAGGGAGAACATTCCTCAATAACTTTGGCAGTGAGAACATTTCCCAAAGAGGGAATATGAAGTAAATTATTATTTATTTCATTATTAAACATTGTTGTACAATCAAGCCTAATGCCTACTGCAACCATCAACACTCGTGGAGGTCCACATCCCATTGGCTCTGCTCTAGGGGAGGGACCATGTCACAGCTATGCCAGATCTGGCAAAACTCAAGCAGGAATATGACATAAAACAAAACAAAACAGAGAAGACCACTACTTGCTGGATTGGGCAGGTTCATGCTTATGCTTACCTACCATTTTTATTTTACCCAGGACCATCTGCTCCATGAAGGGTGCCACTCACAGTGGTCTGGGTCCTCCTACATCAATGAACATTCAATATAATCTGTCCTCCACAGAAATGCTCATGGGCCAATCTGATCAGAGCTATACTGCAGTTAATACTCCCTTCTCAGGTGATTGCAGGTAGTGTCAAGTTGACAATTAAAAGACACAGGTGGAAGCAGGAGGATCAGAAGTTCAATGTCATTCTCAACTATATAAAATTTGAAGCCAGTCTAGAATTCTCTCTCTCTCTCTCTCTCTCTCTCTCTCTCTCTCTCTCTCACTCACACACACACACACACACACACACACACACACATGAATACACACATGCACACAGAGAGAGAGAGAGAGAGAGAGAGAGAGAGAGAGAGAGAGAGAGAATTAAATTTCTGTATGATTAAAAAAAATTCAGGTGGGAAAGTGATAGTGCCCTCCTTTAATCCCAGCACTCAGAGGCTATGGCAAGAAGATCTCTGAGTTCAAGGCCAGCCTTTACAAGACAGTCAAGAATACATAGAGAAACCATTTCTCAAAAGCAAAACAAACAAACAAACAAAAATTTCAGAAACAAAATAAAATGAATATGGGCTGGGAAAGGTGCTATAGGCCTATGATTCCACACTCAGAGGCAGACAGGAATATTAATGCAAGGATGGCTTGGTCTACAAGAGAATTCCAGGCCAGCCAGGGCTTCATACCAATATTTAAGGGAGTGCGGGGAATACAGAAAATATTTGCAATGTAGAAAATATTAGCAATGTAGGTAATAGGCAAAGGATTATAGGGCAGAACATGTGTAATTGTATTTATATATAACATGGTAGTTTGAAGGAGAATGGCTCCCATAGCCACATATGTTTGAATGCTTAGTCCCCAATTGGTGGAACTGTTTCAAAAGGATTAGAAGGTGTGGCCTTGCTGAAAGAGATGTGTCACTAGGCTTGGCCTTTGATGGATCAAAAGCTCACACCATTCCCAGTTAGTTTTCTCTGTCTACTGCTTATAGGTAAAGATGTAAGCTCTCAACTACCACTCTAGCACCATACCTTGCCTACCTGCTGTCATATTCTCTACTATGATGGTCATGAACTCTGACCCCCTGGATCTATAAGCTCCAAATTAAATGTTTCATTTTATAAATTGTCTTTGTCATGCTGTTTTATCACAGCAATTGAAAAGGAACTAAGATATATAATATATGTAAATTCTCATTAATCAATAAGAAAAAGATTAACAATTGGATAGAAAAGTAAACTATAAGAATTGTGAAGCACAGGAGTGGAAATTAAATAGTCAAAAAACATGAAAGAAGCTGGGCAGTAGTGGCACACTCCTTTAATCCCAGCACTTGGGAGGCAGAGGCAGGTGGATTTCTGAGTTTGAGGTCAGCCTGGTCTACACAGTGAGTTCCAGGACAGCCAGGGCTACACAGAGAAACCCTGTCTCGAAAAACCAAAAAAAAAAAAAAAAATTAAAAAAACAAAACAAAACAAAACAAAACAAAAAAACCCAACCAACCAACCAAACAAACAAACAAAAACCATGAAAGAATGCCAGCTTGTAACTGGGCAAATAATAATTGAAGAATGATATATCACTTTCTCATGTATACTGAGGTATTCTCAAATTTACCTCACACCCCAAAATGATCAGTGTGGAAAGGGGAAACTTTATCCAGTGTTGTGTTATAGGAAGCTCATCAGATGACCACTCAAACACAGTTTATAGCCAATTGAGAGTCTTTATTCCAGTTGGCTGGGACTACATTCAGGTGTTTAGGACCTACATATAGCCCTGAGTGTACAGAGCCTGGAGTTTATGAAGTTAAAAACCATATCTTGGCATCTTACTCAACAGCTACAGGAGATACTTCAAGTAAGCAAACAATTTGTCAGTAGCTAAGATAACGTTATCTGAGGAGAAAGGGAGGTTTGCACAAACATGCAATTTAATAGAAAGTAAGATAAATTAACTGGGGCATCTTGACTTTGGGTTCCTAGAACAGAGTTGGTAACTTTCCATGGGATTCTCCATCAAGGGGATCAAATTCTAGTTAAGAATACAAGGTGGAGGAAGCTCTGCACTGTCTGGTTATGTCTTGGTTGGTGCAAATGTAAACTAGGGCAATCAGTAGAGAAATCACATGGAGACTTCTCAAAAAAAACCTAGTCAAAAGTAGCATATGCCCTAGCTATACCACTCCAGGGTACACACAAAGTGCTGTATATCCTACTACAGAAATACACTGACAGGAGTAACCACTGCATCTTTTCAAAACAGCAAGGAATCAGCTCAGATGTCCATCAAATTGATGGATGGATAATGATAATGTGGTATACATGATCAGTGGAATTTTATTCAGTCATAAAGAAAACCAAAACTACTCAGTTTGCAGAACAATGGGTAGAACTGGACAATGTCTATGGTGGCAAATGGACTTAGAAAGACAGATACCATATGCTCTCTCCCATATGCAGATCCTGGCCACTGTTAAACATGTGCATCTAGATAAGAGAAAATGTGGAAAAAACCCAAGAAACTAAAGGGTACCCATAGACCAGGAGGGGTGGTAGGAAGAAGAGGCTTTAGGAGAAGTGGGGATAAAGGACAATGGGAGAAAGTGGAAGTGTGGATACTGAGGAAAGGGGTATAGTGAGGAGATGAGGAAGTGGGAGAGAAGGGACCAAAATGAAATACATTTGAAAACACCAGACGCCTTCACACAGCGGCACACACCTAGAATCCCAGCACTTGGAGATCAAGACACAAAGGTCAGGAGTTGAAGCCCAGCTTGGGCTACATGAGAGGTTTTTTTTTTTTTTTTTTAAAAAAAAAAAAAAAAAAAAAAAAAGACAGAAAAAAAAAAGAGGAAACCTGTTCTTTTATGAACTGATTTTAAAAACCAAAAAGTTAAAACATCCTTTGAAATGACATACCACTTTTCTTTTTTTTCTTTTTCTTTTCTTTTTTTTCGAGACAGGGTTTCTCTGTATAGCCCTGGCTGTCCTGGAACTCACTCTGTAGACCAGGCTGGCCTCGAACTCAGAAATCCACCTGCCTCTGCCTCCCAAGTGCTGGGATTTTAAGGCGTGCACCACCACTGCCCGGCAACATACCAATTTTCAACAAGCATACTGATAAAGATGAAAATGTTTTGTTGTATGCATACTAATAGGGTTATAGAAAAATGAGTATTCTCAAAAATGAGACTGCTGTTAGCGAAAGTGTTTTGAGTGCAATTTGGCCATATCTAAGAATTTTGGAAATTCATCTACCTTATGACCCAGTAGTTCTGTTTGCATGTGTCTGTGCTGGAGACACTCCAATGCAAGTATACAGGGAAACTCCGGCAATGGTGTCCACAGCATCTTTTCATTGTGAAACCTTAGGCATGCCTTGGAAGAGAAGTGGCAGCACACACTGTAGCATATTATGCAAGATTCTGTAGCCTTTGACACACAACTAGGTGTGTATTATATGGGCAAGTTGAACATCCTTAAAACAGGATATGAAACTATTCAAAGTATAATGCTCTTAGGGTATTATCATGATGCCACAGTGGGAAATTTCACACTTGACTGCCTGTGACAGACTTTGGTGAAAGAAAGGGTCTAAAGAATACTCAGGCCAGCACACATTTTTCATCAAAGTAGTCAGAGGCAGAGGATCTCTGTGAGCTTGAAGCCAGCCTGCTCTACACAGTGAGTTCTAGGATTGCTACTGTTCCACAGTGAGACCTTGTCTCAAATAAGCAAAACAAATTATTGTTAAGGCCTGCCCCCTTAGCATAGCTGTAGCCATTTTGTTTCATGCCTGCCAGCCATTTCATATTGTTGCTGTAATACTGACACAGAAAAATAACTTGACTCAGAGCAGGGTCAAGCTGACCACAAATTCATTATAATCACATATTATTTTTGTTCTAGGGTTTGTTAATCTTAAAAAATTCCACAATCATAAGCTCCATTCAAGACCAATCAGAATAAAGGTCAGTTATAACTGTTCTTTCTAGCTAGCCAAAATAGCTTCAGTCAGAGCCAACCACTGGGCAGAACTCTGTACACCTGCACATGAGCTCATGGTAGTTTTTGACTTTATAAACTGGTCTTGGGAAACATTCATGGTCCAGTCTTAGCTCCTGAGTCTGGGTTTTGACCCTGACCTATTAGTCTTGAGGTGTACATTCAATAAATTATTCTTGCTTAACTGAGACCAGAGGCTGAGTGGTTTGTGTGGTGATTCCTGAACCCCAACAATAATGCCTTGAGGATCTGTATGTAAGGTATATGATATGAAACATAAATAAAATTTGTGCTTTGACTTGGTTTCCTATCACTCATATATCTTCTTATTTAAATACAAATATTTAAAATTCTGAGACCTGAAGCATTTCTGGTTTTAAGCATTTTGGATATAAGATAATCAATCTCTGCTGGATGGGCTGCTCTCCATTTTACTCAATGTAGCCTTAAGTTTTTATCTGTTATTCACACTCGAAGTATACCAAGGAAAGAAAGGGTAGCTTGTTAGTTAAGAGGACTAGCTGCTACTGTAGAACACCCACTGGTGGCTCACAACCACCTGTCACTTCAATCCAGGGGACTGGGTGCCTTTTTCCAACCTCCTTAAGCACCAGGCAGGCACACACACATGATGCATATATACATATTCAAGCAAGAACACTCGTACACATTAAAAATAATTCTTTTTTTTTTAACTTTAGAATTATGTAGCTGAAAAGATGACTCAGCAGTTAAGAGCACTTGGCTATAACTGGAAATCTTCCCACTCTGATCTAATGCTTATCATAAATCCAATGAAAAGCACCAGTGATACTCATGACAAAAACTGAATGTTCCATTGGCATGAAAATTTCATCTTTAGATAAATGTGTCCATTACTTTAAAGTTTAGCATCACTTAAAGTCCCAGGGCACAGACAAAATATAGATATATCTTTTGCTAGAGTGGGGTATAAATATCCTGTCACCTACTTCCAACAAAGTCTCATTCCCATCTGAAAGTCACACACCTCTGGGCATTCTTGTCTGAGTTTGCATCAGAATCACCTAATCCAGTGGTCCTCAACCAGTGGGCCATGACCCTTTTGGGGGTCAAATGATCCTTTTACATGAGTTGCATATGAGATAGCCTGGATATCAGATATTGGCCATAACAGTAGCAAAATTGCAATTATGAAGTAGCAATGAAAATAATTTTATGTTTGGGGGTCACCACAACATATGAACTGTAGAAAAGGGTTTCACCATTAGGAAGGTTGAGAGCCACTGATTAGATTCTAATCATTTTGCAACATTCTAGGGATTTTTCAAATCTTCTTACTACAAGTGCCTGGTGGCACATGCCTTCAATATCAGGCAAAGGCAGGTTCATCTCTACAAGTTAAAGGCTAGTCTGGTCTACATAGTGAGTTCTACTATGGCACTCTATTTCAAAAATGGGGGTGAGATGGACAATGCCATGTTTTGGTTACATTGTGAATTATTAATATTAAAGCATTTAATTGGACCCAGAGTAGGGTACTTGCTAAGCATGCACAAGACTCTGCGTTTCTTTACTTAAAATATAAAATAACAAAAATAGCCTTCTATCATTGTGATTAAAATACATACAAAATTGGAGAAAATTGTATAATGGCCTGTAGTGATTGAAATAAGAAAGTGTCCTAATAGGTTCAGGTATATGAATACTTGGTCCCAAGTTGGCACTGTTTGGGGAGGAGGTATGCCCTTGCTGGAAGAAGTACTGGGGGCACAATTTGAGAGTGCATAGCCTTCTGGGCATGGTGACATAGGCCTTTAATTCTAGAACTTGGGAGGCAGAGAGAGGTGGATCTTTGATTTTGAGGCCAGCCTGATCTACAAAGGGAGTTCCAGGACAGCCAGTGCCACACAGAGTAATTCTTTCTTGAAAAAACAAAATGTGTGTGTGTGTGTGTGTGTATGTGAGAGAGAGAGAGAGAGAGAGAGAGAGAGAGAGAGAGAGAGAGAGAGAAAGAGAGGAGAGAGAGAGAAGAATTCATATTTTCACCTACTCCAGTTTGCTCTCTCCTTCCTGCTTGTGGTTGAAGCTGAAGATGGCTGACATACTGTCCCTGACATTAGGGACTCTAATCCTCTGCATTTTCATCTATAAGTTGTCTTGGTCACAGAAGAATAGCTAATTCATGACCCTATCTATTATTTTGTTTCAGAGAATACCAACACAACACAAATTTTTAAAAAAAAAAAAAATGGTTATTTTTTGTTTTGTTTTATTTGAGACAGGGTTTATTATGGCCTTATTATGTAGACCAGGCTGGCCTCAAATATCCTCCTGCCTCTGCTTGCTGAGTGCTGGGATCAAAGGCATGCAATACCACCACCAGGCTTTACAAATCTTTTTTTACATATACTTCTATTTACTCCCCAACTGGGTTATTTTAGAGCAGATTTAAATTTTACCTATAAATAAGTGGGAGGTCACAGTATGGCACCATAAAATGTGCCACACTGGAATAAAGATTATTTTGAGCAGAAGGCAATTAAGGAAAAGCAGACACAGAAGGAACTTTGCTATCACATATGCCTGAAAACAGATCACAGTCCCTTTGAGAATGGCAGCCTTCTTACATACTTCCAATATAGGAATGAATAGCAACGTTATGACCCAAGACAAGATACAGCCAATAAAGTCGTTATCTAAGTAACCCTCACTAACTGTCCTTGTCTTCTATTATTTTGTTTTGTTTTTGAGATAAGTTTTCACTGTGTAGCCCTGGGTGGCCTGAAACTCACTAGTGTAGACCAGGCTGACCTCAATGTCATAGAGATCCTCCCCTCTGCCTCTGCCTCTGCCTCTCTGCCTCTCTACCTCTCTGCCTCTCTGCCTCTCTGCCTCTCTGCCTCTCTGCCTCTCTGCCTCTCTGCCTCTCTGTCCCTCTGCCCCTCTGCCCCTCTGCCTCTGCCTCCCAAGTGGATATCTTCTACCCAAATATTTGCCTTGCTAAAATCCATCTCTCTGGAAGCTCATCTCTCCTTTCGTTATTTGTCCCCTTCTCTTTAAATCGATCTTCCTTTGCCTGGATGGAATGTAACCCTCAAAGCCTGGTTATTTGGTTGGTGTTTTATCTTTTCTCTATGAAGCATTCTTCACTTTCATCAAGCAAAACATTCAGCTTCAAACAGATTTGAACCAAGTGTAACAGCTTGTGCCTATGATCTCCAACCCTGAAAGACAGAATCAGGAAGATCACAATTTCTAACCCAGCTTGGTGTATATATTGAGTTCCAGGCCAACCAGAGATATATAGTAAGACCCAGTTTCAAACAAAAACTCAAAAATTACGTGCCTTTTTTCCCCCTTATTAATCTGTAGCAAGCTTATTTTCCCTTCACCACCGACACTAAGGCTTGGGAATCTGAGACAAGTGACTCAGAAGTTCAAGGTCATTTTCAGCTGCACAGTGATTTTGTTTTTCTTCTTTTTTATTTTTTTGAGCCGGAATCTTTTGTGTATCTCAGGCTGTTCCAAAACTCAAGTGAACAAAAATTCCTGAAAAGCAGACATTTAGTTATGAGCAAAATGCTCTTGCAAGGAGTGTTTGTGTCTCCAGGGATGCAAGGATCGGTTGGAACGTCAGTACTATAAAGAGACTGGGACTGATCAGTGGCAGGAGACCTCTGCCTGGGCCACTAGGGCTCCATAGCCAAATAGCGCCTGGAGAAAGCTAGCCTACCAGGAGTGCAGAAAAGGCCTTGAGTGGGGGTAAGAGGAGCAACACTGCTCAGCGGGACTGGCCCAGAATCCTTGGGACACAGGGACTGAGGAACAGCTGGGGGAAGCAGCCTTCTTGTTTCCATCTGTGGCAAGAGACCTCTACCTGGGCCACCAGGGCTCCATAGCCAAATACTGCCAGGAGAAAGCTAGACTCCCAGAAGTGTGGGCAAGCCTGTCTGCTCAGAGGGACCCACCTGGAATCCCTAGAACACAGGGACTGAGGAGTGGTCCTCTGGTTTCTTTTGGTGACCAGGAGCACATCCTGTGACTCAGGGCTCCATACGTAAATAGTGCCAGGAGAGAGCTGGTATCCTAGGAGTGCTGACACACCTTCAAGCACAGGCAAGACCACCACTTTTGTTCAAATTCACTGTATCAAGAGGGACCCTTGCAGAGCAATCAGGACACAGGAACCAAGTGACAGCTAGGGACAGGATCCTTCTGGTTTCTGTCTGCACCCCAGAGTTGACTCTGTAACACAGCTCTCAAAACACAAATTCTTCTCAGAAAGAACTGGTCTTCAAGGAGTATTGACACCGAAGCTTGCAAGAGGGACAAGACACAGTCAGAGAGAGTAAGACCAGCTAACACCAGAAATAACCAGATGGCGAAAGGCAAGGGCAAGAACATAAGAAATAGAAACCAAGGCTGCTTGGCATCATCAGAGCCCAGCTCTCCCACCACAGCAAGCCCTGGATACCCCAACACACCAGAAAAGCAAGACTCAGATTTAAAATCACATCTCATGATGATGATAGAAGATTTTAAGAAGGAAATAAATAACTCCCTTAAAGAAATACAAGAAAACACAGGTAAACAATTAGAAGCCCTTAAAGAGGAAACACAAAAATCCCTTAAAGAATTACAGGGAAACATAATCAAACGGGCAGAATTATAGGAAAACACAATGAAATGGATGAAGGAAATGCACAAAACCATCCAGGAACTAAAAATAAAAATAGAAACAATAAAAAAATCACAAAGGGAGACAACCCTGGAGTTGGAAAACCTAGGAAAGTGATCAGGAGTCATAGATGCAAGCATCACCAACAGAATACAAGAGATAGAAGAGAAATACTCAGGTGCAGAAGATACCACAGAAAACATTGACACAACAGTCAAAGAAAACACAAAATGCAAAACACTCCTAACCCAAAACATCCAAGATATCCAGGATACAATGAGGAGACAGAATCTAAGGATAATAGGTATAGAAGAGAGGGAAGATTCCCAACTTAAAGGACAGGTAAATATATTCAACAAAATTATAGAAGAAAACGTCCCTAACCTAAAGAAAGAGATGAACATAAATATATAAGAAGCCTACAGAACTCCAAATAGATTAGACCAGAAAAGAAATTCCTTTCATCACATTATAGTCAAAACACCAAATGCACAAAATAAGGAACGAATATTAAAAGCAGTAAGGGAAAAAGGTCAAGTAACATATAAAGTCAGACCTATCAGAATTACACCAGACTTCTCACCAGAGACTATGAAAGCTAGAAGATTCTTGGCAGATTTCATACAGACCCTAAGAGAACACAACTGCCAGCCCAGGCCACTATACCCAGCAAAACTCTCAATTTTCACAGATGGTGAAACCAAAATATTCTATGACAAAACCAAATTTGCACAGTATGTTTTCACAAACCCAGCCCTACAAAGAATAATAGAAAACACCAACTCAAGGAGGGAAAGAGAGCATATACTAGCAGCTTAAAAGCACACCTGAAAGCTCTAGAACAAAAATAAGATAATACACCCAAGAGGAGTAGAAGGCAGGAAGTAATCAAATTAAGGGCTGAAATCAACCAAGTAGAAACTAAAAGAACTATACAAAGAATCAGCAAAACCAGGAGCTGGTTCTTTGAGAAAATCAACAAGATAGATAAACTCTTAGCCAGACTAAAGAGAGGGCACAGAGACAATATCCAAATTAACAAAGTTAGAAATGAAAATGGAGATATAACAACAGAATCTGAGGAAATTCAAAAAATCATCAGATCCTACTAACAAAAAAAATATACTCAACAAAATTGGAAAATCTGGATGAAATGGACAAGTTTCTAGACAGATACCAAATACCAAACTTAAGTCAGGATCAGATAAACCATCTAAACAGACCCATAACGCCTAACGAAATAGAAACAGTCATTAACAGTCTCCCAACCAAAAAAACCCCAGGACCAGTTGTGTTCAGTGCAGAATTCTATCAGACCTTCAAAGAAGACCTAATACCAATACTCTTAAATCTATTCCACAAAATAGAAACAGAAGGAACACTATCCAATTCATTCTATGAGGCCACAATTACACTGAAACCAAAACCTCACAAAGACCCAATAAAGAAAAAACACTTCAGACCAATTTCCCTTATGAATATCAATGTAAAAATACTTAATAAAATTCTCACAAACCAAATCCAAGAGCACATCAAAATGATCATTCACCATGATCAAGTAGGCTTCATCCCAGGGATGCAGGGATGGTTCAATACCCAGAAATCCATCAATGTAATCCACTACATAAATTAACTCAAAAACAAAACAAAACAAAAAAAAACCCCACATGGTCATTTCATTAGATGCTGAAAAAAATGACAAAATTCAACATCCCTTCATAGTAAGTCTTGGGAAGATCAGGAATTCAAAGACCATAGCTAAATATAGTAAAAGCAATATATAGCAAACCAGTGGCCAACATCAAACTAAATGGAGGGAAACTTGAAGCAATCCCACTAAAATCGGGGACTAGACAAGGCTTTCCACTCTCTCCCTATCTATCAATGGAGTTATTGAAGTTCTAGCTAGAACAATTAGACAACAAAAGAAGGTGATAGGGATACAAATTGGAAAGGAAAAAAATCAAAATAGCACTATTTGCAGATGATATGATCGTGTACCTAAGTGACCTGAAAAACTCCACCAGAGAAATTCTACAGCAGATAAACAACTTCAGCAAAGTGGCCGGATATAAAATTAACTCAAACAAATCAGTAGCCTTCCTATACTTGAAGGATAAACAGGCTGTGAAAGAAATTAAGGAAATGATACCCTTCATAATTGTCACAAACAATATAAAGTATCTTGTTGTGACTCTAACCAAACAAGTGAAAGATCTGTATGACAAGAACTTCAAGTCTCTGAAGAAAGAAATCGAAGATCTCAGAAGATGGAAAGATCTCCCAATGCTCATGGATTGGCAGGATTAATATAGTAAAAATGGCCATCCTGCCGAAAGCAATCTACAGATTCAATGCAATCCCCATCAAAATTCCAACTCAATTCTTCACAGACTTAGAAAGAGCAACCCTCAAATTCATATGGAATAACAAAAAACCCAGGATAGCAAAAACTATTCTCAACAATAAAAGGACTTCTGGGGGAATCAGCCTCCCTGACTACAAGCTGTACTACAGAGCAGTAGTGATAAAAACTGCATGGTATTGGTACAGTGACGGGCAGGTAGCTCAGTGGAGTAGAATTGAAGACCGAGAAAAGAACCCACACACTTATGGTCACTTAATCTTTGACAAAGGAGCTAAAACCATCCAGTGGAAAAAAGACAGCATCTTCAACAAATGGTGCTGGTTCAACTGTCAGTCTACATGTAGAAGAATGTGAATTGATCCATTCCTATCTCCCTGTACAAAGCTCAAATCCAAGTGGATCAAGGACCTCCACATAAAACCAGATACACTGAATCTAATAGAAGAGAAAGTGAGGAAAAGTCTCAAACACATGGGCACAGGGGAAAAGTTTCTGAACAGAACACCAACGGCTTATGTTCTAAGACCAAGAATCAACAAATGGGACCTCTTGAAATTACAAAGCTTCTGCAAGGCAAAGGACACTGTCAATAGGACAAAATAGCAACCAACAAATTGAGAAAAGATCTTTACCAATCCTACATCCGATAGAGGTCTAGTATCCAATATATACAAAGAACTCAAGAAGTTAGACTCCAGAGATCCAAATAATCCTATCAAAAATTCGGGAACAGAGTTAAACAGAATTCTCAACTGAGGAAACTCGTAGGGCCGAGAAGCATCTAAAGAAATGTTCAACATCCTTAGTCATCAGGGAAATGCAAATCAAAACAACCCTGAGATTCCACCTCACACCAGTCAGAATGGCTAAGATCAAAAACTCAGGTGACAGCAGATGCTGTCGAGGATGTGGAGAAAAAGGAACATTCCTCCATTGCTGGTGGGAATGCAAGCTGGTACAACCACTCTGGAAATTAGCTTGACGGACCGTCAGAAAAATGAACATAATACTACCTGAAGACCCAGCTATTCCACTCCTGGGCATATCCCCAGAAGATGCTCCAACATGTAATAAAGACACTTGCTCCACTATGTTCATAGCATATTTATAATAGCCAGAAGCTGGAAACAATCCAGATGTCTCTCAACAGAGGAATGGATACAGAAAATGTGGTACATTCACACAATGGTATACTACTCAGCTATTAAAAACAATGACTTCATGAAATTTGCAGGCAAATGGATGGAACTTGAAAATATCTTCCTGAGAGAGGTAACTCACTCACAAAAGAATGAACATGGTATGTACTCACTGATAAGTGGTTGTTAACCCAAAAGTTCAGAATACGCAAGAGTCACTTCACAGCAACTGTTGGGCTGAGTGTGAGGTACCAGATGGAGGAGTTGAAGAAGGGACTGAAGGAGTTGAGGGAGTTTGTAGCCCCATGGAGGGAGCAACAGTGTCCACTGGCCTGACTCCTTAATGCTCCCGGAGACTGGACCACCAACCAAAGAATACACATGGAGGGACCCATGGTGCTGGCCACATATGTGGCAGAGGAGGGTCTTGTTAGCCATCAGGGGGAGGAGAGGCCCTTGGGCCTGAGGGTGTTAGATATCCCAGTATAGGAGAATGCCAAAGAGGGAAGACGAGAGTGGGTGGGTGGGGAAATACCCTCATAGAGGCAGGGGGAGGGGAGAGGGGAAAGGGGAGGGAATAGGGAGTTTCCAACAAGGAGACCTCGTCTCCCAAATGATTCCAAAGATGGAAACATTTGAAATGTAATATCTTTATCTATCTATATCTATATCTATATCTATATCTGTCTATCTATCTATCTATCTATGTATATATATATGAATGAATGAATGACTGAGACTTTCCTCAGCTACTTTTAGCCTTCTTGAACACCCTTGTCCCACTTTGTATCTGAACTAACACCTCATAGTAATAAATTAAAACCTCTTAGAAATTATGAATGTAGCAGAACATTAACTTCCACCAATCTCAGCACTGAGAACATCATCAGATAGCATCTTAGACTTCTAAAAATGCTCCCCCTATCTCCATGTACCCATCTCTCTGCTGTACCCACTTGTGACAAGTTAAGTCCACCTGAAAACACAGAGACATTCTTAAAGCCAAAAAGAACGTCTTTTATAGCTGCCCACACGGGAACTTGCCCAAATCATGCAGCCCTATCCTTACTTTTTTTGCCTTTTATAGACAAATGCCACATCCTGGTTGACATGCTTCAGTCAACAAAACCAGTTAGCAAGAGTTAGGACTACAGAAGAAAAAACAATAGTCTGGGTTAGTACAAGTTGGAGCTTTTCATTAGGGGACTTTCTCAGCCACATCCTTTTTGTTGTTGCTGTTTTGGTTTGGTACAGTTTGGTTTTGGTTTTGGTTTTGACAGAGTTTCTCTGGTTGTTCTAGCGAACCCTGGTACCCAAAGTCTACAAAACACAGCATATCCCAGAAATTCCCATACTTGTCTTCCAGTTGAAGGAACTGGAATGTTAAAGATGGTTTGCTTGGGGGTGGGGGGTGGGGAGTCGGGAGTCAGAGAGCATGAGTTGGCCCACCCCCCCATACCCCAGATATTTGACCTCAAGTTGACAAAACTGGACCTTCTTAGCAGACACTTGGTAGCCAAATTGACTCAGCTCCTGCAGCAGGTCCCTGTAGCCTCCTGGAATATCTCCATGTTGGGGACCTGAATACATATTGGAGCAGTTAATTGGGGGTGGGCCGGCTGTAACTCACCCAAGTTCTCATGCAATTCCTCCTCAGAGGTGGTAGGTAAGTTCTTGACTGCTTGAAGCAGGCCTGTCCAAGTCTTTTGATGCCTCTCTCTAAGTCTTGTCAAAGGCAAATAGAGGCTGGCTTTTGGGTGCCAGAGGCAGGCAAAAAGCCATTCAGGAGCTGAAGCTTCCAAAGGATGTAATGGGCACTTTGGTTAGGACCAAGCCCAGTGGGGTGCTTTTTGCCTATCCCATCCTAGGAATTGAGAAGTCATCTTGGGAACTTTGAGATATTCCTCCAGGGTCTCCTCCCCCCTCTGAGCACATGGGCAGCCCTCCCCTCCTGGAAGAAACAGGTTAGAGAGCAAGTAGGCTGGAAAGGAGGGGCAGATTAAGCCCTTGCTACCTCATTCCCTAAAGACCAGTCAGTTTAAAAGTCACACTGTTCTGCCAATCACATTGTGCCTACTGGGGACTACTCTTGAAAGAAATGCTTTTCCTCCCTTTCTCCCCTCCCTAGAGATAAGGCCAACTAGCCTTGACACAACACAGGCTGTGACCAGAATCTGCCTCAAGAATGTATAAAAGGTGTGAGCTTTGAGAATTCGGGGTCTCCTCTGTCTCATGTGCAGGACGACCCCAATGCATTGGAAATAATAAACCTCTTGCTGGTTGCACCGATCTCGATCTTTGTGTCTTTGAGAGGGGGAACTACCAGTAGTTGCAACCTTCAGGTCCAACACTCTAAAATCTACATATAAGGTCCCTGAACAGGATCCTCAAGGTGGCACTCCCATCTTGATGTGCAGAGCGACCTCAGCATGCTGAATTAATAAATTCCTCTTGCATTTTGCATCTATCCCTGACTCCGTGTGTTTACTTGGAGGGTCTCGGGTAAGTTAAGGCTCTCTAGAGTCTTACATAATCAAAGAAAAAATTGTATAAGAGGACAAAAAGCACAAACTGAATAGACACAGACAGACACAGAAGGACATTCCCTGGGAAACAAAAACAAAATCAGAAGTCTGTCTCAGACATTCTTCTTCCCTGTGCATGGGAAGCCCATAGACCACACAACCAGTTCAGAATCCAGATGAGAACTATCAAGTTCTCCAGCTTCTGGTGGTGGGTTGAGAGCACCCTCCATAAATACGAGTCCACTTTGTCCCTCAGCTTCCAGATAAACCCCAAACAGAAGCACAGTTGGACAAGACGAAAGACATCTGGGCACCTGGACTGATCAATTGGAAAAACACTCCACTGTTTGGGTCAAGGAGTCCCCAGCAAATCCCAGGAAAAGCTTCCAAATGTATGGAGCCATGATTCGTGAAGAATGATACCCTAGACTCATATAGTATGTAAACTCAAAGAGTGTTTTATTCTGCATAATCTAGCATGCTGGGGTCTCCCATTAACAGAATACAGAAACAACCAAGTGAGCTTGCAGGCCTGATTTAAAGCACATTAGGGAATTCTGGGGTAGGTGGGCTTTATCTTACTCTATCTCTAGGCATTCTGGAAGCATTAACGGTTGTGGAGACTGGAGCCTGGGGTGTTTTCTATTAGTAATTGGCATGCCTGGGCTTGCCCGACTTGCCCAGTTCTTAGGTCTAGTCTCCTTAACTTCCAATCAACCTAGAATCAACCTAGCCTTCTCATTCAAAGTCTGGGGGCCTGTTACAAGCAATGTATTTTAAAGTTGCCTTAATTAAAGTTGACTTTCTTTGTTCTAAATAATTATAAATCTTAATGAAACTGCTTCTACATTGGAACATAGAACTTTGGGTAGCCTAAATCTGTGTTCCTGGGCCATAGTCACTCAAAATGGCTCCAGAAAAAAACTCATTTTCTTTAAGGTGAAAGCCGTGATGTTTTTACATTGACATTCACTATATAAAACAGGTTGGTCTCAAACTCATATTGATCTGACTGTCTGAGTGTTGAATTAAAAGAGTATACCATTATGTCAGGCTGTTTAGCAATTTCAAGGTCAAGCCTTGGCTATGTGATGTGGGGTACGAGGCCCCTGTCACTAGCCACAGACTTCCATATATTTGTGGCCATCAGTCATGTAAGAGCAACTCCCCAAGCCCCTCCACATGTAGAGGATGTGACCTGTGGTCATGTAGGTTCAAGATAGATCTCCATTTTAATGAGGCACCTAAAGGCCTGGAGAGCTTAGCCAATAAGCTTTCCTTCCCAGACATCCCTTCCTGCAAAAGGTATTTAACCTCAGGCCCGCCCTGAGAAGTGGGGTATGGTTTATTCATCCACCTTCTACCATGACAATAAAAGCCTTAAAACCATGGACTGCCTCTTTTCATCAGGATCTGCCATGCGGAGCCACAGAGAAGGCCTTTACCTATATAGAGCATACTGGGGTCTCCCATTACCAAGATAGAGAGAGACAACCAAGTAAGCTCAAAGGCTTTATTTAAAACACATTAGGAACCTGGAGTAGGTGACCTCTATCTTACTCCATCTCTAGGGGATTCCAATTCCGGGACCAGGGGGCTGGAAACTGTTGCTGAGAAAGTCTAGGGTAGCCTTTATCTTACTCTATCTCTAGGCATTCAGGAACCATTACCGGGAAGTGAAGGCTAAAGCCTTCTAGAGGACAATGGTTCCTTCCAAGTTGGTTCTTGTGTTCTTTTGATATAACCACATTATTGTTTATTTGTTCATATATTCTCATCTTTTTAGATAAGCATTCAAAGTAATAGATTTCATCATGGCACCTTCACACATATGTCATTGTATTTACTACCATCACCTACTCCTATTTCCTGCCACTCCAGCTGCTGGCCTGCTTGCTTTCTCTTTTACCTTTCCTTTCTTTTTTTTATGTATTTAAATAGTCACATTCTATAGCCTAGACTGGCTTTGAACTCATACCAATCTGCCTGCTTCAACCTCCTGAGTGTCAGGTCTACAAGCATGCGTCACCATGCCCAGCTTCGGTTCCCTTTCTTCTCCAGTTAGTCCCAACTTCTGCTTTCTGCATGTGTACAGTCTGTTATCCTATTTACCACCTCCCTTAAGATCCCTTTCTATCCTCTCATGATCCCTTTTCAAGTTTCATGGCCAACCCATGCATATATAAATGCACACGTAATTCATTTTAAATCTAGCATTTGCATATAAGAGATATATTTTCCTTGGTCTGGCTTATTTCATATAACATAGCAATTTCTATTTACAAGCATGTCCCTGAAAATGCCCTGCCTTTATTCTTCATTATGGCTGCAAAATATCCCATTGCATATATGTACCAGATTCTTCTTCGTCCATTCTTCTGTTGACTGATAGCTAGGCTGGTTCCGTTTTCTGCTTATTGTGAGTAGTGCAGCAATAAGGCAGACATGCATGTTTCTCTGTGGTATCTTTACAGCTTCTTTCAGGACACAAGAGTAGTATAGCTACAACTAGCCATTTGGTAGGGCTTTGTGGTTTGTTTGTTTGTTTGTTTGTTTTTGTGGTTTGTTTGTTTTTGTGGTTTGTTTGTTTGTTGTGGTTTATTGGTTTGTTTGTTTGTGGTTTGGTTGGTTTGGCTTGGCTGTTTTTTTGTGGTTTGTTTGTTGTGGTTTGTTTATTTTTTGTGGTTTGTTTATTTTTTGTGGTTTGTTTGTTTTTGTGTTGTTTGTTTTTTGTAAGGGGGTTTTGTGGTTTGTTTGTTTTTTGTGGTTTGCTTGTTTGTTTGTTTTTCAGTTCTTTGAGGAACCTCCACACTGATCTCCATAGTAGTTGCACAAGTTTCCTTTGCACCAGAATTAAGGTTTCCTCTCCTCTCACATCTTCATCAGAGTTTGTTGTGGTTTTTTCTTTCCTCCTCTTCTTCTCTTCCTTTTCCTACTCTTCCCCGTTTGGAGACATGGTCTCAATTGGCCTGGAACTGACTGCTGAACTCACAGAGGTCCTCCTCCCTCGGCCTTTTCTTCAATCATTCACTGGACTATTGGACATTTGTATTTGTCTTATTGAGTATTGTCTATTCATCTAATTAGCTTGTTTATTATGTGACTTGGGGGTTTGATGCTTTGTGTGCATGTGCATGTGCGTGTGCATGTGTGTGTGTGTGTGTGTGTTTCTTTATATATTTTAGATATAACTCTGAGAGGTCTAGATGATGGTTGACAATAATTATTTTCCCATCCTGTAAGTAGTCTCCTCACTCAGGTGATTGCTTCCTTTGTTATTCAGAAGGTTCCACTTGTCAATCTAGGACTGTGTCTAGTGCTATTGGAGTCCTTTTCAGAAAGTCCTGCCTGTGCCTTGAGTGCTTTCCCTACATTTGCCTTCAGAAGTTTCAGTTTCAGGTCAATGTTGAATCCATGATGAACTGATTTTTGTGGGTCAAATTTCAGTTTTCAGCATGTATAAATCCGGTTTTGCCAGGACTATCTATTCTCTTTCTTTAAAAAGGCTATATTCTCCAATGTATTTTTTTTTTAATAGCTTTGTCAAAAATTAGGTTGCTGTTAACTGTGTGGGTTCATCTCTGGCTCCTCTATTCTGTTTAACTAGTTTAT
This sequence comes from Rhynchomys soricoides, assembly GCA_019843965.1. Lineage (NCBI taxonomy): Eukaryota > Metazoa > Chordata > Mammalia > Rodentia > Muridae > Rhynchomys > Rhynchomys soricoides. Next base: position 8,972,152 of record JADRCH010000064.1, on the reverse strand, counting down.
ATGTCTGTTTTGTCCTAATACCATGCCGTCTTTGTTACTGTGTCTGTGTAATATAATTTGAGATCTGATATTGCTATGACTGCCATTGTTCTTTATGCTAAGGATTGCTTTGTCTATACAGGGACTTTTGTGCTCTCAAATACATTTTATGATTTCTTTTTTTAATTCTGTGAAGAATATAGTAGTTTCATTGAATAAATCCTCCTCTAGAATGCTGTAATTTCATTAAATAGATCATATGTGTCTCTACTGGTTATCTCAGCTCCTTCCCTCCCATGCATTCTTATGTTTCATCTCTTAATTGTTTTGCAAAGTTCTTGGATGTTGTGGGTCATGCTCATTCCAACAACCTTGTCAATAGGAACCAGGTCCACCTTGCCTACAGCCACATCATCACCAGCTATCAAATGCAAAACATTTCCACTGTAGTCATAAGTTGTGTACCCTTTATAAAAGCCCATGCTATCATGCCCCCCTCTGTCTCTGTCTCTGTCTCCATCTTTCTGTCTCTCTGTCTCTTTCACCCCCCACCCCCTCTCTCTGTCTCTCTCTGTGTCTCTGTCTCTGACTCTCTCTCTCTCTCTCTCTCTCTCTCTCTCTCTCTCTCTCTCTCTC
>JADRCH010000064.1:8956972-8971527 GCA_019843965.1 Rhynchomys soricoides | reverse complement strand
TCTCTCTCTCTCTCTCTCTCTCTCTCTCTCTCTCTCTCTCTCTCTCTGTCTGTGTGTGTGTGTGTGTCTTGCCCCTGCTCAGAGGTAACCTTTCCTGCCCCAAATAAATCTCTCATGTGATATCTGTTGCATAGTGTGACTCTGAGGCATTCCTTGGGCCCAGCTCACCAAGGTATTCTTCCACTGCAAGACCCAAATGCTTGAAGATATCCCTAGTTCTTTCTTCTGTTTGACGTGTCTGTTTGTGATGATTCTGTTGGTTTTTTATTTGATTTGTTAAGCTTTTCATTTCCAGCATTTCTACTTTACCCCCACATCTCCATTTTCTCATTGTCTTTTTCTTTCATACCACTGACATTTCCAGCCACGTCTCTAATTTCCCTGTTTATTTTGCTAACTTTTCCTTCTGTTGCTGATTCTTCTCTCTTGGTACTGAATTAATTCCTTTGCTTGTTTCTATCTTAAGGGCTACTTGGTTTGGTCAACTTGACACAAATCTAGACATATTTGGGAAGAGAGAATCTTAATTGAGAAAATGCCTCCATTAGCCTGTTGGTAAATCTGTAAGGTAGTTTCTTGATTAATGATTAGTGTGGAAGGGCCCAGATTACTATGGGTGATGCCACTGTGGGCAGGTGATCTTGAGGTATATGAGAAAGCAGATTGAGCAAGCAAGCTGGTAAGCTGCACTCCTCCATGGCTTGTGTTTTGGTTACTGTTCTAAGTTCTTCTCTGAAGAACAGTAATGTGGAAGTGTAAGCTGAAATAAACCCTTTCCTCCCCAAGTTGCTTTAGGTCAAGGTATTTATCACAGCAATGGAAATCGTAAAATAAGCCTCTTTCAGGTTTTATCGAAAACATAGGAAATCTTCCTTTCGTCTTTCATCCCAGTTAGTGAGTGGTAATCAAGGAGTCATGTAGCTTTTTAGCCCTACCTCCCATTTTTTGTGTTTCAGTGTTATACACTGTATATTTGTTGATGTAGCTTTGGATCTTGTAGTTGTTTTGTTTGTTTTTGTTTTGTTCTATTTTTTGAGAAGCCCTTTAAATACACAGTACTACTTGGCTAAAAGAAAACAAACTGCTTTTAGAAGAAGCTTTTGTGTCCACTCCCTTCCCCATCATACCAGTGAACTGTGCAGCTCTGGGGACAAGTTCAGTTTGCTACTCTGTGTAGTACTTCTGGTTTTCTTCTTTCCAGTTACCTTTTCTCCTTCCTTATAGATTTCTCAAGGGTTTCCTCTATTTCTCTCTTTGGAATAAAGTCTAATTTTTCCTTTTTCTGACTCTCTTCCTCAGATAGAGGCAGCCTGAGGTCTACCTTTATACACACAATAGTCTCATATTTTCTTTGCTTCTCACAAGTACATAATGTTCTAGAATTCTTTCTCTCTTAAAAAAATTTTTTTATGTATATGGTTGTTTTGCCTATATATCTGTGTCTGTGTATACCTGGTGCCAAAGGAGTCAAAAGAAAATGCTGGATCCTCTGGAACTAGTGTTATAAAGTTATAAATGGTTGTGAGTTGCCATGTGAGTACCAGAATCTAAACCTAGCAGTCAGTGCTCTTAACTGCTGAGCCATCTCTCTAGCTTCTTTTTTCTTTTTCTTTTTTCTTTTGCAAAGTCTCATTATATAGCCTATTGTGACAGTTTGAATGAGAAATGTCTCCCATGGCTTTGGGCATTTGAATACTTGCTCTTCAGTCAGTGGTAGTCTTTGGGGAGGCTTAGGGAGTATGGAATTGTTGGAGGAAGTGTGTCAGTAGGGCTGGGCCATGGGGGTTTCTAGTTCATCTCTCTGCTTCAGTTTACAGTTCCAGATGTGAGCCCCTTGCTCTTGCTGCCATGCTTTTACTCTGCTGTCCTGTACTCTAACATTAGCGAACCATGGTCCCAAACCAATTCTTTCTTCTCTATGTTGCCTTGATCACAGCGTTTTTCACAGCAACAGAAAAGTCACTAATACGCCCAGGCAGGACATACAGTCATGGTCCCTTTGCCTCAGCCTTCCAGTGTTAGGATTACAAGTGGGCATCATCACACCCAGCTCCCAACCCCCCCCAATATATATATATATATATATATATATATATATATATATATATATATACACATATATATAAAATCTGAGGTTTCAATAGGACTGACTAGCTCCAAGGGACTCTCATCAAAGTTATAACATATTTTGTTTTCAAACTCTTCACTACTTGTTAACCTACAGCTCTAAAAACCTTGGAATCCATTCAGTGACTAGCACCTATTGGACATTAATAAGATGGATAGTGGCTAGTCCCTAGACAGCTTCAGAATGGGTTATTGACACTGGAAAGACTAAGGCAAAATTAGAGACTTTCAACCTTGCCACCAAAATATAGAGTTAGGAAACAGTTGATCAACATTGACTAACGTTTAATCAATCATGCTTATCACTACCATGATAACTGAAAGGGAATGAAATCTAGGTATTCCTGGTTGTAAAATATGTGGAATTTCCTGGAAAGTGGCATGCTTAGAGAGAGAAGGGACTGCTCATCACCCATACACATATCCACATACTTGATAGTATATATTTATTTCATTTGGTTAATTGTCTGTATAGATTTTATTGTGAAGGCCTCAGTGATAAATATGTAAATGTAAGCAGTTACTATAGAGTTTGATAAGCTGCAGAAACATATTAATCAGATCCAAAGCAGGCCTCGTGGTATGAATTTTTTTGTTCTGTTTTGTTTTTTGTATTAAAGATAGCTAGCCCAACAGAGGCTAATAATCCATAAAAAGTCCCCAACTTTAATCTCCCCAATTTGATAAAACTTGTTTAAACGAAGGCCATGCTGCATTTGCAAAGCTTGATGGCCAGAAGCAACAGACTCCTCCCTGTCCTTTGACCCTCTGTTTGGTTTGGTTTTTCTTTCTTGAGGATAGGGTTTCTCTGTGTAGCCCTGGCTGTTCTGGAGCTCACTCTGTAGGCCAGGCTGGCCTCGAACTCATATAACTTTGAGACAAGAAGAGTAAAAGAGGGAGGAAGGGTCATGTTGGCTAGAGAATCGGAGGTTGGATAACAAAGCCATACAGTGTTCAAAGTCTATTCCAGTGCTTCCCGTTTGCCTTTTATTTGCTTTTGTTGATGTAGACTTTGATTAGCAGAGCAGTGTCTTGTTTTATCCAAAGTGTATAGTCCAGGCTTATTTAAACTCCATAAACTCCTCAGCCTTCTGCCTCTTGTTTCCAAGTGTTGGGATTACCATCTTGAGCCACTAGGCCAGGCTTGCAAAGCCATGCCCTAGGGACCCCAGATGTTGTTCAAGTTTCACTGATAAAAAAATTTTAAGCCTGATTTGGTAGTAACACCTTTGATCCCTGCACTTGTGAGTCTGAGTTTGAGTAAAGGACATCCTGGTCTACAGAACAAGTTCCAAGACAGCCAAGGCTACACAGAGAAACCTTGTCTCAGGAAAAAATAATAAATAAATAAAAGCAGACTGACTAATTTGAGAAACTCAAGGACATTATGGGATATTGAGGGATAGGGTATCCCTGAGCTTCTGCCTAGAGGAGGAAGGAAGGATAGTACTTTCCCCAGGGCTGGGAGTGAGCAGGCTCAACAGTGTCTTAGAGCAATAGCCATGAGAGATGAGTCTGGCAGTTTTGAGTATAGTGCATTCAGGAGATAAGTTATTCATCATTCTTTCTCAGACCCTTAGGTGTGTCATTTCTCTATCCACCCATTGGCCTAGGTCCATTTTACTCAGGTTGGATACAAAGTGTCCTCTTCAACACAGTGGTATATTTTGTTGTTTATATCAAAGGAGTTTACTGACCCTGATCAGCTTGTGGTTCTTACTGCTTATGTTAAAGGTTGTTATCAGCCTTGCCATTTGCCCCAGAGTATGCTATCAGCAAACGCCAGGCTAGGTTAGGTTCCCACTTACAGATCTTGACCTGCCTGGGAAGCAGAGGTCCTTTGTTCCTGTTCTTCCTTCCTGTTGTTCCTTCTTGGTTTTAGAATCATGGAAAAGATGAAAGGAAGTTACAGACGGAAGTTACTGAATTTTTTATGCATGAACTCTAACCTCACATATGTCTAGCCTCTGCCAATACCAGTACAACCTGAAGGGCCCTTTTGTCTCCACTCAGAAACTAGACCATAAACTATTTGCTGCCCATCCTAAGTGTAAAATACTTTGCTTCCACAGCTGATCTTCCTGTCTGAGTTGCTCTGAGATGAGAAGCTGCAGTCTCCAGTTTAGCTCCTCATAGTACAAGAGCAGGAGGCTAGGTAAAGTAGCCTTTGTTCTATCTTGGCAGAGTGTGGGATCATATGGTAAAAAGTTCACTAGGAGTTTGCACATAAATTAAGGTCATAAACTGAATAAGAGGTTTATAACAGAGAATGTCTACGTGCATAGCCAGTAGGAGTAATTATCTGGCTAAACATTCATCGTTTGTTACTAGCTTACAGGTTCATGGAGAGTTAAAAACCATAACAAAATGTCTTAGTTAGGGTTTTATACTGCTGTGAACAGACACCATGACCAAGGCAAGTCTTATATAGACAATATTTAATTGGGGCTAGCTTACAGGTTCAGAGGTTCAGTCCATTATCATCAAGGCAAGAGCATGGCAGGGTCCAGGCTGGTATGGTACAGGCAGAGCTGAGAGTTCAGCATCTTCATCTGAAGGCTGCTAGTGGAAGATGGATTTCCAGGCAGCTAGAGAGAGGGTCTTAAGCCCACGCCCACAGTGACACACCTACTCCAATAAGGCCATATCTCCTAATAGGGCCACTCCCTGGGCTAAGCATATACAAACCATCACTCCAAATTATCTTTGTATAGATAAACCCATTCAATATTTTATCTCTTGTCCTTGAACCTGTGGGGTGTATATTTTTAGCTCCTTCTTTATGACCTTTGGTTAATAGTTTTTATATCCTTTTGGAATGTGCTCTAGGTTTTAGAAATCTGTTTGTTATCTCAGAAGCAATTAAGCAGTCTATTATGTTCTGTTATAAAAGGGGCTCAAATGTCTTTGTCTGGGTTGATACTTTGAAGTGATGGTTGCCCTAGAATGCTGGCTGTTTCTATAGAATGAACATTTTTTTTTGTTCTTGCATACTATTTGAGTCTGGGGTCTTCCTTCAGCGATACTCATACCCTAACAATTCCACATCAATTCTTGCACTGGAACAGCATTGTCCTCTGAAGTTTACATAGGATTCTGTGGAGATATTCCTTTGTGCTATGTTGCATAGCAGCTTTCAGAATGGGCCTTGCCCCAACTGATTCTATTTTAATTATTAATTTCTTTTTACTTTTATTGAAAGTAATTCTTAAAATTCACATAATATCTTCTGATTACAGTTCCATTTCCCACCACTACTCCCAATTCCTCTCTACTCCCCTCCAAGCTGGATTCACTCCCTTTCTGTCTCTTGTAAGAAAACAGACTTCTACAGGATAATAATAAAAATATAACAAAATAAAATATAATAAGATAAAGCAAAAACTGTCCCATTGAGGTTGGACAAGACAAACAGAAGGGAAAGAGCACAAGACCAGGCACAAGAATCTAATACTCACTCTTTCACATGCTCAGGAGTTCATAAAGCCACTACACTGGAAGTCATAATATATACACAGAGGACCTAGTGCAGACTTGTGCATAATACCTCAGTCTCTGTGAATTTAAATGAATTTGGATCATGTTGATTTAAAGGGCCCTGTTTTCTTGGTAGCCTATATCTACTCTGTTTCTTAAACTCTTTCCACTTCCCCTTATATAAGGCTCTTTGAGCCCTGAAAAGAGAAATTAGATACAGACATTCCATTTAGGGCTAAGTGTCCCAAGGTCCCACCCTGTATAATGTCTTTCTGAGGGTCTCTGTATTTATTCCCATCTGCTCCAGGAGAACACTTCTCTGATGATGGCTGAGCAAGGCACTAATCTATGAATTCAACAGAACGTCATTAGGAGTCATTTTTTTTTCTTTTTCCTTCTCTCTCTCTCTCTCTCTCTCTCTCTCTCTCTCTCTCAGAACAGTAGTATTTATTTGGTTTCCTCCTAAGTCCCTGGGCTATCTGATCTCTGGTTCTTGGTCACCCAAGTAGCATCAAGTCTGGGCTCCAGAATGGGCCTGTCAAATAAGATATTGGTTGGTTGTTCCAATAAGATTTATGCCACCATTGCCCTAACATATCTTGCTGCAAGGTTACCCTCGTAGATCAAACAATTTGCGTCTAGGTTGGTTTTTACATTTCTCTCTTGGTAGCATGCAGAGTACCTTTCTGTCACAAAGACACTAGAACATAAGAGTGGAGGCTCTATGTAAGCACCAGCTTGACTTCTCTATGTTCAATGAGTTGTGTAAGTGTTAACTTCAGAAATAGGGCCTTGCTCTCAGTTTGTGGAGAACAACATAAAGTCTTGGCAATCGCCTTCATTGTTTGAGAGTTTTCATGAGACTTTTTTGAGCCAACAACTTAGCTAGATGTATCCCAAACCCAGCACTGGAAGCTTCATTTGGTGACAAGATGCCTAGTTGGGACTCTGTCTTCCTCATTATTTTGTGATTTCATTTAGATCACCTTTATATGTGTATATATTTTAGGGTATTTCTACTGTATTAGGTTTTTGTATAACACCTCAAATGCCCTTAATTTTAGCTATTTCTGTATTCCCTCCCTCATCCTCCACTCCCCTCCACCTCCTGACTTGACCCTCCTGTTCCAACCCCCGCCATCCATTCATAACTACTGCTATTTCTATTCTAATTCTCTTTTCTAATGAGAGCTACCTGTACCCCTAGTCTCTTATTCTATACCTCTCCTCTGTGCTTCTACAGTTTAACACTGACTTAATAGCTAATATCCACATATAAGTAAGTATATGTCATATTTGTCTTTCTAGGTCTGGGATAACTCATTCAGAATATTTTTTTTCTAGTTTCATCATTTACCTATGATTTTCATTCATTTAAAAAAAGATGTCTTTTTTTTTAACACTTGAGTAATATTTTCTTTAGCCATTTTTTGTTGTTGTGAAGGGACATCTAGGTGGTTTCCAATTTCTGGCTATTATGAATAGAGCAGCAATGAACATGCTTAACCATAAGTCTCTGCAGTAGGATGAAATATCCATGAGGTATATATCTAGGAGTGGTATAACTGGTTCTTGAGGCAGGTTGATTCCCATCTTCCAGAGGAAACTACCATACTGATTTCCATAGTGATTGTACAAGTTTGCATCCCCACAATCAAGGGATAGCTGTTCCTCTTACTCCACCTCCTCATCAGCATGACCTGTCACTTGTTTTTATTGATTTTAGCCTTTCTAGTGGGTATATGATGAAATTTCAAAGTAGTTTTGATTTGCATTTTTCCCTGATGGCTAAGGATTTTGAGCATTTCTTTAAGTGTTTCTTAGCCATTTCATCTTTGATAATTCTGTTTAAATTTGTACCCCACCTTATAATTGGGTTGTTTGGTTCTTGATATCTAGTTTTCTTGAGTTCTTTATATATTTTGGATACTAGCCCTTTATGTATGTATGGTTGATAAAAATATCTTTTCCCATTCTATAGCCTGCCATTTTATCCAAATGACAGTCTCCTTTGCCTTACAGAGGTTTTTCAGTTTCATAAGGTCTCACTTATTAATTGTTGATCTTAGTGTTTTGTTTAGAAAGTCTTTTTCTGTGCCAAAGAATGCAAGACTATTCTCCACTCACACTTCTAATAGATTGAGTGTATCTGACCTTATGCTGAGGACTTTGATCCATTTGAAGTTGGGTTTTTGTGCAGGGTGATAGGTATGGATCTCTTTGCATTCTTCTACATGCAGCCATCCAGATGCACCAACACCATTTGTTGAAGATGCTGTCTTTTTTCAAGTTCGTAATCCTGGTTTTCTTTTTTTAAAGTGTAGGTATGTAAACTTACGGTAGTGTCTTCAGTTCCATCCCAATGATCATCATGTCTGTTTTTGTTTTTTGTGCTAATACAATGGTATTTTTATTACTTGAGCTCTGTAGTACAACTTGGAATCAGGGATGGTGATAACTTACCACAGTTCTTTTAATAACCAGGATTGCTTTATTGATTCTCTTTGTGTGTGTGTTTCCATATGAAGCTTAAAATTATCCTTTCAAGTTTTGTAAAGGTATGTTAGAATTTTAATGTAGATTGCATTGAATCTGTAGATTGCTTTTTGTAGGATGCCAATTTTTACTATATTAATTCTACCAATCCATGAGAATGGGAGTTCTTTCTATCTTCTGATATCGTCTTCAATTTTTGTGTTGTTGTTGTTGTTGGATACCTTGAAGTTTTTAACCATACAAGTCTTTTATTTGCTTGGTTAGAGTTATCCCGAGATATTTTATGTCATTTGAGACTACTGCCATTCTTTCTCAGTCCATTTGTCATTTTATATAGGAGGGCTACTGATGTTTTTAGTTAATTTTGTATCCAGTCACTTTGTTGAAATTGTTTATCAGGCCCGGCAGTGGTGGCACACACCTTTAATCCCAGCACTTGGGAGGCAGAGGCAGGTGGATCTGAGTTTGAGGCCAGCCTGGTCTACAGAGGGAGTTCCAGGACAGCCAGGGCTATACAGAGAAACCCTGTCTCAAAAAGAAAGAAAGAAAGAAAGAAAGAAAGAAAGAAAGAAAGAAAGAAAGAAATTGTTTATCAACTGTAGGAGTTGCCTGGTGGAATTTTTAGGGTCATTTGTGTATACTATCATCAGCAAATAAAGATACTTTGACTTATTCCTTTCTAATTTGTATCCGCCTGATCTCCTTCAGTTTTCTTATTACTGTGTTAAACAGGTATTGAGAGAGTAGACAACCTTGCCTTGAGTGGGGGTTTGAATATGCTTGGCCCATGGGAAGTGGCACTATTAGGAAGTGTGGCTTTGTTGGAGTAAGTGTGGCCTGGTTGGAGGAAATGTATTACTATGTGGGTGGGGTTTGAGGTCCTATGCTTAAGCTCCACCAAGTGGGGAAGAGAGCTTCCTCCTAGCTGCCTGAGGATGCCTGTCTTTTCCTGGAAGCCTTCAGATCAAGATTTAGAACTCTCAGCTTCTAAAGAACTATGTCTGCCTGCATGCTACCATGCTTTCTGTCATGATGATAATGGACTGAGCATCTAAACCTGTAGGTCAGCCCCAATTAATTGTTTTTATTTATAAGAGTTGTCTTGGTCATGGTGTCTCTTCACAGTGATGGAAACCCAAACTAAGATACCTTGCTTCTGATTTTAGTGGAATTAGTTTGAGTTTCTTTCCATCTAACTTGATGTGGGCTATGGGTTTAATGATGTGGGTTTTGTGTCTTCCAGTTTGTTTACATGTGGATAACATTTATTGGCATGTATTGAACCATCTCTGTAACTCTAGGATGAAGCCTATTCGGACATGGTGGATGATCTTTTGATGTGGATTTTTGTTGTTGTTTTTGGTTTTTTGGTTTTTGGTTTTCAAGTATCTTATTGGGAATATTTGCATTTATGTCCATAAAGGAAATAAATTGATCTGTAATTTTCTTTTATTGTAGGGTCTGTATGTGGTTTGGGTGTCAGGGTAACTGTGACTTCATAAAATGAATAAAAACAGTTTCTATTTTGTATAATAATTTAAGGAATACTGGCATTAACTCTTCTATGAAAATCTGGTACAATTTGGCACTAATACCACCTGACTCTACCATTTTTTTTTTAATTGGGAGACTTTTAATGACTATTTCTATTTCACTGGGAGACTATATGTTTGTTTAGATGGTCTATCTAATCTTGATTTAAACCTGATAATGGGCGTGTATTGAGAAACTTATCTATTTCTTTCAGATTTTCAAATTTGGTATAAAAGTTTTGAAAGTATGCCCTTATGACTCTCTAGATTTCATTCATGTTTATTGTTATTTTCACTGTTCATTTCTAATTCTGTTAATTTAGATATTCCCTCTCTGCCTTTTTAAAAATTTGGATAATGGTTTATCAGTCTTAGGAATTTTCTCAAAGAACCAACTCTTTGTTTCATTGATTCTTTGCATTTGTTTGTTTGTTTCTATTTTATTGATTTCAGCCCTGAGTTTGATTATTCCTGGCCACTTACTCCTTTTTGGGTGTGATTTCTTCATTTGTTCTAGTTCTTTCAGGTGTGTTAAGTTACTAGTATGAGGTCTCTCCAATTTTGAATATAGGCACTTAGTGCTATGTACCTGTCTATTAGAACAGCCTTTGTTGTGTCTAATAAGTTTAGGTATGTGTGTTTTCATTTTCATTCAATTTTAGAAAGTCTTAATTACTTTCTTAATTTTGATCTTGATTTAGATTTTTCACAACCTACTTTAATAAGGGTTCTTAAATGCTTCAACCTCCTGACTAATGGTAGAGGAGAAAGATGGTTAATAGGACAAGGAGAATGTGGACCTGTTTAGAAGTAGCTCTTTAGGGCAATTCCGATTTTCATTGTCAAGATATCAGCAGTCTAAGTGCAAAGCATTAAATGCAAATAAGTAGCAGCAGTCCAGTCAAATCAGCAAACACCAAACATGAATCAGTAGCATCAGCTCAATCCAGAAGAAACCAAGAGGCTCTGCCAAATTGGCATGAGTCCTCAGAAGGGAAAAAAGCAGCAGGAATACCATGAGAAGTTCTTTGGTGCATTTCTCTCTATGAAGTCATGACAAGTGAAGATCATTGAAGACCAGCAAAGCTTTTCAAGGTGAGCCAATGCAAGCTCTTCATCAGTGAAGATCAGCAAAATATTGCAAGGCGAGCCAATGCAAGAGAATTGTTCACTGTTTATTAGGTTCTACTTATACTCTTTCCAAACATCACATATTCTCTCAAGTGTCTGCCTCAGCAAAACATCCTCTCACTGTCTGCTCCAGCAAAACATCCTTTCACATGTCTGTTTCACTAAAACATCTTCTCATGGGACAACTTCCAGAAAAACATCACATGACACAACTAAGTCTCCAAAGAAACCAGACATTTCCACTTCATATCCCCCTTTCTGTTTAAAAATTGTCTTTTTATCAAACATTAACAATCTACACACAATAGATATAAGAATCATAAGACTAGAACTTTACATCACATTTTAAATAAATGGCTTATAAACAATATAATCCAACAAAACAGCTTTAAATTTTATCAATATACAATAATTTAAAAAAAACCTTAAATCTTAAATTTTTATCATTATATACTAATCAACTTTATTTTGTTTCCTCCCTGATCATAACCAGTAACAACCTACCACCCTAGATGATAACAACCATAACACATCAAACTACCAAAACCATCCACCCCAATTTAAAGGACCAGGATGATGGTCTTATTATAATTGCTTCCTGCTAAACTGTAGTGAAGAATTTCCGTTTAGGGCCAAAGGGGGGACATGGTTAGTCTGAAGAAAATCTAGCTGTAGCATTTGTTGTCCAGTCTCTGTGTTGTCTGTCCAGTCCATGTGTTGTCCAGTCTCTGTGTTGTCTGTTCAGTCCATGTGTTGACTGGACTCTGTGTTGTCTGTGTAGTAAATGTGTTCTCCAGTCTCTGTGTGATCTATCACTTGGGCTAGCCCTTTTGAAGTTGATTTACATGCAAAATTTGGAAACATCAGTAACTGAGATAGTCTGTGAGAGTGAGTTACCTGGGCTATTTGCTTTGTGAACACATTTATGTCTCAGCTGATAAAAGGCTTTCTCTGGTCAGATCTAATCTTTATAAGTTTTGTTGGTAACCATATTTTTTCATTCCCTGTACATATGTAAGCATAACCATGTCCGCATCTTAAAAATTGCAGGTTTCTGATCTAATGTTAACACATCCTTATAATATATCGGTTGGCCTAGTTCCTCAGTTTTTTTCAATAACCCAGTGTCTCTTAGCTGCTGCTATTCCTTTTTCACCAACATTAAGAAAATTTAGAGTTAATAAAGCATTATTTAGTCTGTCCCTGGGTTTTTTACTCATTCTTTTTGTTTAATAAGCATCTCTTTTAAGGAATGATTGGTTCTTTCTATAATTACTTGTCCTGTGGGATTGTGTGGCATACCAGTAACATGCTTTATATTGTAATATGCAAAGAATTGCTTCATTTTATTGGATACATATGTGGAAACATTACCAGTTTTAATGCAGATATCCCCATTATTGCCATTATTTCCAATAAATATGTAATTACACAATTAACTCTTTCAGAATGTAAAGCAGTTGCCCATTGAACTCTGAGTATGTGTTGGTGGTACAGTTTATATACCTTTGTTTTCTAAATTCTGCAAAATGAAAAACATCTATCTGCCAGTACCCCTAGGGTTACTACCAACAGGTTAACATAGTTTGGTTGTATAGAGAGCATGTAGGACATTTTTTTTTTAATTATGTCTTTGGCTTGTTGCCAAGTGATAGAATATTTTTTATTTAAAATTTTTCCATTAATATGATGTTTCTCATGAAAATTTGAGGCTTCTAACTCATTTCCTATTATAGTAATTGGTCAATTTCATCATTTTCTTGAGCCAGTGGACCTGACAAACCTATAATGGCTAGTTTCTACTTCTGATGGCCTGTTGCAATTGTATAAATAACAGAATTAAGTCTAAATTATCAGGTACAAATTCATTAGTCTCTATTTGCATGACCTGTTTTTTATTCAGTAGTAAGTTATTCAATTTCCATAAGTTTGTAAGCTTTCTGTTGTTTCTGTCAATGATGATATCCAGCTTTAATTTGTGTTGGTCAGATGTTATTTCAATTTCAGATGTTATTGTCAGGGTGTTATTTCGATTTCTTTTATCTGTTGAGACTGGCTTTGTGTACAAGAAAATAATCAGTTCTGGAGGAATTTCTGTGAGGTACTGAAAAGAAGGTATATACTTTTTGTGTTTCAGTGAAAAGTTCTCTAAACATCTGTTACATCCACTTGGTTTATAATATCAGTTAGCTCTAGCATTTCTCTGTTTGCTTTTTCTTTAATCTGGATGGCCTATATACTCTCAAGAGTGGGGCATTAAAGTTTCCCACCGTCAGTGTGAGAGGGTTAATATGTAATTTAAGCTGAAATAATATTTATTTTATGACCTTGGGTACCCTAGTGTTTGGTGGCTAGATGTTAAAAATTGCAATGTCCTCTTGGTGGAGTTTTCCTTTGATGGGTATGTAGTGTTCTTCATCATCTCTTCTGATTGGGCCAAGTGATGGAAAATTTTTCTTTAAACCTTTTCCATTCATATGGGAAAGTTTTGGGTTGAAGTCTATTTTGTCAGATATTAAAATGGCTACACCAGCTTGCTTCTTAGGTACATTTTCTTAAAATATCTTTTTTTCTACCATTTACTCTGAGTTGATGTCTATCCTTGATGTTAAGGTATATTTCATGGAAACAGCAGAAAGATGGATCCTGGTTTTACATCCATTTTGTTAGTCTATGCCTTTTTTGGGGGGAATTGAGACTGTTGATCAATGAGCAGTGTTTATTGATTCTTATTATTATGGTGGTGGTGGTGGTGAGTGGGTTCCCTATTTTGATTTCTTGGTCTGGGATTATCTATCTTTCAGGTCCTGAACTGTCTTATTATTTCCTTCCATTGTGTTTTGCTAGATTTCGTTAAGGGATTTATTAATTTCCTCTTTAAGGATCTCTATCATATTTATAAAAGCTATCTTAAGGTCCTTTTCTTATGCTTCAGCTATACTCAGGGCCTGGCAGGGTTTCTGGTTTCTAGTGAAGAAATATTGTCCTGGCTTCTACTGATCATGGTTTTATGCTGGCATCTAGGCATCTGGGATTGGAAAGGTTGTAATTCTAAGTGCTGGTATCTGCTCTTGTCTTGTTGGTTGTGTTTTGTTCCTTAGTTTTTGGTTTCTCTCTGGTTCTTAAGAGTGAGCTGTGTGTTGCCTGGTAGAAAATTCTTCTGGGTTACTGATAGATATGACCCCTGGGCTTTCCAGGTAAAATGAGTTTCTGAATATTGTGCCACATAGGAATGGGGATGTGTAGGGGATGTGTGAACCATGCCACAAGAGGAACTGGCAAGGTAGACTCTGTTCAAAGCCCAGATATCTTAAAACTTGAGACCTGAAGGAACACATAACCCCAACCAAGTTGTAGATATTTTTAAAAAGTTCTACAGAAATCAAAATACATTGTAGACATGTATAAAATTCTCAAAGAAATTTTTAAAACATATTTTTTAAAGTTCTGTAGTCATCTCATTGTTGTTCCATTTGATGTCTAAACCAGCACTAACTTTCCTAACCTTGAATGACAATTAGAAAATTCTTCTCACTGAATAGCAAAAACTGGAAATTTAGTTTTACTTTGGATACCATATCATAAAAAAAAAAAACAAAAAAACCAAACCTTTTCTCCACTGAGTTTTTGTTTGTTTGTTTGTTTTCAAGACAGGATTTCTCTGTGTAGTTCGGGCTATCCTGACACTCACTTTTTAGACCAGGATGGCCTCAAACTTAGTGAGAGATTGTAAAAGTGTACATTGTCTTAGTTCACTTGCTCGTCATTGTGACTGATGTCATCAGCAAGTTC
>JADRCH010000064.1:8860676-8956962 GCA_019843965.1 Rhynchomys soricoides | reverse complement strand
TCTTAGTTCACTTGCTCGTCATTGTGACTGATGTCATCAGCAAGTTCATTTTCTGGTGAGTCTTTCCTACTAGTTAGAGTTAGATGTTACGTTGCTCATGTGAATGCTCATGGAATCAGCTTGCTTTAATTTGGATCACTTCAAACAGTATTACTTGTGTACCTCATGGCTCATGAACAACAGTTTTCCTACAGATATGTTTTTCTGTTGCACCTTCTAGGCCAACATGGCAGGAGATTCCCAAAATTTGATCCCTAAGACAAAGAGATGTTTGTTGTTCTTATTTTGGACACTGTTTTCTTTTTATTTTCTCTTTCTTTTTATTTTACTTTCAAAAATTTAGCTGATAAAGGGAGATGGGTAAGATGATGCAGAGGTTGAAGACTGCAACCCTGTTAAATTCTGTAATTATCTGAGGGACTGTAATCCATCACCAAGTTCACCTTATGGAAAGTACTATTTGCAACACAAACCTTGAGTTGACTTCTTTTAGTTTATATGTATAAGAATCTCAGAGTTCTGGGGTTTTGGTAGGGGCACTGTTTGTTTGTTTGTTTGTCTGTTTTGAGATAGGGTCTTACTATGTAGTCAGGCTGTTCTGGAACTAACTATGTAGACCTAGGATTAAAGGCATACACCACCATTCCTGGCTCTCAATATTTTTAAAATGCAAAAAAAAAATTAAATGAAGGTTTTTCCCAGGTGTTTGTTCTTAAATCTGATGTATAACTTAAGAAAAAAAATCTTGTTTTGCTTTGTTTTTTTTTGTTGTTGTTGTTTCGTTTTTGGTTGTTTTTGTTGTTGTTTTTGTTGTTGTTGTTATTTTAAGACAGTATTTCTCTGTGTAGCTTTAACTATCCTGGAACTCACTCTGTAGATAAGTCTGGCTTCCAACTCAGAGATATGCTGGCCTCTGCCTCCCAAGTGCTGGGATTAAAGGCCACCATTGTCCAGTGGAAAAATACTTTTTTAAAAGTGTATCTTTTTTATTTGGTGCTGGGGATTTTTACCCAGGGCCTCACACATGCCAGGCAGGTACTCTAGCAGGAAACCACAGCAGTAGGAGTGGAAGGAAGGCCTTAGTAGGTATTCTGCTGCAGAGCTAGGAGACTGGATTTGGAGGAGCAGAGGGGAAGGTGAAGATCTGCAGTCAGCCTACCTGTTTCCTTGGTCAGAGTGGCCTATGGGTTCCCAGGGAATGTCTGCTGGAGTAGGAGGCTAGGAGAAAGCATTGAACATGGGAAGAGGGAGGGAGTAGGAGAGGCAGATCAGTTTGGTTCAGAGGAGGCAGTAGAGGGCTGGGGAGACTGGGGAATTAGATTTGGAGGAGCACAGGGAGAGCCAAAGATCTGCAATTAGCCCACCCGTTTCCCTGGCAGTAGTGGTCTATGACTCCATTTTATAAACAGCAATTTGTCCTGAGCTGGTTACTCCATTTTGAGTGAAGCACTAAATGCAAACTGGCATAATCACTTATCTGTGCACATGTGTAACCCCCAGATGTGGTGTTGAGTTCAGGCTGGAAGCTGAGATAACTCACTCCAGAGACAGAAGCTTAAAAAATGAAAGTTTTATTTTCTATACTGACAGGGAGGTGGCCAATTTGGGATCTGAACGGAATCCGGGAAGAGAGATGATACCACATTGTTAAAAGTATGGGAACACAAAGCCAGGGGAGCAGGGTGGGCTGTTGCATTGACCAATCACATTTTGAGACAAGGGATTAAACAAGGAAGTTAACATTGGTGGCTGGGCCTTATCCAGGCCACCTGGTTTCAGGGTTCTTGAGTCAGCTTTTGCAATCAGATTTCCTCCTGGACTTTGCCCTGGAATCTAGAGTGATAAGGGAACAGAGGAGGCGCAAGCTGCTCATAGTCAATTAAGTCAAGACAGGCAACCCTTTTATGACTTGTGTGCCTCGGTGTAGACAACAGGAATAACAGCAACTTCCCTCTTTACTTCCTTTACTGGCTAACAAATATGAAACACCTGAAGAAGCAGAAGAGTTGGATTCTATGGCCTGGAAACATGAACTCGATTCTGACCCTGCCAGCAAGATGGAACTTGTTCCTGAGATGGATGGACTCAGGAAATTGTCCCCTAGCACATCACATCCTGCAGAAAGTTTTAAAAAGAACAATGCAAGCTATACAGCACATTTATAAGGCATAGACCATCGGAACACAGTCCAAAGTTGGAGCTGTGTGAGAAGAATTCTGAGAACTTGTGAGAAAATGCCAAAACGAAGACAAGAGTTTTGTGAGCTCTGCTCTTCCTAAACATGGGTTTGTTCTTAGACTGTTTCATGCCCCTCCCAAGTGTAGTGAATAGGAGACAGTTTGCTTCCGATTACTCACTGTTGCTTGTGCTGTTGCTCAGAATGTCCACAGGAGCTTGCCCTTGTGTGAACTTTGCTCTTAAGACCTTGCATAACCCTCAAAATATAAATTGTCTGATGCTCTGAATAAAGTTAGCCTCCTGCATGAGACTTTAGTCCTCCTCAGTTTTAGGCTCCATTCTCCCAGGTCCCATTGCCTCTAGAGCGGTGACAATAGACTAATAAATAAAATTTTTAAAAAATACCATCTATAAACTTATCTAATTAAATTTAGAGCAAATGTGTTTTGCCAAAAACATACCAGAGAGAGCAAGCCCATGAGCTTGGGAAGTACACCAGGCCATCCTCCTAACTCTGCCTCCCAAGGTTGAGATTAAAGGCTCGAGCCACCAACCTCAGCCTGGAAAGACATAGCCCAGAGACTCCAGGTTTTATTTAAGTCCTTTGTCTAATAGCTTTTCTCCTCCAATTAAATAAGCTAATTCAAGCTGAATCAAAAGTAAAAATAGGCAGGTTTATTGAGACAGCTCTTGGTCAATTCACTAATCCCAAGGAGGGGCCAGGGAAATTGCCATGCAGAGCCGGAAAGGGGCTAAATGCGGGGGGTGGGGTGGGGGTGGGGGTGGTGGTGGTGGTGGTGGTGGTGGTGGTGGTGTCTGGATTATATAGGAAAGAGCCTTTCTGGGAGGAGAAACTCAGCCCCTGGGCTGGAGAGTTCAGGGAAGAGGGTGGGGTATGTGGGCCTTGCTTTGCCACAGGTAGGGATTGGGGGATACTGTGGGGAAACTGCTAATTAAGGTGGAAGTGCACCATTGCGGGGCTCTCTGTGGTTCGAAATGGAGGACTCCCTTGTTAGCAGAGTTTCTCTTTCTCTGACTTTGTCTGGGGTAGTCTAAGCCCCCCACACTTGCCTCTACCTCAGGAATGTCATATAACCTCAATTAGTTTATAGGATCAATTCCCTTTCTCCTGATAAAACCTGTTCAGCCAGCACCTGAAATTCCTGAAAAGCTTCCCCATGCTAATGGTATGCCAGATACTTAAGCTCCCAGCCTATGACCTTTGCCCATCCTGGATGTCCCTTGCCTCAGTCCCCCAAAACTTTATAAGACTTCGATCACCCTAAGTTAAGTTGATCTGCCTACTAACATGTGGTCCCAGTGTGGTCATTCACAGTATGTACTCACAGAGCTTCTGGAGCATCCCCTCCCCAACACACACACACACACACACACACACACACACACACACTTGCCACCTCTGCGCCCACTGCCCTCATGGACTGTATTGGCCTGTGGTCCATGAGGATGCTGGGAGAACCTGGAGACCAGGTCTGCTATGATATGTTAAATAAGCACCTAAGTGGCTTGTCCCAGGTCTGAAACCAAACAGTGTTGCTGATGAAAGGGTTTTTAAGTTCATTCATGAGGAAATGGTAAAAGAAGGGGCATCTAATGTCAGCCACTGTCATTCTATAAGGCAGCT
Organism: Rhynchomys soricoides; assembly: GCA_019843965.1. Lineage (NCBI taxonomy): Eukaryota > Metazoa > Chordata > Mammalia > Rodentia > Muridae > Rhynchomys > Rhynchomys soricoides. The sequence continues at coordinate 8,953,139 of JADRCH010000064.1, read as the reverse complement.
CTATGTATGAACACAATTGCCAAAATTCCTCCATCTCTGTTGCTCAGCTTCATCTCTGTGGCCCACCTACCAGCCACTGTTTGCTTTGAACCTGTCTATCATGCAAACCTGGCACTTCTGTGGCTTGCCAGCTGTGCAATTGGATTTCCCCATCCTTCCTCAGACCAACTGTGTTGACTCTTGGCTTTTGTATTGACTCTTGAAATAAATAGCCTCTCTCTATACACACACACACATACACATTTTAGTCAGAATCTCAGCATGTCACCTTGGTTGGCCTAGAGCTCAGTATATAGACCAGGCTAGCCTCAAACTCTCAAAGATCCTCCTCCTGCCTCTGCCTCCTGAATGCTAAATTTAAAGGCATGTGCCAGCATGCATGGCTAATTAACATTTTTTTGCTATTCATTAAAAATTGACCTGATTTGGTTTACCATCCATGTAGGATTACTCTTAATAAAACTATGCTTTTCATAAAATATTATGTGAGATATAAACTATCACTCACACGATGTGGTGGTTTGCATGAGAATGGTCCTCATAGGCTTATATATTTGAATATTTGGCTCTCAGTGGAATGGTTTGGGAAGGGGTAGGAGGTTGACCTTGTTAGGGAAGATATGTCACTGGGGACAAGATTTGAGGTTTCAAAAGACTCAGGCCATTCCCAGTGTGTCCCCTCTGCTTCCTACTTTTGGATCATATGTGAGCCCTCAGCTGTTCCTGCCACAAACCATCTGAAACCATAATCCCAATTGAATGCTTTCTTTCATAAGTTGCCTTGACCATCACATTTTGTCACAGAAATTGAAGAGTAACTGATACATGCGGTCAATGGCTTCTGGAGACACTAAATAATAATACTGTTTTCCACCTTTAGGGATAGATGTTGCTGTCAGGTACAAACTAGATTAGATTCAAACTAGAGATAGTGGTGCAAACCTTTAAGCCTAGCACTTGGGAGGCTGAGGCAGGCAGACCTCAATGAGTTGGAGGCCAGCCTGGTCTACATAGTGAGTTTTAGGACAGCCAAGATTATGTAGAAAAACCGTGTTTTCAAAAGTAAACAAACAAACTACAAAAATAAAACTCACTTCATTGTAGAATTTGGGTAGTAAATGTATCTGAAACATAGTCAGTTCTGAAGTTAATTATTCAGTTTTCCTGTTTTATTATCATATCTCATCTGGAATGATTCAGCTCAAATATTGATGAGCAATGAATAATGAATTTAGGATAATAACTGGTTATTTCTTTTAATATTAATACTCATATAAAAGGAAAATATGCTCAGTAATAAGTTGTAATTGGACTTCATGATTCCATTATAAATTTTTTTGTGATTTTTTATTTAATTTATTTATTTGCTGTAGGTCATATGGAAAATTGTCATTATGAACTGATGTTTTCTCTTTTTACTTTGAGGGAAGAGTAGTGTTGGGAAAGGAATTTGACATAATAGAAAAAGTCTTAGGAAGATAAGAGAATATTGGAGATATAGAAACATTCAGCATACATATACCAAATACCTGTAACCAAACAGACAAATGATTCAAAGGTAATGTACTGGCTAGTTTTGTGTGTCAACTTGACACAAGCTGAAGTTATCACAGAGAAAGGAGTTTCAGTTGAGAAAATGCCTCCATGAGATCCAGCTGTAAGGCATTTTCTCAATTAGTGATCAAGGTGGGAGGGCTCCTTGTGAGTGGTACCATCTGTGGGCTGGTAGTCTTGGGTTCTATAAGAAAGCAGGCTGAGCAAGCCAGGGGAAGCAAGCAAGCCAGTAAGTTACATCTCTCCATGGCCTCTGCCTCAGCTCCTGCTTCCTGACCTGCTTGAGTTCCAGTCCTGACTTCCTTTGGTGATGACAGCAGAGTGGAAGTGTAAGCTCAATAAACCCTTTCCTCCCCAACTTGCATCTTGGTCATGATGTTTGTGCAGGAATAGAAACCCTGACTAAGACAAATTGGTACCAGCAAAGTGGAGTATTCCTGTGACAACCTGACCATGTTTTGGGGAGGACTGTGGAAGGACTTCAGAACTTTGAGCTAGAAGAGCCATTGGGATGTTAAGAGCTCTGTGGGGTGTTCTGTAGGAATTTGGAAGATAATGTTGAGAACAGTGCACAAGATGGAAGCCTGGCTTATGAAATTTCAGAGAGAAGATTTAATATTCTTATCAGGGCCATTGCTAGTTTGATTTAAGATTCTGTGGTTTTGGTTAACTGGAACTGAAGAAGTCAGCTGTGATTAACAAGATACCAGAACTACTAAATCAAAACCATTGCATTACTGGCACTATTTATTGATGCTGGTTAGCTGGAGCTGAGAAATCGGCTGTGATTGAGAAGAAACTGGCATCATTGGGGTGAAATCTTCTGAGAAGTGTTTTCTGAGAGCACAGAGGCTGCATTCCAGAGATAGCCAAGGTTATACTTTGTGCAGTGGCTAGACTTGGTAATGTGTAAGAGTCACCCAGGTGGTACTGGTTTTGAAGGCATGAAGGAATCATGAGGAGCAGCTGAGGCCTGGGCACTGTGAGAAGCCGCAGAAGGCCATTGGTGAATGTGCTGCCTCAGTTGCAATTGACAGCCCGGGATTGAAGGGGTCATGCAAAGGAGGTGAGGCTTGGCACCATGTTAAAGCCTAGTTGCAGTGGAAGACAGCAATGTTTTGGAGATACCAGTACCATGAGATGTCCACCAAGAACAGCAGCAGCAGTGGAGTACAGGCATCTGGAGCCATGTGTGCTACAAAGGGCAGAGCTGGAGAAGTAACTCAAGCCCTTGGAGGAATCCAGAAGATCGTGAGTGGATCCCAGACATTGGATGATTGGAGTTTGATTTTGTTTTTGATTGTGACTGTGGCCTTGTATTTTTCCCTCTTGAAGAAAGAAGGTATTTTAGTGGAGCCCACAGTTAAGAGACTTTGAATTTTTAAGAGACTTTGAATTTTAAGAGATTGGATGTTTAAAAGGGACTGAAATATTAATATGTAAGAATTTGCAAAGACTGTGGGATTTTTAAAGTTATTTAGATCTTGGGGATGAATAAGGAAGTAAGGGTTGAGGCTTATTGGTGATGTGTTTGTGTGTCAAGTTGACAAGGGGTCAATTGTACTGGCTAGTTTTGTGTGTCAACTTGACACAAGCTGAAGTTATCACAGAGAAAGGAGTTTCAGTTGAGAAAATGCCTCCATGAGATCCAGCTGTAAGGCATTCTCTCAATTAGTGATCAAGGTGGGAGGGCTCCTTGTGAGTGGTACCATCTGTGGGCTGGTAGTCTTGAGGCTGAGCAAGCCAGGAGAAGCAAGAAAGTTAGTAAGCAGCATTCCTCCATGGCCTCTGCATCAACTCCTGCTTCCTGCCCTGCTTGAGTTCCAGTCCTGGCTTCCTTTGTTGATGACCGGCAATGTGGAAGAGTAAGCTCAATAAAACCCTTTCCTCCCCAACTTACTTCTTGGTCATGATGTTTGTGCAGGAATAGAAACCCTGACTAAGACAAGTGATTTGTTAGGGCAAGAAAAAAAAGATCTATTTGAAAAGATAGCTAAAGAAGGTAGAAGCCATAACTAACAAAAAAATGCCTTTTCTTGGGGCTGCAGGGATAGAGGCTAGTGGAAGTTATGTGCAGCCTTTCAGACAGGCAGGCATCAGAACACTTGTAAACTTCAGTGGTCTTCCTTTCTGATGCTTGGGCTGCTGGTATCTATAGGACACTAGAAAGTCTGGGTTCCTTAAATATAGAGAAAAGTTACTGACCACAAAGCCTTATGGCAAGCCTTTCAGGTTTTTTGTTTTTTTTTTTTTAAAGTGATAATTAATTCTGCAGTTAATTATTAAGATACAAAGGGCTTCTTTCCTCTGGGGACTATGGAAAGATCGAAAATGACTGAATTTCTGAAAGGCACGGGAGCTAGAGCAGGGCAGGAGGAAGTAACAGTTTTGGATAAGCAGTTTTTGACCTACTAAATGACCTCAATCTAGGGTACTTTCTATAGCAGGGCTAGTGTGAATCAACCAAAAGCAAGCAGAGCTACAGAATATACTTAGGTCTTCCCTTGGCGAACACCTACTATGGTAAATGTTAAGTCTGTTAGCACTGGGGGAGACTGACCAACAGGTTCCAGAAAATAAAGCATAAAGGACAATGAGTGGGTCAGCTCGAGTCCCTGAAATAGGGTACAAAGATGACAGTGATTGTCAAGATATATCAGTGGGGTTAATTCCAGCTGGGCCAGCTCCAAGATCCAAAAACAGATGTCAGAGATAGTAGGTGATAGTGGTGCATGCTAAGTCAGATCAAAACCTCAAGACTTCCTCTCTGTGCAAGCATGCGTGAAGTGTTGTTCCCCTGTATACTTCTCATCTGTGTAGGTATTTTTGCACATTATACGTCTATTTATAACAGACTGGGTTTGGGGTAAAACAGACTGGGTTTGGGGTAAAATAGGCTTTCAAGAATATGACCTTTTCCTAGAAGTGCCCATCCTAGAGGACACACAGGGAAAGACTCACTCTTTCTCAAGAGCATATTCTTGTCTCCTCAATGGCTGTAATTAATTCAACAACTGACTGCTGGATCTATTACTGTGACTTGTCTTTATTCTTCTCTTCCAGGAGCATTAAAAGTAAAGCTGCTGCTGGGGAAACTGGAGATTTCCCAGAAACAAACTGTAAAGACCCTGTCAAAGCTTATCATCAAATGATAAGCTTAGTGACAGGGTATGGTGTTGCACATCTATTATCCTCAGGGTTGGGAGGCTGAGACAGGAGGATTGAGGGTTAAAGGCAGTCTGGAATGTGTAGCAAGAACCTGTCTCAAAAGAGTTGTTAAGTTTCAAACCCAGGACCAGCAGCTGTGGTGTCTATTTTACATATCAAAGCAGTCCTGGCATCCAGGTTCTCCCAGGATCCCTCAGTCCCTACCTTTTACAGAAAATGGCTCCCAGAGGCTCCTCTCTATATAATCCAGACATTTTGATTCCCTCTTTTTGTTTTGTTTTTTAAAGATTTATTTATTTATTTATTTATTTATTTTATATGAGTACACTGTACTCATATACACTCATATGTACTCAGACACATCAGAAGAGGGCATCGGATCCCATTACAGATGGTTGTGAGCCAGCATGGTTGCTGGGAACGGAACTCAGGACCTCTGGAAGAACAGTCAGTGCTCTTAACCACTGACCACCTCTCCAGCCCCCTACCCTTCCTTTTGTACCTTTGCCCCCCTGACTGCTGTACTTGGCTCTCCTTTCTCTTCCCCTCCCCCTTCTTCCCACACTATTCAGAGCATGACCACTCTGGACTCTCCCAGATGTGTCTGCCTCTGGCTCTGCTCTTCTCTTTATGTATAATAAGCTTTCCCCTCCAACACATCTAGGAACAGTTATATCCTTTCCCTCTCTTTCTTTCTGTCTTTCTTCTTCCTTCCTTCCTTTCTTTCTTTCCTTTTTTTTTTTGTTTTTGTTTTTGTTTTGCTTTCCCCATTAAAAAAACAAAACAACAAAATGACTAAGCTCAGCTTCTGGCTCTAAGTCTGGGACAGATGAAAGAAAAGCTGGGTGGTGGTGCCACATGTCTTTATTCCCAACACTCAAGAGGCAGAGATGGGCAGAACTCTAAGGCCAGCCTGATCTACAGAGCAAGTTCCAGGACAGCCAGGGCTACATAAAGAAGCCCTCTTTCAGAAAAAGAAAGGAAGGAAGGAAGGAAAGAAGGAAGGAAGGAAGGAAGGAAGGAAGGAAGGAAGAAAGGAAGAAAGAAAGAAAGAAAGAAAGAAAGAAAAATGCTCAGCTGTCCCAAATGATTATATGTCAAAGGACGGAGAACAGATAACGGAGGGTATACAGGTAACATGACAGCAGAACTCAGGAAGCCACTGCTAATTCTACTGTTAAAAATCCTTATAAACTGATATGTTTATGAGTATATGCCACATGTGTACTGGTGCCTGAGCAAGCCAGAGGGTGTGTCAGATCCCCTGGAGTGGTTACAAGGTTGGGAAATGTAGAACTTGGGTCCTTCATAAGAACAGGAAGCACTCTTAACCACTGAGCCATCTCCCCAGCCTCTCCTCCAACCCCAGAGACTCTTGGCTGAAACTCCAGGTGGAGGAAGGCTATGAAGACATTGACACATTCTCCATTATCATGAAGCAGCCTGGCTCCTCCTAGTAGTGCTCTCTTCTGTCTCCAAACTACTTGTACACTTTGCCTATAGCTATTGGAGCCATGTGAGTGACATGGGTGTCATCTCTAGTTTTCCATTATTAAATAGTCTCTTTCTTTTTAGATCTGTACACACACACACACACACACACACACACACACACACACACTGCTGCCAGGCTGTCTTGTTCACTGTTTATGGAATTTTTCCTAGTGCTGGTCCTTTAGTTTCTTAGCATTTATTAGGACTCAATAAATCTATTTTTAGATAATTTCTAGTCTCTAGAATTTAAATTTAACACAAGCAATACTTTACTATATTACTATAACACTAAAAATAGGCAGAGACATTCTTCCTATAAAATCAGTTCTTAGGTTAGAGAGAAACTGGCAAGACATATACTCTTAGAACCAATAACAAGTATTGTCTCTTTAAACCAAATGAACATGACATGGTGGAACACAGCTTTCATCCTAGCATTTAGGAGGCAGCGACAGGTGAATCTAAGTTCCAGGCCATCTGACCAAGCCAGCTCAGTCAGTCAATAGAGTCTCAAGCAAGGGAGTGAGGATTGAAAGAGAAAAACAGTTAGACAAAATCATAACATGACTCCAGCCGGTACTGAGGCTGAAGCAGCTTTATTTTTCTCCAGCCTGCTTTTATATCATTCTAGGTACATCCAAAAAACATGGTCAGTTCTTAGATCAAACACAAAGTAATCAAGCAAAGTAGTAAATAAAGAGATCACACAAGATAGTAATTAAAGTAGTAAGCAAAGAGATCAAATAAGGTAGTAATTCAGCAAAATAGTAAACAAAGCCTCATGGTCACTGTTTCTAATATTCTTATCTGAGCCTACTTTCTTGTCCAAGCCTAGTGACAAATGCCAAATTCCTAGAAGCAGAGCCAAAAGTTCTCAAGAGCGAGCAATGGCTACAGAGTCAGACCTTGTCTCAAACGAAATAAAACCATGCCTCCTCTTCATGCCAGGTTGGAGTTTAAAGTAGCATTTTAACAAAGTTTACACCAGATCTGAATGTGTTTTCTTCTTCCTTAGAACGTCCCAAGGACTGAAGTTAATAACTTTTTTGAAATAATGACAGAGTGTAGAGTTTAGATGTTGGGCCTCTGGGAGACTTAGATTAAGTCCAGTCTTTGGGGTGCAACCCCCAGTATTGAACTTTACAAGAAGAGACAGAAACTGAGCACTCTTGCTCCATGATGGTCAGTGCTGACTCAGGACTTCTAGAGAGGCTATTTGTACAGTAGGACCCATAGAAGGGAAATGAAATAAACCTCTTTTCTTCTAAGCATATCCAGTCCGTATTGTGGTCGTGTTGTGAGGTTGTTAGAGTCTCATGAAGTCCAGGCTGAACAGAAACAGTCATGTGACCTTCTGTGAGGAGCCATGAACAGATATTTGTTCACACCCAAGGGGACATTGAGAATAGACATAATGTCACCTAAGTTTATCTTAATAAGCTGCTGAGATTATTGGAGTTACGTCAGTATGGGTAACAAGTTACTTATGGGTGAGGGGTTGGTTACAGGAATATAGGCAAGGAGTTACTTCAAGGACTGTTGGAGAGGGGCTGCTTACAGGAGTATAGGTGAGAGATCCCTTACAGGAGCATTGGTATGGTGAACGACTGCCTACAGGAGTATGGAAGAGAGGTTACTTACAGGAGCACGGATAAAGGACTGTGTGACAGTGCAAAGAGGTTCCTCCATCTTTTATTCTTAGTGAGGCCATTTTGGGCTTGACTAGAACTCGATCTTCTTGGTGTAAAGCCCAGTGGAAAATTACAGTAAGTGTCACAGCACTGAAGGGAAAAGCTTCCCCTATAGAAGTTTTGCTCTGGCTGCCTGGGAAGGTTTCCCCAGAAGAAATTTTATAGCTCTTCTCTAGGCAGGGGGAGAGGGGTTCCCCTGCCAACTTTTTTTGAGAGTGTTATAGCTCTGCTCTGAAAGGTGTCCTGGCAATTGGGAGCCAAGGAATACCATAAAGTTACACCACACATCAAATCTCACATAAGAGATGTGTTGGAAGGGAAAACCCCAAGAGAGTGGCTACCTTTGCTCAGGAGAGCGACAGCAGAGAACTGAGCAGAAAATGGGGTTTATATATGGTTTCTTTGGGGGGGGGGGAGCAGAGCTGTTCAGGGTGGCCTGGGATTTGAGGAATTATGTTGCCTGATCTTAGGGCAAGTTCTGAGATTAATGGAATTTATTTTCTCTTGTAGGGCAGAGCCTGATCACTCTCCTACCTTGGGGCCAGTAACAACCATTACAGCTATTAGAAAACAGTCATTAGGGCCATTCGAGCCATTAGGGGAGTATGGGGCAGGCATGGCCCCTGGAGTTCTTTAGGTGGGGTGTTAGGGGGCTGTCCACTTGCCTTCCTTGAGGGTTTACAAGGTTTACAAAGTATACAAAGTTTACAAAGGGAATATAGGTCCATAGCCAGGAAAACCTACTCACTTGAGTTGGCATGATTAGCCAACTACTACCCAACTCTATTCTAGGAACCCAGGGTCCAGATGCCCCAGCTATCTTATATCTTAGCTTCTGTTAAACTGCCTGCCTGACCAGAATCCTCCCTTTAGCTAACTGCTTATCTTAGCTTATGTTAAACTACTTGCTTGTTTGAAAGCTCCTCCTCCCCCAGCTGCCAACTAAGACGCCAGGATATGGTTTTTACCTTCAAAACTCCTTGCTCTGGACATTTGGTGCCACACTTGGTCCCAAATACCTATCTGAGTGTAGTCCTAGCTGGGTAAAATAAAGACTTTCCATAGTGATGGTTTCATCACCAAGAAGCTTACCCTAGTCTGAGGAAAGAGCTTACAACAGCTATGTCCCTGAGGTTCCCTGGACTGCTTATGGACAAACCTAGTGCAAGAGTCTCCTCTCTCCAGCAATTGTGACTGCTTACATAATCATAGGATGAGACCACAAGAATCTTGTGTTTTAATAATTTTCTGAAACTTGTAAGTTTTGTGTACTAGTTGAGCCTTTTATATTTTCTTTACTTCTTGAGTCTCACCGGGCCACCCTCCAGGAGGGACTATTTCAATTTAAAGGAACTAATTATACAACAAGTTCACTATGGTTGCTGAAAGTTTAATATAATATAAACCCATTTGTCTCCATTTAAGGACCGGGCTTGATTTCAAAAAAATGCTGTAAGGCACCAGCTCCAAGAACAAACCATAGGTCCCAGAAACTAGGCCATAATAATCAGCTCCAGGGACAGACCATAAAATCCAGAACAAGGTCATAAAACCCCCTTCCAAAGAACAACCTGGGGATAACCACAAAAATGGGGAAATAGCGTATCTCAGGATGGGCCATCTGTGCTGGGCAGCCCTATCTCATCCTATGGTTGAATGTTCATGACATAGAAATGTAGAGCTCTGATCACCTGTGACCCCCTAGCATCCACCAATGAAATTTTAGATTACCTAATCCTTCTAGGAACTTCCCCAGATTCCCTACAAGAAGGACTGTGTGCCTTCATCTGGGGTGGCAGTTTTGGAGAATGGTTAATCCCCACATGTTGGTTGTTTCTGCATAATAAATGCTCTTTGTCACTGGGCAGTGGTGGCACACACCTTTAATCTCAGCATTCGGGAGGCAGAGCCAGGCAGATTTCTGAGTTTGAGGCCAGCCTAGTCTACAGAGTCTACAGTGAGTTCCAGGACAGCCAGGGCTACACAGAGAAACCTTGTCTCAGGGAAAAAAAAAATGCTCTTTGTCTTTGCATACTACCTGAGTCTGGGGTCTTCCTTCATCGATTTTTTGGACCCTTACAATGAGAAGATAATCTGGAACTTCTGATTGCAAATATTGAAATTATAGGCAGGTGCTACCACATCCAGTTTTTATGGTGTTGAGAATTGAAACCAGAGATTTTAGGCATACCAGGCAAGCACTGGAGCAACTGACCTACCTCATACTGAGTTATTAACTACCTAAAATAGATTGATATAATTGTAGTTCTCCTTTAAATTAATTGAAGTTATTTGTGTGTGTGTGTGTGTGTGTGTGTGTGTGTGTGTGTTCATAACAGGGTTTTACTTTACATTTGGGTTTAACCCAAATGGCCTCAAATTGAATACTGCCTCAGCCTCTGAGTAATATGGTTATAGGACTGTGTCATTATGACTGGCTGGAAAAAAAGTCATTTTTAAAGAACAATTTTAATTACCACCACTGTTTGGAAAACAACATTGTTAAGCATAGGGGGAACAATTTGCAGAGTTTCTCAGGTTCCAGAGGCTAAAGTCCTTCCTAGTCAAGACCTTGTATTGAAAATCCCTGAGCTTCCTAGCTGGGTATAGTGGTATGCACCCTTATTTAGTCCCAACATTTAGAATGCAACGGCAGACAGATCTCTTAATTTGAGGACAGCTTGGTCTATATAGAGCAAGTTCCAAATAACCAGGGCTATACAGAGAAACCTGACTTGAAAAAACAAAAAAAAACAAAACAAAACAAAACAAAAAACACCCTGGACCTAGCTAGTCGATACCTTGTCTGCACTAGTTACTTCTTGATTGCCATGATAAAACACCATGACCAAGGCAATTTGCAGAATGAAGGGTTTATTTTGAGCTTACAGTTCCAGAGAGTCAGGGTGAAGGCATGGGGGCAGGAGCAGCTCAGAGCTTCCATCTTTTAGTGCTACCAGGAGGTGTGTGGGGGTGGGGAGAGGCTCAAAATGGCATGCATCTTTGAAACCTTAAATCTACCCCCAGTGACAAATTCCCTCCATCAAGGGCACACATTCTAATCCTTCCCAAACAGCCAATAAGGACAACAATGGAGGATAGATCTCTCTCTCTTTCTCTCTCTCTCTCTCTCTCTCTCTCTCTCTCTCTTTGATTTTTTTCATACTTTATTTACATTTCAAATGTTTCCCCCTTTCCAGATCTCCCCTTTGGAACCTCCCTATTCCCTCCCCCTCCCCCTGCCACTATGGGGGTATTCCCCCAACCACCCACCTACCCACTCTCGGCTTCCCTCCTTGGCATTCTCCTATACTGGGGATCTAACACCCTCGGGCCCAAGGGTCTCTGCTCCCCCTGATGGCTAACAAGACCCTCCTCTACCGCATATGATGTGAGCACCATGGGTCCCTCCATGTGTATTCTTTGGTTGGTGATCCAGTCTCCAGGAGCATCGGGAGGTCAGGCCAGTGGACACTGTTGCTCCCTCCATGGGGCTGCCAACTCCCTCAACTCCTTCAGTCCCTTCTCCAACTCCTCCACTTGGGACCTCACACTCAGCCCAACAGTTGCTGTGAAGTGACTCTTGCGTATTCCGAACTTTTGGGTTAATAACCACTTATCAGTGAGTACATACCATGTTCATTCTTTTGTGACTGAGTTAACTCTCTCAGGATGATATTTTCAAGTTCCATCCATTTGCCTGCAAATTTCATGAAGTCATTGTTTTTAGTAGCTGAGTAGTATTCCATTGTGTAAATGTACCACATTTTCTGTATCCATTCCTCTGTTGAGGGACATCTGGGTTGTTTCCAGCTTCTGGCTATTATAAATAAGGCTGCTATGTACACAGTGGAGCATGTGTCCTTATTACATGTTGGAGCATCTTCTGGGTATATGCCCAGGAGTGATATAGTTGGGTCCTCAGGTAGTATTATGTTCATTTTTCTGAGGGTCTGCCAAACTGATTTCCAGAGAGGTTGTATCAGCTTGTATTCCCACCAGCAATGGAGGAGTGTGAGGATAGATCTCTCATTCAAACCACAACAGTGCCAAATATTTATTGCCCATAAAGAATACTTTGGCAGTGAAGGAAGTATTATAAAAATATAAAAGAAACCTGAAGTCATAGAATTGATATTAGAAAGAATGTACTAATGAAGTTGCTTAGGTGACATTAAGTCACACAAAATTTAGCTAATAGAGTGCTGCCTCCAAAGTAACTCAAAGATGGAACACAATGCTAACTGGACTTATTAGAGATAAGTGAAGTTTAAGATTTCTAGGATTGGGGCTGGAGAGATGGCTCAACAATTAAGAGCACAGTCTGTTCTTCCACAGGACCCAGGTTTAATTCCCAGCACCCACAAGGCAGCTCACAACTATCCTTAACTCCAGTTTATGGATCTGGCATTCTCACACAGACATACATGTATGCCAAGCATCAATGCACATAAAATAAAAATAAATCATTAACCTGTATAGAGCTTTTGTAATTGTTCACCAAGCTTAACCATTTTTAAAAAAAAGACAACTCTGACTTACAACCAACCGTTAGGCCCATCTCTCTATCAGAAAACAGGCCTCATACATAATGGGCAGCATGGGATTACAACCATTGTTAGGTCATGGTCCTGGCCTACCATTAAAGCCCTCCAAGTTCTCCTCCTAAGAAAAACATAGTTCTGTTGGTCCTACCAACTATTTGAAAAGAACAACACTATTGTGGTTAAAAATAATTCTGGCAGTATCTTTGCTCTGTATATTTCCCATCTGCCTAAGAGGCCTCATTTGCAGTCTCCTGTCTCTGTTTAAATTGTTCAAAGTATAACTTGGGGTTGGGTCCTGAGTTAGATTTAAGGATGACAGCCTATGGGATAGATACGCCTATGATAGTCTATATAAACTGGTAAAACAAAACACCATTCTGTTCAACGCTGACACCCTTTTGGGCATTAGCCAAAGCAAGTCACAACATCAAAGAGCATTTTCCTTTATTAATCTCTAAACCTGTGGAGTGATTTCACAGTGGGAAAGCATATTAAGTCTATGACACTAAAAACCATGTGAACACTGAGTGTTGTTGGCATATGCCTTTAATCCCAGCAATTGAGGCAGACAGATCTTTGTGAGTTTGAGATCAAGCCTGGTCTGCATAGTGATTTCCATGATAGCCCAGGCTACAAGAGAAACTCTGTCTAGAAAAACCAAACCAACCAACCAAGTCCATGTGAGCAAAGTTCAGTGAGGCTGTGCCAGGCATATAAGGGTGCATGGTCACTATGCTTTGAGCCTGTCTTCTTTACTTGGATCTAGCAGTCTGCTGGTAGATATTTAACAACTGCCTTACTGGTAACAAAAAGTCCATTTGTTTGTTGGCTGTTCTCCATGATGCAAATGTTTCCACCATGACCCATTTTACATTAGCAACAGTTTAATAACAAACTCAGAAGTATTCTGAAAACTTATGCACTTTGCCAGTGCTGTCTGAAGTCCAGATGAAATTCTTCGAAGCTCTGGGCAGAATGTGGTTACCTCTATCACATATCCTATCTTTCTGTCTCTCCCCAGGAAGACCTCTTCTTAACAGCATAGAAATTCTGTCATCTTCGAAGAAATTCCACAGTCATAGGTGTGCTTCTGCTCTTTCAACAAATCCCAAATATAATTTCATCTAATGAAGAATCACTTGATTCCATGGAAGTATGAGTATGTAGGATATATTCTGCAGAGACAGCTACCTGTTGTGATGGTGCTGATTCCCAGGCCAGTAAATAAATGGCAGGTCCCCCTCTCCTTTCTCCTCTTCTCTCCTCCTCTGAGACTTATAGCTCCTTTGCCTTGAGGTGTTTGTTTATTGGCTTGTTTTTAACTTTATAAAATTTTGTTTGAGTCTGCCCCCCCCCTTTCTTTTCTGGAGGCTGTCCTGATCACATTCTCTAGACAAGGCTAGACTCGAGACCCAGAATCAGAGACCCATCTGATTCTGCATCCAGAGTACTATGATTAAAGACACGAGTCCCCATGCTCAACTTGATTCTGGGATTGACTAAGAATCCCCACGAGGAGACCCCAATTTTTCTGATTTCATCCACTCACCACAAAGGAACTCCCCTAATAGCAAGAGGTCAACTTTCTGGAGTTGGTTCTCTCCTAGCAAGGGTTTCAGGGATCAAACTCACTTCTATCCACCTGGCTGCAGGAGATTGAACTTCACATTGTTTCCCTTTGCTCTGGTTCTCTGTAAACATTCTAATGAGAAAAGGATTACAGGGAGACAGATCCAGATTGCTGTTTCTCTGAGCAATCCACAATTTAAAATCCAGTCTCCAGCCTCTGCTTATGTGTCAGGCAACAGTAAGACTGTCTGCAGTGGTGCTGGTTGGTCAAGGTTGGCCATGTACACAGGGCAGTATTTTATAGGATGATAGACAACAAAGCTAGAAGGAATCTCTTACCTTGAATTATTGAGAAGTAGAGTCGCAGACTTACCTTGGGCCACACTATATGAAAGAGAACTAAACTGGATGTAGATTAAGCTAATGAAATTGCTATACCAGCTTAGCCCATAATTTAATTAAAACAAATGGAGGACTAGTGAGATATTTCAACAGGTAAAGGTGCTCACCACCAACCAGGTAAGTTGAGACTGATCCTCAGGACCACATTTTGGAAGAACTGAACCCAAACCCTGGAAGTTGTCCTCTCTGTTCCTTATACGCAGCCTGTAGCACGCGCATGCGCGCACGCGCACAAACACACGTACTTTCTCACACACACACTCTCTAAATAAATAATGTAATTAAAAAATTAGGCTATCTGAAAAACAATGCCTTGACAAAATTTACTTTATAATGAAATCATAGAATATCATCAGCATTAATTTTTATAAACATATAGATGTTTATCTATATTGTTGAACATCTTCCTATTTCTTAGTGATGCTATATGAAATCATACAGATAAGGTGGCTTCAGCAGTAGAAATTTATTTTTCACAGACCTATAGGGGCTAACAAGTTAAAGTCCAATTTGAAGGCTCTGGCCAATTATACCTGTGAAAGTGAGGGACCCTAAGGGCTTTTCCAGTCCCACACCCTTCTTACAGCTTCCCCTTCCCACCTGGGATCAAGGCTAGGCCAAGTTCCATTCTCTACCCACAAGAACATTCTTGAGTAAAAAAATTCTGAGAATGTACTGACTGATAGTCACCTGACCCTCTGGAAAGTCCCAGGTAGAGTTTAGATGTGTGTCATGCTTGCGCCAATAGATTTAAAGGTCATATGCTTAGCCAAAGTTTGAACTGTAACCTTGATGATGTAACCTGTGACCCTAAAAAGTATAAAAGCTGCTTGTAATATCCATTGGGGGTCGCCTTCTAGTCGCTTCTCTCTCTCTCTCTCTCTCTCTCTCTCTCTCTCTCTCTCTCTCTCAGCTAAGGGAAGCACAATAAGATGCTGAGTTTATTTCCAGAGCAAGCCAGGGGATCTGCAGAGATTGCTTTGCATGTACTAACATGCTTCCTTCTGACATTTTCCTAATACTTTGTGACAATGGTTAAAAAGTTTTGACGAGAGCCACGTAATTCCACATGTAAGCATTTACATCCCCTTGTCCTTTATAAAGTCCAGTCATATGTAGTGTCTTCATCATGTGAAATGCTGAGTCACACACCCTTCTGATTTTAAAAGGCCACAAGCTCAGTGGGAGCTTGCACCTGGCATACTTCTGCTTCCAGATGCTTGTTTCTTTTGGCCACTAAACTAGGCTGGCTTCCATAGTCACTGGCCATGCAATGGGCATGAATCCTCTGGGTGTGCACCTCAGATTCCCACTTAGGTCCTTCTGTTAGGTTCAGAGGTTCAGTCCATTATCCTCAAGGTGGGAACATGGCAGCATCCAGGCAGGCATGGTGCAGGAGGAGCTGAGTTCTACCTCTTCATCTAAAGGCGGCTAGCAGAATACTTTGTCACTTTTCTTGAGGGACTAATTGAAGGTCGACCCCAATGCACCAGAAAATAAAGTTCTTACTTTTGCATCGATCTGCGCCTTGGTGTCTCACTTGGGGGCATCTCGAAGTACCACTGACTGGGGGGGGGGGGTGCATTTTATATTTGAGGGCTTGTCCAGGCTTTGAGGAGACCTCCCACCAGCGACCATGGACTAGACTGATCAGAGGGGAAAAGACCGAGCTCAACAGACGCCTACTCGTGTTTGTGTTTGTCTCTCTGCCTTTTGCTTTCACTTTTGGCTTAAGAGCTCGGTGTCAGCTGGAAAGCCTCTGGTCTGGTGCAGTCAATTGCAGTGGGCAGACGTGCCAACCGAAAGACATGGTATTAGTGGGGGCCAAGTCTTGCTATAACCTGGTTTCTCCACCTGTGGCAAGGGGGAACTGTCTGTGTGTTGATTGTCTTTCTCTGTGTTCTTGGCTTGGACTGACGTTAGTTTTGGACATGGAAGAGACTGAATCTACCCCGTTAAACATCTTAATTAACCACTGGAGGAAAGATAGGGAAAGAGGAGAAAGCTTGTCAGTAGTAGTAAAGAAGGGCAAGTTAGTTACTCTTCAGAGTAGAGTGGCCACCCATAGGGACCCTCGATTTGCAGGTGATCAAAGCAGTAGAGGAAAGAGTCTTTAGGCCAGGATCCCTCAGGCCCCCAGACCACGTGCCCTACAGTTACCTGGAAGAATCTAGTGGAGGACCCCACCCCCCATAAAAGCCTTTCTTTCCCCAAGACCCACTTTGCAGGTTCTGGCCATCAGGAAAAAGGAAACACAGAAGGAGGGATCCAGACTTGAGAAGAAGTCAATCCTCCAAGACCCTTCAACAGCTGACCTGTTGCTCCAAGACCCTCCCCCCTTCCCTTGCCCCCATGGCCCGCCAACACCAGCACCAGCCCCGGGATCCTCAGCCCATATGGGACCGGGGTTGTTGTACCCCCCTTTACAGGAGGGAGGAGCAGGAGGAGACCCCCCAACTTCCTGGTCCCACCATGGAAATCCAAAGTCTGGGAGCCACCTCCCCTGATACCACAGTGACTCTACCGCTGAGGGTATATGAGCCTCTAGATGATAAGGACAATCAGGCAATGCAATATTGGCCCTTCTCTTTGCCCAGCTTGTACAACTAGAAGGCCCAACACACACACACCCTTCAGATAACCCCAAGGGGCTGATTAATCTCTTTGAGACTGTGTTATTTACTCATCATCCCACCTGGGATGGTATCCAACAACTCATGAGAGTGCTCGTCACTACTGAAGATAGAGAGAGGATAATGAGGAAGCCAGAAAGAATGTCCCCTCAGACGTGAGGGCACCATCTATTGACCAGGCTGTCATCCACAGCAGGTTTCCCCTGACTAGACCTGACTGGGACTTTAATTCAGCCCAAGGAAAGGAGCACCTTAAAGTCTACAGCCAGGCTCTTTCGGCAGGTCTCAAGGCAGCCTCTTGGCGGCCCACAAATTTGACCAAGATACATGAGGTTAGACAGGGATCAGATGAGTTGCCTGCAGCCTTTCTAAGTGACTCATGGACATTCAGCCAATATACACCCTATGACCCCAGTAGCGAGGAGCGCAAAGCTATCTTGACTATGGCTTTTATAGACTGGGCCAGTAGAGATATCAGAAAAAGCTCCAGAGGCTAGAGGGACTACAGGATAAGTCGTTGAGGGATTCAGTGCAGGTTGCTGAGAAAGTCTACTATAATAGGGGAGACAGAGGAGGAGAAGGAGCAGAGAAAGAGAAAGTGTTGGTGGGAACTGGGGCCCAACACTCGGTCCTCCTCCAAGCTCATGGGCCAGTCTCCATCAAAAAATCGTGGGTCCAAGGGATCATTGGGACTAAATATTCAGGGACTACCCGAAGAGTTGTAGACTTATGTGTGGGCCAGGTATCCCACTCGTTCATGGTCATCCCTGACTGCCCCTATCCCTTGCTCAGGAGAGATTTGGTCTCCAAGATGGGGACTCAGATCCACTTCCTTCCTGAGGGCCCTCAATTGAGGGGCCCTGCTGGAGAACCTGTCCAGGTCTTTACTATTAGGCTGGAGGACAAATACAAATCGTTTGAGACCAAAACCCAAAAGTCAGAGGATATTGCTTGGTGGCTAGAAAAATCCCCTCTTGCTTGGGCTGAAACAGCCAGGCTAGGACTTGTGTGTCTGCAGACCCCTATGTGTGTGACGCCTAAGACCCAGGCTGATCCCATTTCCGTGTGCCAGTAACCGATGTTGCAGGAGGCACGAGAAGGTATTAAGCTTCACATTAACAGGCTGCTACAACTGGGGGGTCCTGCGCAAGTGCTGCTCTGCTTAGAACACACCCCTGTTGCCTGTAAAGAAGCCTGGTACTCAGGACTATCGCCCCATACAAGATCTGAGAGATGGGAACAGCTTCTTGGTTGATGGCCAATGGAAGCCTGGAGCGGCGGTAGTACAGCAGGTACATCTTCGAGACTGCGCGTCTCATGTACGGGGCCATTTAACAACAACAAGAACTCCTAACCTCAGACGGCGAGATCATCAAGAACAAACCTGCAAAAGTGAGTATAATCCATTGCTCTGGGCACCAGAAGGATGAGGACCCCATAGCTAGTGGGAACTGCCTGGCAGACCGGGAAGCAGAGGAAGTAGCGATGAAAGAAACAAATGTCACCAAGCCTTTTCAGTTATATGTGGCTGAGAATCGAGGAATTGCAAAAGGGGGGTTGACTCAGAAATTGGGCCCCTGGAAAAGACCAGTAGCCTACCTATCCAAAACGCTGGATCCTATAGCGGCTGGGTGGCACATGTCTTAGCATTATCGCAGCAGTGGCCACCTTGGTTCGAGATGCTTATAAATTGACTTTGGGACAAAATTTGATGGTAGCCGCACCACATGCTCTGGAGAGCATGATAAGTCAGCCTCTTGACTGCTGGCTGACGAATGCCAGGATCACCTACTACCAGACTCTGCTTCTGTACTCTGACCGAATCACTCCTTTTTCTCCATCTGTTGGGCTCAATCCAGCCACCTTCCTGCCAGATCCCCGCCACAGCATGAGAGTCAAGAAATTTTGGCAGAAGTCCAAGGGTGGAGGAAAGACCTCTCCGACCAACCCCTGCAGGGAGCTAAGGCTATCTGGTTTACAGATGGGAGCAGTTTTCTCCATGAAGGCCAGAGACGAGCGGGCGCTGCCATGGTGGATGGCACAAATATCATCTGGGCTGAACCTTTAATCCCCCCACCCCCAGCACATCGGTGCAGAAAACAGAGCTAATTGCCCTCACCAAAGCCTTGGAACTTGGGGCCAGCAAGGAAATTAACATCTACACGGATAGCAGATATGCCTTTTCAACAGCCCACTTTCATGGGAGAGGACTGCTCACATCAGAGGGAAAAGAAATAAAAACAAGCAGGAAATCTTGAATCTCTTAGATGCCCTGATGAAGCCAGCAACTGTGAGTATTATTCATTGCCCAGGATATCAGAGGAGACTCAGTGGCCTGGGGCAATAACAAGGCAAATCAAGTGGCTTTGCAGGAGTCTATCCCGGTTATGGGCCAGCAAGAGACACCTAATGGGGAATGGGACTAGACTAAGGGATTACCTCACTTAAAATATACAGAAGAAGAAAAGACTCAGATTGCTAGCCACCCTACCAACTATTACCTAAAGAAGGAAGGGCAATGGTGCACACAAGAAGGAAAAACTGTACTCCCCAGAAAGCAAGCAAGACTTACTAGGCCAAATGCACAGATGGACTCATTTAGGGGATAAAAAGCTTGTCCAAGCAGTTACAGGATCTAAAGTATATATAATGGACCTCAGGTTTTGGGCCAGAAAGATAGTAGAACAGTGTAAGGTATGCCAGCAGGTAAATGCTTATGCAGCCAAGAGTAAACTGGGCAAAAGACCTAGGGGAGAACAGCCTGGAGTATTATTGGGAGGTGGAATTTACAGAAGTTAAGCCATGGATATATGGTTACAAATACCTTCTAGTGTTTGTGGATACTTTCTCTGGGTGGGTTGAGGCTTTCCCCACCAAGCAGGAAACAGCTACCATAGTAGCCAAGAAGATATTAGAGGACATTTTCCCAAGGTTCAGCGTGCCCAAGGTAATTGGATTGGACAGCAGTCCTGCCTTTGTCTCTAAGGTAAGTCAGGGATTGACAAAGATACTGGGGACTAATTGGAAGCTCCATTGTGCGAACCATTCCCAGAGCTCAGGGCAGCTAGAGAGAATGAACAGAACCCTAAAAGAGTCCTTGGAGACTGGCACTGACTGGGTGGTGCTCTTTCCCCTTGCTCTGTTCCATGCCCTGAACACCCCTTACCATTCTAACCTGACCCCTTTTGAGATCCTTTATGAGACCCCCACTCCCTTGACCCCGGCTCTTGAACCTTCCAGAGTGACTTTTCAGGCTGACAAGGATCTTATGGCTCTATTGCAAGCTTTCCAGATCAGCTATCAGGAATTGTGGCCTACACTTAGTACCCTATGTAATGCAGGTACCCCAGAGGTTCCACACGAGTACCAAGCTGAAGATTGGGTATATGTTGAGACATCATGCTAAAAACTTGGAAGTAAAGTGGAAAGGGCCATTCCTGGTGTTGTTGACCACCCCAACCACCGTTAAAGTGGATGGAGTAACAGCCTGGATTCATGTAACTCAGGTCAGACCAGCACCTGCACTTGATGCCAACTGGATAGCAGCCAGACACCTGAGCAACCCCCTCAAGTTCAAGATCACTCACTCTTCTGCAAGGTCAGAGAAACCATGAGATGACTATGATATATCTTCCTTCTGGCGATAAGCCTCAGCACCCCACCCCACCCCACCCCCACAACCCTACCAAAGTGACTTGGCTAGTACTCTCAGTCACCCGGGCTGTAGCTTGGTCCACTACAGAGGAACACCTACCTTATACCTGGTGGCCAGACCTTGTCTTTGACCTCTGTAAGTTAGCAGGAGGGCCTTGACTCCTGGGATATCCCCTTCCTAAAGACACAGGGGAGGGATTACCCAAATATGGGAGATAAGGGACTTGCAAATTTAAACCCTGTCCCAGAAGTGACCTTGGAGGGTGGGGCTTAGGGTGCTGACACCCAAAGTTGAGGAGTGTCCTGTGAGAAACCACCATATATGTATGCCCCTGAGATGGGAGAAGCCGGCAGCAGGCCCATCAGTGTGGGGGTGGCAACCACTTTTTCTCTGCTACCTAGGGGTGTGAAACTTTGAGAAGCACATACTGGATACCTAGCTCTTCATGGGATCTGATTACAGTGAGGAGGAACCATATAGGGGCTGGGCTCACTAAGAGCCAATGTGAGGGATATAAACAACCCTCAGGATTAAATGACCAACCTAGGGGCTAGCCAAGCAGAAGAGAGAAAGAGAACAGAGTCAGTGCGGGTTCGAGCCTTGGTTTAACTCCTCCCTTGGTTAACCACCCTCATATCCACCATGTTAGGACCCCTAATTGTTCTCTTACTATTGATGACCTTTGACCCTGCAGATTGAACAGGCTTATAGCCTTCATAAAAGAGAGACTAAGAGCAGTGCAGCTGATGGTCCTGCACCAACAATATGATACCTTGAGGACAGGACCTGAAGAATATGAGTTAGTTACCCAAGACCCGTGAGCATAGCTCCAGGATTGGAGCTTGTACAAGAAAAAGGGGGAATGAGGGACCCTAAGGGCTTTTCCAGTCCCACACCCTCCTTACAGCTTCCCCCTCCCACCTGGGATCAAGGCTAGGCCAAGTTCCATTCTCCACCCGCAGGAACATTCTTGAGTAAAATATCCTCAGAATGTACTGACTGATAGTCACCTGACCCTCTGGAAAGTCCCAGGTAGAGTTCAAATGCATGTCATGCTTGCTAGCCAATAGATTAAAAGGTCAATAAGCTTAGCCAATAAGTTTGAACTTTAACCTTGATGATGTAACCTGTGCCCCTAAAAAGTATAAAAACTGCTTATAATATCCATTCAGGGTCACCTTCTAGTCACTTCTCTTGAGGGACTTATTGAAGGTCAACCCTGACGCACCAGAAAATAAACCTTTTGCTTTTATATCAATCTGGGTCTCAGTGTCTCACTCCGGGGCATCTCGAAGTAAGTACCACTGACTGAGGGTTAGGGGTCCTATGAATTTTCTTTTTCTTTGGTTTTGTCTGTTAAGGGCTAATTGACTCCAGTTTTCCTCCCTTTTTAGTGAAACATAGTGTTAGAATTTTCTTTATTTCCATATTGTTGCCTGTGATGTTTTCTCTCTAATCATGTCCCAAGCTTGGTTTTTTGTTGTTGTTGTTGCTGTTTTCGGTTTTGTTTGTTTGTTGTTGCTTTTTTACTTGTTCTTCCTTTATAATCTTGTGATTTACGTATCCTAAATTGTTTCATTGTATGTTACAAGAACGGGCTGACCATAACACCAAGACATGTACTTTTTCCCATAATCATTAAAATAGCTAACTAAGTTACTAACTGCAAAAATTCTGCTTTTGTAATCAAAGGTCAGAGCCTGATGATAAAAGGCTCCCCTGCTTTTTGGTCAAGGCTACTTCGAATGAGATTGCAAGTTTGGCCTGGCCATAAAATAAATTTTACCTTGAAACACTTCTGTGTTTGCTCCTGGTTTTCGTTATCACAACCTTGTCCTAGTTATTTTTATATTGCTGTAATAAAACACCATGATCAAAGCTACTTGGGGAGGAAAAAGAAGTCAGGGCAGGAACTCGAGGCAGGATATTGGAGGTAGTGGATGAAGCAGAGGCTGTGGAGGGATGCTGCTTACGGGCTTGCTCAACTTATTTTCTTATAAAACCCACACCCATCTGCCAAGGGGTGGCACTGCCCTGAGTAAATTCACTCCCTCTCACATCAATCTTTAAACAATCAAATGCCCACAGACCTGCCTACATGATGAAGGTATTTTCTCAATTGAGGTTCTCCCTTACGCGATGACTCTAGTTCTAACAAGTTGAAAAAAAAAAACAAAAAAAAACCAAGACTGTGTTTGTCCCCCTCCCTGACACCCTTGTAATGTCCTGAATAGACAGAGATAAAGGGAGAATATTTTATTCTAATCCATCTTTGACTTTGATGGCTTTCAGAGAAGCTTCATCAGAATTCTTGGAATTTCCTGAGTGATAGATGAGTACAGAGTGTCTTCTGTTATTCATATTAAGCTTCTTTCTCCATGCCTAGGTGTGAGCCACTGAGGTGGCTCATTCAAGGCAAACACCTGGTAAGGGAATTGGTACTTCCCCCTCCCTACCACCTCTGTAATGAACAAGGGCCAGAAATGGATTCAGCCTGGACAAAAATTTGATCACCTGTGTAATGAAGCCTCCATAAAAACCTATAACTGATAGGGTTTAGAGAGCTTCTAGGCTGACAACAAAACAGTGTTGGTGGAGCAGTGCCCCCATAAAGGGCTCAGCAATCCTGTGCAGTCACTCAGCCCCCATGCTCACCTGGCCTGTTCAGTTAAGCAGTCCCTGGGATTTCATCTTTGTAATGCATCATAAATGAAACAGCATTTTCTGGAGGTTCAGCCACCTGCTCTAGCACAGAAAGGGATGGTAGGTGAGAAAGGAAGAAAGAAAGAAACAAAGAAAGAAACAAAGAAAGAAAGAAAAGACCTGGCTGCTCCTAGGTATGGTGGAGGAGAAAGTTTATTGTGAATAATATTGTGTTGTAAATATACAAAAGAGTGTGTTACTTTTAAGGCCTATGATGGTTAATTTCTATAGCCAATAAGACAGGCCTATAAAACATCCAATCCTGCTGGCTATAATGCCTTTAATCCTAGAACCTGGGAGGCAAAGATAGGCAGATGGCCAGGAGTGCAAGGCCTACCTGGGTGATATAGTAAGTTCCAGGACAACCAGAGACCCCATCTTTCTAGGGAATGCCATCAATGTCTTTACCTTCTCATTCTTCTAGCTCCTGGATGCATTTTTTTTTCCTTCCTTCCTTCCTTTCTTTCCTTCCTTCCATCCTTCTTTCTGTTTGTTTGTTTGGTTGGTTGGTTTGGTTTTGTTGTTTGTTTTGAGACAGGGTTTCTTTGTGTAGCCCTGGCTGTCCTGGAACTAGTTTTGAAGACCAGGTTGGTCTTGAACTCACAGACCTTCTGCCTCCCTAGTGCTGGAATTAAATGCATATATCACAACCATCTGGCTGCATTGTTTGTTTGTTTGTTTTATGGGGTTTTTTGGTTGTTGGGGTTTTTTTTTTGTTTGTTTGTTTGTTTGTTTGAGACAACTCAGCCATTAAAAGCACACTAGCTGTTCTTCTAGAAAATTTTGAGTTCAATTCCCAGCACTCACAACGATCTATAATTCAAGTTCCAGGGAATCTGATACCCTCTTTTGGCCTCTGTAGGCAATGAATGTACATAGTGCACAGACATACCTGTAGGTAAAACACCTATATTCATAAAATAAAAATTACTTTTCAAAATAATTACAATAAAACAAAATTATAGCAGGAAAACCAGACACAAGGGCCTTTCAGACATACCAGAACAAGGAAGGAGTGTAAGTCTCTTACTTGGATCACATACAGAGATAAATATCTAACATCAAGATGACAGTGACTCCCACTATATTAGTCAGGACTCTCTGGAGTCACAGAATTTACACAATGAATCTCTCTATATGTATAAAAAGGGAATTTATTGCAATGATTTACAGGCTACAGTCCAACTAATCAAACAATGTCTAATTGTGAACAGAAAGTTCAAGAATCTAGTAGTTGCTCAGTTCCATAAGGCTGGGTGTCTCAGCTGGTCTTCTGTATATGCTGGAATCCCAAAGAAGTAGGCTCCAATGCCAGTAAAGGAATAAGTGTGCTAGCAAGGCTGGAGCAAGCTGGCAAAGAGCAAACCCTTTAGTCTTCCATATCATTATATAGACTTCCAGCAGAACATATGGTCCACATTTAGAAGAAGAGGAGAATGGGGAGGAGGAGGAGGAAGAGGAGGAAGAGGAAGTAGAAGCTGTGTCTCCCTGCCTCAAGATTTGGTTAAAAAGCATGTATCCTCCCACCTCAAGATCTAGATTAAAGACATGTATCTTTTTGCTTCAAGATCTGAATCAAAAGCCTGTTTCCACTCGCCTCAAGATCTAAATCAAAGTCATGCCTTCTCGATCAGAGGTATTATCTTCCTACCTCCAATGCCCATACTAGAAATAGATTCCTGACTTCAAACCAAGCAGAAAATCTCTCCGTTTTTTGAATTGTAGTTCATTCTAGATATAGTCAAGTTGACAACCAGAATAGCCATCACACCCAATGACCTGTCATCTAACGCTTTCGCACGTGCATTCGTACATGCATGAAGAACTTACAAGGAAAGAACCCCTGATTGCCCTAGGGCCTTTTGATTGGATTGGCACCCACTGTTGACATGGTTTATTTAAATTGCCATTTGTCTATCTGTCTATTAGTTCCCCCATTTCTTCATCTGGACTCAGTATTTCTCTTTTACTTCAGTAGCTAGACTCAGTTCTGCAGCTTTTCTCTCAAACCGGTGACCCAAAGTAGGCCTGGCTCACAACAACAACAGCTTCTCAAGTGGTTGGTTATCTCAGCTCTCACAGAGACTCTGTGCTATATCAGGTTTCTTGACTCTAGGTCCTCTGAAACCTCTTAAATTCTGATCTAGCTTCTTAACCCTTTGAAGTCTTCTGTAACAGCCCCCACCCCCAGCCCAACCCCCCCCCACACACACAAGATACACTTACAATGTGATGTGTAATATATGGCTTGAGAGTTAATAATAGTACTGAAGACTGGGAAAAAGAAAAAAAAAAGAACCTGTTCACTTCAGCCATGGTTACCAAGGAAAAACATCTGACAAACTATCACTATACCTTATGAATTCATTGTTATTCAGTAAATTCTGACATTGCAGAAAGACACAAAGCACCTAGTCTTTTTAAGCTGCTGTACTGAAATAGACTTCGGGAGCTTAATCAGAATATAGATCTGCTCTCCCTCTTCGCGTCTCCTGTCCCCCTTCTTTCGCCCCCTCCCCAGGTTCCCGCTGAACCCCTGCAGGCCGGGGCAGGGAAAAGTGTTGGCCACACATGCTCAGCGAACTGAGTTTGATAGCCAGAACTCACTTAATGGTAGAATCTAATCCACAGGTTATCCTCTGGGCTCCACAGAAACACCATAGCACACACACACCCTGCTTTACTCACACCCGTGCCACACATACTAATCAACAATATTTTAAAAAACAAAAGAGTAGAGACAGAGGTGGTAGGGCATGCCTTTAATCCCAGCACTTGGAAAGCAAAGGAAGGTGGAGCTCTTCAGTTTTGAGATCAGCCTGATCTTCTCAAGGAGTTCGTGTATCAAACCAAATAAAACAAAACAAAACCCACCAAAAATAGAGACAAACTAGACTTACACACTGATTATCTTCTGGGAATCTCACAAATATGATTTTACTTACAGGGAAGATACCCTAATTTCCTGTACTCCTATAATCCAGGTTTTATTGTTTCATTTATACATTTTATTTTTTATTATTATTTTACATGTAAGGATGCCTGCATGTATGTCTGTACACATGTGTGCCTGGTGAAAACAATTTCGTTTCGTTTACTTAAAATTTAAGTTTGTCCGTGCCTTACTCTTTTCTGGGAATTTGACATGGTCTACAAGTAAGTGCTACAGCTATGAAGGGAATTGGAAACCTGGCAATTGGAAACCAAGGAATATCACAAAGTCACACCACACACCACAGCTCACACAGAGATTTCCTGGAAGGGAAATGCCCAGGAGGGTGACTGCCTCTGCTCTGGTGAGAAGCAGCAGGGAATTGAGCAGAAGACAGGGTTTTATAGGGTTTCTCATAGGATGGAGCTCTCCAGGATGGCCTGGGATTATGCGGCCTGATTTAGGACAAGCTCAGAGATTAGAGTGATTCTGTAGTCTGATATTCAAGGTCAGTGGTTGGTGGGGTTTTTGTTTTGGTAGTTGTTGTTTTTCTTGACCTTGTTTTCATCTTGGGGCCAAGTCAGGGTCAGGGTGTGCTTTTGTAGTGCCCGACTGGAAAGACCCCCAGAAATGGACCACCAGGACTCGACTCGATGCACAAGCAAGAGGGTGTTTAATCAAGCTCGAGCTTGGACCGCCACAAAATGGCCATCCCTTGCTCGGGGAGAGGGGCATTTTAAAGGCAGAAATCACAAGTGGGTGGTTAGGGGGTTTCCATATTGGCGAGAAGCTGATTGGCTGTAGGCAGGAAGTACCCTCCGTGGCTTGGCCCCCCGTAGTTTCCTGGAACATTCAGTTCAGTGGACAGGGAGGGGATCTTCCTGGAATATTCTGCTGTGGGCAGGGAGGGGACCTCCCTGGGACATTCTGCTCCTGCAGGTCAGAAGTTTAGTTTCCCAGGCCCTTAGTTTGGCCCAAATGGCGTCTGGAAAACAAAATGGAGTTAGCAGTGTTGTTTTGAGCTTCACACTTTTCCCTTGGTTCTGGCCTTCAGCTTGGAGTCAAGCCAGGGTCAATGTATGCTCTCCTTGGCCTTTTATGGTATACCTCACTCTATGGAATTTGACTCACACTTCTACCGTTCTTTGAGCTTCACTTCTCACCAAACTACAAGATGATCTGCCAAATAATCTTATCTGTTCCTGTAGTTTGCTTCCCAAGGGCCTTATTGGAAATTCCCCTACCTTTTGGTTTTGGGCTATAAAAACCTTACATCTCCAGTGTTCAGGGCTGATCTCCTGAGTTCTGGATTAGGGGGAGACAGCCAACATACTGGCTTTGTTATTCACAGAAGTAAAGCTTGATTACTCAATTTGGAAAAAACAGTTGGGGATCCTTATTCTCATTCAATGGTGTTAACATTGTATCCCCAGAAACTAGAGTTAGAGGCAGTTGTGAGCTGCTAAATTGGTGCTGAAAAAGAAACCCAGGTCCTCAGGAAGAACAGACAAGTCTCTTAAACATTGAGCCATAGCTCCAGTCCCAACTTGATCAACTGTAATCCTGTCAGGTTACATCTGTGGGACTACTCGGCCAATCCCAGAGTGACTCTTGAATAACTTCAAAAACTACCAGAATGGTACACATGGCTATAATAATAAAGACAATGGAGGGGGAGTCCTTTTTGAGATACCAATAGTCATCTTCTGAATACTTCCCAGTAGTTCTCTGCTTTTCAAGCCCTGAGCTTAAATTTTAAGCTAAAATTGCTTTTAAATAAACTTCAACTCTTGCCTGCTGTGGTGGTGCACACCTTTAATCCCAGCATGTGAGAGGCAGAGGCAGGTGGATTTTTGAGTTCGGGGCCAGCCTGGTCTACAGGGTGAGTTCCAGGGCAGCCAGGGCTACACAGGGAAACCCTGTCTGGAAATGTGTATGGGAAGATGGTGGTATCAACAAGGAGGATCAGATGGGGATGAAGCCAGGAAAAGCTTTCAGTGGGGAACCAGAAAGCTTATAGGAGCATAGACAACTTCCAAGTAGCTATACCACTGAAGACAGGGTCTTTGTACCCAGAGACTAGTTACCGTCTACATGTCCTCACAGAGGGGTGCAGCCTTGTGGGCCCCTCCCCTTCTGCATGACTGACGATGGATGAGCCCAATCTTGTGCAGAGCTCATGACGGGTAATCACAGCTGCTGAAAATTAAAGTGGGCAATAGGGATGTCAGGTGTGCAGAAGAAGTATTCTACAACAAAGATTAACAGTCAGATAAGGTGTTGAGGCCTTCCCTCCACCCCCAGCATAGCTGTAACCATTTCATTCCATGCCTGCAAGCGATTTCTTTTCTTAAAAAAAAGCATTTATTTATTTTACGTATATGAGCACATTGTAGATGTCTTCAGACACATCAGAAGAGGGCTTCAGATCCCATTACAGATGGTTGTGAGTCACTGTGTGGTTTCTGGGAATTGAACGCAGGGCCTTTGGAAGAGCAGTCAGTGCTCTTAACCACTGAGCCATCTCTCCAGCCTTTCATATTGCTAACTATTTCATATTGTTCCTGTAATATGCCTGCCAGTCACTGACACAGAAAATAACTTGACTCAGAGCAAGGTCACGCGAACCACATACATACCCTGTTATGCTTTGTTGTGTCATGAGGTTTGTTCATCTTTAGAAATTCCACAACTATAAGCTTCATGGAGGACTCATCAAATTAAAGGCCAATACGAACTGTTCTGCCTAATATGGCTTGATTCGGGAACAACCGCTTCCTGCATTTGCATATAAACATAGAAAAAAGTTCGGGATTGTAGCCTCAGTTCCTAAATTCTGAGCTATGGCCCTGACCAATCAGTCTTAGGGTGTGGGCTTAATAAACCACCCCTGTCCAACTGAGATGGGTGTTCATGTGGTTTGTGGACCCCAACATAAGGAAATAACATGATTTAGATAAAAGAAACTAAAATGATAAACCTATACTTAAAGACAGAAGCCATACATACATAAACAAAGTGAAAAATATAGCTATTTTATATAACATTAAAAGGGTGTATTACTTAGACTTTTTGTTTCTTTGATAAGTGCCTGGGAAAACAAAAGGCAGAAAAGATTTATTTGTGCTCATGATTTCAGAGGTTTCAGTGCATGGCTAGATGGTTCCATTATTCCAAGGTACGTTATAAAGCAGAACACTGCTGGAGAGGACTGGAAAACAAAACTGCATCCTCAGTGAGAAACAGGAAACAGAGAGAGACAGAGGAAGTGTCTGGTGACAGGATTTATCTTCTTAGGGCATGCTCTCAATGACCTACTTCCTCCAACTAGGTCTTACATCCTAAAATTTCTACCACCTCCCAAAATAGTATCACCAGCTGGGGACCAAGGCTTCAATACATGAGGCTGTGAAGGAGATTTTATTCCCAAGCCAGAATAGAAGGCTAAAAATACGGAAGATAATTTTCCTTGAAAATGATTATCTGAGGAGTCTGGCCTTGAACTTCTGACACTCCTGTCACCCAACTCTGGAGTGTTGGGACCATAGGTGTGTATATATCAGCATCCTGGGCTAGGCAAGCACTGTACCAAAGGCACTATATCCTCAACCAAGAGCAAGTTAAGCAATATTAAATTGTATTATAGGACTGGAGAGACCACTCAGCAGTCAAAAGCAGTTTTGAACTTACAGGTTCAAAACCATCCCTAACTCCAGCTCTAGGGGATCTGACAACCTCTTCTGATGTCCTCAGGCACCAAAAGTACACAGTGCATATAACATGCATGCAAGCTATGGTAATTTGGATGAAATAGTCCCCATAACCTCATATATTGAATGTTTGGTTTCCCGGTTGGTAGACTGTTCAGGAAGAATTAGAAGGTATGTCATTGGGAATGGGCTTTGAAGTTTCAAAACCCACACTGGACCCAGTCTCTCTCTCTCTCTCTCTCTCTCTCTCTCTCTCTCTCTCTCTGTGTGTGTGTGTGTGTGTGTGTGTGTCTAATGTTTGTAGATTAAGGTATAAGTTTATTCCAAAAGCACAGCAGGGAAGTTGCTGGAACAGTGTAGATACTACATAGTTGTCATGCTATATTGTTGGGGAAAGTTAATAAAGGCACTTTTTTTTTTAGATTATACTTTTCTTTTTTAGTTGTTTATATGTGTATGTGTGCATGCATGGGCATATTAATATACATGCTTGTGGAGGCCAGAAGAGGGAGCTGGATTCCTTGGCTCTGGAGTTATAGGCAGTTATGAGCCTTTATATGTGTGCTTAAAACTGAGCTTGTGTCCTCTGAAAGAGCTGCAAGCTCTCTTAACTGCTGAACCATCTCTCCAACCCCCAAGATGCCTGTGTGTGTTTGTGTGTGTGTGTAATAATTTTTGTCCAAGATTGAATCCTCAAATACACAAAACATGTTACAAAGGCCGGTGTAGTAAGAATTCTGAAATTTTGGTTTCTTTAAAAAACACAGAAATGTATAAGAATGTGCTATCATTTGAATCACAGTTGCAGGGATGTGGTGCTACTTTGGACTGTCCGCTGCAGTTGACCATGATTTGGTTTGGGCAGCTGCAAACAATTTCTGCAGTTGTGTGATGTTTGGAATTCTGGGAACTTTTCAGAGGATACATAAACTTGAGGGCCCCTGTGAGGTGGAGTTGATGGTTGTTGGTCATTTAGTGAAGTTGGCTGCTGTTTGTTAGTAGCAGTGGTCAAAGAAGAAACACAAGGAAAGAAATTAGATTCAGGGATTTTCCTAATTCCTCTCTCCCCTCTCTTCTTGTTTCTCTCCTATCTAGCGTTAGGGGGTGAAACTGGGATAGAGTGGAAGGCTGGGAGAAAGAAGAATCCACAAAGTAGCAAAGACCAGCTACAGGCTAGGAGAGTGGCCTGTACAAAACTAATAGCCATTGAAGATCATTAAGTAGCAGAACCTGATACCGGAAACCTATTAACCCTACCTTTGTTTCATAAAGTTGTTATGAACACCTTGTTAAATTCTGTTCCTGTAACCCTGCTTACGTTCCCCCATTTGGAAACCACCTACCCCTGACCTATAAAACTCTTATCTTCCTTACATCCAAGGCGGACCTCTTGAGCCCCACCTTAGGGGGAGGCAGCCTGTGTAAAGTAAAAAAGTTTGCTTTAATTGCTTGCTTGGTTGCTTTAACAAATTTGGCCATGATGATTTAGGTCAGTGGTCTTTCTCCTCAAGTCTTTGAGAAATACAGCACATGGACTTTAGTGATGTGTGCACAAAAGCTCGTCTCCTCTCATAGTGTTCTTCAGCCTCTACTCAGATTTTTGTTGTTTTTAGAGACAAGGTTTCTCTGTGTAGCCCTGACTGTCCTGGCTCTGTAGACCAGGCTAGCCTTGAATTCAGAGACCTGTCTGCCTCTACCTCTCAAAGGCTGGAATTAAAGGTGCCTAACAATGCACCTGGCTTTTTAAGAAACTTTGGGCTGAAAATGTAATTTCTATTATTCTTATTAAAGGTCCATTGAGGGAAAGATGTTGCGTATTAACCATAGCCAAATGGAATCTACCTCTGAGGTGGAGTCATGCTTCTATCTGTAAACCTTAATCCAGCTGGGTCTGCCTATCACTTGGATAAGGGACCATCCCTTAGAAAGGCAAGTTCATCTTAGGCCATGCTAAAGAGACAGAGGAATAATCTACTCTTTAATGAAACAGTGCACACTTTCTCTTCCCAAAATTCCTGGCCCGTTGCACAGTAGTTCGATTCCCCCACGAGATTCTCCATGATTTCTGCCTATTCCTGTCCTAGAAACGCTCAACCTTTTGTCTTCTCTTCTCTGTTGAGTGCTAGCCTAATACAAATTCTCTGATAGTTTGTGCTTCCTTACTTTGTCTAAGGCTCCCCTCCATGTGGCTGCTGTAACCATGTGGTTGACCTCTATGTCTGTTTAACACAAATGACAAGGCATCTCTTCCACTTCTCCATCTTCCTCTGGGCGGCTGTCAACATTTACATGGCCTGCATTGTTTTGGTTTTTTTTTTGTTGTTATTTTGTTTTTTCTTTTCTGTTTTTTTTTCTTCCTCCAGCTTCTTTCGAGGGGCTTCTTAAATTCTTTTATTAATGAGACTAAGAACCTCAAGAGGGGACTCTGATTTCCCTAGTAATAGGTGACAATTCCCATGGGACTCCCCAGAATTTCCGGTAACAAGCATAGGAGAAGGAAGACACGAAATATAATACTGAAACTCTAAAACCAGAATTGAGGGGGTTTTTTTCCTCCCCCTTTTGAGACAGGATTTTACACTGACTAAAACCTAGAATAATCTTGAGTTTGTAGTGATTCTCCTGCCTCTGCCTCTGGAGTATTTAGGAGTATAGGTGTGTGCCACCAAGTCTGGCTTTTTTTAAGAGTTTAATATTCATGTACTTAAGACACTTGCAGATCGTTTATTTAGACCTCAAAAAACTTAACTGCATTTATTCATTTAAGAAGCAAAATTAATTTCACCTTTTTCCATTGAGGTCTTTTAAAGTTCCGACAAATTTGTAATTTCTCCCCCTATTCATCAAATCATTATTTCATTACAGAGATAAATTCAGGCCACAAAAAAAAAAAAAAAATAAAAACCAAAAAACTAAAGCTGCCTGCACTCCCCCTTTCACACAATTTGGGCTCATACAACGCGGTTTTGGTTCTTTTTTAATTTGCGTGTAACTTACTTCTTCATCCTCCCTTGGCCCTTCCCACGATCTTACTCCTTTCCCCATTCAAGTCTCCAGTTAGTAAAAGCAGTTTTCCAAGCAGTTTTTTAATTAATCAGGTTGTGTAGACTAGGTAGAGCCCCGCCCATTGGGCGGGGCCATAGCGGCGGGCGGAACCCGATGCCTGCTCTGGCTCCTTAACAAATGATTCCTTTACAATCTTCAGAAGAGAGACACACGCACAGCAAGCCAATCAGCGGCCGCGGTCCTCGCGTCCGGAGCGGAGCTAGCACCGCCCACTCCCAACCTCCCGCGGGGGCCGTCCGAGCCTCGCGGGCTCCCGCAGGCCCCGCCCCCTGGGCAGGCGCGGCGGTCATTGGATGGCGCTCAGCTCGCAGTCGCCGCGGTTGCTGGGAGAGGGAGGTGGGGGCGGGGCCCGCGGTGGTCCAAGGGGCCGGAGAGAAAGGCTGCTAGGCGCGGGCGGGCTCGCTGGGCAGAATCGAGTGTCTCGGTGGCGGTTTGCCTGGTGCCCCGCGCGGCGGCGTCGCCGTGAGGAAACCGGTCTCCGTTGACAGCTCCGCGTCCTTCCGGCCGCAACACTCGGGAGGTGGCTTCCTCCCTGCGCTCCCTCCGCGAGTCCGCGCGGCCTCGGAGAAGAAGCGGGAGGCGGCGGCCGCAGCGGAGGTCGTCGGGGGCGGCGGGCGGTGAGCGCGCTCCCGCTTCCCCGGCGGCGGCTGCAGGACAATGGAGGTGGCTGTGGAGAAGGCGGCGGCGGCGACTCCGGCCGGGGCCCCCGCAGCGGCGGCACCGAGCGGGGAAAATGAGGCCGAGAGTCGGCAGGGCCCGGACTCGGAGAGCGGCGGCGAGGCGTCCCGGCTCAACCTGTTGGACACTTGCGCCGTGTGCCACCAGAACATCCAGAGCCGGGTGCCCAAGCTGCTGCCCTGCCTGCACTCGTTCTGCCAGCGCTGCTTGCCGGCGCCCCAGCGCTATCTTATGCTGACGGCGCCCGCGCTGGGCTCGACAGAGACCCCTCCACCCGCGCCCGCCCCCGCTCCCGCTCCGGGCTCCCCGGCCGGTGGTCCTTCGCCATTCGCCACCCAAGGTGAGAGGGGCCCGCGAGGTGGCAGGCGCGACCCGCTGTCACGCGTCTAGGGAGGGGGTGGAATGGGCCCGTGCCGGCAGAGCGACTCGGCGGTCCCTCACTTTTGCGGAGCTCTCATGGTTGTGGCGAGTTAGCAGCTCCCCGCTGCCTCCGCGGAGCTTTGTCCGGGTGCATATGATCCGGATCAGATCGTGTACACCCGGGTTATGCGAGCCGAAGAGGGGGAGGGAGGGATGGAGATGAAGTGATGGGGATTTTCTTTGATGATTGATTGCAGATTGGCTGCCGTCTGTTTCCAATCTTGTGCGTTCCGGGCTTTTTACCTTAATGAGTTCCCTCTATATCCCCTCCTTTGGGGACAAAGGAACCTGGAGAAGGAGTTTTGTTGTCTGCTGCTTTCGGAGATTTTATTTTGAGCGATTCGATAAAGGATAGAAAGTAAATAGACTTCAAAAGTGTTTTGTACGCAGTAGTTGGAAGTTACTTTCTCTTTTGTGGTGTTATTGGGTAATTAGTTTTTGACAGGTAGTTTCCATTGCTTATGTTAACAGGTTTAAAGCATTTAAAGTGATTTGAAGTGCAGTAATTATTTCTGGGAGAACGCTTGAAGTTCTTCACTTTTAGTACTGCAAATATTTGGGCAAATTGACTTCTTTAGAATGCGAAGTAACTGAGGAAGGGAAATCTTTTTCTATTGCTTCGTGGTTTTTTTGTTTGTGTGTATGTTTTGTTTGGCTTATGTAGCCCAGACTTGTCCACAACTAGCAATCTTCCCGCCTCAGCCACTTCAGAGTAAAGATAACAGGCATGAGCCATCACACCTGCTGGCCAGTCACTTTTTTTTTTTTTTTTTTTTTTTCGTTTTTCGAGACAGGGTTTCTCTCTCTGTATCCCTGACTGTCCTGGAACTCACTCTGTAGACCAGACTGGCCTCGAACTCAGAAATCCACCTGCCTCTGCCTCCCGAGTGCTGGGATTAAAGGTGTGCGCCACCACTGCCCGGCTGGCCAGTCACTTTTAACACCTCTTTTAAAGGGAATAACTATTTTGAGTTAATTTGTTAAGTAATTATATTAGGTCAGGATGCAACTGCTGGCTTGGATTGTTGACTTAGACTCACTTAGCTCTATCTTACAACAGTCTCTAGACACAGGAAACGATTTTCTGTGGGTCTCTATTGTTACAGGAAGCCCACTAGGGGGAGACCACTCAGTCTATAGCCAAATGAAAGTATTCCAGCCAACTGGATTATACCTAGGTATCCAGGATGCAAATGTAATCCAGTGGTTTTCAACCTTTGGGTCCAGACCCTTTGAGAGGGTGGAATGAACCTTTCAGAGGGGTCACATATTAGATATCCTGCATACTAGATATTTATATTATAATTCATAACAGCAGCAAAATTACCATTATGATGTAACAAAGAAAGTAATTTTATGGTTGGGGTCGCCACAACACAAGGAAGCGTGTATTAAAGGGTGGCAGCACTAAGATTAAGAACCTTAGATCTTTAGAGCACAGGGCTTTTTGTCTTTGTTGTTGTTGTTTGTTTTGTTTTGTTAGAGATAAGGGTTTCTCTGTGTAACAGCTCTGAATGTCCTGAAGCTTGCTCTGTAGACCAGGCTCGCCTGGAAGTCACAGAGATCTGCCTACCTTTGTCTACCTATTGCTGGGATTAAAGTGGCGCACCACCACTACCCTGCAAGGGGCTTTCAGAGGCAAAAGCCACACCATATTATTTTGCCTTGAAGTTGCAAGTGGGAGGTTTTATGCAAGCAAGCAGTTTAACAGAAGCTAAGCTAAGTAGTAAACTGGAGGGGAAGGTTTGTACAGGTGACCAGTTTAACAGAAGCCAAGCTAAAGTAGCCAGAGCATCTTACTTTGGGTGCTTAGATTTTTGGTAATTTTCCACAAGATTCTCCATCAAGGAAGCCAAACTTTAGTCAAACCTAAAATGCTCTCAGCAAAAATATAAGACAGAGGAACCTCTGCACTGTCTTGCCCTGTTATATTACCTAACTGGTTCTATGGGCAAGAGTCAAATAGTTGACTTGTGCTGTTCTTGAGGTATGGTTGGTTCTAAGAATCAGAAGCTTAACTAAGTTTATTCTCTGTTTGATATGTTGGCTTTGCAGTTGAGAATACAGGGTTCAACCATTAGCTGGATCAGAGGTGAGAGAGGGCAGGATTCATTTCACAATCTGGTCAGTGCTGTGGCAAGTTCCTGCTAAGCCTGTGAGGACTTGAGAAGGGAATGATTAGACATTTTTGCTTGGGGAATAGCTTGGAGTTTGGGGAGGATGGGAAGTGGTCTCTCAAACATAATTTCAAAAAGGAGTAATCCCCTCCTGGTAAAGAGTACATTGGGTCCTGAGCAGGAGAGGAAGTTGGCCTAATTCTTGCCAGTTTCCAGTTTCCAGTTTGATCAAAATTTTATCCATCCTTATTGCTTGACCTGGATTCTGGTCTATACATTCAATGCAACTTCCAATTAGTACCTTTGTCAGAATTTGAGACGCTTTAGCTCTTGTAGAGGAATTTTAATCCAGCAACATGGGTACTCTGGCAAGGAATCAATCACATCCAAGGATAAGATCCAGCTGGAATGTAGACACACCAAACACCTTTAATCTTTCCGGCTGGAATACAGACAGGCCCTTAGTACATACCTATGATCCTTCTGGCTGGAATACAGACACATCATTAGTACACTACTTTTAATCCCAAGCAGTGACCTCTAACTGAGAGGCAGACAAAGTGATAAATCAGAGAAAGTTTGGCCAAATGAGTCAGAGATAGGATACACCCAACTCTCAAAAGAAGAGACAGGAAAGAAAGGCTTCTTAAAGAGCAGCAAGGGAGAGAGGGGATTGAATTTAATTCAGTTCAATGTACTTCAGTTTATGAAGTTTAGAGGTAGTCTTTCCAAGCAGAGAAATTTAGTCAGAAGCCAAGAGAAGCCAATTCAAATCAGTCAGCTTCGAAATGAATTTAAGCTAGAACAGCTGAGTTGAACCAGCAGCCATCCAGAGTTCAGAAAAAGCTAGAAAGGATGAATTTATTCATCAGCAAGTCTCAGAGACTGAAACATAGGCCTAGGATAGCAGACAGGCTGGAAGCTAAAGGCCTCAAGGCCCAGACTTGCAGAAGATTAGGTTGAATGGAGGTTAGAAGCTTCCAGGCTTAGGCCTACGGAGTTAGAAATGCTCTGGACTCAGGTTAGGCCATGTATTCCTAAAGCTTGGGTATGGCTCTCATCTCATCCCATCCCTTTGTTTGAGGAAATAAAAATGGCTTTTACATTTTCATGGTGTGAAGGCAGCTGGACCCCAAAGCTAGAGACTGTCCAAATCTGAGACTTCCTGAAGAAGTTTCTTAATAACTATTGGAGCACTCTCTGTTCGGAAAGGATCCCCCATCCTAAGGTGTCTACAAACACCAGCAAATATTTATAGACTTTATTTCAGTAAAGTCCCACTCCCAATTTTTCCCAGGCCCATTTCCTCAATCTTAGATCCCTTGTGGGATCTTTTCTCCTTGGTTGGGGTTTGCCTCAGTACAGGTGGTACATCTAAAGGTGGTATCTTTAATTAGACTTTCAAATTTGGAACATAATACTTGGGTCTGAGAAGTTCAACAGTTCTCTTGGCTCCTAGATGTGTGTCTTGGTGGAGATCTGTATATATTCACCATATACAACTCATGGAAAGGATGGATCTGCTACCCAGCAACATCTCTGTTCTTTATCCTGTGTGCCTAGTTCTCGTTTCAGCCAGTCAACCTCCCCTGGCATACATTCTATGTGATTCCATGAGCTGGGCTGTGGCAGGGCTACCAAAACTTGGAGAGGCCCCACTGATTCTAGGGCTACTTCCCAAGTGGCCCTAGTTAACGCTGGCTTCTGGGGAGTCTCTCTCTCTCTCTCTCTCTCTCTCTTTTTAATTCTTTCCAATGAATATTGACCATCCTTTTGGGTAACCAGATAAGCTTCTAGTATGGCTAAGATTCCTTCTGTTTTTTGATTACATTCCTGCTAAGGTTAGCAATTCTCTTTTTCTGTATGAACCCCATGGACCTGGGCTATGGTGAAAGCATATTGCTGATCAGTATATTTGATGATAGTGTTGTCTTTTGCCCAGTAGAGTGCTTTGGTCAAAGCTAAAATCCCAGCTCCTTGAGGTGAGGTTCTCCTGCTTAAAGACTAAAAGTAATTTATCATTCTATATAACTGTCAACTTAGACTTAACTGCTGATAAGCTCACCCTTTCTAGGTCTTTCTGAACTCTGGCTGGCTGGTTCAACTCAGCTGTTCTGGCTTAAACTCCTCTCCAAGCTGACTGATTCAATCTGGCTTTTCTCACCTTTTCACTAAATTGCTCTCCTTGGCCTCAAACTAAGTCTGGTAGTTTGTTTTAATGTTCTGCCTCCTTATTTTCTTGTTTCAACTGCCTCTGATGACCTGCATTGAATTGCATGACCTCAACTTCACTTTACTGACAAGTGAATTCCCAACTCAACTGAACTGTATTCACTGAACTGACTGAAAAGAACTGGCTGACTAGAACTCAGGAGATCTGCATGCCTCTGTCTTCTGAGTGCTGGGATTAAAGGCATGTACCATCATGCCTGGACCTGAGCTTTCCTTTCCCTGAAACTTGCTGTATACCAGGCTGGGCTTGAACTCAGAGATATGCTTACTTCTGTCTCCTGGGATTAAAGGTGTGTCTGTATTCTAGCCAGAGCAGTCTTGTTGCTGAATTAAAATTCCTGTACAAAAGATTGTTTGTAGATAATCTTATCTCCGGTCAGTACTGCTACTGCTGCATACCTGATTCCATCTTGAACAAAACTACTTCCATACCTCATTTAGTATCACCAGTGGGGTGTTAGTCAGATCATTCTTGATAGTTAACTGCAAGATGGTCATGCATAGGTTTCATGAGATCATTGTCCTGCAGCAGGCTTGGCAGGGCTGAGGGCTGGAATCTTATGGCAATGTTGCTCCAGTATTGGGCTTGGTATTGAGTCCCCTCATCCCACCCCAGGCATTAGACATCCATCTCTCAGTTATCCCCCTCAAGAGGGCCTCAAAAAAAGCTGTCAGGAACAGTTCTTGCCCTGATGTTAATTTGTCGGCTGCTTTTACCAGCGAGGTGGAGGCAGCTATGGCCTTTATACATGCTGTCCATCTGGCTGTGACTGAGTCAATTCTCTTGGACAGATAGGCCACCAGTCTTTTCCAGATTCTCAGAGCTTGTGCAAGGACCCCTTGGGAATGCCTCTGACTTCATCCACAAACAAATGAAATGGCTTAGTAATATGTGGGAGGGCCAGGGCAGATACCAGGGCTCTTTTCAAGGCTTTGAAGAAGGCCCCCTGGGTAGTGTCAGTCCATTCCAAAGGCTTTATAACCCCTGGCATAGAAGGGCTTGGCTATCCAAGCAAATCCCATCTCCATAGCCAGCAATATCTAACTGCCCCCAGGAATTTCCATACCTGTTTTTTCAGTGATTTGCAGGATGACTGAAAATACAATCATAGGAAAGCATGTGTTTTCCATCCTCTAGGTTGTAGCCTAGGTATGTGACCTGAGGGAAGCACAGTTGAACCTTCTTGGCTGAGACTTTGTACTCTGGGGCTTGGAGGGATTCTAAAAGGCCTTCTTTTAGTTATCGTCCTCTTCTTCAGTGTTCAAAGCTATGAGGAGGTCATCTACATTCTGGAGCTGTTTGCTCTGTGAACTTTCTAAATAATTTTCAGAAGTTGAGACGTACTCATTCCTTCAAATCCTTCTAATTTTTGCAGCTTTCTCCTTATGTCTGGGACTGTGTGACAAAGGTAATATTAGTGGCTTGCTTTTTTTTTCAGGGGCATCTGGGTTTATGGGGTAAACACCTGATATGCCTCATAGACTTTTTCCAGAAACTCAGCAGGCAATTAATTATCAGGTCCTTGAGTATTCTGACTTGGATTGGATAAGTTGGTAGGTTTTCTGGCTGCCTCTGTTAATCTTCCTAGGGATGTTTGGCAAGAAGTGTCCAATGCATCCTTACATTTATTGGTAATAGAATCTCAGCTGGGTTGGGTGGATGGGAAGGTTCACTGTTTGGGCCTTTGTTGGAAAGTGTCCTGCCACCCAGCCCCCAAAGCCAATTTCTATCCAGCCAGATTTGGGTGTCTTTGGCTGTAAACAGAGTGGCCAGGAGCTCCTGGCAATCACTGAAAGTCAGCTGGTGTGTATAAAAAGGCTTCAATAGGCTGATAAGGGCTTGGGGCCTCTCCTAAAAGGGAGGACTTTGGCTGTTCCAATTATATAAATCACTGGTGGAGAAAGGGACTACTTCCTTTTCTTCTTCCTTCCTCTGGTCTGTAACTCGGTCCTCATGCTTCCCTCCAGGGGAGAATGAATAATGGTCTTAGCCCAGACAAAGCCTGTCTGGCCTCCCCATAGCCAGAGGCATGATGGAGAGGGAAGGGACCAGGTGTAGTAGAGTTAGCCTCCTGGCCTCCCCTCTGGGGAGAACCATTTTCACTAGCTCCTCTTGTATTTCCCATTGGTCCAGTCAGAACATAAGGAGGTGGAATGTCCATCTCTTTGCTGAGCAGGGACAAATTAGCTGGGGTTTGTTGACCTCAGTTTCCTAGAATAGAGTTTAGTGATTTTCCTCTGGGCTTTACATCGAGGAGATCTAATTCTTGTCAAATCTAAAGTGGCCTTAGCAAGAATAAAGATGAAGGAACCTCTGCACTGAGTTGCTTTATCACAAATACTTGAGTTTATGATGTTGCTATTCATAATAAACCACCTTTTTGTCTCTAATCCTTGAGTTTCTTGCCATTGATCATCATAAAGAAACTCACTATCTGTAAAACTTGGGATACTTTATTAGGTTGCAGGTAAGGTAGAATCTCATAGTAGCTTGTCTCAAAGGATCTTGCTTGCTGGAAAGGTAATGCAGGTATAACATAAATCTTATTTCTAGTTTGTATTTTGAGACAGGATCTCACTATGTAACCTTGGGTGACCTCTGCCTCTTGAGTGCTGGGTTCAAAAGCATGCTTTATCAGGCTCAGATAAATCTTAGTTCTTAATTGCAACTATGCTCATGTTGATGCTGAGGAGTAAGCCTTGTAAATATAAAGCACACACTACCATGAATCTCCCAGTTTTTAATTCTTAGATATATTTTAGGATTTATCTTCATTCCCTTCCCCCAGGTTCTCCTTAAGGCATATGAATTGTTATGTATGTATGTATGTATTGTATGTATGTATGTATAACACATATGCGCCTGGTGTTTATAGATGCCAGAAGAGTGTGTCAGATTCCCTGGAATTGAAGTTACAGATGTGAGCTGCCAGGTGGATGCAGGAAGGGAACCCAGGTTCTCTGCAAGAGCACGGAGCACTTCTAACCACTGGACCAACTCTCCAGCCCTGTTAAGTTGTCTTGTATAGGTGTCCTTAAAATTTAATTTTACTTTGTGTGTGAGTGTTTTGCCTGTGTGTATACATGTGTACTGCATGAGGCCCTGGTACACTTTGAGGCCAGAAGAGGGAGTTGGATCCTCTGAAACTGGAGTTAGCTAGTTAAATGTGGGTGCTGTCTGTGATTTGAGCTGCTGACCATCACTATAGCTCCAGAAGCCCTCCTTATCCAAAAGTTTCATTAAAGTCTCTTAATAAAGTATCCTATACAGGTTTTCTATATAACCTGTGTACAGCCTGGTGATTTTTAGTTCTCTCTAGATAATAATACCTAATACAACCTAAATGCTGTAAAGTTAATCACATTCTATAGTTTGTGGGGATAAGAAAAAAAATCTACAGATTAAGTATTTTCTGCAGTTAGTTGGATCATGTGTTCAACCTATAATATTTATAGTATTTATGTAAATTTAAATGATTGACTACTTTTTATATTTATTTTGTATTTGTGCTCATGTGTGGACTTGAGTCACAGTGGGTCTGTAGAGGTTAGAGGGAAGTGTTTCTGAAGTGGTTTTCTCCACGTGGGTTTCAGGGCTCAAACTCGGGCCATTTGATGACAAGCACCTTTTTTACCTGCTGAGCCATCTTACTGATCTTTGAATAGACTTTTGTAACCACCTATGTTCAGAATTTTGCATAATTCTAGAAATAAGATGTAAGTGCCTGATCTTGACACTTAGACTTGAATGAGTGAGAATATGGATGGAGAAAATTCTGGTACTCAGTTCTGAGACAAGTTTTAAGTTCCAGACTTCACTTTCAAATTTTTAAATCTTTTTGGTATATTATAAAGTTAAAAGAAAACATTTAGATCAAAATGTAATCTTTTTAAACTAAGGAAATGTCAAATAAACCTCTGCATAGAGGGTTAAAGTTACTTATTTGAGGTAAGTTCTTTCTAGCCCAGGCTGCCTTTGGTTGGATCTGTGGTGACTGATCTTTTTGCCTCAGCCTCACACCTGCTATTATTATAGATGTGAGCCATCATATTCAGTGAGTAAAGATTTTGCTTGTAAGCTGGATCGTAGTCCTTTAATCCAAGCACTTGAAGGCAGAGGCAGGAGGATTTCTGTGAGTTGGACGTCTACAGAGTGAGTTCCAGAACAGCCAGAGCTACACAGATGCCCTGTGCTAAGAGGGGGTGGGATGGGGGTGGGGATGGGGGGTGGGGTGGGGAGGAGATTCTGTTTAATATTTTGTGTTCTTGCATGCCCAATGACTTCCATTTAGAATTTCTCTTCTCCCATAATGTGGTCTCAGGATTGAAATCAGGCTTGGCAGCAAGCACCTTTTCCTGCTTAGCCATCTCACCAGTCCAGTGGTTTTGTTTTGTGTTTTAGTTAATTTTGTTCTTATATATAATTTTTTTATATCTATATATAATAACATTCTAGAATTGTCAGTAGCCAATAGTAACAGGAAGAGTAGGGGCTCATGAGACACACCCCGTTCTTGGTTGACAAGGCTAGTCTGGTACAAGATCAATAGCAGTAGCCTCAGTTTCTATTAGTTCCTGATTGAATGGCTGTATCTGCCTAGAAGATGACATTTTGCAGGATTTATGTTTTCTAGCTGTCCCGTCCAGCAGGACCTCGTTATTCGTAGGGTGTGAGGAGGACCGAGCCTGAAAAGAAAATGGGCGAGAGAGAAGAGGGAGACCAAGCAGAATTTTGTCAAGGTCTCAACTTTATTCCAGACACATGTAGCTTTTAAAGAAAAAACGAATGCAGAGGGGAGGGGGAAAGAAAGCTTATGGCCCCCCGGTTGTCATGGTTACTTGATTAGGCCAGACCATCTGGCGGCAAACTGTTTTATGGTCTATTTCCCGGAGGTGTGAAGGACAGCGTATCTTGTAGAAACCTAACTTGTTCTTGGAAGGTCATTAGGGCCAGATTCCCAAGGACGGCGTGAAGGCCCTGGCTCTGAAGTCTCCAGCTTATCTTGTACAAACACAGCTGGTTCTCAGAAGATCTCAGATTCCCAAGGACGGTGTGGAGGCCCCAGCAGATTCCCAGGGTAGGTGTGGGGGCTTGGCTCCTGACATCTAACTCTTGAATTCTTTCTGCTCCCTTTTCCTTGATGTTCCTGAAGCTTAGAGTAGGTGATAAAAATTTCTTGTTTAGGTCTGAATCCTTGCCCATCATTTATACTTCGTTTGTTTGGCTACCATGAGTCTGTATTTACCATGGTTCACTGCAGAGTCGTCTTTGATTAAGGTTTAAGAGTAGCATTTGTCTCTGTGTATAAACAAGATATTTAGAAAGCATTTTTATACTATGTCCATTTACTACTAATCAAGAATAGTAAGTGCTTCCAACCTCCTTGGATATATGACTTCCCCAAGCATGGGTGTTTTGGGTTTGGTTTATTTTGTTTTAAGACAGTCTTACTA
Source organism: Rhynchomys soricoides (assembly GCA_019843965.1). Lineage (NCBI taxonomy): Eukaryota > Metazoa > Chordata > Mammalia > Rodentia > Muridae > Rhynchomys > Rhynchomys soricoides. The sequence goes on along the minus strand of JADRCH010000064.1, from coordinate 8,909,114 downwards.
TGTAGACTTGGCTGCTGTTGAACTTACAGAGATCTGCCTGCCTTTTCTTCCCAAGGTCTGGGCATAATACAAGTGCTCATGTTAAAGGACCACCACCATGAAGCTTACAAGTAAAATCTTTACTCGCTGGGTATGATGGCTCACATCTGTAATAGTAGCAGGTGTGAGACTGAGGCAAGAAGATCAGTCACCACAGATCCAAGGGTAGCCTGGACTTGAAAGAACTTACCTCAAAATAAGTAACTTTAACCCTTTATGCAGAGGTTGTTGACTTTTCCTTAGTTTAAAAATATCACACCTAACAAGCAAGCATAGGTCTTTGACCAGGTTTCCAGTATCAGGAGGCATGGATTTCCTCTTAAGGAATATGCCTCAAATCCTAACAGAAAGCAGTTGTTTACTCTCATAACAGTCATGCCATTATTGCAGTTGAGCATCTTCCCATGCAGGTTAATATTGTAGTTCCCATCCCCAAGCATCCTGCATAGCAATCAAAAAAGCTAGCTAGAAAGGGAGGAATGCTTGGAATTCCTCTACATCTTGGAATCCTACTTTGTGGCATCATCAGCAGTAGGGTGTTGTTGTGTTTTTGAGACATTGTCTCTCTATGTATCTCTGGCTGTCCTGGAATTCACAGTTACTATTCACCTGCTTCGCCTCCCAAGTGCTGGGATTAAAGTGTGTGTACCACCAAGGCTGGCCTTAGCAGTAGAACTTAACATCTAATATACCTCTGGTGTACAACCTAGAGGAACTGCAGTCATGTATGGGGAGGATTTCTGTATGAGTGTGTCTGTCTGTGGCCCTTTTTGGCATGAACAGTAAGCTCTCTCAACCTCGAAGCCGTCTCTCAGAACTCGAGCATTGAGATTTTTATTTAGATGATTGCTTGTAGGACTAGCATTGATCAGCCATGCAGGTTATCTACTTTCAAACTCTTATGATAATATGATCATATATATGTAGGTATGTAGCTATGTGTATGTATGTGTATACACACACACACACACACACATTGATTGGTGGTTGTTTTGTCTTTATCTGTACACATGTGTGCTTGATGCCCTTGGAGGCCAGAAGAAGATGTCAAGATTCCCTAGAGCTGGTACTGTAGAATTTTGTGAGTCCTCCATGTGTGTGCTTGGAATAAGGTTGACTTTGTCATCACCATTCTTCTCATGAGTTTGTAAGTACAAGCATCATAAGTCAAACAGTATCTATAGACTGGGTGGGTGATTGAGATGTAGAGCCACCTGTATCGCATAAGCTGACCTCAGATTCTTTCTCCTTTTGCAACTGTCTTCCAAGTGCTGACAGAAGAGTGCGCCACATTTCAGGATCATAGTTTTAATTCTTTTCTTAGGGTATCTTTTTTTGATCCATCATTTTCTTTACATGTTTCTCTTGTTCATGTTTCTGCTTTTCTTAGGTTGGTACTTTTCTTCTCCTGGAAAGATAAAATCTTGCCCTAACTGTAATTCTGGGTCCTTTCATTGACTAGCAGGATATATCTTTCCTAGGGCAAAATGCCTTTTAAAAAAGCATTATCTTTTAAATTAAAAATTTGATGTTTGAAATTCTAAGTATACCTTTAGTAAATAATATGCCTATATTCCCCTTTCTCTTTATATAAATTTAAGAGTGATGTATATTTATCTTTTATTGGGTCATTAAGGACACTACTATTTATGTTGAAACTCTAAATGTACCTTAGTATGTGGATAAATATGCCTGTATTCCCCTTTCTCTTTATATAAATTTAAGGTTGGTGTGTATTTATCTTTTAGATCATTAAGGATACTAATATTTATTAAGGAAAAACCTACATAGTATGTTTAAAAGAAAGTCATTTTGAATTTCAGATTGCTGTTTGCAAGTGGCTTTTTCTTATCAGCAGAGTATCCCCACCTGACTTCATTGTTTAGACAGTGATGGTCTAGAATTCACAGAGATCTGCCTGAGTGCTGGGATTAAAGTTGTGTGGTTGCCGCCACCCTGCTCAAATATTTTACCCCATTTCTAAATCATTGTAACTCTTTAGAAAAACAACAAATTTGAACTGTCATGAAACTCTGAATTTACTTAGAACCTTAATAAAATTTCCTCATTTTTGTAATACCATACCAAGAAATTCTTTCTATTTAAGTTGCTATACAGTTAATATAACTGCTCTGCACTTCTCAAGGCAGCAGTGGTCAGCAAGTGTCTGTGTCCTTGTGTCCCTGAATGTGAGCATTGCTTATTTTGTTGATATCCAGATCGTGCTTTTTATTCTGTGTAGTTAAACGGGCACCATACGTAGGCACAGATTTGCAGCATTTAAAGGCCTCAGTCTAACAAAGTATGGCTTCTCCTTCCTTAATCAACTCCCTAGCTGTTTCCACGGGGAGGGTGTGTGTGTGTGTGTGTGTGTGTGTGTGTGTGTGTGTGTGTTATTCCCTGACATCAACTGTACTGTTGTTTTTCTGCAGCTCTTTCTTCCTCAGGTTAGTGTTATTAATGTCAGAACATGGTTTCAGAAGATCTTCCTTTCTTCAGGAGATCTTTCCTGTTCAAATATAATCTTTATTCATTTTGATAGAATCTACAGCTTTTCTTCTCTTATGGAAACAAAGACAAAACCTCTTCCCCAAAGCAACACATTTTCTTCCTCCCATTCTGAAATTATGTCATCCCTATAATATATAGGCTGGTTTATTTCAGTAGTTTTTTCCACAATCCATTGTCTTTCAGCAGCTGATATTTTTTTGCTCATCAGCATTTAGAAATATAAATTCAATAAAGTACTATATAATCTATCTGTGGGGGTCTTTGTTACCTCTTTCTGTTTGTTAAGCATCTCTTAAAGAATGATTAGATCTTTACAATTGCTTGTCCTGTGGAATTATGTTATATGCCTGTAATATGCTTTATGTTGTAATATACAAAAAACCTTTCATTTTATTAAAGATATATGTTGGAGCATCGTCAGTCTTAATTTGTACAGGTATTCTCTTAATAGTTCTAACTTCTAGTAAGAGTGTGATTACAGAATCACCCTTTTCAGACCTTAAACCAGTTACCATTGAAATCCTGAATACATGTCTATTGTATGATATACATACTTTAATTTTCCAAACTCTGCAAAATGAAACACATTTGCCAAATTTCATTTTTTTGGGGTACCTTTTGGGTTACTTCCTGCAGGCAATGGTATTTAGTTATACAAAGAACAAATAGGACATTGCCTTATTTCCTTGGCTAGTTACTAAGTGATAGAAAAATCTTCAAGTCTTTTGCTGTTAACATCGTGATTGTTATGAAATTCTGAGGCTTCTAACATATTTACTTTTGATAACTGATCAATTTCATCATTACCTTATACTAGAGGGCCTGGTAGACCCCTGTGAGACCTGATGTGTTATATATAAAATGGATGGTTTTTATTTCTAATTGCTTGTTGTAGTTGAATAAATAATGAAGTTAATTCTGAATTACCTGGAAAAGTTCCACAGTTTCTATATGTAAAACAACCCTTTTGCATATTGAGAATTAGTAACTATATTAAGAGATTCAGAAAACTTTAATAATACCTTAAGAATGGTATATAGCTCTGATTTTTTTTGTTTTTTGAACTGCATCATAAGGGCTCTGAGTCACTTTATTTTTCCTGACTTAATAACCTGCCTCCCCTGATTTATTTGCGTCAGTATAGAATGCAAGAGCTCTAGAAATTGGTCTCCCTTTTTACTATATGACGGGGAATTTAATTAGTTCCTTTTATAAACTGAAGTCTCTTACTTTAGGGATATTTGTTATTAATCTCTCCCAAAAAATTACTGCAAGCTCTTTGCCAGTGTTCATTTTCTGCCCCTAATTAGCCAAATTTCAGCATTAGAAGAGGTTCTACAATTTCTGCTGATTTTATTCCTGGTAACTGATGAAGTCTCAGGCAGGCTCGCTCGCTCGCTCTCTCTCTCTCGCTCTCTCTCTCCCTCTCAGAATCAATTCCAAAACCTTTTCTACACAGGTCTTTAAGGTCTTTAGTTTTTAGCTCTGTGAACTAAAAATATTCATTCTAAGGTATCATCATCTTTGTATATAAGAATTCCTATGGGAGGATGAGTAGAAGGCAAAATAACCAAAATTCAATCCAGCTTGGGATCCAAGAGATCCCACATGTGCATCCCATAATTCCTTTTCTATCAGAGCCAGTTCTCTCTCAGCCTTGGCTGATAGTTTTCATAGACTATTTAAGTCCTTATTACCCTGTAAGGTTTGAAATAAATTACTTAGCTCTTGAGTAGTTAGTCTAGTTGTGGACTATAGCCAGTTAATATCTCCCAGCAACTTTTGAAAATCATTGAGTTTATATTAATCTCTCTGGATTTGTACTTTCTATGGTTAAATTTTCTGTAAACCTAGCTCATATCTTAAATAGTAGATAGAATCTCCTCTTTGTATTTTTTTCCAGGAGCAACTTGAAATCCCCAGCAAGGCATACTTCTCTTTACTTAATCAAATATCATTTCTGAGATTGAAGCAATATTAATCTGTGTTTTCCATTGCTGCAACAAATCACATCCCCATAAATTCATGACTATATTAGTCACATACAGTTTTAATTTTCCTATTTGACCTTCTGGCCCTGTGCACTTAAGCCATCTCACACTTTGTTTTACCTGAGATTATTGTTACATCTGCTCCTATGTCTACCATACCTTCAATTTCAATGTTTCTTATAAATATATTTAGTTTTGGCCTCTGATCTTCTATAGCAGTTTGCCAAAATACTTGTTTTCTGATCTCCTAAGTTTTCTGTTTTTATCCACTAATGCTGCTCTGACTTTGACATCTGGGCCATTAATGGTTATATCCAGAGCAGTGCTATTTATTTGCTCTGCAGAGAAGTTTCTCTTATTTTTCTTAAATGATTAGTTGTAGCAGCAAATAATTAATCTACACCGAGCTCTGTGCACTCTGTACTCATCTAAGAGCTTTGGGTTCATGAAACGCGCACATGCACACACATATGCGCACGTGCACAAACAGAGACACGTTCACGCACGCACGAGCCAACTGAATATTTAATATGTCTAACTAGCTCAATGTCTGGGTACTTCTAAACCTCCCCTTGGCTAGCACACACTCCCCTCCCATATTCCTGAATTAATATTTTCTAAATCTATTTTTTATCTTTGATTCCCCAGACCCAAGTGGGGGGAGTGACCTCTGGGGACACTTCCTTGGATTCTTACATGTCAGTGGGCCTTTAATTCTGGTCTCTTTGCCCCCCCCCCTTCCTGCAGTCATGGTGATTCTCCCTGCTCTTCTTCCCCCTTGGTCCCTTGCCCATGCCATCTAAAAGTCCTACCTCCGTTTCCCTGTCTAGCCATTGGCTGTATGGCAGTTCTTTATTACCAATAAGCCAGCTGGGGGCAGGGACCCTCAGCATCTGGTAGCAATGCTTTGGGGAGCTGAATTAAGACAAATCATTAGAACTAATCCCGCCAATTAGGTCCTACCTGGATGCTTCTCTTTTTCCCCTCATGTTTCTTATTAGTGTAACTTTGGCACTATTTTTTTATTTTTTATTTTTTTATTTTTTTTGTAGTCTACACTAGCCTTGAACTGTGTAGCCAAAAATTTTCTCCAACTGTCTACATAGGCGAGGATGGCTCTGAACTCCATCTCTTGCGTCCTGCATGCTGAGATTAGTTATGAACACACATGTAGGTGCTGCTGTTATATGCTAAGCCAGCCCTCCAGCCCCACCACATTGCCTGGCACTTTGACAAAGATAATTAAGGGAATAACCAATGTTTCTCTATCACCTAGATCTTCAAAATTTTGAGTTTCTTCCTGTAACTTGTTCCCTTTCTCATGTCTTATTTCTGTATTTTCTCTTTTTTATCATTTTTATTCAGACATTAATGCTACAGGTTAATAGGCTTCTCTTTGATATCCCCATGCCTACATATATCTTTCATTGGTTTTGGTAGTTTTAGTGCAAGATCTTGTATTGCCCAGGCTGGTCTTGAACTGTTTGTATGAACTCAAGTGATCCTCTCATCTCAGCCTCCCAAATACCTATATGACTAGAGCTTACTCCATTACATCCAGCTCTGGTTTTTGTTGTTACTGTTTTTGAGGTCTTATAGCTCTCTGGAAGCCCAAGCTAGCCTCAGACTCCCTATGTAGAAGAGGATGACCTTGCACTTCTGATCCACCTGCCTCTGCCTGCGATTAATTACCCTAGTATTATACCCAGTTTTTTGTTTTGTTTTGTTTTGTTTTTTAATGCTTTTTCAAACACATGCATAGTAGGAAAGCATTTCTAACGGAGCTAACTTCTCTGGCCCTGCATTTTCAATATACACTAAAGAAGTAATCTTCAGAATGAGATGGGCTAGGAGTTGGACTCAGGGGTAGGGAACTTGTATAACATGTACACAGCCTGCATTTGAGCTGTAGTACTTTAGGTATGAGATGATGATAAGTAGATTATCATACTCATGTGAAAAAGAATACTACATTTCATTTATGCTATGACAATATCCTGAAGGTAGGAGTTCAGGTTGCCACAAACTCTAATGGTGGCTTTATGTGGTTTAGATTGAAAAAAAAAAAAAAATGCCTTCATAGTGTTATATATATATGTGTGTGTGTGTGTGTGTGTGTGTGTGTGTGTGTGTATGTATGTATATATAAATGACTTGAAATTTAAGATTATGGGTAACCATTTCCAATCCTCTGCCATAAAACCTTTAACCTCAGTTCATACAGAAGTTGGATGTGGAGGCTACTTACAAAAGCCCATCAATTTTAGCAGCCTTGAAAGTCCCTACATTGCTAGGTACAGAATACATGTGCAACCATCCAAAGTGATTGTGGTAGGAAGTAATAGGGCATTCTTGTGATCTTAACAATTGGAGACTAGAGCAAGAATGCTGAGTACAAGACCACCTTGGGCCTTTTTTCTTTTTTGTCTCCCCCAAAGAAAAAGTGAAGCAACATGAGTCAGTGGGTAAAGGTTCTTGTCATGCAAGCCCGACATCCTGAAATCAGTCTGCAGAACCACAATGGAAGAGGAGAACTAATTACTGAGAGCTACCCTCTGACTTCCACACATGAGTCATGGTATGTACATGTTCCCTGTCCCAATAATAAATAAGACATTCAAAAAGTGATTTTGAATTCCAGTAACTGAACATATGTACTGTTCTTCCATTTCTCCTCACCCACTTCTCTGTCAAGTAGAAGTGAAATCCTGATAGACTAGAAATCGGAATGGAACAAGGTTTGGGGTTCTGCAGTTGATCAGTAAAAAAGTAGTAGTATTCCAGGTTGTACTAGAATAGAAATGTATGCGAATACTGTTCTTCCTTCTAATACTTTAGAAAGTATGCCTTTCTAAAGAAGCAGCATACTTTCAGGAAGGGTTAAGGTGTGTTTCAAAAATTTTCTGTGGGTCCAAAATAAGGAGTTTGGTGTAGAACATAAGACAGTGTTTATTGAACTGAAAAATCATTGTTTTTTATTGTGACATAAGCAAGCCTCTGATCTCATTAAAGATTTTATAACAAACTGTTTTAAGTGTTATTAAACATGTTTTTTTTTTTTTTAATTTGGTTTGCTTTTACAGAAATGAGGATTAAACCCAGTGTATTCTACCACTTAATTAGACCCCCAGCGCCTGGTCTTTTAAAACAATGTGTCTCACTATGTAGCTCATTGTGGCCTAGAACTCATATAGCTCAGGTTTATATCAAATTTGACATACTCCTGTCTCAGCCTCCCAGTGCTCAAGCAAACTCAAGCATGGCTTTAAAATTAATGTTAGAGTCAAATGTGACAGTTGGGCTAGAAATGTGGCTAGGTTAGTTGGTTAGAGTGCTTGCCTAGTGTGCATGCAGTGCTTGCTTCCCTCTTCAATGACATATAAAACATATACATCAGAGGTCATCCTTAGCTACGTAATCAGTTTCAGGTCTGCCTTGAAAATCATGTGACCCTGTCTCAAAACAAAACAGACTGGTTTCTAAAGCCATCAAGAACCCAATAACACAAGCAAAATAAAATTATCTTATGATTGTATGTTTTGTAACATAGAATATCTTGCATACATATGTAGAATATTGAGAAATTTTATAGTCCACATTTAAAAGAGAACTTTTTTAACTATTTGCCCCAAAGTAGATTTAGTATTGTACCTTAGCGTTAATAGTGTGTACAACTGTGAGAAAAAGTAAGTCGCTTTACTTAGTGGGAATGTTGTGTGATAAGCATGTATAGAAATCATTTGGCAAATTGAAAATTCACTTTCTATTGATTACACAGTTTTTTAGAAATGAGTCTCAAAGATGCAATACAAAAGCATAAACTGTGATGCTTCATTAATACCGGATATCACTGAACAGATAATAAAAAAAAAAAATGAAGATCCCTCTAAACCAGTGGTTCTCAGCCTTCCTGATGCTGCCACTCTTTAATGCAGTTTCTCATGTTGTGATGACCCCGACCAGAAAATTATTTTTGTTGCTACTTCACAACTGTAGTTTTGCTACTGTTGTGTGTAATTTCAAGCCCTAATTTTAATGATGGGCTTTAAACGCTTTTACTTCCCTTTTAGCCCACCACCCACCAGAAGTAGTGGGAAGGAAAGGATGCGGGGGAAGTGGACCTGTTTAGAAAGGATTCTTTGGAGCAACTCTTAATCAGTGTTGTCTGAAATTGACAGTTCAGTTCACAGGTCAGAAGCAGCAGCTCGATCCACTTGTAAACACCTCACAGAAATCTCAACTCTGCCTCTCTTAGCAAAGAGATATGAAGATCAGCGAAGACTCAAGACCAACGAGTGTTTAGCTGTGTAAACAAGCCAAGCTTGGTCATGTCCATTGAGTCCTTTTTAGACTCCCTCCAAACATCACATGTCCTCCATGGGTCCTGCCTTAGCACGTTAGTCTGTCTCAGCCAACATCACTCTGCCTATCAGCCTAAGTCCTTGGAAGTGGCAACAAACTGCAGCACACCACTAGAAGTTTTTTGGTGCATCTCTTTCTATGGCATCCTGACAAACGGAGCTCAACTACACAATGTAAGACAGACCAATTCTTGCATGTCGACAGCAAAGAATCCCTCATCACGTCTTTCATGTGGTTGCTTTAGCAAAACATCCTCTCTCCTATATCTGCTTCAGCCAAACGTTCCTTCATGAGTCTGCCTTAGCCTCTCACCTGTGTCCATGTCAGGAAAACACTCCTTCACCTGTTTGCCCCAGCTAAACAGCATCCAACACAACTGACTCTCCAAAGAACCCTTAAGTTTCCACTTCAGTTATGAATTGTAATATAAATATCTTAATATGCAGAATATATCTTTATTACAAATTGTATGTAATTAAAACATAATGATTAATTACAAAACATAGCTATATATTGTGAGATATTGTTTCTAGTTACAAATACATGAACTTTTGTCTTGTAGCATGGTGCAGCATGGGTAACGTCTCGGTATAACAGCAGGAAACCACATTGCTACATTCTTGCTATGGAATGAGCAAAGGCCGATCAAGCTGAGATTGCTTCCTTCTCACCACATCAGAAATTCTCCAGGCAGTCTTTGCAAGAGCACAGTGAAGATCATCTTCCACAACACTTGTACTTATGTGTTTAGACTTGATAATCAACAAGCTGGAAAGCCCTGTTTCACAATGCTGTGTTGTTGGAAATGGAAGATGCACAACACAGCAGACAGAAGAGAGTCCAGACTTTTGTAACTTGTTGGACAGAAATCAGTTCTCACTGCATTGCTGTTAACAAGTTCAGTGAACTCCTCTTGTGCCCTCTCAGGATTATCTTCGACTTTGTGAATGGGCTTCTGGCAAGTGTAAATGGAATGTCAGGTAGACTTGGAAAATGCTATGAAATTTGTCTGCAAGCATGTACAAGTGTCCTTCCACAGAAATTATTATAATCCTTTGGTCTAGTTTGATTTTATATCCCTCAAAGTAGATAAGATAGGCATTGTTTGGCATCTGGGAACCGCTGTACAAACCACTTAGAAACTGATCTCAGTCAAGCAGGGCTGGTTTACTGAATGCACACTCTAAGACTAATCAATCAGGAACATCATCCAGACCCAGGAGCTGAACTGTAACCTTGAGCCAGGATCCTGCAGAGTTTTTAAGCCTGAAATCCACAAACATCTGTGCCAAGTTGTTCCACCAATCAGGACTTAGGGATTGGGGACTTCCTTAGGAACATGTCCTTGTTGTACACTTATCCTGCTCCCATTGGGTGGGGTACTCAGCTGTGGCAGGGGACTTGCCTTGCCTTACATTCATGTCTTGTCAGCCAAGCAGGATGCCAGTTACCCACGTATATGTCCCTTTTTGCCAAGCAGGATGTCACTTCCTGGGGAGGTCTTGGGAACTTAAACTTTACTTGACCTCTACTCAAAATGGAAGTCTTATCCCACATAGCTTCTTATATTGGAGAAGGTGTCTCTCTTATGTTGGGGTCCATTCCAGGGACCATAAAGGCTCGCACACAGCAGGAAAGGCTGCTGGGTGGTTGATTCGGGTCCAAGTTTACTGTGGCTAACTATACAAAGCAGTTCTAACCGACTTCTATTGTGATTGGTTTCCAAGAACACCAAAGCACGGAGCATAAGAGAATATGCAACCAATTTGTGCATGAGAAAGTTTCCTCGTAACATTAGTAACAGCATAAGGGCTGGCTAGACAGGCAGCAGTTACCCAGGCCTTAACAGGTGTAAGGCTCTAGGGGAGTCTTAACTTACCGCAGACCCTCTGAGTGAACACATGGAGTCAGGGATTGATGCAAAATGTAAGAGGAATTTATTAATTCAGCATGCTAAGGTCGCTCTGCATACCAAGCTGCAAGAGTGACCACGCAGTGCCTGTTCAGGGACCTTATATACGGATTTTAGAGCAGCAGCCATTAGGCACAATGTGGTTGGCAGAACCACCATTGTGACTTTTAAACTGATTGGTCTTTAGGGAATGATGTAGCAGGGGCTTAATCAGCCCCTCCCTTCCAACCTCCATGATCCTGTTTCTTCCAGGAAGGGAGGGGTGCCCATGTGGGGACCCTGGTGGAATACCTCAAAGTTCCAAGCTGACTTCTCACAGGCAACATGTAGATTTATTTTCATTCTTTTGGTCAAAGCTGAAATCTCATTTAGAATGATCTGATCTTTTCAGACAGATTGAGGCATGTTGCACTTGACCCTTGCAGCCATAAATTCAAGATGGCAGTCTTAAGTTCAAGATGGCAATGTTGTCAACCACCATGTAAGCTATTTTCTACAATTCAAACTGCACTCTTGCTTTCTGATTAAAAATCTTTGAGTTCCCCATGGAGCTTAAAAACATTTTAAAACATCTCCTCTCAACAGCCATCTCACTGCCATGTGAAATGGAGTTTTGCTCAGCACATCCAAGTGTTTCACAGTTGTGAAAACCCTTTAAAGAGCTCAGCTTTACAGACAGAATTGACCTTGCTTTTCATTGCTGGTAACTCTGTGGCAGGGTCTTCATTGCTGGTAACTCTGTGGCAGGGTCTTCATTGCTCAAGTTTGCTGGTGAATCAGAGAGTGAGTGCCAGTGACTTTTGGTGACTCATTCAGTCCAATTGTTGACATCCAAATTGACATACTGGTATAGCTGCAGCATCATCTGTTCAAACACCACAAAACTTTCCCCAAGGAAATGAGCCAACTCTGTCAAATGCATCATGTGCAGTAATTGTTTCGAGAGGATTGTAAAAGGTAATCATTAAAACCTAGTAACTGTGGACTGTTGTAAGACCCTGTAGACCTACCAGCCAAAACCCCACCAGAAACTGAGACTTTAGTATTTCAAAGCTTAGGCCTTAGCTGGGCAGACTCTCAACTAGCTCATTTAAGTTAATCCAACCGCCTAGCCCTATCCTGGCACATGGCTAGCTATACCTTCCAGGCCCATAGTCACAACTGTCTCCTCTCACATCTGGTAAAAAGACCTTCTTTCTTTTCTTCTTTCTTTCCTCCTCCTCTTCTTTCTTCTCCTTCTCCTCCTCCCTTCTTCCTTCTTCCTCCTCTTCTCCTTCCTTCTTCCTTTTTCCTCCTCCTTCTCCTCCTCCTCCTCCTCCTCTTCCTTCTTCTCTTCCTTCTTCCTTCTCCGTCTCTTCTTTCCTCCTTCCCCTTACTTTTTCTTCTCCTCCTCTTCCTTCTTCTCTTCCTTCTTCCCTCTTCCTCCTCCTCCTGCTCTTTGACCAGGAGGAGGGCCATGGCAGTTTGCTTTTTAACATGATAATCACAGAGAATCGTCTTTTGTGCAGATGAAGGATACGCATTCACATATAAAAAGCTGAGAGGACAATTCCAAATATTCTGTCAGCATTCAACTTAGTGCTGGATTAGCAATTAACAATCATAATATACAGAGACACTTCTTAGTATAATGTGAATAAAGGTCACCTCTATAGTAAACAGTTTACAGCATATGTAGATTTATCAATCTGGTTACTTAATACTGGAAGTACAGAAGATTTAATTTTTTAAAAATTAATTTTTATTTAGATGAGTACACTGTAGCTGTCTTCAGACCCACCAGAAGAGGGCATCAGATCCCATTACAGATGGTTGTGAGCCACCATGTGGTTGCTGGGAATCGAACTCAGGACCTCTGGGAGAGCAGTCAGTGCTCTTAACCACTGAGCCATCTCTCCAACTCTCAAGATTTAATTTTTTGGGTTACCTGATCAAGAATATCAGCAAACATGTCATCTATTTTTTTTGCAGGCAGTGTCCTTAGATAAGGACAGTGCACTCAAATTGCATAAGAAATTTATCCCTATCATAACTCGGTGTCTTTGGCCTCTGGCAACTCAACAATGGTGTGAGGTTTCATAGCTATTTTGATTCTGAGTGCCACCAAATATGAAGCTTCAATGGCCTCTATATTTTATTTGTGGTACTTGCTACCAGTGTCAAATTTGGTTTTCTTAAGTCCATCAGCTTTGCTTCTAAAATAGTTAGCATCCTTGGCTGGCAAAGCTCAGATGATTCCTACCGAAGTGGTGGTTTGGTTTGTCTTTATGTGAAGTCAATAGAACTTCAAAACAAATAACACATTACATGTTTTCAATTCCTGCTGTAATTATTGAGGGAAAACCTCACTAAAATCCTCACTGTATTTTCTTAATGTTCTTTTCTACATGATCCATTGTCATGGAATGGTTTTTTAATGAAAGTAATATATAGCAATATCTTTAATAAAACAAAAGGTTATAGTTCAGTCAATACAGTTCATTGAAGTTTCCTAAGATTTATCATTCTCTCTTTTACATATGCGTTATTATCACAAGGAGGCAGTATTTAAATCATAGCTGAATATAAAAAGACTGATCAGCAACCATATTAAGTTCCCATGGTACATTATATATGTGCGTATTTATATACACACACATATATGGTAATATATATTGCTGTAGTTTATGTGTATGATTTTACATTAACCCGATAATTATAAGTCATAAAGTGTCATTTTTACCTACAATACTACTTTCAACACAGATGCTCTCTATACATGTAGAATTGCTCTGTAGAATGTATAAGTGCATTATAGCACTAACCCTGTCACACGTCACTGTATTTGGGGTATATGTGGAGTTGGCACTGTGATATCATGCCAGGTACTCTTATGTGAGCATATCTGCAGGTGAGTGGACTTGTCTGGGGATACATAGAGGAGCGGTGTCTTAGTTCCTAAGATGATCAGAAATAAATTTCTCTGATGGTCTTAGGTGACCTTGTTGAAAGGGTCACTAGGTTTGTTCATCCCTCATAGGGGTCAAGACGCACAGGTTAAGAACCACTGCTGTAGACTCTTCTGTAAATTCTGATTTGTAGTAATATACTAAGTAGAAACAGCAAAGTACAAGAGAATCTATACTACATAGTGTCTTTCATGAGAGGTATGATGACATTATGTATTTCTTAGCTCTGTATACTGAAAGAATTTAGTAACAACAGAATTAAGAGAAAGTATATCCTTGTACTTCACAATGTTGTGGAAGGACAGCTACCAATGGGGTAGGAGAGCAAGAGAAGGGATTAATGAATGAAAATTTGTAGTATATATCACCATATTGATTCCACTAGGTGTCAGCTAGATGGCTCGATGGATCAAGACACTGTGCAAGTCTATGAGACTTAGAATGGTGCTTAACTCCACATAAAGACGGAAGGAGACAATCAACTGCATCAGAGGTGTTTTCTTCCAGCCTCCACATACACAACCATAGCACATATGCCCACACACTGTGCACACACACAGTAGTAAATCAGATTTAAATATACAACCTGTGGACATTGTTACAGATTGTTTTACCAACATGTGAAGAACTTTTATACTGATTTTAAATAAGTTTACTATGTTTTTCTAGTATACAATATCCTAAGCACTAAGTGCCATCTTGTAGTTTGTTTAGTGATTATTTAACATTACTACTAGTGGTTATTTGGAACTATTTAGGATTCATGTGTCATAAAGCATATAGAGAATTAGGTTAACCTGTTTAGGCAGAGGAATTATCAGTAATTATTAAAGTCCCAGTGTGGAAGCTTGTAAATTTGAGAAAGAATAGGGCTAGAAGGACTTCAGATTTCAGGGAATACATTCAATAGAACCAGTGTAGTGTACATAAACCAACAAATATTGAACATATTACTTTTTGGTGATAGCTGTAAGCAACTTTTGTCTAGTTTTTGAAAGAGTTTTACTGTATACTCCTCCCTAGCCCCCAACTCTAGGCAATCCTGATTGATGTCTCCCAAGTACTGGGATTACCGAGGTGTGCTACCATTCCTGTCTTAGGCAACATTAGTTATTTACTTTTGTAGTGGTGATACAAGGGAAATCAGGGTCTCTTTGGGAGCCCTGGATTCATTAATAAAATAATTAAGAACGCATTAAAGTAGAAGCAGAATGACAGTGTTATTAGTGTTTAAAAGAAAAACCACAGGCAGGGAAGCTGTAAAACCTTACTGCCAGATGAGTGGAGGAGAGGTGGCTTTTTAAGCTGGCATTGAGGCCAGATGCATGCCAGTAGTCAGACAGAATGTGGGAGAAGAAAGGGTATGCTTTTTCTTTAAGAACTCAAGCTTAGTGAAATGATCCACTTGAGATACTTACTACCATGCTAATTAAGTCAGTAAGAGTCTAAGAGTCCTTTAATAATGGTGAGACCAGGAGTAGCCTAACACCTGCAAAATGTCTCTTGGTGCCTAAGTGCAGGTATACCATTCTTAGAGAAGGGGAAGATGGAAGATGAATTGGGGGGGGGGGGGGAGGCAGCAAGTGTTCTGAGAGGGGTTGGAATAACCTTGTAACATCTGTCTATTTGCAGAGCTTAGCATTATTTTCTAGACACAACACAATTATTTTTGATTCGTACTTCCTCTAGTTAATTTTAGTTTGTTTTAGCTTGTACAAACATTATTTTTGTTAATACATCTGGACCATGGTCAGGTCACTGATAGTCCCAAGAGCATTGCCAAGGGGGAATGTGATGGAGTGGTTGTGTGTGTGTGTGTGTGTGTGTGTGTGAGAGAGAGAGAGAGAGAGAGAGAGAGAGAGAAAGGCTGAGAAGTGTCTAGGAGGACAGAATGAAGTCAAGACAAGATGGCATTACCTTAGTCACTTAACTTACTAGTAAAGATCTGTAAACAGTTGCCTCTAGGGGAAGGGCTTCTGAGGTCAAAGTACAGTATTATGGGGACTGGAGAGATGGCTCAGCGGTTAAGAGCACCGTCTGCTCTTCCAAAGGTCTTAAGTTCAATTCCCAGCAACCACATGGTGGCTTACAACCATCTGTAATGGGGTCCAATGCCCTCTTCTCATGTGTATTAAGACAGCTACGGTGTTGTACTCATAGACATAAAATAAATATTTTTTTTAAAAAAGTAATTATTTTTAAAGTAATACTTACTTGTATGTGCGCAAGCCAACACATGTGTGTAGAGATTAGAGGGTAACCTGTGGTTTCTGACCTGCGGTCCAGGGATTCAGACACAGGCCATTAGGCCTGATGACAAGAGCCCTTAATCACTGACCCATCTTTTAAAAAACATTTCATATATAACAGCATTCATGAGGCTTGATCTCCTGTCCAAGTGATCTATAGGCCTATTTGGATGATTTCACCCTCTTTTTAAAAACTTAATTTGTTTACATCCCAAATGCTCCCCCCCCCCCAGTCCCTCCCTTACTGAGTTTCTTCCCTCCATCCCCTCTCCCCTTCACTTCTGAGAGGGTAGGATGCTCTCCCTCTTGGATCCGCCCCCTAGCCCACCAAGTCTCTGCCAGATTAGGTGTATCTTCTCCTGCTGAGGCCAAACAGGGTTGTCCGCTATTTATGGGGTAAGGGTGGGCCCATTCCAGCTTATGTGTATTCTTTGGTTGGTGGCTCAGATTCTGAGAGCTCTAGGGGTTCAGGTTTGACTATCTGCTTCTGTTTCAGTCCAGTACTGAGTGGAGCCTCTCAGAGGGTACCGCCTGGCTACAGGAGGTGGCCTCTTTAGGTTCCATGTCCTTACTGTTAGACATCTCAGCTAAGGTCACCCACATTGACTCTTGGAAACCTCCCCTCTCCCGGGTCTCTAGAACTTCCTAGAGACTCTCCCCTCCCCATACCCCAGGCAGCTGCAGATTCCCATTCATTCTACTGGTCCACTGGGCCTCTCTCCTGTCTTTCCTCATACCTGATCCTGCCTCCCCATTCCCCCTCTCTGTTCTCCCTTCTTCCCTCTGCCTCCTATGACTATTTTGTTTGCCCTTCTAAGTGTGATTCAAGCATCTTTGCTTGGGCCTTCCTTCTTGTTTACCTTCTTAGGGTCTGTTGGGTGTATCTTGGGAATTCTGTACTTTATGGCTAATAACCACTTACCAGTATGTACATACTGAAGTGGAAACTTAAGGGTTCTTTGGAAAGTCAGTTGTATTGGGTGATATTTTGCTGGGGCAAACTTGTGGAGGGACTGTTTTCCTGAAGCAGACACAGGTGAAAGGGTGTCTTGCTAAAGCAAGCCTGTGAAAGGGCACGTGATGAAGGAGTCTTCGCTAAGGACACACATGTATTGGTCTACCTTACATTGCATAGTTGAGCTCCAGTTGTCAGGGCTCCACAGAGAGAAACGCACCAAAAAACTTCTGGTGGTGTGCCTCGACTTCTTGCCACTTCCACGGACTCAGGCTGATTGGCAGAGTGATGTCAGCTGAGACAGACTCACATGCTAAGGCAAGACCCATGAAAGACATGTGATGTTTGGAGGGAGTCTAAATAGGACTCAACAGACTGGGAGAGGAGCTTGAGGCTTTATGGTAGAGCTAGCTGTGCAACACTTACTGGTCTTCACTGATCTTCACTTTGATGAGAGACACACAACTGACAACTCCTGGCGTTCCTGTTGGCCCTGGTCCCTTCTGCTGAATCATGCTGGTTCTGCTTAGGCCTGATCTTTCCTGCTGGGTCGTGCCACCACCACTGAAGCTATCTCAACACTACTGAACTAAACTGCTGCTGTATCTGTGAAGTGTTTGTGAGTGGATCGAGCTGCCATTGCTAACTAGTGAACTGAATTATTGACTTCCTGACAACACAGATGGGATTTGCTCCAAAGAACCATTTCTAATTAGATCCACTTCCCCGTATCCTTTCTTTTCCACTACCTCTGGTGGGTGATGGGCTAGAAGGGAGGTTAAAGCGTTTAAGAACCATCATTTTAAAAGGCTTTGAAAAAATTAAAGTTCCAGTATACCATGCCTGTCCTTTTGTATCTGGGTTACCTCACTCAGAATATTTTCTAGTTCTGCTCATTTGCCTGCAAAATTCATGATGTTTTTGTTTTTCATAGCTGTATAGTATTACATTGTGTAAATGAACCACATTTTCTGTGTATATTTTTCAGTTGAGGGGCATCTGGGTTGTTTTCATTTTCTGGCTATTACAAATAAAGCTGCTATGAACATGGTGGAGCACAAGTGTTCTTTAAGTGCTTCTAGGCCATTTGGGATTTCCTCTGTTGAGAATGCTCTGTTTAGTTCTGCCCCGTTTTTTAATTGGGCTATTTGGTTTGTTGGAGTTTAACTTCTTGAGTTCTTTATATATTTTGGATATTAGCCCTCTGCCAGATATAGGGTTAGTGAAGGGGTTTTCCCAATCTGTAGGCTGCCATTTTGTCCTTTGCCTTACAGAAATGTTTAAGTTTCAAGAGGTCCAATTTATCATCAATTGTTGATCTCTGTTCAGGAAATTGTCTCCTATACCTGTGATTCAAGGCCATTTCCCACTTTCTCTTCTATTAGATTCAGCGTATCTGGTTTTATGTTGAGGTCCTTGATCCACAGGGGGATAAATATGGATCTATTTGTAATCTTGTATATGCAGACATCCAATTAGACCAGCACCATTTGTTGGAGATGCTATCTTTTCTCCACTGTATGGTTTTGGCTTCTTTGGTGAAAATCAAGTGTCCATCGGTGTGTGGGTTTATTTCTTGGTCTTTGATTCTATTCCCCTGTCTGTTTCTGCACCAACACCATGCAGTTGTTGTTGTTTTTTTTAATCACCATTGCTCTATAGTACAGCTTGAGGTCTGGAATGGTGATTCTTCCAGAGGTTCTTTTGTTGTTCAGGATTGTTTTGGCTATCCTGGGTTTTTTGTTTTTCCATATAAAGTTGGAATTTTGATGAGGATTGCATTAAATCTGATTGCTTTTGGTAAGATGGCCATTTTTACTATGTTAATCCTACCTATCCATGAGCATGGGAGATCTTTCCATCTTCTGATATCTCTTTAGATTTCTTCTTCAGTAATTTCTTTCACTACCCATTTATCATTTGTATAAAGTAGGGCTTCTGATTTCTTTGAGTTAATTTTATATCTACCCACTTTGCTGAAGGTGTTTATCAGGTATAGGAGTTCTCTGGTAGAATTTTGGAGATTGCTTATGTATACTATCATATTGTCTGTAAATAGCAACACCTTGACTTCTTCCTTTCCAACTTGTATTCCCTTGATCTCCTTTCATTGTCTTATTGCTTTAACTAGAACTTCAAGAACTATATTGAGTAAATAGGATGAATATGGGTAGCCTTGTCTTATCCTTGATTTTAATGGAATTGCTTTAAGTTTCTCTCTATTTAATCTGATGTAGGCTATTGGCTTGTTGTATGTTGCTTTTTATTATGTTTAGGTATGTGCCTTGAATCCCTGATCTCCCCACAACTGTTAACATGAAGGGGTGTTAGATTTTGTCAAAGGCTTTTAAGCATCTAATGTGATGATCATGTGATTTTTGTCTTTCAGTTTGTTTATAGAGTAGATTATGTTGATAGACTTTCATATATTGAACCATCCCTGCATCCCTGGGATGAAGCCTACTGATCGTGGTGAATTATATTTTTGATGTGTTCTTGGATTTTGCAAGAATTTGATTGAGCATTTTTGTGTTGATGTTAGTAAGTGAAATTGGTTTCAAGTTCTCTCTCTTTGTTGAGTCGTTGTGTGGTTTCAGTGTTAGGGTGACTATGGCTTCATATAATGAGTTTGGCAGTGTTTCTTCTGTTCCTATTTTGTGGAATAGTTTGAGAAATATTGGTATTAGTTCTTCTTTGCATGTCTGGTAAATTCTGCTCTAAAACCTTCTGGCCTCAGACCTTTTTTGGTTGGGAGACTTTTAATGACTGTTTCTGGTTTTTTATGTGACTGTTTTGATAGTTTACCTAAACTTGACTTAACTTTCGTATGTGGTATCTGTCTAGAAATTCATCCATTTTGTTTAGCTTTTCTAGTACAGGCTTTTGAAATAAGACCTAATGATTTTTTGGATTTCCTCAGTTTCTGTTGTTATGTCTCCCTTTTCATTTCTGATTTTGTTAATTTGGATACTGTCTCTGTTCCTTTTCTTTAGTTTAGCTAAGGGTTTGTCTATTTTGTTGATTTTTCTCAAAGAACCAGCTCTTGGTTTTGTTGATTCTTTGTGTTGTTTTCTTTGTTTCTAATTGATTGCTTTTAGCCCAGAGTTTGACTATTTCTTGCTGTCTACTTCTCTTGGGTGTGTTTGCTTCTTTTTGTTGTGGAGTTTTCAGGTGAGCTATTAGGTTGTTAGTATGAGATCTATCCAAATTCTTTATAAACACACTTAGTGCTATGAATTTTCCTTTTAGCAATGCTTTCATTGTATCCCATAAGTTTTGGTGTGTTGTGCCTTCATTTTCATTGAATTTTTAGAAAGTCTTTAATTCCTTTCTTTATTTCTTCCCTGACCAAGTTATCATTGAGTAGAGAGTTGTTCAGTTTCATGAGTATGTGGGCTTTCTGTTGTGTCTATTGTTGTTGAAGTCCAGCCTTAATCTGTGCTGAGTTGATAGGATACAAGGGGTTATTTCAGTCTTCTTGTATCTGTGGAGGTTTTGCTTTGTGCCCAATTATATGGCCTTTTTTTTTTTTTTTTTTTTTTTGGTTTTTTGAGACAGGGTTTCTCTGTATAGCCCTGGCTGTCCTGGAACTCACTCTGTAGACTAGGCTGGCCTCAAACTCAGAAATCCGCCTGCCTCTGCCTCTCGAGTGCTGGGATTAAAAGCGTGGACCACCACTGCCCAGCTTATATGGCCAATTTTTAAGAAGGTTCCATAAGATACTGAGAAGAAAGAATATCCTTTTTGGGGGGTGGGGGGGAAAAAGTTTCTATAGATATCTGTCAAATCCATTTGGTTCATCACATCTGTTAGTTTCATTGTTTTTCTGTTTACTTTATGTTTCAATGAAAACTGAAACCTGTCCACTGATAGGGGTGGGGTGTTGAAGTCCCCAACTATTATTGTGTAGGGTTCAATGTGTGCTTTGAGCTTTAGTAAAGTTTGTTTGACAAATGTGGGCACCCTTAAATTTGGGGCATAGATGTTCAGAATTGAGATGTCATCTTGGTGGATTTTTCCTTTGAGTATAAAGTGTCCTTCCTCATCTTTTTTGATAACTTTTGGTTGAGAGTCTATTTTATTGGGTATTAGAATGGCTTTTTCAGCTAGTTTCTTGGGTTCATTTGCTTGGAAACCTTTTTCTAGCCCTTTTCTGCTGAGGTGTGTTTCCTGTATGTAGAAGAATGATCGATTCTGTTTACATAGTCTGTTAGCCTGTGTCTTTTTATTGGTGAATTGAGTCCATTGACGTTGAGCGATATTAATGACCAATGATTGTTAGTTCCAGTTAGTTTGATGTTGGTTGGGGGTGTTACATATTCAGTAACACCCCCAACCAACAATATGTGTGATTGTCTTCTTTCAGTTTTGCTATGAGTTGATTAATTTCTTATGGTTTGTTTTTTTTTGTTTTTTTTTTTTGGTTTTTTTTGGTTCACTTACCCTCTTTGTGTTGGAATTTTACTTCTGTTATCCTCTGTAGGGCAGGATTAGTTGAAGGATGTTGTTTAAATTTTTGTCATCAAATATCTTGTTTTCTCCATCTATGGTGATTGAGAGTTTTGCTGTGTATAGTAGTCTGGACTGATATCTGTGTTCTCTGTCCAGGATCTTCTGGCTTTTAGCGTTTCTGGTGAGAAGTCTGGTGTAATTCTGATGGGTCTGCCTTTATATGTCACTTGGGCTTTTTCCCTTGCAGCTTTTAATATTTTTTGTATAATTTTGTTCTATATGTGGCAGTTGGATTTTCTTTTCTGGTCTAATCTATTTGGTATTCTGTAAGCTTCTTACACATTTATAGCCATCTCTACTTTTAGGTTAGAGATCTTATCTATGATTTTTGTTGAAGATGTTTTCTGGCCCTTTGAACTGGAAATTTTTACCCTCTTATTCCTGTTATTCTAAGGTTCATAGTGTTCCAGATTTCCTGGATGTTTTGAGTTAGGAACTTGTTACATTTGGCATTGTCTTTGTTTGTATCCTTTTCTCTGTGGTATCTCCTATGCCTGAGATTCTCTCTTCCATCTCTTGCATTCTGTTGGTGATGCTTGTGTCTGCAGTTCCTGTTCTCTTTCCTAGGTTTCTATCTCCAAGTTTGCCTCCATTTGTGTTTTCTTTATTGCTTCTGTTTATATTGGACCATTTTATTGATTTCCTTTGCCATTTCAATTGAATTTTCCTGTATTTCTTTAAGGGATTTATTTGTTTCCTCTTCAAGGGCTTCTACCTTTTTGATTGTGTTCTCCCATATTTCTTTAAGGAAATTATTTATATCCTCTTTAAAGGCCTGATCATCTTCATGAGATGGGATTTGAGGTCAGAGTTTTTTTCTTTTCTTTCTTTTTTAAAGGTTTGTTATTTATATGAGTACACTGTAGCTGTCTTCAGACATACCAGAAGGAGGGCATCATCAGATCCTATTACAGATGGTTGTGAGCCACCGTGTGGTTTCTGGGAATTGAACTCAAGACCTCTAGAAAAGCAATCAGTGCTCTTAATCGCTGAGCCATCTCTCCAGCCTCTTTTTAAAATATTTATTTATTTAACTTATTTATATGAGTACACTGTTAGCTGTCTTCAGTCTCACCTGAAGAGGGCATCAGATCCCATTACAGATGGTGTGTTAGGATAATCCAGGACTTGCTGTAGTAGGAGAGCTGGGTTCAGATGGTGTCATATTCTGTTGATTATGTTCTTACACTTGTCTTTCCACATCTAGTTGTCTCTGGTGTTGGTTGGCCTGAGTGTCCT
The DNA here is from genome assembly GCA_019843965.1 of Rhynchomys soricoides. Taxonomy (NCBI): domain Eukaryota; kingdom Metazoa; phylum Chordata; class Mammalia; order Rodentia; family Muridae; genus Rhynchomys; species Rhynchomys soricoides. The sequence continues at coordinate 8,886,396 of JADRCH010000064.1, read as the reverse complement.
GAGTCAGATTGAACCTCCCAGGAGGCATGTCTCAAGTTTGAGCAGGCCTCCTGGGAGGCAGACAGAGCTGTGGGATAAGGCCCCTGGGCTGCTCTGTGCCTGCTGCTGATGCAGGCGGGAAACAAAAGGAAGATAGAGCTCTAGCTGTGGGGGGTAGAACCCACAACTGCTAGGCTTTTTGGGGTCCTCGAAGGTGGGGGTGTCTTACCTGTGTGTGTTGGGTTAGAGCCTGGGTACTGCTTAGGTGTGGGGCACAGTGGGTTGCTCCATGCCCCCTTCTTTTTTTCTTTTTTTTTTTAATAGTCTGTGAATAGATAACCTGGTGCTTTGGCTCTTAGCATCTTTTTGCCCCCTCTTCTCAGTATTTACTGAGCCTTAGTTTTAGGGATTGTTATAGACATATCAATTGGTGTTGGGCCCATTTGAATTACATTTAAAGGAAGAGACAGTTGTATGTCTGTGTAATCCCTTTTGGGCAGTTTAGAACCCCGTTTCCATCTTGGCAGAGGTAGAGTTTAGAATCTGTTCTATCTTACTTTCTATCTCCTCCTTTTCTCTCTCCCTGTTTCTTCCTGCTCCCCCTACCCCCCAAGTTTTCAACTATGTTACACTGGCTGACTTTGAACTCACCAAGATCATTCACCTCTGACTCCCAAATGACCAGTTTGAAATGGCGTTAATGCTTTGATGAATATTAAATTTTACTGTGCCAAGAGAACTACTTTTTACCTATTAGGCAGCAATCCAAAAGTTTGTCAGCATGCTCTATCTGAGACTTTGTGAAACTAGATAGCATGCATTTACAGTGAGGATGCATCTGACAGTTTTTGAAATGTTGGTGATCCTTTTATCTTTGACCCACAAACCCACTTCTAGGAGTCTATTTTAAAAGCACTTCTGCCATGAGTGTAAAGTGATATGTAGACAGCTACTCATTGTGTCTTCTATAACACAAAAGACTTAAGGTAAGCCATTAGAGGAGAGACGTTGTATACCAGGGATATAATCACCCAGTGTGAGTGTGTGGCTGGGGGATAACAAAATCAGATCTATTGTGTGTTTAATGATATGAAATGAGTCAACCCTAATATAGTATGTGAACAGAAACAAGCTGCCAGTGTAGTATATATATTAGGCAGCTGCTTTTTGTATAAGAAAAATAATTTTGTAAAGCAAACAATTTAAATATTGGTAAACTAGAAAACGTTTAACAAAATGGCTTAATAAACCAAGTAATGAAAATAGTTACCTAAAGGGAAATAAAGTAAGGGAATAAAAAGGTGATAAGGGAAGAAGTTTGACCTTTGAACTCAGCCAGTATTTTACCTCTTCTCACACAAGTTTTTATCAATCTAAAAAGTAAAGCCTAAAAGTAAATGATTTTAGGAAACTTAAAGTTTGCTGAGTTGGTAACTAACATATCATTGTATTTTACTATCAAGTTTGTTATATCAGACTTACTTATCAAAGTATTTTTCAAATAGTACATTTTATTCAATATTTAATAACAATCTGCTCAGTTTAGGATCTCCCCTCCTTGTTTTTATTACCGTCTTTTCCTCTCCCCTCTGTGTGTGTGTGTGTGTGCGCGCACACCTGCTTGCTCATGTGTATGTGGGGGGCGGGGGGTAGGGAGTGGCTCCTACAGTCTAGGCTAGCCTTGAATTCCAGATCCTCCTGCCTGGGTATCTCCTGGTTGCTGGGATTATAGGCATGTGCCATATGCCAGGCTGACTGGACAGGTTTGAAGGGTAGCATGTGGAGAGGGGATCTAGCTTTCTCCTGTCTTCTGACCTCCTTTGTTGTGCACAAGAGTCTTGTCTTCTTTCTTTCATGATAATTTATTCCTTTAAAGAATTTTGTCTTTGATTTCAGTTTGTGCAAATTACATATATTTCATTCTCTTTTGGATTCACTAATCTTGGAAACTTTTCAGAATTATTTTATTTCTACAGAATTCTTGCTCATTTTATTTTCTTTCTGAAATTCTGGTTAAAGACTTGTTCTGTCTTCTTTGCGTATATGTTTATCTCTGGAGTTTTGTTCTACTCCATCGTTTTCAATACTTTTATTTTTAATTATATGTATATGTGTGAGTGTCAGAGTATGGGTTTGTGCACATGAGTGCAGTGTCTGTGGAGACCAGAAGAGGGCATCAGTCCTTTGGAGCTGAGTTACAGAGGGTTGTGAACTGGAGTCAGAGCCTCTGGAAGGGCAAGTAGTATGTGTTCTTAACCAGTGAGACTTGAATATCACCTGTCTACATTACTGAAGTGTTTATTATAGTCATGGAGACAAATAGTGTAAGTCCTTCAGATTAATTTTTCAAATTATTGTTTAGGTAGAAATATCATTAATTTAAAAACCATTCTTTAACTATAAGTTATTTGAAAATATGTTTGTTAACATACCTACTCAAATTGAAAGGAAGGCTGGAACTTGGGAGCCCAGGAACCACACAATTCTGAAGTGGGACAGTGTCCAAATGAAAGGGTATCCTGAGACACAGGAGCCCAGGAAACACATAATTCTGAGGTGGGACAGTGTCCTAATGAAAGGGTATCCTGAGACACAGGAGCCCAGGAAACACACAGCTTTGAGGGTAAGCCTCCTAGGCAGAGGCATTAGCAGCCCCGAGGGAGGCTATCCCTGGCTGAGCTGGAGTGGCGCAGTGTAACAGTTCACTTCACTACTCCTCTTGAGCATTGCAGCTCTCAGGAGGGAATCCCCAGCTGAACTGAGGAGAGCAGGAGCCTCAGTCCTGCTCCAGTCTTTACTTCCTGGTTTCTTTCAATCAGAGTCATACGAGGCAGTAAAAAAGATTTATTGAGAGGGACAAATCCAGAGTTGGCAGCCTCTGCCCCCAGAAGACAACAGTATTGAGAGCAGTATTGAGGGCTTATATAGAGTTTCTTGGGAGAGGGTTGTGGAGGTGGGGGAGGTGGATTTTCAGGATGAGGATTGGTGGGATTTCAAATCCTGAGCTTGGGGGAGCTCAGGGATTCGTGGGTTTCCCTGTTTAGAGATTAATGGAATTTTTTTTTTCTTGTAGGGCGGGGCCTTGTTCGAACCATTAGGGAAGTCCTGAGGGTTGGTGCCTGGCTGCTCGGGCTCCTCAGGCCGGGACCTGGCCACTTTCCTGCCTTGAGAGGCTACACACTTTGCGAAGTTGGCAAAGGGAGTTTCCCAGCTGCCAGAGTCAGTGTGAATAGCCAACAGTTTAATTTCTAAGATGATCTCATTTTGATTATGAAACAGGCTGTATGTTTTAGCTTTTCTTCAATTTATATTATTTTTACCTTATTGTGTATAAGTACTTGGCTTTTGCATGCATTTGTACTTGTACTATGTGTGTGTTGCTGGGAACCAAACCCAGGACCTCTGGGAGAAGAGCCAGTACTTCTAAGCACTGTGCCATCTCTTCAACCCTGTTCTTAATTCTTTCAAAACATGTTTCATTGTTTAGCATATATTACATCTTGATGACTTTGCATTCACACTTAAATTTACATTCTGCTAGTGTGGGGTGACAACTGTCATCAAGTTATTTGACTCTTTAACTCAAGTCTTATTACTGATTTTCTTATTTATTTTTGCTCATTACTCTGTTGATTACTGAGAGAGGAGAACTGAAACCTCCCAACTACTCCACAGCTTTATCTTTCATTTTCAGCTGTGTCTATTTCTAAAATGTCTATGGCGTTAGGTACCTTGTGTGTTAAGATTGCAGGTTCTTAAAGAATTGACCCTTTTATGACTAGACGGTAGCTCTGACTGTCCAGGAGCTCAATCTGTAGACTAGGATGGCCTTGAACTCAAGAGATCCGCCTGCCTCTGCCTTCCTAGCACTGGAATTAAAGGTGTGCTTGATCCCTCCACCCCCTGCTAGACAGTACTTTCTGGTGATAATCCTTGTTGTATAGTCTACTTTGTATGACATTATGGGAAACTACGCTAGTTTTTTGGGAGATTTGTTTGTTTTTCCTTGGGAAGAAGCCTGGTTACTATTTTAGCTTGCTATATCTTCTACTGCATTTTTACTACTTATTTACCTAAGTCCAATGAGACAGAATAACATGATGGAGGTGTATTACAAGTAGATATCAAAGGACCAGGAGATGCTAAGTATTCATTACCAGCCAGCTCCTCGAAACCTAGGAAAGCAGTCCAAGGTAGATGAAGTCTTGTTTGTATGCTGCAGGTAAGGAATTACAGAAAGCAAGCAGCTATCCCGAGTATATAATCCAATGGCAATATTTTCACTGGGCTTAAAACATTGAAGGATATGTTGTTTCCAAGACAACAGGAACAGAGATCTGGATGTTCCAGTCAGCCCCTCATTTCAAGATGTTGCATCCCTAACACAGAGAACTACAAATGAGAAAGAGAGAAGTAAAAAAAATTCTGAATAACTTGTCCTGAATGTATGTATGAATGTATAGTGTATGTGTGCGTGCGCACATGTGCATATGCCTGTGCATGTGTGTAGGGTGATGCTAATGGTATGTAGCTCAGCAGCTAAGCACTTGGGTGGCATGTCTGAGGCCCTGCAGATGTTGGGTGGGCCCCAGCATCTTAGGGAAATAGTATAGGAGCTGGAGAGAGAGCTCAGCAGGGATCACTTGCCACTCTTGCAGTTCTAGCACCCATGTGTTAGCTCACAGCTATCTGTAACTGCAGTTCCAGAGGATCTGATAGCCTCTTCTGGCCTCTGCATGCATTTACACATGTGATGCACATACATACATGCAGGCAAAGTACTCATATACATATAATAAAAATCTTAATTTTTTAAAGTGTGTTTCTGTTGGTATTATGTGAGTCTTTTGATAGAAAGCACATAATTTGTTCAGTTAACAGGTGGAATACAGTGATACCATTAAGTTATTCTACTAGTGATTTTATAGTCATCTTAATGTATCTAAATATACTGTGTTGTTAACAGCCTAACAATACATTTCTCAACATATCCCCCGGCATGGTATGATTGATGAAGTACCGATCACTGATTTATATTTTATACATTAACTCACTTTTTCTCCATGGGTGTCAGAATTTATATGTCTTGACTAGGAATGATCCATCTCTGATCATTCATCTCATGTCACTTGATCAGGTGCATGCCACCAGATCTTAAATCCACATCTCCTTCATAGAAATGAACAAAGTTATGCATGCTAACCATTCTAAAATTATAAACTCTGCATTAATCTTACATTTAGAGGCTAAGACTAGAAAGACTACAAGTGAGTTAGCAAGTCATGCATCTTAGAATCCAGAAAATGAAAACATTTAATTTAAATTTAGATGGGAAATGAACAGAAATACATTTAAAGAGTTGTTTTTGTTATAGAATGCAGAAAAACAAGATTTGTAGCATTAGTAAGTTCTAACTTAAAAAACAAGTAGTTTCTTGTTTGTTTCTGAAATATATTCTGCATTCTTTGTGTTGTGCATTGGGTAAAAAGAAAGTTTGTATTATTTGCTTTATGATTTCTCTAAAGTGACTCCTTCCTTGCCTGTGTGACTTCAAATGACCCCTTAAAAAATAATTAAAAAAAAAAAATCTTGTGTTCCAAATTATTCCCACTCTTCCTAGGATGGTGTGTCTAATAAAGACTTATTTCAGTTAGGCATTGATTATATTTACTGTATGATATGAAATGTCTTGGCTCCTTGGTAGGTTTTGGTATGTTTGCCTATTTTTGTACTGCAAACACCTATGATTTGGGGATGAAATCAAGGGAGAAGTACAAACTTGGGATCTAACCCCACCAAGTTGGGGAGGACGGCAGAGATAAGGCAATGCTGGTTCTTTTGCAAAGAGTCAATTGTCACCTGATTTTAATGAGAGGCTAAAGACATAATGCACAGACTTACCAGCTTCCAGCCAGGTGAGACCTTTTGTGTACATTCCTTATCCTTAAAGCAGTCCTGCCTTGAATTTTCTGATAAATGTGGAACACTTAGCACAGTAACAGGAACACAGCAAGGTGTAACTGCCAGTGTGATACTTCAGTGTTACTGTTTTACAGAAAACAGATTTTTAAAAGGTCATTAGGAGTCATAAACAATAAAGAGGGCTAACGTAGGTCTGTATGGTAGATATGGCTTTAAAGCCAATGCTGGGTTTGCTTTTGTTATTGTTAAATGTTTTTCTGTTTCATTTTGTTTGTTTGTTTTGTGCTGGGAATTGAACTCAGGACCTTTTGGTATGTTCTTACCAGTGAGGTGTGCCCCTTACCATAGTATCTGCCTATTTAAAATCTACTGTCCTATCAGGCAAGATTCAAACCACAAACTTTCCAATCAGAGTATGAGACCATGAGTAACCCAGAATATTCTAGAACTGATATGGGGAAGGTTGTAGGTCCTTGGGCTCTTCCAGAACCAGCTGAGAGGCTCATACAGAAGCTAACAAGTCTTTGACTTGAATAAGACCCCTTTCTTGGGGCCTGCATGGTATTTATTTACTTCAGGAAAGAATTTGAATGTCTTTGAAGGGCCTGCTTCCTTTTTCTGGACATAGCCACTCTTATAATTTTTTGTTATTCATCATTAGACTTTTCTTCTAGTTTTATTATTAGTTCTGTGTGCTTTCTTGAATTTTCATTTTGATTCAGCTGATTTCTTTGTTTCATAATTTATGTTCATTTTGCTGCTGTCTAGCTGTCTTTTATTGAATGTGGCACCCAAGAGCTTATTGCTACTGTAGATACTTAGGCTGTTATAAAGGAAGGCTTTTTATGTAACATGCTACTGGCATTCTTAGAACATGTCTCTAGATAGTAAAGTATGAGATTCTATATGATTTTTAATTGTGGATCACAGATATGTGCTTTGTACATTTACTCAACAAATGTTTATTGAACATCATGTTGCCAGGCCCATTCGTTGGGTGCTTTGGACCATCGGTGAAGTTAAGAAACCAAACATGTCTGTCTTAATGGAATTTATATTGTGCTTAGGATAGCCAGGCACTAAGTAGACAGCATAAGTAGATAACATAGGAAGGAGATAAGAGACAGGGAAAAGGAGAAAGGATGGAGCAGGTAAAAGGGTCAGATGTGCAGGAAGATGGGTGTCCTCACATGTCACCCTCAAAAGCAGCGGGACCCAGGACAAGGGAGCTGACTTTATTCAGAGCATTAAACGGGTTATACTGTGAGGGTTAAGAAGGGCATGAGTAAAGTCCTCAAGGTTAAGCTGTGTACAACCACAAGGACAAGCCACACGTGGCAAAAGCATGCTGTGCATAGAGGCGTATAAAGATAGTTTAAACATTCAATTGAACACCGACACAAGCAACAGTGAGTACTCTGAAGCAAACCCACTCCTATCTGTCACACCTGGGAGGAGCATGAAAACACAGTCCAAAAAAAGGGTTTGTTTGTTTTGTTTTGTTTTTTAACTGTTTCACTTTGAAAACAATTATAGACTCACAGGACATCACAGTATTATATTTTTATGTAGTGATTATATCTTCCATAACCGTAATATGAAGAAGCCAGCTAGGTCTACATGTCTGGTTCCAGAACATAGAAAGATTCTCACAATATCAAAATGGAAAAAAAAAAAAGATAAGACAAATGTCTTGCCTCAGGTAGAGCATGCTAGAACAGAGACAGAGTTTAACTGTGTTACTTACATGGGCCACCTGCAGTGACTGCACTGCTGAAGGAAATGCCTAGCAGTCTGGGAGGGCCTTGAACACCTCCTTAACAACCTTTAACTACCTACCTAAGTTTGGGCTATTATGTATTAATCATATGTTTACTTAAGGGCTTCCCTTCTTAGTTTTAGCAGAATAATTTTTTGATTACCTGTATTTTTCTTTCTTTCTTTTTTTTTTTTTTTTTTGAGACTGGGTCTCCCTATATAGTTCTGACTAGTCTGGAACTAACTGTAAATCAGGCTGGCCTTGAACTCATACAGATCTGCCTGCCTATTACTGGGATTACAGACTAGTGCCACCACACCCAACAATTTATATTTCTGAAAACAAAGTTGGAAGTATTATTTTTATTTTGATCTTTGAATTTGTTTGTTGCCTGAGAAGTTTTTCTTACTCTTGAGTTCACAAATAATTCTCCGTTGCTATGAGAATGTACTGTTAGGTTTCTCTGGTTATTTAACAAACAAACAAATTCAAACTAACAGATAGATATTCAACTTCAAAAAGAAAAATACTTGCTGTGTGTGATGGCACTCAGGAGGCTGAGGGAGGAGGATAGGGGATGATGTATCCATGTATATTTGGCCCACAGTTTAATAGATTTCAGTTCATGCTGGATTGTCCTTTTGCCATGCACCTGTGGTAAGACAGCATCATGATAGGAATATGTAGCAGAACACAAATCACTCATCGGTTTCATCAGCAAGTAGGAACACACCCCTCGTGGGTCTGTGACCTCACTAGGCCCTATCATGCAGTCTTACCACTTGGTAGTTGTACTTTGGGGATTCGGCTTTTAACATGGGTGTCTTGGGGGCCATTAGCTGTCCAACTATGGCAGATATTTATTACTATACTTTTATCGGTGGATGTGGAGGTGCTTGTGCCAAATGTGCATGCGGAAGTCGGAGGATAACTTGGAGAAGTCAGTTCTTTCCACCCCTGTGTTCATCCCACAGATAAAACTCAGGTGGTCACGGTGATGAGCATCTCTATCCACTGAGCTGTCTCACCAGCCAAATTCTAAAGTTGATGTTTTGCCCTAAGACAGGGTCTCAGTATGTAGCCCTTGGCTGTCCTGAAAGTTACTTTGTATGTAGACCAGGTTGTCTGTCAGAGATCCACCTGCCTCTGCCTACTGGGATAAAGCCTGGCCAATTTTAAAATGTTTAATCTACTCAGATAATTTTAGGGGGTCAGGTAAAGAAGGAATTTAATCATGTCCTCTTTCCTGAATGATAATTAGTAGCCACCCCAGCAACTTGAAGAGTTCATCTGTTTTCTGCTAGTTTCTAGTTCTACATTGATTTTACATACATGTTTCTAGTATGCATATTCAGTTCTGTTTTTGCTTATTCTTACAAAAATACCGTATTTACCTATGGCTTAGTGGTTAAGTGTCATTATTTAATAGACATAATCTGCCATCAAAATGCTAGTAAAAATTAGAAACAACCTTGGTTGTATTGTATTGACATGTTTTCTTCATTATTTAGAGTTTTTGTTTGTTTTATAGTACAACATTTTTCTCAGCAGTGATCTCTTTTATCTCGTAAAATTTATCTTTAAGTGCTCAATAGTTATTTATTATAAAATAATTATTCTTTAATTTAAATTTATATCATTTTCTCCCTTCCCTTCCCTCCCTCCAATCTCTCCCAAGTATCCCTCCCATACTCCCTCTTGAAATCATGGCCTCTTTTTCTTTGGTATATATTATGCCTAAATATGAAATATATGAATAAACCTGCTCAGTCTATTTAGTGTTTGTTTCTTGTATGTATATGATTTCAGGGCTGACCACTTGGAATTAGATAACCAATTAAGGGGATTCATCCCCAGGGAAAGTCTATTTGTTCTCCCTCAGCATTCCTTAGTCCCCTGCATTTCTTTGTCTGTGGGTGTGGCCCTGTGTCACCCCGCTTCTCTGTTAGCAAGTCTGCTAAGGCTGTACTACTCAGGCTCTTGTTGAGACAGTCATATTATTGTGCGTTGTCATTTCCAGCAGGACTGTTCTCACAGCAAATTTTCTGGTCCTTTGGCTCATACGGTCTTTTTCTTTGGCCCCCTCTACCCTGAGTCTTGGCTGGGCACCCTATGATCACTTTTTTCTCTGAAATTTTTAACCAGTTGTGGTTTTCTGTAATGCTCCCCCAGCTGTTATTAAGAGTTTCTTGGATGAGGGGTAGGAGCTACATTCATCTGAGGTGTTAGGATAAATGCTTACAGTGTAGTTTGGAATTATGCTAGTTTAGTAAAGTGGTGGTGGCGGGATCTCCTCTAAAGTCCGTGGCCTCACCTAACTAACCCTAGGCAGTTGGCTAGGTTTCTAGTATCTGGCACGATTTTCCTCCTGTTGAGTAGGTCTTAGTTCAGTTGGAAAGCTTGGTTTTCACCAAGATGCATGCCACTATTGCACTCTTAAGGTTATCATGGTTCATAGGGGTTAGAACTGGGTAAGACGGTTGGCGGCTTCTCTCCCTCAGAAGCTTCCATAGCTCCTGCCAGTGTTAGGAAACCAAGCTCTCGGTATGAGGCTTTCAAGTCAGATGCAGCTCAGTTCTTCCATGTCTTGTGTCTGAAGTGCATGATGTCTTCAGCAATAAGGACTGACCTTCTTCAATCTCTGTAAGACAACCAAGGGCAACACCAATAACATATTGTTTGGGAAGTCTCTTGGACGCCCCTGCCCAATAACTGGAAAGGGGATTCTCATGCCTGGTATTAGAGCTTTTGTTGAATAATCATTGGCTCTTGTGGAGGAACATAGTCCAAGTGGTTTAAAAAAAAAAAAACAAAAAACAACAACAAACAAAACAAAAAAAATACTTAAATTTTTTATTTGTTTCAGTATTGAGTATCAGATTTTAGATTGTCACATGTGAGATCTCAGATGGATTTTTAAAATATTTTTTAAAGTGTGTGTGTGTGTGTGTGTGTTCCCTACATGTGTGTCTGCACACCATTTATGTGAAGTGCCCACTAAGCCCAGGAAAGAGCATTGGATGGATGCCTTGGAACTGGTGTTACAGATGGTTGTGAGTTGCCATGTGGGTGATAGAAATCGAACCTAGGACCCTTGGAAAAGCAGCCAGTGTTTTTAGCTGCTGAACCAGGATTTTTTTAAAAATTTTTATTATTTGAATATACACAGATAAAATTGACCTGTGGATTTCTTTGTGTTTGTTCTTATGCATTTCACTTTTAAAATAGATTTGTATCAGTCACTTTCCTCATTGCTATGACAAAATACCAGATAGAAGGGGGAAGAAGTATTAGTCTCATGGTTTCAGATGTCCTTTGCTCCGTTGATTCTGGGCCCACAGTAACACAGGAAGCATTTAGAAGAGACTGTTCTCTTCATGTGGACAGAAAGTAGTAGAGGGTCTGGGGACCAAATATGGTTTTCAAGACATGTCTCTACTCACCTGTCTCCTTTACTAGCCCTTGCTCCTACAATTTCCAAAGCCCCAAAATAGTGCAGCCAACTAAGCCTGCAGGGCCATTTCACGTTCAGACATGAGCATCTGTGAACCTTGTTGGAGTTTTCATTATGATACTAGATCAGTGCTTTCTTTGCATGTATTTTATGTATGGCTGAGAAAGAACTTTTTCCCATAGAAACAGTTTGCATCTATTCAAGAAAAACGCAAAATAATACTTCTTAATAGCTTGAGGAGCCTTTAAAGAGAGATGATTATAATTCCTCCAGAAATTCTGATTCTGAAGGCCTGGAGAGATCCAGAGTCCCTTGATCTATTGAAAACATGGGACATTGGGTGCATGGTGTCCCGTCAAGACCTAATCTCAAATACACAAAGAACACAAAACTACTTAAGTTTGAAAAACACTGATAGAGAGGTTGCTGATCAGTAAGAAAGGGTTTGTACAATATTTAGTGTACCTAGTATATACAAAATGCAAAACACATACATATACACACAAATTCCTTATGAATTTAGAAGGATATGAACTTTAAAAGATTAGAAACTAAAACCCCAACCTGTTACAGTGTAAATGAGATTTGGAGTCCTCAGTATGTTAAATGCCGAATTCAATTTTGTCTTTCCCAGTTGGAGTCATTCGATGCCCAGTTTGCAGTCAAGAGTGTGCTGAGAGACACATCATAGACAACTTTTTTGTGAAAGACACCACTGAGGTTCCTAGTAGTACAGTAGAAAAGTCTAATCAGGTAAGTGTAAATTCAAGCCTTCACTACCCATGATGAAGCAGCTTAAATGCCGAAGGAATTTATATAAATAGCCAAACTTCAGAACGTTAATATACAAAGTTACATCATTTTGAAGTGTATGAATGATAGTGAATAGTTGAACTTAGGAATGAAACAGTGCCAATGTAGAAGCCTTTTTATCATTGTATTTCTATATGCTAGAAAGAAACATTATGCCATATTTAATATTTCTTTGTACTGAGTTACTAGGTGTTGAAATTGTTACTTTAGACTCCTTTTTGAGTCTAAAGATTTATCTTTATGTGTATTGGTGCTTGGCCTGCATTCTTATAAGTCTACTGTGTGTGCAATGCTTGTGGAGGCCAAAAGAGGGCCTCATAGCCCCTGGAACTGGAGGTAAAGACAGTAGTGAGTCCCTTGAGGTGTTGGGAACCTAACCCAGGTCCTCTGTAAGAGCTACAAGTGTGCTTTTAGCCAGTGAGCCATCTCTCCAGCCCCAGACTCCTTTTGTAAACTGCTTAATTGCTGAAATGACATACATCATGTTTTTGATCAGTAAGATTTCTACATTTTAACAATAATTTTTAGTGTTTGCACGTATCTACGTACTTGATTACTATAATAAAATCAGAGGACAACTCGGTGAAGTTGGTTTTCTCCTTCCATTTTTCTGTGTATTCTGGGAATTGATCTTAGGTCATTAGGCTTGCATTGTCAGGTAGGAAACAGCCTTACCTTCTGAACTGTCTCAGCCCCAGGGTGAGACATGTTTAAGAAGGTGTGCTTGTTCATGGTGTTGCTCTGAAAGCTTTGTTTAGTAGCATTGTCCAAGGTGCTGGATTCAGTACTTGGCAATATCTTTTGTTTTTCACTCTTTCAAGCCTAAATGTAGATACTTTATCCCTAGGGAGAATCTGAGGTTTTCTATCATGGGATGGCCCTGCTAAGGTGAATTCTCTTGCACATGCCAAGAATGGAAAGTTTGTGTGCATACAACTTTTGGTTCATTGTCTCATAGACAGTTCCTTTTCTTTATAACAGAAGATCTGGGAAAGAGCTAAGTCTAGGTAGAAAATGGTTGTTAATTTGGTCTTTTGTGTAACTGGTGTCTGTGCTTTCTTCCCACTTCTTTCATTTTCAGCTTGTTTGTTCCAGTGGGAAGTGGGGTTGTGTTACCTATAAAAGAACTTAGTTAATACTAATTAAAATTCGGTTGTTTTAGCAGTGTCCACATTGCTCCCCAAAGGCCAACTAGGGCTTGCTTCAGGGGATAAACTATTTCCTTGTGAAGCCAGCTTTAAATAATGGAATTGGCTATGGATTTACCTCAGGTGTAGTATACATTGTGCAGGAGACTCTGGGCTCATTGGCCTTTTATAGGGGTGATAATCTAGAAACTGATTGTGGAGACTGCAGTGTGACTGGTCCTTTCTCTAGGCCTCTCAGTGGTGCTTATTTCCTGCATTGCTAATTTGTTTTTTGTTTTGTTTTTCTTTTATTTTGTTGCTGCTGCTCTGTTGTTGTTTTGCAATAGGCTCTTGCAATGCAGCCCAGGGTGGCCTTGAACTCACAGTCCTCTTACTTTTCTCCCAGGGTGACAGGTATTACTGTATCTTGCTTCTACTTTGCATCTTATATTTTGTTTCATTTAGCAGAGATCTGGAGCAGTGCCTGTGAGCCATTCCTCATGCCTTTTTGTAGCCTTCAGTGGAAGATTAGAAATTTAAGTGGCATCCTTATAGACATGACAGTTGAACTTAAGGATATCCCTAGATGTAACATAAACCTGCAGACTCACAGTAAGAGAAGCGGCCTGCAACTGGGATCCTGAGTGGCAGGGGGAAAGCAAAGAGGATTGGCAGATACAAGTGACCCGAGCACTAGTGAGCACTTCTCAGCAGGGTGAGAAAGGGTGAAGACGATGGCGCCTAAGAAAGGCAGATTTTTCATTTCTGGAAATACCAGATATTTGGAAATTTGGCAACTTCTGAGTTATGTGCTTTTTGTTTGTTTGTTTTCCAACTACAAAGATAGTTTAGTATTGCCGCTGTCTTCACTGTTCCACCAGCTATATACGTCTACGAGATGCTTCTCCTCCCATACCAGTGCCCTCTCCCAGCTTGCTTTACTTGTAAATCTCCCATTCTGCTCCCTTCCCCACTTCCGCTGACCCCCATACTAATTACCTGGTGTAGGAAGGAGTGCTTTCAACTTCTCCAAGCTGTTCTTTGCATTGCAGTAATAGTGCTTCTAAGAATGCAAGTCTGCGCATGCCTTTCTTACTTCATCCTTCTCTTCAGACAAAGTCCAGCATTGTCAAGTGGCCTTACTCGATCTTACCCTTGCCTGTCTTGCCACCAGCTCCTTCTCTACCAGTCTTCCCCTTGATTTCTGTAGGAAAGTGCTGCTGGCTTGCTTCCAGTTCTTTAAAGCAGCCATGCTCTGTTGTTTTTGGTGGTGGTGGTGGTGGTGGTGCTATTCTCTGACTAGATGATTTTCATCTGGTAGCTTTCATAGCTTGGTGCTGACGAAGTCCTTTTAGGAAAAGCTTGCTTCTGTGTCTCCATTCAAAAGCACTGACAACTTTTTGTACATTTATTTTATTGACTCTTCATAATAGAAGTGATCATTGCAATAATGTGCCTTTCCCATTTAATCTTAAGAACTTAATAACTATATATCCTTGGGGCTGGAGAGATGTCTCAGTGGTTGAGAACACTTAACTGCTCTTCTGAAGGTTCTGGTTCAATTCCCAGCACCCACGTGGCAGCTCACACCTATCTGATGCCATTCTCTGGTGTGCAGACATACATGCAAATCGCCCATACACATAAAATACATAAATAAATAATCTTTAAAATTTGTATCATTACCTTCAATTGAATGATGAGTTCTGTATCCTGTTGAAGACTATTGTTATAGTTAAGATTTCTAGATGAAATACCACGACCCACAGTAACTTGGGAAGGGGAAGGTTTATTTCAGCTTGAAATTCTACATCACTGTTCATTATCAAAGGAAGTCATAGCAGAAACTCAAAGTTGGATCCCGGAGGCAAGAACTGAAGCAGAGGCCATGAAGGAATGCTGCATGGGTTGTTCAGCTTGCTTATGTCACCCAAAGCCACCTACCCAGAGATTTCACTGCCCAGAGTCAGTTGGGTCCTCCTGCATTAATCCTTAACACCCGAAGACTTGTCTACATGCCAGTCCCTTTTCTTTCCTCCTCCTTTTTTCTTTCATGTTGTACTTTATGTGTATGGGCTACTAGCCCACATGCTTATCCATGAACCATGTGCATGCAGTGCCCACTCAGGCCAGAAGAGGGCCCTGGATCCTCGAGAGCTACAGACAACGCTAAATTTCTACATGGGTGCCATAAACTGAACCTAGGTCAAGAGCAGCCAGCATTCCCAACCACTGAAATATCTTTCCAGATCCTCAATAGCTTAATCTTATGCAGGCGTTTTCTTCCTAGGCTAGAGAGATGACTTAGTGGTTAAGAACACTGTTTGCTTTTCCAGAAGGCTTTGATTCAGTTTCCAGCATCCACATGGTGGCTCACAACCATTTGGGACTCCTCTAGTTCCCGAGGATCAGACACTATCTTCTGGATTCCACAGGCACTGCACACATGTACCACAGACATCCTTGCAGGCAAAATACCCATACACATAAAAATAAAATAAAGGACTTAAAATAATCTCTGTTTCCAGATGTCTCTAGATTTTTTTCAAGACAACAAAAACCATCCAGGTAATACCCATTTAGCTAATTAGTAGGATAACTTGAATTTTCACTTGTCCTTCCATCTAAGAGGATTGTAAGCACTGTAAGGACAGAGACTTATGTATAGTTCTCCTTATCATTGTATGCCCAGTACTTAGCCTCACGCTTGGAATGACTAGTGTACTGAATTAGGGAGAAAAAACATACTTACAGTTAATTTTCTAATATTTATTTTTGTTTTATTTGTAAGTGCTTTTGCCAACATGTATGCATGCATATATACCACAAGCATTCCTGGTGTCTTCAGAGGCCAGAAAAGAGCATAGCATTCACTATAATTGGGGTTACAGATGGTCATCAGCTGCCATTTGGATGTGAGGACCTGAATCCAGCATTCTATATGAGAGCAGCCAGTGCTCATAACTGCTGAGCCATTTCTCCAGTTCTTTTCTAAGATTTAATTTATTTTTGTTTTGTTTATTTTTATTTTGTATGTATGAGTGTTTGTATGTATGTATGTATATATGTACATCATGTATATTTCTGGTGCTCCCAGAAGCCAGAAGAGGATGTCAGATCTCTTGAAACTGGAGTTACAGATGGCTGGGAACCTAATGCAGATCATCTGTAAGAACAACTTACACTCTTAACACTGGAGCCATCTCTTAAACCACTTGAAATGATTTTTACATATATCATTTGCCTAGTGCCTGGAATGTCTAGTATATCAATCTAAGGAGAAAAAATGTGCTTAAATAATCTTTGTCCAGTCTAGAATTGCACACCTTTTATCCTAGAAGCAGAAACAGTCAGGTATCTTATGAGTTAAAGTCTAGCCTGGTCTAAATGGTGAGTCCCAGGCTAGCCAGGGATACATATTAAGACATTGTCTAAAAAAGACAATTCTTATGGATAATATATTCATTTTATATACATATAGTTTAATGTCTATTAATAATTTTAACTTAGGATAATATAAGAAAACTGGTAGTCTGTTTGGTTAGTATTTCATTCTTTTTGATTTTTTTCAACGATTTATGTGACCAGATTCTTTTATTGTTAGGTATGTACAAGCTGTGAAGACAATGCAGAAGCTAATGGGTTTTGTGTAGAGTGTGTTGAATGGCTCTGCAAGACATGTATTAGAGCTCACCAGAGGGTGAAGTTCACAAAAGACCACACAGTCAGGCAGAAAGAAGAAGTATCTCCAGGTAATGAATCAGGTTTTTCCGCACTTCTCTGTTTTTCTATCTGCAACTGTATTTTTACATTTCCTATACTTACTTATTTTGATACAGCTATAAATAGTTCATGTATTTTAAAATATACTTTTTAAATCAAAGAAGCCATCATTCTATTTGAAATCGTACTTAGAGGTATTATAAGTAGAGACTGTATATTGAATCTTGCTTTAATTTATATTCCCAGCTCTCCTGCTTCTGTAAATTCAATTTGGTGTAATCAGAAGGGAAACAAAACAAAATAAAACTTTGCTTTTGTAAGTCTCACTGAAGAAGAATGAAGACCATTACCTAAATTCTTTGGCTGAATTATGCAAACTTTATTATCTCTCAGACAGGGCTTATCTCCCTAAAGTGGAGTTTGAGAAAATCGCACTCAACGCAGGAGGAGGTGAGGCTTCTATACTCCAGAGAAACCTACAAGACTAGGGTGTTTTCAAGGGTTGGGGATTTCTAGAGGAATTTTGGTTATATTAGGAATTTGACTGAACATTTCAAAATGATTTGACAGACATCTTAACTTATCAGTTAAAGGTTAAAGCACTGTCAACTTGGATTGTGCAGCAAACAGAACAGAACTTGTTCTGACTTCATAACAAAATGGCTTCCCTCCTTAAGACTGAGCAGGCGGGTCCATCACAAGTGTTCATAACTAACGAGCAGGCTCTCCAGCCCTGCTTGATGTTTTAAAAGTTCCCACGTGTCACTGGTTTTTTCCTTAAGACTTGCTTTTCTCCTGTTGGTCCTTGAGTCAGTCAGTATATGTATGTACTTCCTTTGTACTCTAAATGTTGCTAAGTACCAGAAATGAAAATGCCAGACGCCTCTTGTACGTACTGCAGGAGTAGCTCAAGAGTGCCCACCTCAGATTTAGGGATTTAAACTGGAGGCCAGGTAACTCCGATTGGACGAGCTCTAGCTATAGAAATTGAAGACTTGCTGGGTAGCATCAGT
This sequence comes from Rhynchomys soricoides, assembly GCA_019843965.1. Classification (NCBI taxonomy): domain Eukaryota; kingdom Metazoa; phylum Chordata; class Mammalia; order Rodentia; family Muridae; genus Rhynchomys; species Rhynchomys soricoides. The sequence goes on along the minus strand of JADRCH010000064.1, from coordinate 8,868,606 downwards.
GCTTCATTTGAAGTACAGACCGTGAAACTTTCTCCATAGGGTCTTGGCATTCAGGATATTGGTATAGAAAATTGGACATGTATAGGGTTGGGTTAGTTGGGCAGGCATTGTAGAAATAGAACAGCATAAGAACTTCATGTAAAGGCATGTTGAACTGTTTTTGGATTTTGACTGGCTAATGGAGGTACAAAGTGTTGGTTAATAGGGTGACTATTGGCTATAACTGATAAAAGGATTAGTCATATAGCCATGATAGTGAATTAAGAGTAATTAGAATGGGATTGGTGGGTTGGTAATTATAGAAACAGAATAGTAATAATGAGAATGCTGTAGTGTGGCTGTGGGTGGGTAGTTAGAATGAAGCTTCCGTCTCTGGCTTGTCTTTGGCTTCACATGCCTGTAGTCCCAGCAGTTGGGAGGAAGAGGCAGAGTGGATCAGCCCATTGTCTAGGTTACAGCCATTCATAATCCACTCACCTTAGTGCTTAGCTCAACATCTGAGGACCAAACAGGGGCTTCTGGGGAGGTGGAGGGAACGTTTCACATCCAAACTGTAACAACTACCAAAATTTCTATGGTTATTTTTTCTTTTTTCATTATGAGTTTTATAAATTTTTACCATTATCTTTTTAACTTATAGGGTTAGTTTGGTTTGATTTGTGACTATAGAAATAGCTCTTTGAATATACTTACCCAATTATTTATATCATTAACTTTTAGTCTATCAGTCTTGTTTCTTTTCAATTACCTAAATTTTATTTTAAATTTCTATTGCTAGAGATGGGTGCGGTGGTGCACACCTTTAATCCTAGCACTCGGGAGGCAGAAGCTGGATCTCTGGGAGTTTGAGGCTAGCCTGACCTACATATAAAGTTCTATGACAACCAGAGCTGCGTAATTGAGAGAGACCTGTCTCAAAGAAACAACGAAGGGATTTGTTTTGTTTTGTTTTTTGTTTTGTTTTTTTAATTACTAGGACAGGTGAGCTACTGCTTGATGTGCTTTAGGATAAGAGTTTAAAGTTTAAATTATAGTTTGTCACTTTTAGTTGGTTTTAAGATGTCCTGCTCTTGAAGAGTTTGGGCTTTTGTTTTTACTTGCTCTCTACATTGTAGTTCAATGAATGACTGATTTATTATTCAATGTAAATTGCTGCATAGTGTGATTATTATGAACTCAAGAATTGATTATAGTGAAGAATCATCTCGAGCTTCTGATCCTCCTTGCCTTCACCTCTCAGGTGCTGGGTGGGTTGTGGCCTGTGTTAGCATGCCCTACTTAGGAGGTGATAGGATTGAACCCGTGTCTGCAAGGCAAACACTCGACCAGCAAGGCTATCCCCCAGCACCTGCAAGAATTCTTTAAAGAAAAGAAGGAAAAATTTCCCAGTTCTTTGCTTTTACTACTTTTTATTGTCAACTTTTCATTAACTTGTGGTAAGATAAGTCTATTAACTCAGTTTTCCTTTCTGGTTACCTCTAAGGTTTTTCTAAAAATTTAAAATCATATAAATATTTTAGTTGTCTCTAGTATTTAAATTTAGTAAAGATTGCTTATTATGGGGGAAAAAACTATTTTTTTTTTTTAAATAGAAGCCATAAACTCTACCTGAAAATGTAGGTTTATGCATTTTTTGTTTTTTTTCAAAGAAAGGAGTCTATTTAAACAAAGATTCATTTTAGAGCTGGTAATGTAGCTTAATGATAGAATGCTTAACAAGTCCTTGAGTTCAATTCCTAGTATCACAAATAATAAACAAGCCTCATCTTTTTTGATGTTGTTTTGTTTTATTTGAGACACTGTTTCTTTGGATCCCTGGCTCTCCTGGAACTTACTCTGTATATCAGGCTGGTCTTGAACTCAGAGATCTGCCTACCCTTGTCTTCCAAGTATGGGGATTAACATGCACCACCACCACTGCCCAGCAACAAATGTCATCTTAATAATAATAATAATAATTTTCATAATAAATATCATCATAATAATAATATATTTTTTAAATTGTGAATGTATAAATGCCTGCTTTCGTGCCTGCGTGATTCTCACCCATGCAGTGTCTACCGAGGTCAGAAGAAAATGTCTAAACTAGAGCAATGGGCAGTTTTGAGCCACCTGATGTGGGTGCTGGGAACCCAACTGAGTGATGTCTTTTGTAAGAGCAATAAGTGATCTTGACTGCTGAGGCATCTCTCCAGCCTCTCAAAAGGACAAAATAGGCCAAAAAATACTAACAAAATATCGACACATGGAATTTAGTAAAGTTCTTGCTTTATAAGCATAAGGACCTGAGTTTAGTCACTAATATCCACATTAAAAAGCCTAGCCTGATGACTCTTGATTGTAGTCTGGGCGAGTGATAGAGCCTCAGGGAATGGGGATACAGACATATGCCAATTCTTGAGGCTTATTGGACAGACAGCCTCACTTGTTAAGACAGCTCTAGGTTCTAATGAGAGACTCCATCTCAAAAACAGTTGGGTGGCGTCTAAGAAACGACACCTGAGGTTTATCTATACACCCATGCTCACATGTACACATGCACTGCACAAATATGTACCTAAACACACATAGTTTAGAATATATGAACTAAAAAAAATTAGACATCAAAGTACTCTCCTCATATAATCTAGTCAATACAAGAAGTACAAGTAAACAGAAAATATATAAGAAAATGTTCAGCAGCCTAAGTCATCAGGAAAATGTAAATAAAATTACATTTATATTTTATCTCATTGCAGTCAGAATGGCTATAATTTTTAAAAAAGATCTGACAAGGATAGAGGGAGAAAAAAAACACAGTACTGATGGGAGTATAAATTCGTTCAGTCTCCTCATAAACTAAACATAGCTGGGGCTGTCCTCAGTGTGAAAACATTTGCTTAGCTTATATAAAGGTCTAGGTTGGATTCCTAGTACTGAGGAGAGGAGATTCACCAACAAGCTATCTCCTAAGAAGTACGTCAGTATATAACAGATGTGATGCTCAACTATGACCCTGTCCATGAGAGCCAGTTTATGGAACCAGCCCAGGACAGTCCACAACTTCTTAAGAAAATTATTTTATTATGTATATAGGAGTATTTTGCATGGTGTCTGTCAGTGTACCACCACATTAGAGCCTGGGACATGGGGAGACCATTAAGAGGACGTCGGTATCCGTGGAACTGGAGTTAGGATTGTGTACTGCACATGGGTACTAGGATGGAACTGAGATACTCGGGAGGATCAGCAAGTGCTTCTTATTTCCAGTCTCCATCCACATATCTTGATCCTCCTGTCTCGTATTTGGGATAGAAAACATTCAGTTAGTTAATACTCATACGGGCTATCTTAAGACTTTTTAATTATATAATTTTTTTTGCCATTATATATCTGTTTATATTATTTCTTAATTAAAGTAAAAAAAAAATCTTACCCATTTTCCTTAAGAAATGCTTGAGAAGTGTTTTGTGAGACTTTTTAACAGTTTAATTTATTCTGTGTGTATATATTGTGGGAGACTGTCAAGTTCCAGCCTCAGCTTGAGAGAGGAACCTGAGGAAGGAACGAATGGGAGCAGTGGAAGAATGACTCAGAATCAGTGATGGATGCAAGCTGACAGCTCTGTGATCTGCTCTCTTACAGAACAAAGCCCAGTCTTTCACTTTCTTAGAAATTGCATACCTGTTTAATCATTTACCTCAGGTTCCTTTTTGATCATTCCACAAATCAGCATTTTATGACCTTAGCCCTTTGACTCTTAGAAACTGAAATACAGAGCACATTTGAGGCAAATGAACCAGACAGCAAGTACGTTTTTTTAACATCACAAGTCCTATGCAGTTCACTGGGCACAGCACTTGCGTTTGACAAGTCTAGTAATAATGGCTACTTTTATGTGAGAAAGTTAGCTTTAAGCATAATATTTGTTTTTTGTTTTTTGTTTTTTTCTTTTTTCAATTTAGTGAGCTCTTGTCTGTGCCCATGCAAGCAGTATTGCAGCTCACTTTTATAATTCTCAGCTACCTCAATATATTCTTTTAATCTTCGGATATTTTCTTTTTGGATATTTTCTTTTTCGTCTCAGTAACTTCAACGCTTATTATTGGAAAGTATTAAGCGATCCAAGAAAGTAGGAATATCATTAAGCCATCATCTTTTTTCTTGATACCAGACTTTTTATCTGTCCCCAACCTCTATTTGGATTGTACATTCTAGGGAGTAGAATATCTGGATCATATTTCGTTGTTGATGGCTTCGGTGGAGGAGACCACCATTTTACACTAATATTATATAATCTGAGCCTTGTTTTGTAACTATTCCTTTCTCTTTTGTGATCTAGGGGCTTTCCTCTGTTGATCAAATCATGCCTCCTTTAATATTTTTCTGACTATGCAAACTCATTAATGTAGCTCCCTCTGTTCTTTCAGGCCCCTCATACAATTCCTACTGCATCCTTATATTTTGAATAGTTAAGTCATCCTGTAAAGAACAGCTCTTACAATAATTTATATATACTCATGTTTTCAAAATTCTTTCCAACAGCCTTAAGGGCTGTCCTGAAGGTCACAGCATCATTTCTGCTGAGACATGTGCTTCCCAGAATCATGCTGTTTCTGATTAACTGTGGCAGAGAGAACAATCCTCGAAGGAAGGACATGAAGTATATGTACATGCAAACAAGCCTTATAACTCAGCAGCCATCAGCACTTGAAGAGGCCATCCCAGACCCAGCAGGAGACATCTTGTGGAGTTAGTTCTCCTTCCACCATGTGGGTCCTGGGGATTGAACTTAAGTTCATCAGGTTTGGAGGCAGATGCCTTTAGCTACCAGCTTTGAAAATATTTAATATTTCAAAATCTGTAATGCAGTAGTAATTAAGTGCATAGATGAAAGAAAGGTAGTTCTTTTATATCAGTGGAATTGAATACAAATGGACCTCTAATGATTTACTATTCAATTATAGTAATTTTCTTTCTGCTTTCTGTTTTTGCAGAGGCAGTTGGTGTGACCAGTCAGCGACCAGTGTTTTGTCCGTTCCATAAAAAGGAGCAGTTGAAACTTTACTGTGAAACGTGTGATAAACTGACATGTCGAGACTGCCAGCTTCTGGAACACAAAGAGCACAGGTACCAGCATTCTTTGTTATATTCAGATCTGCAGCATGTCTTTTATGTGGCTTACAGACTGATACTGATTCAGCTAAATGGCAATTTCTATGGGTTTTTTTGTTTGGTCAGAAGTATCCTGGCTTACACAGGAGTTTCTCAATTTCAGGGGGCTTTTGGGCTTTTTGTTTGTTTGTTTGTTTGTTTATATTTTGGTCTGGACAGTACATTGAAGGAATGCTATACATTGTGTAGTGTTTAGCAGTGCACTCCTCTGCCCTCATAAATAACAGCTAAAAACAATTTTAAAATATTTAAGACATTACCTATGGGCCAAAATTAGTCCACATTGAGAGTCAATTTCTTACAATGCTGTTTTTTAAAATAACAAGATATTAGTTGCTAGTGTCAAAAAATGAGGATGTTGTGGTCCAGAAGTCGCCCCACAAACCACATGAACATCAATATCAGTCAGACAGAGATAGTTTATTGAGTGTTTGCCCTAGGACTGATTGATCTGGGCTGCAAACCAGACTTGGGAACTGATTTCAACCCCAAACCAGGATCCTGCAGAGCTTTTAAGCCTGAAATCCACAAACATCTGTGCCAAGTTGTTCCACCAATCAGGACTTAGGGATTGGGGACTTCCTTAGGAACATGTCCTTGTTGTACACTTATCCTGCTCCCATTGGGTGGGGAACTCAGCTGTGGCAGGGGACTTGCCTTGTCTAACATTCATGTCTTGCCTTGTCAGCCAAGCAGGATGCCAGTTACCCACGTATATGTCCCTTTTTGCCAAGCAGGATGTCACTTCCTGGGGAGGTCTTGGGAACTTAAACTTTACTTGACCTCTACTCAAAATGGAAGTCTTATCCCACATAGCTTCTTATATTGGAGAAGGTATCTCTCTTATGTTGGGGTCCATTCCAGGGACCATAAAGGCTCGCACACAGCAGGAAAGGCTGCTGGGTGGTTGATTCGGGTCCAAGTTTACCGTGGCTAACTATACAAAGCAGTTCTAACCGACTTCTATTGTGATTGGTTTCCAAGAACACCAAAGCACGGAACATAACAGAATATGCAATCAATTTGTGCATGAGAAAGTTTCCTCGTAACATTAGTTAGTATCAGCATAAAATGGCTGGCTAGACAGGCAGCAGTTACCCAGGCCTTAACAGAGGAGACTGTTTTGGTGGGGGTCTGGTTTGGGTTTGTTAGTTTGATTTTGTTGTTGCTGCTGTTTATGTAGTCTCACTATATAGTCTTGTCTGTTCTGGAACTATGTAAACCAGGTTGGTCTCAAACTCAGAGGTCCATCTTAGTTGTGTGTCACCAGTTGTGGCTGGCTTTTTAAAAATTAAATTTATTGTTAGTGTGTTCCCATATTTGTCTGTCTTTGTGTGTGTGTTTGGGAGTCAGTTCTCTCCTTTTGCCTGGATTCCATGGATCAAACCCAGGTTGTGAGGCTTGCATAGTAAGTGCTTTTGTCTGCTGAACCACCTCACTGGCCCTGACTACTCCAGATGTTACAACCTAACCTCATACTGTACTTATCTTCTTCCTGAATCAGGCATGAACCTTATTAGAAAACAACCTTTGTCTTCTAATAAGTCCTGTACTGTCTTGTGTATGGTATATATGCTATACTGCACACCAAGACTCTTTGAACTTTTTAACTTTGCTTCTACCTGTGATTTTAATTATTCTTACTGAGGCTATACCAGAGATAGAGCCCCCTAAGTTGAAGTATTTTTCACCTTTATTGGTTTTGGTTTTTTGGTGTTTTGTTGGAGGGGGGGTGGTTTTGTTTTTGATTTTGTTTTTTGAGATAAGGTCTTTATTATATAGTTTTGGCTACCCTGGGACTCACTACATAGACCAGGCTGACTTTGAACTCATAGAGATCTACCTGCCAGCCTCCCTAGCACTGGATTTAAAGGAATGTACTACCACACCCAGTTTTTCAGCTCCATTTAACATTAAGAGTATGTTCCTTGGGTACAGAATTCTAGGTTTACAGTTATTATTCTTTTTAAAATGGTCTCACTATGTAGTAGTAGTACCTACAGATCAGGATAATTTCAGACTTACAGAGAACCCCCTGCTTTAGCCTCCCGAGTGGCAAGCACTTTACTTATTTTATTTTTTATGTTTAGAAGTGGAAGAGGGAAAACTCATGTCCCTGGCACACATGTGGAGATTAGAGGACAGCTCGCAGGGGTCCGGGTTTGCTCCACCGTGTAGGGCTCAGGACAGAACTTGGGTTTTCTAGCTTAAGGATAAAGATGGCTTCCTCCTACTATGCCATCTTGCCAGCCTAAAGTTCTTTCTGTGATGTATACCATGACTATCTCCTGACATGATTTTTTTTTCTATAGTTTACCAAAGTCAACCATCTTGACTTCCTGGTTGATAACAACTGCTGAATGCTGTGTCTTATTTTAGGTCACTCAAGGCTTTAATCAAAAGGCACAATATCAAATGCCTTCCCTCGTTTATCCAAAAGAATAATTTTGTGGCTTGTTGTTTAAAAAAAAAGCTCCTTACTGTTTAGATATGATCTTGAGAGTGTTTATCCTCAGCAAACTTCCATGATTCTGAAGTCCCAAAATAGTTAACCTATTAACAAATTTACTTATAAATCTTTGACCTCTTTTTGCTACATCTGTTTAATGAGCTGTATACACTTCTAAAACTGAATGGTGTGTACTTAATACATTCTTGAAATAAAGAGTATCTAAAGACTTCTTTGTTGAATGATAATTTTGTGAATGACAGCTGCCTCTATTTTTTCCCCCTTTCCCTAGTGAAACAGTGTTATGATGTGATCTGTTTCTATTTT
>JADRCH010000064.1:8822877-8860666 GCA_019843965.1 Rhynchomys soricoides | reverse complement strand
CTTTCCCTAGTGAAACAGTGTTATGATGTGATCTGTTTCTATTTTTCCCCCTTTCCCTAGTGAAACAGTGTTATGATGTGATCTGTTTCTGTATTGGTCCCTGCGGTGCTTTCTCTCTAATCATATACCAAGCTGAAGGTCAATTTCCTTGGTTTTTTTTTTTTTTTTAAACTTGTTCTTCCTCTATACTCTTGTCATTTGCACGTTGCAAATTGTTTCTATTGTTTCATGGTATGTTCAGAAAAGCACAACAAATACTTTTCCTGTGACTATAAATATAGCTAACTAAATTATGAACTGCAAAAACTTCACTTTGTAATCAAAAGTCAGAGCCCAACTGTAAAAAGCTCCCCTGCTTTTGGTCAGGGCCACACCTCTCTCCTACTTCCAAGGAGACTACAAGTTTGGCTCAGCCATAAAATTAACTTTTACCTTGTAACAGTTTAGTGTTTACTACTGGTTTTCGACATCATCATAAATTTGAGCAGATGGGAATACCTGACTTTTTAAGACTTTCTGGGTGTCCATGTGGGAACTCACTCCTGACATAAAGTTTCCAGAAATCAAAATTAGACTTGACAATAAGCATCCTTACCCATTAGGGCCATCTTGCAAGCCCACATCTGTATTTTCCAAGGTCATTTTTTATACCTTTTATATTATTTGTTTTTCTTTAGAATCACCTGTTTATGTGTGTATCTTTGTATGTATGCGCATATGGATTCAGGTACTCCTAGAGACCTGACGAGAGCATCAGATCCCTGGGATTGGAGTTGCAGTTGGTTCAGAGCAGCCTCTGGAGGCTTTCCTAGCCAAGGTCATCTCTCTAGCCCCCTAGCCTCTCCCTTATATTGTTTGTGTTTTGTTTTTACTTTTGAACTTTGTATAGTTATTTATATGAAGTATTTGCTTATTGTTTCTTTAGATATCAATTTATAGAAGAAGCTTTTCAGAATCAAAAAGTGATCATAGATACTCTAATTACCAAACTGATGGAAAAAACAAAATATATAAAGTATACAGGAAATCAGATCCAAAATAGGTAAGTACATTTATGACACTATAAATCATTGATGTGTGGTAAATGTATACATTTCTAGATTTCCTTTTCTTAACTTACTATGAAGCCTTTGGTAAGCTTTTGGATTACAAATGTATGGTTGGTAAGGCTTTTTCAGAAACTCTGGGTTGGAAAGCAGTTTCTTTACTATTAAAATGAAAATGTGTAACAATAATAGCTCATTTATCTGGTATATATTCATAATCAAGTGGTGTTTTCTAATCTAAAATTTTTTTCAAGATTGAGAAAAAGACAGCTTTGCCAGTAATGTAAATTTTTAAAAACTGGATTATGTACCTAATTGCAGTCTTTAAGTTTGTTAATATTTGAGATGCCTCCCTGGCCCCTGATCCTTTAGCCACATGGGGTGGAAAGTTTTAGAAAACACAGAGACTGGGCGGTACTAAACTTGGACGTACCATTTCCTGAGGAGAAGACACAATATACATCCAGATAGGGGACCCAACAGACAGACACACACATACAGTGTATATATCTATATGCATATATAAGATATATATTCACATACACACATATGATATATATATACATATATGTATGTATTCACATATATATGTATATGTAACAATGAGAAAAGATCATGAATTTGCAGGTGGGCAGGAGATGGAGGGAGAAGAACCACAAAAATCCAATTTGGTGAACCAATGTGTTTTATTGGGATTACTTACAGGAATATGGGTGAGGAGTTACAGGAGCAGAAAAGACTCAAAGACAGCTGCATCACCAAAAGCCCACCTTAGGATGGGTGACAGCTCACAGAGCTGGGAACCAAGAGCATACTGCATATCCTGCAGGCAACTCAGCATGTTGGAGAGTGTCTTTTCCTGGTTTCTGAGTTAGTCTAAACCTCTTACAGGCCAGGCAGGTAGGCTTGATTCTGCCTCAACCACTGAGAGTTGTTTTGGCAGCTTAGCTCAGCTCCAGTTGATCTGAGGGGACTCTAAGCTTTTAATGCTTCTCTGGCTGGAAGGGACCTAGTGAACCTGGTTCATTTCAGGGACTTCCTGAAGCTATTTTGAGTTGTTGACCTTCCTGCTCAAGGAGCTTCCTTGTAGGATGGAGTATTTCAATCTCAAAAAAATTCTTCCATAGCCGTTTATTCCTTGTCTGTTTCTAGAAGCAAATCCATCATTAACTTTATAGCCTCAGAAGATCACCTGCTAGGTTTTAGCTTCTTGATGGCCCCTGGCAGGGTCTGTTGACTGGGAGCTAAAGATAAAAGGGCAGGGAGATAGGTCTGGGTTAACATTCAGGGTGTTTGGGTGAAGTCTGTCTTCACCGGAAGTCACTGACTGTCCACTCCCAGTCTTCTGGGTAGGAAACAGGTATTTCCTTCATTGGGAAGGCACCCCATGCACAATTAACATCCCTGGTTTCCCTAGTGATATGTGGGTGCTAAGACCTTTGTACCCCGACATTTTCTGAGTAAGCTTAGTAGTAAATCTGTTCTAATCATATTTTAATTAATGTTGATGTTAAAATTTTTCCTCCTTTTCAGCTACTTGGCTCTTATTTCCTTTTGTTTCTTGTTCGAGCACAACTACTAACAAACTCTATCCATCCTCCCTAAATAACCAACAACCGCCCACACCCCATGGGGCTCTAGCACTTATATACCCTCTGAAAAGTTCCCAGAATTCCAAATGTCACACAGTCACAGAAATCTGTAGCTGCAAAACGTGCTTCTTTCTGCTAGAGCACGAGGCAAAGCATAGTCAGCTGCTGTGGACAGTCCAAAGCATCTGCTGTGTGCTGGTGCACATGTTCATGTGTACACGTGTATGGAGGCCTGAGGTTAATATCAGGGGTCATCCTTGTTTCTCTTACATACTATTATACATTGAGGCAGGTTCTCTCAGTTAAAACCAGAGCTTATTGATATGTCTAATGTTGCTAACCAGCTCACTTTGGGGAGCCTGTCTTCCTTTCTCGGGCTGGAATGACAGGTTGGTTTTCCACAGCTACCCTGCATTTATGTGGATTCTGAGGATCTGAACTCTGATCCTCATGCTGGTGTACAAGCTACTTTAACCTCTGAACTGTTTAGAAAAGTAAACTGTTTTGTTGTCTTTTGCTTCTTTGTTCCAGTATGGTGAAAATTGCCCATTTAGACACCTGAGATCAGAATATCATAGTTACATAGACAAACTTGTCCCCAGGCATAATTATTTTATCTAGACTATGAATTCTAGTCGTAGTCTACTCCCAGGTCCTATTCTTTTAGGTCGGCATATTGCTTTTTTACTGTGTGACATATTTCTTTAAAACCATGTTCTTTAAAATATATTCACTGTCTATGTTTTGTTTAATTGAATTATTGTTTCTAATGTCTCCAAGTCAATAGGACTTGGAGATAGAACTTTTTGTTTGTTTGTTTTTGAGACACGGTCTCTCTGTGTAGCCTTGGCTATCTGGAATTCACTCTGTAGATCAGGCTGGCCTTGAACTCACAGAGATCCACTTGCTTCTGAGATAGAACTTTTTAAGACTAAACATTTTGGTCTAATTTAGCTATTAAAATATCCAATTTAAATACTTGAAAAATCTGTCATTAATTTTAGACATTTTCTTTCTCCCTTTCATTTTATTGTCAGGATAATTGAAGTAAATCAGAACCAAAAGCAGGTGGAACAGGATATTAAAGTTGCCATCTTCACATTGATGGTGGAGATAAACAAGAAAGGGAAAGCTCTGCTGCACCAGCTTGAGGTGAGTCGGGGCAGTGGTCAGGGTTTGGGACTCAACTTGCTTTCCTCTGCCAGATGCCGCCTTGTGGCTCCCTGCTTATAGCCCAGCCTTACACTAAGGATTTCTTAGTCCTCACATTTACTCTACAGCATTGCCTCACTGGGGAGCTCTGTAAATGTTGATCGCTCATCTTAGATACTCACTGAAGTAACACCTATTGTATCATCAAGGGGATGCAGAATTTTCTAGAGAAATATGCTGTCTTATTTAGGGTTTTACTGCTGTGAAGAGCTACTCTTATGAAGGAGAACATTTTATTGGGGCTGGTGTACAGTTTCAGACTTTTAGTCCATTTTCATAATGGCCGAGAAGGAACTGAGAGCTCTATACCTTGAGCCACAGTCAGAATGTCTGCCACACTGGTGAGACTTGAGTTTCTAAGACTCAAAGCATGCCCCCAGTGACACGCTTCCTCACCTCTTAAGAGTGCCACTCGTTTTGTGCCAGTCATTCACACACGTAAGTCTGTGGGAGCCATTTTTATTCACACAACCACACCCACTGTTTGCAGTATATAGTTTTCAAATAAATTCGTGCAACATACAGTGATGTTCCTGTCAAGAGCAAACTGTAATAGTGATCTTTTAAGATTATATACTATGTAATCTCTTGGCCATCTGCTTTGTTGATGGAGGTACACTCTATGATGCTTGCACAATGATAGAAATACCAAACAATACATTCATTACAGCTCATTGTTAGTAATGCATGGCATTTAATTAGCCTTCTGAGAGATTAGGTAAAATAGGTGTAGTGGCTTATGCCTGTAATCCCAGCATCAAGGAGGCAGGGGCAGGTGGAATTTCTGTGAGTTCAAGACTGGCCTGGTGTACATAATGGGTTCCAGGTTAACCAGGGCTCCAAACAGACCTCTTCTGACTCAAATCAGCAACAACAATAAAATTGATACGTATAATGTATTTCTTACCTGAGCTCAATATTATAAACTCTTTGTTCTGTTTTGCTAACATTTTTTCCCCCTGTTTAGTTAGCCCAGGCTGACCAATCACTCAAAATCCTCCTGCCATAACCTCCTGAATGCTGGGTTCCAGACCTAGGCCACCATACCCAGTTTTATTTTATATATAGTCTTAGTTATGAAAGCAGCACTTACAGAGTATATGCTCAAGACAGGATAGTTGTTTGTAATTATTGGTAAAACAGTAAAAGATGTACTATCTTGATCATCTTTATTTTCTACTCTGTTTTTTTTTTTTCTTTTCTGAGATAGTATCTCACTTTGTAGAGCAAGCTAGCTTCAAACTTGTAGAGATCTGCCTGCCTCTGCCTCTTAAGAGTTGGGGTTAAAGGCATGAGCCACCATGTGCCAGCTTGCTCATCTTTCTTAAATTCATCAAAGGCAACAGGAAAGGTGCATGTTTGACCAGCAATAATCTGTATGAGGTTACAGTATGCATGGTATGTGAATTTACTGTATACTATTTAGTTGTTCATCCAGTATGTTGGTGAGAAAGAATTTATAGTCAAGAAGCTGTTGAGAGCAAGAGCAGAAAGAAAGTGCTAGTATGGGAAGACTTGAAGTAGAGATAACTAGGAAAAAAATTTAGTTCATCTTTAATTCATAATTGACCATTGATAAGATCTCTATAAGAAAGTCCCGTCTCAGCTAGGAAAACATGGCCATCTATAATTCTGCTACGATGAAGATAGTTAATTAGTTAAGGAAGTGCTTTGGGTGGAGGAATCAGTGCTCAGTTATGGTATCTGTATTTTCAAAGTTTTGCAATAGTTGTTTTAAACATGGGCACATATAAGCAGAATTTGATGATCTCAGTTTTCTATATAGTATAGTTTACTGCTTTGGCTTCATTCACATGAAGAGTTGAAAAAATGAGGGTGAGACTCCAGAATCTATGACTGTGTACTTAGCCGTCAGAATTAGTTTTGACAAACTTTGACCTGAAAATGTCATAGTACTTGTTGGATATGCCTCAAGTCATCATGCCCATTCTTTTGGTTCACAAGTCACTTTTGAGGCAGATAAATGGAGCCAGTTTTACTTGCTACCTCAGAAAACCAAGACACCAGAACTTCTCATTCTCAATTTCCAATCCTCTCAAAAGTTTGCAAAAAGCTCTTTCCACTCCAAAGACACACTAGTTTTGCAGAGGTCAGTGCAGCTGCTAAATAAATTGTCTTCTGAGTTACACTTAAAGTAGATCTGTCAAAGCCATTGGCTGTGTGCATTGTCCAAACAGCTGACCAGGGCACACAGGGAGAGTTCCACTCCATTTTTCTAATTCCTCTAAGCTAATAGAACGCCCTAGTATCTTTATCCTTCTCACCTACATTATGGATGAGGTTTGTGTGTTTGTTTAATAAAGACCTTTAAATAACTCAATATGGTGCCTTCCATTTTTGATTGCTGTCTGTTTCCCCAGTATATATTTTCTGTGGAGAAAGTCTATTCTAACCCATTGGGGCAGGGCTGCCATGTTGGCATTGTATGTAGTATCTCTGAGAATGCATTAACGGTAGTACTAATCCAGTGGCTTCTCTAGTAACTCTCAAGACACATAACTTGATTTTCTTTTTAATACCACATACAAGATAAGTTTCAACTACCACTTGGCATGATTCTGAGTACCAGCCATTGGAACTAGAAGTCTAGGCCCAGACAATTGGAGTTGCAATCTCTAAGATGTGGAACTGTGTATTGGTTAAACCATATGATAAACCCGTAGTTTTAGTAGATAACTGGATGATACGGCTGTTTTACTTGAGTGTTTTGAATTTAACACCTACACTATAATAGCTAATCTATGTCTGTTTTCATTTAATTTGGCAAGAATCATACACTGAGACCTATATAAACCGGACTTACAGGCAAAGGGTGGAGAAAACACCAAGGCTGTACATTTATTGCATTCAGAGGGAGCCCTTGTATTACTAAGGAAACTGCTTACAGTCATTTTTGATTAATGTCAGTTGAATACAGAGCGGTTCTTATTGTGAGTTGATTATCTGAAAATAATCATGGAAGTGAGTACAAAGTACAGAGACTAATTCTGAAATTATTTTCTTTCCAGAGTCTTGCAAAGGACCATCGAATGAAACTTATGCAACAACAGCAGGAAGTGGCTGGGCTTTCTAAGCAGTTAGAACACGTCATGCATTTTTCTAAATGGGCTGTTTCCAGTGGCAGCAGCACAGCCTTGCTGTACAGTAAGCGACTGGTAAGATGGAATCCAGGGTTTAATAGTCTGTAGCATGCAGTGAGGCAGGAGTTGAGTGCTTCATATTCAGAAAGAAGCCCGAACACCTTGAATTCCTGCTACTCAGGGCAAGCACTTTCCTGGTTCAAGGTCAGCCTAGGTGATGTTAGCAAGGCACCATGAAAAAGAACAAAATCTGGGTGTGCTGGTGCCTATCTTAATCCCAGCACTGGGGAGGTTGAGGCAGGCCACCCTGGTCTACATAGTGAGTTCCAGACCTACAAGGGCTACACAGACAGACAGACAGGACTCATTTGTTAATTTTTTTGAAAATCAGTCATTGACTAATTTCAACATTATCTGCCTCTTTCTGCCTGGTGCTCTGTTTCTACATATTTGGCTTTTTATTTTTTGTGATGTGACATGAGATAATAAAACAGTTAATATCATATGCTGCTTTCAGTTACAGTGATGTCACTAACCATAGCATAGCGTAGAGTTTTATTCTTGTCACAAATGTCAAGGTTTTGTTTTGTTTTTTGTTTTTTTAATACCAAACATTCCATTGTATGTGAGATTGATGATATATTAAGGTATATATATCACTATTTATCCATCAGTAGATATGTGAAGATCTATAGATCTGTATATGCATCTATCGGTCTGTGCACTTATAAGTTCCTTTTTCTGTCTTTACTGCCGGGAGCCATATCCGGCACTACTTTCTTTCTTGGTTCTCTCTTGAAGGTAAGTGGTGGGTGTGGGAAGAGCACTGGCAGGGGCAAGATATTTAAGGTTGCTGTTTAATAATAAAATGTTTACCTATTTTAAATCTAAGTCACTTTGCTTCTGTAGCTGACCTGCCTGCCTTCCTTTGAGGCTAGAAAACTGCAGTCTCTGGTGTTTAGCACCTCATAGTAAAACAGCAGGGGATTAAGTAAAGTGGCCTTCCTTCTATCTCTGAAGGAACTACACAGCTCTAACTCCCTTCCTGCTAGTTGAAGTCCAAGAAAGAAAGAGGGACACTTTGTAAAGTGATTTTAGCCTTTATTTCTTAGTTCTTCAGTTCTCCAAAATGTTTCTACAAAAGTTCTCCTCCAAAAAGTTCTCTCTAAAAACGTTCTCTCTGCTCTTTTAATCTTGCTCTTCCCTCCTGCTCTGATGTCATAATAATGCCCTTACACTCAATGCCTTTACTCCCAATGCCTATATTTCTAAGTTCTCTCTAAAAGTTTTCTAAGAAAATTCTTTTCTAAGAAGTTTTTCTCTCTAAAAGGTTCTTCTTGAGTTCTGCTTCTCCCTCTCTCTTTGTCCTCAGCACTTATGCATCTTTCAGAATACATGATCACATGGTAAAAAGTTCACCACAAGTTTACACATAAATTCAAGTCATAAATTGAATAAGAAGTTTACAACAGAGAATGTTTACGTGCATATCCATTAAGAGTAATTATCTGGCTAAACATTCATCATCTCTCACTAGCTCCACAGGTTGATGGAGAGTTAAAAACCTTAATTTTTGTGACTAAGGTTTTAGTGAAGTTTCATATAGATAAACCCAGTCAATATGTTATCTTCTGTCCTTGCACCTATAATAAATCATTAGTTCCCCTTTTTATGATCTTTGGTTAATGGTTTTACAACCTCTTGGAATGTGCTCTAAATTGTAGATGCCTGCTTGCTATCTCAGACGCAATTTACTTGTGACACTTGAAGAATGACAAGAGTTCTCATTGCAATCCATGGTAGAACCATCTCAGGAAGATGACCTGCTAGGTTTTAGCTTCTCTTTAATGGCTCCTGCACTTTACCTCATGAAAATTACAATAGACATGGAAGTCCAGACAGTTCTGCCATGTATTTCAGTTCTTTGGGAACATATCCAATTAAAGGGCTTCTAAGGCATATAGTCCTAGTTTTAATTGTTTGAAGAACATCCATAATGTTTTCCATAATAGCTTTACCAATTTACATTCACACCAATCTCCAACCCTCACCAGCATTCACTGTGATCATAGTGGAACTAGCAGCTATAGTTGCAAGCATGATGTACTGACTCTAGTGGTTTTAATTTGCATTTAATTTGTTGATTTATGTTGAGCACCTGTTCATTTAGACCTATTAGACAGTTTTTAAAGACTTTTGTTTGTTTGTTTGTTTGTTTGTTTTTTGTTTTTTTTTTGTTTGTTTTTGTTTTTGTTTTTTGAGACAGGGTTTCTCTGTGTAGCCCTGGCTGTCCTGGAACTCACTCTGTAAACCAGGCTGGCCTCGAACTCAGAAATCCGCCTGCCTCTGCCTCCCAAGTGCTAGGATCAAAGGCATGTGCCACCACTGCCCGGCTTTTAAAGACTTTTTAAAAAATTGTATCTGTGTGTAGGTATATGCACATGCATGCAGGTGTGATGGCATCAGATCTTGTGGAACTAGAGTTACAAGTTATGTGAGCTGTCCAACATGTGTGCTAAATGGTCTTCTGAAAGAGCAGCATGTGTTCTTAACTGCTGAGCCATCTCTTCAGCCCCGTTGGATATTTTTATCTATGTGAAAATGTCTATTCTTTTGCCCACTCTCTTGCACTCTACCCCCGCCCCTGTGTGTGTGTGTGTGTGTGTGTGTTGCAAACTTTTCCTCCCAATTGAGAGGAAATTATTCCTCTTCATTAAATTATTTTTTGACCATGTAGAAGCATTTTAGTGTGAGTTAGCCTTTCTTGTTTATTTTATGTCTTCTAATTCCTCTTTTTCATAATTGGACAAAGAGAAACTGGCTAAGTCCTATGAAGTGAGAAAGTCCATTCAGAAGTCAAAACTTATAAAATAATATTTTGAAGTATCTAAACATTGCTTGCTTAGAATTTTTCTGTTATCTATTGAACCTTAAATCTGTGGATTATTTAAAAGGAAGGTAGGAAAAATTATATTAATAGAGACTGAGAAAATAAAACACTGGGCATTTCTTTACTGGTAATGGCTTGAAAAGCACAGAGAAGCAAGTATGAAAGAGGTGAATGAGTCTCCTGCTCCCCCCTTCCTCCCATTTCAGCAATCAAGGGCCTCGTTATTATTCCTTGAATGTCTGTTTCTGGCTCTGCTACCAGCTCCCTATCCCTGACCCTCAGTACTCAGAATATGGAGCTCTTCCTGATGCTTTATTATAGAAAGCCTTTGTCTCCCCTGATTCACATCTGTTCATCTTTCTTTCCAGCACCACCACCAACCCCTACTACTTCTGGCTTAGGCTACAGTACTGCTGGGGTCATAGGCACATATCACCACTTCTGGCTTAGACTTTTGAAAAAACCTATTCTTATATTTTTAATGAATCAATACAGTGAAGGAAAGAAAGTACTGGTTCTATATAAAAGAGCCACTCAAATAGGTTTAAAGCCTATTTAACCTCAATTGAAAGATAATAGCATATTGAATTGCTTGCCAAAAGCTGTTTTGGATGAAGAGATGGCTTAGCAGGTATGGTGCTGGCTGCCAAGCCTGATATCTTGAGTTCAGTTCCCAGGATCCACATAGAAGGAGAGAACCATCACAACACAAATTGTCCTCAGCCTCCATACATATGCTGTGATGCTCATATGTGAGCATATATGTATGCTGAACACACAAACATAATAATTGTTAATAGGAGCTATGGGTAGAGCCAGGGTGGCTGGCTGGCACAATTCCCAGGTACAAGGTGTCAAGGCCTGGAATTCATTCTCCATCACCTCTCCTCACCCTCCCACCCTCCACCCCCAGTCCTTCCAAAACACACCAAACTATTTGCTACTTTTTCTATTAAAAATCTTTTTATTCCTTGTTATGTTTAATAGTGAGAGGCTTAAAAAGACAGCATAACTCACTCCATCTTGATTTTCAGATTCCATTTTGTGCCTGACCTAATTTCCATTTTGTGCCTGACCTAATTTCAGGCCTGGGAACCTAAACTCCTGGACTGCAGGTTGTAGACTGTTCCAGGAACTAACCACATCCTTGACCTGCCTTGTGTAACATCATTGTTCTGCAAAGCTTGATGGATTGCAAGTCTTGGTGAAAGTTCCCAAGCCCCAGTTCCCAAGCCCCCACTTGCTTGTGGTTTTTGTCCTTAAATAGTCAATCATTTCTGCCCTTAGGATCACCATTTCATGGTGGTCCAGCTCGAGCTGTTTAATTAAAAATCCTTCTTTGCTGATTACATCAGTGTCCTGTCCTGTTGGTCTCACGGGGGTCCTGAGTTGATGGTTCTACAATAGTAGCTAGAGTTTTCATTATAAATACAGCTTGAGTTCATCTTAAGTTCTTGTAGCTCTGAAGAGATGAACAGGACAACTTAGTGAACCTTCACTCATTTCTCGTACTAGGTAGGCCTTATAGCTTTTAGGATTATATAAAGGACATCAGGAAGTAAGTCTGTCAAGGCTAATGGCTTACCCTTTAATTTAGATACATAATAAATAAGGCAGAAAAAAATCCTAAGCACCTAATGCATGACAAGGAGGCAAGTTTGGCCATACCTGGCGTTCCCTTCGGACCTTTCTGTTACCTGTTCAGCAAGTATGTAAGTAGGCTTCTGAGGGATGATAAAATCTCAATATTAAATGGGAAGGACTTACAACTTAGAAGTAGTTACAGCCAAGGAAGATGCCGTATAGTTCCTTTTAATTGTGGCTGTTTACCCTTATGTGTATGTTTTTTGAGTGCCACAGAGGTCAGAAGAGAGCACCAACTCCTCGAGCTAGAGTTACAGATGACTGCGAGCAGTCCAACATGGGTATTGTCAGTCATCACTCTTAACCCACAGAGCTACTTCTCCAGCTCCACTGCTCAGATTCTTATTTGTTTGCTTTACAGGAAATTAAGCTATCCACATTCAATATTGAAACTACTAGTTCTGTGTGTCACTAAGATGGAAAAACAAAAAAATTAAGTAAAAATATCTGCATCTCCCTGGCATGGTGACATTAAGGTATTGGAAATAAGGACATAATGTGACAAGAACTGGGGACCACCCAAAAGCGTGGGCCAATAGTCAGAGCTGTGACAAAATATCCAAAAGTGTACACATGCAGTTTTATTTTGGTTTATGGTTTCAGCTAGATCTCAGCCCACAGTGGCAGCAACCCAAAAGAACTAGGGCTAGGTAATACTTTTCTTCTACCAGCCAGGATCCACACCCTTCAAAATAGCACTATAGCTAGGAACTGAGTGTTAAAAACGCCCGCCTGTATGGGTACATTTTAGGTTTAAACTATAATGGAGTAACAAATACTGTGAGACAAGATACTCTCTTGGATTTGGGCTGTTTGTCAGATAAACGAATGGATTTAATACAAGTATATTGAAGGTGGTGATGTTATTCTGTCTTCCATGAACTTAGACAGAAACAAAGCCAGGGCATGTTCCAAGTTATGTTGATTGGAGAGAATCCTTAAGTACAAACAGAGTTTTATGTATTTGGGCAGACACCTGTATATGTGCAGTTACAGTATACATTTGTATATATTTGATGTATGCTGTCCATAACAGGACCTGCCATCCTGGTTTCAAAATATTTAGGAAGAAAATGGAGTGCAGGGCGTGCAGAGTGTCTTGCTGCATCAGAAACTAGACAATACTCAGACATGTCAAAGGAACCAGGCCAAGTGTTTGCATTGGATGGTAGGCTAATCAGGTGCTTTCTTAGTTTAGAATTTGCTAATTGTTTTGAATCTTTGCCTTACTGCAGTTACACTGCAGTGGGTACAGGACTTTAGGACTTTGTGTCCATGTCTTGCTCTCAGAATAATGTGTATGGGAGAGGTTGGGTGGATGCTGGAGCAAATAATTATTAACAGTTGAGGATTCTGGGTAAAAGGAATGGAGGGGTTCTTTTTAGTCTTGTAGCAGAATTTTATCATCTTAAAGATTGGAGATGTGTTGAAAAGGGAACTCTTTTATACTGCTGGTGACTATAAATTAGTATAGTTGTGAATAAAAACAGTATAAATGTTCTTTAAAAAAGGTAAAAGTAGAACTATCATAACACCCTAGTAATCTGACATTTGGGTACATCTTTAAAGCAGATGAAATTTATACAAGTTACCTGGTATCCAGTGTTTACAACCAGTACTACTCATTGTTAAAAACAAAAGGCTATTCAACCCATTGTTCTGGAGACTGCCGTGTAGTGTACAAAGTTCAGGGGCTTGCACATGGTAAAGGCCTTCATGTTGAAGGTGAAACTACATTTTTCAAGGTAGGAAAAGGTATCACTTGAAAAACAAACACATACATGAATCGCAGAGTAGCTTTCTTCACAGGCCTACTCACACTGATTCCATTAAACCCCACCTAGAGTACTTAATGAGTCACAGTAAGAATCAATTTCAACATGTTTCAATGATATTTTCATAGAAACTATAAAAACTGTCAGTTGTGTAGGGTGAACCTGGAGAGCATTCTGTATGGTATGAGAAGCACCAAGTGTACCTCCTACACTACCTCACCTGAATGTAGTCCATGGTTGCAGGGGTAAAGGAGTGATTTACTAGCAAAACAAGATACTTATTAAGAACATTGTACTGTTACAAGCTGCTGAAATTACAATCTGTCTTCCTAAGAAAACATGTAAAGTGAAAGAAAAAATACGTAAGATAATTCATGATAGTTGGCCCATTTTATTCCATAAAAATACATGTTGAAAACTACTTACATTATATTTTTTTCACTGCTGTGTGTGTTTGTGGCCAAGGTTGACTTTCTTTACTATGTAGTCTGAATTTCTCTAATCCTCCACCTCTGGAATGCAGGAATTAGGTGCATACCACCATACCCGGTTTATATGGTTCTGGGGATTTAATCCACAGCTTCCTGCATACTGAGCAACTGTGTACCAATAGAACTGTATCTTTAACCTCCATTCTTCTTATTAATCAAATAAAATTTATTGCAGTTCAGAAAATGATAAAAGTTATGAAGACATTTGCCAGTACAAGTTGAGCTAACATTTCATAAATGACTTACAATCAGAATTGTTATAGTAAGAAAAAGTGAACAAGGGAGAAAACAGGGGAGGTTCAGAAGGTTCGCCGTGTTGTGTGCTATTAACTTAGCACAGCACATGAACTCCAGAGGACATCCGTACATTTTAGTCTGTTTATTATAGTTGCATGAGGTATTATAAACATGTGCAGAAATTTTACTTATTCGACAGTTACTTATTTAATATTTTCACCTGCTAGACAACATTCTGAATTTTGAAGGACAGTAGCCAAAACCAGATTTTGCCCTTGAAGAGCTGCATTTTATTGGCACAAAATGGGAAGTAGTAAAACTTCCAGATGTTGCTGGTTGTGGTGGCGCACGCTGGTAGGATTTACTGAAGGAGGCAGAGGCAGGAGTTTGAGGCCAGCCTGGGCTACAGAGTGAGTTCCAGGACAGCAAGGGCTACACAGAGAAACCCTGTCTCCAAAAAAAAAAAAAAAAAGAAAAAGAAAAGGAAAAACTTCCGGATGTTGAGGGTGATCACAAGGGCACAAGTGACTCAGAATCAGGAGTAGAAAAAAGCTGCAGCCAGCTGGATGATGGAGGGAGTGATCAGGAGGAAGATCTGTACTGCACAGAAACGAGAGACCAGAGCCTGCACACTA
Organism: Rhynchomys soricoides; assembly: GCA_019843965.1. Lineage (NCBI taxonomy): Eukaryota > Metazoa > Chordata > Mammalia > Rodentia > Muridae > Rhynchomys > Rhynchomys soricoides. The sequence goes on along the minus strand of JADRCH010000064.1, from coordinate 8,846,043 downwards.
GAATGTTGCAGAAGAAAGCTGCTTAGAGCCATGCATGGTGATGAAGTGACAGGGAAGAGGATGAGCAAACTATGCACAGAAATATGCACAGTTAGCACAGAAATATATGTACAACATAAAACAACCTGAACTTAGCTTGTCTGGAGCTTGCCTAACAGGCTGGTGCTACAGAAGTACTGTTTCCCTTTGTATGATTGTGCTGCTGTATTGAGAGCCATCCTAAGAAGGCCTCTCCTAAGCTTATTGTTTTGGGAAGCAGACTGCTTTATTTTTCTTTTTCTCTGGATCTTACTACAAATATTGTCAGGCTCCCCTGTCAAAACATCCCCAAACCCCATCCCAGCCCCCAAACCCCATCCCAGCCCCCAAACCCACTGATAATTGTGATAAGATTCTGGTGAGAGACAGGGAGAGGGACGGAACACCCTTTTTCTTTTAGCCAGCTGAAAGGTTCAGGAGACTGAGCCCAGGGTGTGACTGTGCATAGAGATAGGTCTTGAGAAACTATAGTTAGTATGGACAGTGGACTGCTCAGAACCTCTGAGCCTCCCCATGGAGTAGCTAAGTTGCCCTGCCCTATAAATGAGTTTCATAATGGGCACCCAATAACCAAATCTATATCTGTGCTCAGCATCAGCCTGGCCCTGGGAACATGTCAAGCTAAACTGCTTGGAATAAGCTAACTTTGCTGTGTATTCCACATTACCGTTGTTCTGGCGAGTGGGTCATCTAAGAATTATTCAGCTAACTTTGATCCCAAACCACTCCTGCTGTCAACCTAACAAGCAATACAAAAGAAGGAAGGGGTGAATAAGCTGGGCCTTGATCTCTCTTTCCAAGATAGCCCTGGAATATAAGAGAACGTGAGCTTGACACAGATAGTATCTGCTCTTGCCTACATAACCACCCCACTAGAAAGAATTCTTTAGGATTTTTTTGGTATCTGCCGATTGATTTTATTTCTTGTGTTCTCTTTTTTTTCTTTTGTAATAAAATCCTTTTGTTCTTGAACTTTTAAGTTACTGCCTTCCTTTTTCCTGCATTTTCTTCTTTCTCTTGAATATTCTCATTTTATGTTCTTATATCTGCGCATGTGCGCGCACACATATGCATGTGTGTGAGAGCAAGCAGCTTGTGTGAGGGTGTCTGCAGAAACCAGAAGGGGACATCAGAGCTTCTGGAACCAGAGTTGTAGGTAGTTTGTGAGCCACTAGATGTGATCCAAACTCAGCAAAAGCTCCAAGTGCGTTTACCTGCTGAGCCATCCCTTCAGCCCCGTTTGTATAGTTATCATCATCATCAATGCTTATTTTATGTATATAGTGTTTTTCCTACTTTTATGTGTGTGCACCACATGTATACTTGTTACCTGAGGTCAGAAGAAGGTTTACATCCCCTGGAACTATAGTTAAGGATGTTTGTGAACCATATGGGTATTAGGAACTGAACCTGGGTCTCTGCAAGAGCTGTGACCTGCTGAGCCATTCTCTAGACTCTCTCTGTTCTTATTTTTAGTAATTAAAAGATTTTTAGATATGGGTTCTGATTTCCTTTATTCCCACTCCTCCAGCTCTTACCATGCACCAACTCCCTCTCAAATTCATGGTTATTTCTTGTTTATTTTTGTGGGTTTTTTTGTTTGTTTTGTTTTTTTGTTTTTTGAGACAGGGTTTCTCTGTGTAGCCCTGGCTGTCCTGGAACTTACTCTGTAGACCAGGCTGGCCTGGAACTCAGAAATCCGCCTGCCTCTGCCTCCCAAGTGCTGGGATTAAAGGTGTGCTCCACCACTGCCCAGCTGGTTATTTCTTTTATTATTGTTGTTACACACACACACACACACACACACACACACACACACACCAAACAAACAAAACCCACCTCCTGAATCCATTTAGTGTTGCTCATGTGTAGATATCTTTCTGGCTGACCATTTTGGATTGGATAATCTTTTAGGGAGCTTAGCCTTGATGAAAACTGATACTCTGTTTCTCAGCAGCCATTGCTTGCCTGTAATTCATCTAGAGGTGGGACTTTGTGAAATTTCCTCCATCTGTATTGGCATGTCAACTGCTATTGTCATTGTGCAAGTCTTACGTAGGTAACTATGTCTTTGTTCCTGGTGCTGCTTCTCTGTCATGTCTAGAAAGAAGAAGCTGTCTAACAGCAGACATTGTCACAGGTAGTTGGCCAGGTTTACAGTCCCAGCTGTGAATCCCCTTCTATTGCGCGGCCTTAAGTCCGATCAGACAACTGTCTTAAGTGCCATAATTATCCCCTTGGATATCTTGATAGGTCTGCTGGATAGCTGTTGTTGGTTGCTTTTTTCCCTTGGCAGCTTGTGTAGTACTCAAGAGATTTCCAAGTTAGTTCAGCCTATACTCCTATGTTCAATTTGTGATGTCTTCAGCAAGGGCAGTAGCTTCTGTCATTTGGGGAATCTCTTGGGAGGACCATTATCACCCCACTAAACACATAAAAGTGGTAGTGGTGGTGGTGGCAGTGGCAGTGGTGTGTGTAAACCCATCACCTATCCAGAGAAGTCACAGTTGGCAATTCTGTAAAGCAGCACCAGGAAATTCAACTCCCTTGAAGTCGTCTGTTAAGGGAAGGGAAGAGGAGAGCAAGCAAACCATCGAAATGATAGGTGATAGCAATCCTACCTGAAGTAGCTGGTCAGATATTTGAGGTGAGGTCAGTTGCTTTATTGGTTCCATTAAGTTCAGACAGAAAGATTAGGGTGAGTTGCTTTGCTCTGTGTGGAGGAAAGAGAACTTGTAATTGTGTAGATGGAGGAAGGGCTGGGGGTGGGTTTAGGTAACGCTTGTAGTGACCGACTTGCATTTGAGTCGGGGCAGGGGAAGAGTAAAATAAGGTGGGAGAACAGGAGAAATCCTAAGAGCGAAGTTGGTAGAACTGCACTTACACTGCTGGTATGTTCACACCAGAGTGAGCTCCGAGCCCCAGCATCTAGTTGGATATTGAAATTGCCAAGGATTGGGACAGCATAGAGGAGAATGTACAGTGTGAAGTAGCATGGGATTCTAGGGTGGTTTGTAAGGACCTGTGATGAGACGTAGTGAGGACCAGCCAGTTCGTGATCAGGATTCACGTGTATTCTCTACAGTGCCTTGCTTCCCTGAGTCTAGCTTCTGAGTATTTTAAAAGAATGAGGTAATAAGGGGCTGCGGAGATGGCGCAGCAGTTAGAGCTCTGGCAGTTATTATAGAAGGCCTGGGTTCAAATTTCAGCACTGATGTGGCAACTCACAGCTGCCTCTAACTCTAGCTCTAGTGGATCCAGTACCATCCTCTGGGGGCACCAGGCATGAAAGTGATGCACAGACACAAGCAGGCAAAATAGCCATGCACATAAAATAAAAGTAGCAAATCTCAACGACAACAGCAGAAAGGAAGGAAGAAAGGAAGGAAGGAAGGAAGGAAAAAAGAAGAAGGAAAAGGCACAGTAAATGCATGAAAAATTGCTATCTTTGTAAAGTGTTGTTAATTTTAAACACTGGTTTTGTTTGCCTCTCTAGTTGGTAGAGTGACCCTGGGAGATTGGGCCTAAAATTGAGGTGGATTAAAGTCTCATGCAATAGAGAACATCATCCGGGGCATCAGACAGTTTATACACTGAGGGACAAGAATCACATGAGTAAGATGTCCGAGCCCAAGGACAAGCCACATATGACAAAAACATGGTTTTCCATAGAGGCACAGGAATAAGAACAGCTGAAGTAAACTCACTCCTATCCGCTGTCTCTGGAAGGAACATGAACACACCTTCCACGAACAATACTGTGTTTTGAAGAAACTGAGGTCACAAGGTCTTGTCTTGTTTTCTTGGAGTTTTCTCACAAGCACTCAAAATTCTCTCAGGACTCTGTTTTTAGACCGTATTCTGACAGTTTTAACTTGCCACTTTATGATACTTTTTAGTTCAATAAGCAATAATACAGCTGAGTCATGTCACAAAATTGTAACATATTTGAGCAGAAAATTTTAAGTGACCATCTTTCTTTTTTGTTTTTTTGTTTGTTAACTTATCTGTTTATTTAGAGACAGAGTCTCTATGTAGTCCTGCTGTCTTGGAACTATGTAGGACCAGGCTGTACCTAACTCAAGAGCTCCTCCTGCCTCTGCCTCAGGAGTTCTGGCTTGTATGGCTTGTTTGACCAATTTTGTAACCCAAGTGAGACTCTGCACACATAACAGACACTGTCTTAGGAACTCACAGGTTTATAACACATTATTCACATTAGAAATATACTAATGTTTTCCTCTCTGCTTCCTTCCAGATTACATACAGGTTACGGCACCTTCTTCGTGCAAGGTGTGATGCATCTCCTGTGACCAACAACACCATCCAATTTCACTGTGATCCTAGTTTCTGGGCTCAAAATATTATCAATTTGGGTAAGCCATTGTATATATTTTCCCTACATGACTGTGTTGGTCATGACATGTTACTGAATATAACATTCCCATTCATTATGTTGTTTTACAGTCACTCTTTTTCCAGTTTCTCATTAATATATGCATATGGTAACACAAATGCATGAATATATAGCACTTGTTTTGAGATGATATGAAAATACATTTATTTATAGGGTATCTAAGTTAGGGATTTAGGAGCCTTCCTTCTCCCCATAGAACCCTGTTGGTGCCTGCATTTTTGTTTTTTAATGTAGATGGGGATTTTGCCTGAATGTATGTTTGTGCACTATGTATGTGCGATGCCCTCAGTCAAGAATAGGGCACCAGATCCTATTGGAATTACAGAGGGTTGTGAGCTGCCGTGTGAGTGCTGGGAATGGAAGAGCAGCCAGTGTTCCTAACCACTGGGCAATCTCACCAACCCCAAGAATCCTGTTCGTACAGTTACCTCTGTCTATAACAGAATGTATTTCCTCTTGACTGTATGTGACATGTGGGCTTTGATGTTTAGGGGGTGTGTGCGCGCGCGTGTTTCTGTGGATCGTAGCTGCATAATAAGTACTTTACCATTAACCCACATTGCCCATGTCAGTTTGGTTTTTGATATTTAGAGTGTTTTCTAAAGAAATTCTACTTCCCATGCTGCTGGTGAGCAGCCTTTGTGCTTATGTGTTTGTTACGTGCGTCAGTATACTGGTGCCTATGGAGTCCAGAAAAGGGCATTTGATCCCTGGAGCTGGAGTTACAGGGTGATTGTGACCTGCCTAACAAGGGTCCTAGAACCCGAACTTGGGTCTTCCCAAAAAAAGATCAGCAAGTGCTCTTAGCTACTCAGCTATTTCTCTAGCCCCAAGTTAGGCCTTTTACAGTGGGGAGACAGTGGGGTAAGACAAGAAAGCTCTCATGTGGTTCAGGCCAACCTACCCTGACTGTGTAGTTGATCTACCCAGCATAAAATCATAATGTTATTATGCGACTTTCTTGTTCCCAATCTCGCTTTTTATAATCAATTTCTTACTTTGCAAGCAGTAGCTTTGTAAGTGTCAGCACTGTGTCACCACGTCAGAAGGCTGACAACAGTTTTAAAAGCCATTGCTCAAGCCTCTAGGGGCTCAACTGCTTTATCTTATTTATAGAAGATTTTTCTTTTTCCTCCCTTGGTCATTACTCCCCATTTGTTTTGTGCTTTAGATCTTTTTCTTATCCTGGACAGATTAGAAGTTATGTGAATGTTCAGAATGGGGTGTAGGAAGGGGGAGTTGAAGGGTGACATGCAGGGAAGTACTCCATCTTAAATATCTGGGCTCATCGAGTCAGAGAGGAGCATCTTGGCAACATTAGGAAGTAGATAATCTTTGTAAGCAGTGCAGTCACAAGTAACCACTCAGCTTCCTTGTTGTGCTTCTAAATGTATGAAAATCTCTTAAAGTTTCACGCAGGGAAATGCTGGAAACAATAGCTCAAAAGTTCCCTAGACATTTCCCAACTGCCGGTTTTTCCTTGGCTGGCATCCTGGGTTCCCGGATTTCTTTCAGAATCATCAAATATGATTGTTCTTCACCCTCAAGACTAGATCATATGTGAGAAAGGAAAAACAGCTGGAGAAGGAGCCTGTGCTTTCATCACAGCATACAGTGGGAAAGGAAGAAATGGGCTTAGAGGAACGGCATCCATACCAAGGACGAGCAAAAAAGAATCATGGGAGTCTAGGTGACAGAGACCCCTGCAGGCCAATTTGAGACATATACATGGCCATTTGCTTATCAAAGTATATAGCCAGCAAGCAGAATCAAACACTTTGATCCACCCTACTTTAGAGAAGAAAAAAAAAAATAGAAATACAAAGCATGGGCTGGGAGATGGCTGTTCTTGAAAGTATTATTGTTATTATTATTATTATTAAGTCTTATTATTTTTAAATGAATGAATTTGTATTCTTAGAAATTTTTATAAGGTAAGTTTTTATAGAACATAAATAAATAAATACCTCATTGGGAATCCTCCATTTTTAATAGTTTATAGGATCCTGTGTCCAAAATTCTTTGGCAATTAAAGTTCAACTCAGTAGCTATATAATATGTGGTATTTCACCAATTACCAAACATTTTTATCTTGTTCTCTTTTCTTTAATTAGGTTCTTTAGTAATCGAGGATAAAGAGAGCCAGCCACAAATGCCTAAGCAGAATCCTGTCGTGGAACAGAGTTCACAGCCACCAGGTGGTTTACCTTCCAACCAGTTATCCAAGTTCCCAACACAGATCAGCCTAGCTCAGTTACGACTCCAGCATATGCAGCAACAGGTAATGGCTCAGAGGCAACAGGTGCAACGGAGGCCAGCACCTGTGGGTTTACCAAACCCTAGAATGCAGGGGCCCATCCAGCAGCCTTCCATCTCTCATCAGGTAAATTTGGAAGCAGGCCTGTCCTAACTTAGATAACTATAGAGTAATTGTGTTGGGCAGCTTACAGTAACCCACACCACCCCCCCACACACACTGCCCTCCATTTACATATTAAAAATTGACTGCATTAAATGACCCTTGATCTAACATGTAGTTTTTAGCTCACCTCCAAACCGATTTAATGATTTGTTTGCTGTATCTACTCTGAACTTCCATGCATTGTCATCAGTTCTGGCAAAGTATAAATGTTCTATTCCCAAATGACTTATACCTCTGGTAGACATTAAGTGTGTATCTCATTAAGGTCTATAGCTGCATCAAGTTGAGCAATATTTTAAGAATCTCTATGGAGCCAGTCTGGTCTCCAGAGTGAGTTCCAGGACAGCCAGGGCTACACAGAGAAACCCTGTCTCGGAAAAAAAAAAAAAAAGAATCTCTATGGAGACAGTATTTAGAAAACCACACTTTATTCTAGAAACTGGGACAGTATTCGCTAGAAAAAGTCAGGCAGTCATTAGAATCCTGTCTTTTCAGCCTTTTAAAATTTTTTCTGAGCAAATCTATATACTATTTCTATTCTTATTACATGTGTGGGGTTCTGTCTTCTTTTCAGTTCTTTTTATTATTTATTTTGACATGTGTTTGCATTGTGTGGTGATCAAGCATCTGTGTGCATGTCCTCCTGTATGCAGGTGAACCTGCACACATCACATGTGCAGGCCAGAAGTTGACATCGGTGTCTTCCCTTGCTGCCATCCACTTACTTACTGAGGCTGGTCTCAGCAAGTGTCTTATTCCCTGAACCATCTCTCCAGTCCCTCTGGTCCGCTTTTAGTTCTGTGTACAAACCAGTTGTGTTCAGGTTAGATAGGGCATACTAGGTGAATAAAGGCTTGGTGTAGAGTTACCTCAGTCTCTTTCACAGAACTTACAATTCCAGTTAATTTTATCTTCTCTCTGTTTGGACAGAGGGTTAATAATGACTTTGTAAATGACACAAATGAGCTGGAGTTTCATAAAAGTCAAGTACATGGATCAAAACTATACTAAGAAGTCTCATTACTCTTAAGAACAAAACTTAGCTCAAACAGCCTTGGTAGCAAAAGCAAACAAGAAACGGGGCTAATACTGAGATGATAACAGATAAAAAGGAACCGTTAGTTAATTAGGAGGAGAGACTTTATTTTACAGGATTTTACCAATACCAGGATATATAATGTGGTTCTTTATGAAAAAGGCATCTAAATGGCATCATCTTTTTAGTAGCTATTTAATAAAACATGAAATAGCTTTTAAAGAATTCTTCAAGCCGGCAGTGGTGGCTCATGCCTTTAATCCCAGCACTTGGGAGGCAGAGGCAGGCAGATTTCTGAGTTCGAGGCCAGCCTGGTCTACAGAGTGAGTTCCAGGACAGCCAGGGCTATACAGAGAAACCCTGTCTCCAAAAAAAAACAAACAAAAGAATTCTTCAACACTGATTTGAGAGTTACAGACATACATCGTGCTTTTGTTATTTGCCCATGTTGTAGTGCTGGGACACAGCCCAGACCCATGCAAGTGCGGAAGCGCATGCTCTACCAGCAGTTTTGAACCAGGAGAGGAGTGAATCCATCACCTTAATGAATAATTGCCTTTCTCTAACGGGGCGGTAACTCAGTAACTGTGTGAAGAATGTTCTTATCCATGTGAGCAGTGGCGGACAAAGAGCATGGAAGCCTGCAGCCTACTTTTTCTAGAAGTTAGCTTTTGGTTTTCAGTCTACAGCATTTAGTGCTGTGACTTAATATAAAATCTCTACAACTTAATTCCCTAACCTACAAGCACTTTTCACAACTTTCCTTGTTTATTATTTTTAGTCTTCAATGAGCACCACTCCTCTTACTTCTTCTTAAATCTGTTCTGCTAAACACCCATTTCCACTTTTTTTCCTATCAGTTTACTCTCTTGATATATTTTTAGTTTCTTCATTTTCCACCAGCTTTTGTACATGCGCCTTTTGTACACTGCCTTCTAAAAGCGGGTGCCTTTGTGTGTCTGGTTATGTGGAGTATGCAGATCATACTGGACAAGTAGCTTGAAAGCCGTGTGTTTGTAAAGTCACTCACATGATAGTTTCATAATTCTTCCTCTGAAGATGAACCATGTCACTGGCTTTCTTAAAGTGCCAGGTGGCAGCAAAGGTAGAAGACTTCATTATGTGGCAGAGCAAGTAGAGCAGACCTGATAGGCAGCTGATTTAGTGCTACACAGTCTGCTCTACTACAGTGTGGAGATATCTGCTCGTTTGGGAACACTGACAGATTATCACCGTTCTGTGATTTATAGTCTTGGTTTTCACAGTGCCCAGGCCTGCCGTCTCACCAAGCTCCGTTATTTTCCTCATTCGTCATCTTTTCATCTTGTAACTCCTGAATGAATTACTTTATTTGTGCAAAATATCACTAGTTCCCTATTTATTTTAAGATTATATCTGGTATTTAGTAATATGTAGAGTTCGTCAAAACATTCTCATAAATTAACTCAATTGTAGCAGTTCAGGAAACAGGGAGAACACACCTTACACCATGCTTGCCTGTAAGCTTATTAAAAATAGATGGGGTTAGCATTTAGTCCCAGTGCCCTGGCGTCAAGTGTCAGTTTATTTTCGTTTTTTGGTGTTTTGGATTTTTTGTCTGTTCATTTGCTTCTTATTGGTTGAATTGTTGATCAGTTACCAAGAGGATGAGACTAAGGTGACAGGAAATATCTGTTCTCCCTTAAAAATCATTTGTGTGTTTTTTCCTTTAAATAAATTCAGAAAATCTCTCCTGTAATTCCTCACTATTTTCTGTTTGTGTTTTCATGGTGTAAAACCCTCATGTCCCAAGTTTTATAGGAAAATCAAAAAGCTGTTAGGGCTCTGGCTAGTCCCGCTAATGCTGTTTCTGCTCTTCACCTGGGAATTTTAGTTGGTCCAGAAACACTATACAGATCTGTTTTTCAGTGGTTCTGTAATAGATTCTTAACTGAGGGAGAAAGGAAGCAATTAATTTCAAGTAAGAGAATAAATTCCGAAAGTAGGAAGAATTGGGGAAGGGAGGGCAGAGCTACACTCTACAGCTGTCTTGGTGTGGCCACGTGAACCTTACAGGATGAGGATTTACTTGTCTCTATGAATGAGGACAAAAGTGCTTCCTTCTTTAGGAAGTCCTGATCATAAACAAAATTATGGTGTCTTGAACAAAGAAGCAAAGAGTTCCCAACCAAGAACACAACTGAGAGTCAAAAAGACTGGCATGTGAGCTTGGGGCTTGCTAAACTGCTCAGTTTGAAGACAGCATTGACAGAGGAGATGTGCAGATTTACCTCTCCACCCATTCACCAGTGTCCAGCGTTCTTTCTCCTGCTCATCTCCCCTCCTCCTCCTTCCTTCTCTTTCCAATCACTGTTTCCCCTTTCTGAGTGGACTGCTAGTGCCGCCATCCCATTGCTTCTTGTCTTAGTGAGTCTTCTGTGGCAGAGCTGTTATCCTTGGGATTTTATACAGTAGAGATCTGGCCTCCTTAGGAGGCCATTGTTACTGCAGCGCTTTTGTTTCCTTTTTTCTAGCATCCGCCACCACGCTTAATAAGCTTTCAGAATCACAGCCCTAAGCCCAATGGACCGGTTCTTCCTCCTTACCCTCAGCAGCTGAGGTATCCACCAAGCCAGAGTATACCACGGCAGACAATAAAGCCCAACCCCCTGCAGATGGCTTTTTTGGCTCAACAGGCCATAAAACAGGTGTGTATTACCTCTCTCTCCAGGTGCTTCCGTGCACTTCCAGGTCAAAGGAACTTACACGTAGACAATAGGTGATAAAGGTGTGCTTGCTTTTCAAAATGAGTAGAAAATGCAGAGTACGCTTAGATCTGTGGAGACAGGTAAGAAAATATCTCAGTGCTGTGTAATCAAAGAGTCCTTGCATACTCTGTGTATATGTGTGTGTGTGTGTGTATGTGTATTTATATATATATATAAAATCAAGAGTTGATTTAACATCTCCAGGTTTCATTTAATAATATTTTAAAATTCATACTTGTTTCTGCTTCACCATTATAAGTAAAAGTTTAAATTGTTGCTTGGCATTAAATTCTATTTATTTTCCTAATTTATGACCTTGCCAAGTACATTATTTTCAGATCTCACTCCAGCTATAAAATATGGGTACCTTGCAGAGTTGTGCTGAGAGTTCTCCTCATGCATATAAATCACCTTGTACCTTTCAAGTATCAACTTCTCCCCCAATTATTAGATTTTAATGGCTACATCATTGCCTTCTGCCAGTGGTACCAGGGAACCGAGGTTGAGCTCCAGTGATAGAACCAGGGACTCAAGGCTGTGCTGCACACGAGCGCCCCTGCTGGCACAAGGCTGTGGAACTTTTCTTTGAGCAGCTCAGCATACAGACTTCAAGCAAGGACAGAGAAACACTCATTACTCAGCACTGTCATCCCATGTGCTCAGGGACAGAGAAACACTCATACACTCAACCCTGTCATCCCATGTGCTCAGGGACAGAGAAACACTCATACACTCAACCCTGTCATCCCATGTGCTCAGGGACAGAGAAACACTCATACACTCAACCCTGTCATCCCATGTGCTCACAAGGTACAAGGCCACAAGGCCAAATTGGGGTTGTTTGGTAAGCTGCATCTCTCAAGGGAATAGGGAACATCTTCCTGTGGCATTCACTGGGCAGATGGAGGCATTCCTGCCAGGAGGAGAAACAAGTTCTGTGGAAACAGCAGGATAGTGCATGCATGCTTCAGTAAATACTCTTAAATTTTTTAAAATATTTTCTGGACAAAATCTAAACATAAATGAATAAACAAAGATAGAAACCAGGAGAAACATGACTGTATTTTAAACTTTGTGTATAGAATCAGATTTATAGATGTTGGGTACTTTTTTAAAATGCTTATTTATTGTGCTACTGTCAAACATGGAGGGCGGGGCAATGCTTGGGCACGGTTGCTGTCTGAGGTCAGAGGAACCTAGTCTTCCACCATGGATTCAGGGATCAGGTTGCCAGGCTTGGCAGCAAGTGCTTTTATGTACTGAACATCCCACTGGCCCAGAAATTAGCTGTAATGTATAAATTTACCAAATTATATCACATATAACATGTAATGACATACTTTTCAGATAGTAAAAAACTATCATGTTACCTAATTTTTGTAAGATACGATCTGTGTGTTTTATCTTGTACATAGGTAACAACCCCAGAAAGGTACTCATCAGCAGTGATTCGTCATTCTCGGAAGGGAGGGAGGGAGGGAGGAGAAATATGTAGGGAAAAGATAAAACTGTTGAGTGTGAAGGTGCTAAAGACGACATTCACACCCAGCTTCGTATGTGTCTGTGTGCACATTTTACAGTTACCTAGACATGTAGGATTTTTTCTCAGAATGCCCTCTACAGTGTCATCCATACATAAATGATAATGTGTTTGGGCAGCTTTCTGCTGAATGACCTTTGGAGAGCTTTCAGTTCTCCCATCCCCAGATTTGTTCTGAGTTTTCATGTTCTTCAAATACACCAAATACTGGAATAATTTTGTAGGGACCGTTTGTTTCCCCTGCCTTGGTACATATTACATATGCCTTTTTATCTGTCTGTCCGACTAGCCTGTATTTTGTGTTTGCTTTGAAGCAACCAAATAGCATGGCTCAATTTTGTGTCCTTCTGCATACCTAGCATTATCGTTGTGTTTATTTAGTTTCTAATGTGAATGAGAAGGCTTTCCTCAATAAGGCTTAATTAGTTGTTCATATATGAAAAATAACAAAGAGAAGTATAAGCATCTTACAGCCCTGATTTGTGGCTAATTACTTTTAGGCATTTCAGGTAGGGACTAAGAAAATATATGTTTTCAGTTCTCTAGCTTTACTTCAAAGAAGTTGCTTTTGTATGCTTATATTTCTCATACAATTCATATATGTGTAAAGGATGTGAGATTGTTTTCTGGTATATGCTAATTATTTTTTGCCAGAAAAAAATGCTTATTTATTTTTTGGTATTATGAACACATGTGTATGCACACATATAATGTGCATCCTTTTCTCTCTCCCGTGTTCTTTCCACTCAAGTAACATCTAAACTGAAATAATAGACTGTTTCTTCTATCTGTGATATCTGAAGAGTGACTACTTACATTTCCCATTTTTGCTTCTCATCTTGGTACTCCAGTGGCAGATCAGCAGTGGACAGGCTCCGCCCACAACTGCCAGCAGCTCCTCCTCCACTCCTTCCAGTCCCACAATCACAAGTGCAGCTGGGTACGATGGAAAAGCTTTTAGTTCACCCATGATTGATCTGAGTGCACCGGTGGGAGGGTCTTACAATCTTCCTTCTCTTCCAGATGTAAGTGTATGTAAAATCGGTACTAATAACCTCCTCTGAAAATTGGCAGTAAATTTCGATTTAGTTTAAAGTTGGGTTTATTGGTTTATCAGCTATTTCTGAAAGCTTTGTTTTATTCTTTAGAAATAAAATGTGCGTAAAATTAGAAATTGTAAACATTTGGAAATACAAAAGAATGTTTTCCTGGGCTCTGACGTTAAAGATGTTTGCAGAGGATGTGTCCTAGAATGGAGGCTGGGAAGGAGGCGCGGGGGATGGAAGACTAGACGGGGCTGTTCAGCTGAGAGTGTGTGGAGTGTAAGAGCAGAGGTGAGTCCCTGAGGGTCAGGCCCACAGAGCTGCAGAAGAGGCAGAACGCCAGACCTGCCTACCTGGGCATATTAAGTCACTTTGACAAGGCACTTTCAAAAGCATCTTCCTAAAAGCAGAAAACAACAGTGTCCTCTTGCTGGTTTCCCTGTGCGGGTGCCGCGCCTGCACGTATGTCGTGTCCCAAGTGAATGCTTGATGCCTTTGGAGGGCAAAAGAAGGCATCAGATCCCCTGGAATTGGAGTTGCAGTTGTGAGCTGCCATGTGGGTGCAGGAATGAAATCCTAGTCCTCTGGGGAACAACTGATGCTTTTAACTGCAGAGCTCTCTCTCCAGCTCTGTTTTCCCTTTCCCACCCTTCAAGGTTAGGTTGTCTTAGTGTTATGGCATAACCAAACATAAAGCATTTTCATTTGTAAAGTGTTTTACACACTTTAGTTGGAAGGAATCGTGCATAAGATTAAACTTTTAATTTTCCTTTGGTTTTTTTCAAGTTGAAATCAATTGTATTTTCTAATGATCACATTATTAACCTCACTAGAATCATGGTAGTTTTTATAATGCATATATTTTAAATGGGTGGAGCGTACTTTTTTCTAGCTTATATCAGACATAGGAAAACTTAATCTAAATTTTTAAAAAAAAAATTGATTTTAGGATTATTCCACAATATAAATTATTTTTATTACATTAAGAAACCCTGTCAGCCCTTTATGCACCATCTGAAAATTATTGACTAAAGTAGTACCTAAGAATATTCAAGTACAAATGGCCCTGTCGACCTTGTCCCCCAGCCCCCACTACCATAAAAGAGAGACTCTATAGAAAATGAAGTCTTTCTTTCTCCTTTTCTTCTGTATTATTTCATTATGTGCAGTCTATACCCTGGCTTTAGAACAGAGTTCTATAGAATCCCAATTGAGAAAGGCTACAAAGCCGTGAAGGAATTGTACAAGCTCCTGGGAAACCTGGTATATTTAGGCAGGACAAAATATTTGCGTTTTAAGCATAAAAACTCTTATTAAATATAACTTACCATGCCGGGCAGTGGTGGCACATGCCTTTAATCCCAGCACTTGGGAGGCAAAGGCAGGCGGATTTCTGAGTTCAAGGCCAGCCTGGTCTACAGAGTGAGTTCCAGGACAGACAGGGCTACACAGAGAAACCCTGTCTCAAAGAAAAAAACAACAACAAATTAAAAAAAAAAAAAATTAACTTACCGTGTGTTTGTGTGTGTGTGTGAGAGAGAGAGAGAGAGAGAGCACACGCATGATGTGGTGTGCCTGTTGTCAGTATATTTACGTGGGTAGAATAGAGAGAGTAAGCTTTAACTTCTTGACGGGGGAAGCCGTCTAACCGACCTCCTCAGTTTGTGTCTTACTTGAGCCCTTTAGCCTCAGCACTCCAGAGGCAGAAGCCTGCGGATTGATAGGAGTTCCAAGATAGCCAGGCTGGACAGAGAAGCCCCGCCTCAACAAGCAAACAACAAATAGAGGAAGAAAAGATAGTACTTAGGACTGAAGTTTTCTTATAAATTCACAGTAGTTTTTAGTTTTCAACATTAATTTACCCGGAGTTAATTTCTTCTCTTGGAAGATTGATTGTTCAAGTACCATAATGTTGGACAGCATGGCAAGGAAAGACACAAGTGTAGACCATGGCCAGCCAAGACCTCCCTCAAACAGAACGGTGCAGTCACCAAATTCATCAGTGCCATCTCCAGGCCTCGCAGGTAAGGCCACCTTTTGGATTTTTAAATGTTTTCTGGTTTTTACTCATATTTTTACTCAAAATGATTAAAAGTTCCTCTCTGCCTCATTTTTGGTGGTGGTGGGGGTTCTGCTTCAATTTTTAAATGATAATGATTACTGTAGCTTGGGGTTTTCTTTCATATACATTTATGTGTGTTTCCACGTCTGTGCTGTGGTGCACGCGTGGAAGTCAGAGGACAACCTGGAGTTGATTTTCCTCCTTCCACCAAGTAGGTGGGGTTCAGGCTTCAACGCTCAGGTTGTCAGGTGATAGGTGTTTTAACCCACTGACCCATTTCACCAGCCTGGGTTTTTATACCATGTAAAACTAGAATTCTTCACAGAGAAGGAAACACAGGTTCTTTTTTCTTCTTTTTCTTTTTTTTTTTTTTTTAAATTTCAGCAAAATTTATTGGCATTATAGTAACCAAAGAGCAAAGTTTTATCACACTGTCATTAATATATTGAGTTGCCTGTGATATGGTCTCTTGCAGAATGTGTTTATCTAGCATCAGCTTTTATTAGCTAGGATACAAAAGAAGAGAGCAGTTTTGGTGGTGTGTTTGCTTGTTGGTGTTTAATTGTATTTAATAATGTTTAATGTAGGGACGTAAGGAGAGGATGGATCATTGGGTAAGAACACTTCCTGCTCCACAGAGGGCCAGGGTTCTGTCCCCAGCACCCACATGGTGGCTTACAACCACCTGTAACTCCAGTGCTGGCCTCCCCAAGAGTTGCATGCATGTGAAACACTTACATACATGCAGGTAGAACAATCAAATCACATAAAAGTAAATCTTTTTAAAAATCATATTTTAATATACTTGATTGCTATGTGAAACACTGGAGATGATACTCCTGGAGACTTGATATAGCAGGTGTCTCTTGTGTGACATCCTGGGAGACACGAACAGATGCATCCAGATAGTATGCTGGTGACAAGCTAAAGCAAGAATTACACTCATGTCTAGCCTGGTGAACCAGTGAGCTCACCATTCCCTGCCAGTGTGGTTGATAACTCAGCAAAGAGGGTCCCGTAGCCATCTACACAGTGTGCAGGCCCCTCCGCCAAAGGTCCCGTAGCCACCTGCTCAGTGTGCAGGCCCCTCCGCCAAAGAATTCTTCTGTCCCAGCACTTGCCTACATAAATATTCTGCCTTTCTGAATCTTAGCTTCTCCAGCTTCCTGAGTCTTAGCAGCCTCCCTTTTCCCTGGAGGAGAGTCTGTTTCAGTTCTGAGGAAGTTAGCCACACAACAGTATCTTCTTGGAATGATGGAAAGGAGAGAACTTAAGTTTTTTAGCCATGTTACCAAAAAATAAGGTGGTTACAAAATTTAAGTGGACGTTCCTATTTTAAACATGAACTTAGAATAAAAGACAAGTGCAACTGAATAAAGTAGGAATGTTCTTGCTGTTGATGAAAGGCACATGACTAGGTAATCTCTACCCAATAAAGGCATCCAGCAAAATAGACTAAACAAAATTGTCCTCTCTCCAGTTGTCAGAAAAGTCTAACCAGGATTTGGTTTCTTGCTACTGAATTAGCCACGATTTGAATAGAAATGTTAGCAACCATGCAGATGTCAGCGGGACCCTTCCCGTATACTGTACAGTGTCACTTGGCAAGACACTTCTGAAGGCATCATGGCAATAATCCTAAAGCTGACGTTTATCTCTTGTGGACTGCCGGGCCCTAGACAAATTCCCATAGTATAGAGTTCACTTATTACTAATCATATTACACCTACTGGTGTGTGTGCACATGTATATAAGTGCTACAGCATGCACGTGGAGGTCAGACAACAGTTTGTGGGAACCTAATCTCTCCTTCCCATGTGTGGATCCCAGGGATCTAGTGCTTAGCATCATCAGGCTTAGCAGCAAGCAACTTTCCCTTCTGAGCCAGCTCGGCTGCCTGAGGTGAGGTTCAGTTGGCAGCAGTTCAGAACCTCTTGTTTATTGCCTCACCTCTGAATCTGCCAGGGATGCCGCTCAGGCTGTCCAGCTTGCTGTCAGTGCCTACCTCTAGGCCACCCTCCACTCCCTTGAACTTCTCCTTTATATCAACCCCTTCTCTTCTGAAGTCTTCACTGGCTCTGCAGTCCTCTACCTACTCTACTGCAAGAAAGACTTGAAAAGGTTTCCTTACTGGAACTTGAGGTCGGGAGATATCCTGTGATGGACAGACTTTCTCCCTATCCAGAAGTCAGTGGGGACATGAGTGTAAACTTTTGGTGTAACAAAATATTAAAGATATGCTTATGGTTTCGTAGAATTTTATTGGATGGTCCTGGTTTGGGTATAATTTAAGTGAGCAGTCCAACAAGCTTGAAGGCATAGATTATTAATTCACCTATATGTGTCTTCTTTCCTTCACCTCAGGGCCTGTTACCATGACTAGCGTCCATCCCCCAATACGTTCACCTAGTGCCTCCAGCGTTGGGAGCCGAGGAAGGTAAACAGATTTAACCATATTTACGGGTATAGTCTTTCCTCGGTATCCATAGAGAGTTGGTTCCAGGCCCCATCCGAGTGTACCAAAACCTGCAGATGCTCAAGTCCTCTGTGATGGTACAGTATTTGTATATAACCTGGACATATCTTTGTGTATGCTTTCAATCATCTCTAGTTACTGATGCTGCCTAATACAATTTGACTGGTTCATAATTACCTGTTATACTGCATTGTTTAGGGAATAATGACAGCCCTACCCCGAAGAAAAACAGTTTGTACACGTTCAGTTAAAGGCACATTTCTTCCCACAAGGCATTTCCCATCCATATATGTAAAGGCCAAGCACAAGAAGAGCTAACTGTGCATATAATTTCTTGCACTTGTCGATGTTTTGATACTTGGTACATCTTTTCTACTGTTAATTTTAATTAATATTTTAATATGATAGAGTAGTTAAACTAGAACAACATAAAGATAGAGCGTATTTGTCTAAATGTTAAAATAAGGTAGTATTTGACATCATGGTAGCAAAGACGAAAGAAGGCCTAACATAGTAATGTATAGACAAAACTTTAGGAAACAGAGCAGTATTTGTGTCTTTTTTGTTTAGTTTTGAGACAGAATATCATACAGTGTAACTCTAGTTGGCCAGGAACTCTCTTATGTAGATGAGACTGGTCTCTTGTGATGATGCCCCTGCCTCTGTCTCAGAATGTAGAAACAATCTTTCTTTCAGTATTCTCTTACTGTTGTAATGATCAAACATTGGTTCTACTTTAAAAGAAATTTTTACAATTAACCTCCTACTTTAAGCTGTTATTTAGTTCTGCCCTCATAATGTTTGAAACTTACCTCTAGATGTAAATCCTGTTTTTTGTTTAGCATTTGATAGCAGCATTCTCTAGGAGGAAGTTTGCTTGTGGTCCTCCTTAATAGCGGGGTGGCGAATAGGACACTGTTCTGTTCAGCTACCATCTTTAAGGAGCCGAAGCCAACAAATGATAGTCTAGTGTCTTAGCACAAACTGTGCATGAAAGTCAAGATTTCCTGTTGTCACTGACTAGACAGGAAATTGGAAAAGACTAAAAAAATGTTAGTTCTAAGACACCAGATCTAAAGTAGAGCCTTAGAATAGTCAAGTCATTTAGGTATGAATTCTGTTCTCCTAATTTCCAGATCCGTGATAAGTCTGTTAAGAAGGTTAGTATGTAGGGCCTTTCTGTCAGCATCGGGGAAATGGGCGCTGCCTTCCGCAGCTGTGCTTTCACGTCATTCACTGCTGACATAAAATACGGTTACAATTGTGAAGTGACAGGATTCCAGAATGTTCTTCAGTTTACTGCTTTTAGGTTGTCTGATTTTTGTCTTCCTCTCTGTCTTTCTCCCTCACAGCTCTGGCTCTTCCAGCAGACCAGCAGGAGCGGACTCTACTCACAAGGTCCCAGTCGTCATGTTGGAGCCAATTCGAATAAAACAAGAAAACAGTGGACCACCTGAAAATTATGATTTCCCTGTGGTTATAGTAAAACAAGAATCGGATGAAGAGCCTAGGCCTCAAAACGTAACTATGCCAGTACTCCCAGGGCTAACCCTACTGTAGAGGCGGGGCCTCAAAACGTAACTGTGCCAGTACTCGCAGGGCCAACCCTACTGCAGAGGCAAGAAAGGGATTTGTTTTTAATTATTTATTTTATGTATATGAGTACACTGTTGCTGTCTTCAGACAGACCAGAAGAGGGCATCAGATCCCATTACAGAAGGTTGTGAGCCACCATGTGGTTGCTGGGAATTGAACTCAGGGCCTCTGGAAGAGCAGCCAGTGCTCTTAACCGCTGGAGAGATGACTCAGTGGTTAAGAAAAGGATTTTCTAAATTGAGTTTCCCTCCTCTCATGACTCCAGATTGTGTCAGGTTGACATAAAACTAGCCAGCACAGTGTCTAATGTGTAATTTGAATTAGTAGCTACAATAAACCATCTCTATAGGTCACGGGATTGACTTCCACACTGCTCACTTAGTCTTAAGTGGTAGCCATGGGGAGATTAAAGGGTCCCCTTCAAGTCGCGCATTCATACGTAAATGATGGTGCCCTCTCTCTGGTTGCAGACTAACTATCCAAGAAGCATACTTACCTCCCTCCTCTTAAATAGTAATCAGAGCTCTGCTTCTGAGGAAACCGTGTTACGATCTGATGCCCCTGACAGTACAGGAGATCAGCCTGGACTCCATCAAGAAAATTCCTCAAATGGCAAGTCTGAGTGGCCAGATGCCTCGCAGAAGTCCCCTGTGCATGTGGGAGAGGCAAGGAAAGAGGATGACCCCAATGAAGACTGGTGTGCTGTTTGTCAAAATGGTGGGGAGCTCCTGTGCTGTGAGAAATGTCCTAAAGTATTCCATCTTACTTGCCATGTGCCCACACTGACGAACTTTCCGAGGTAAAATAATACATCTGTCTAAAGTATGAAGCACAGGGCTAGGGGTATGGTATAGTGCTAGAGCTTCTTAGCTGGCATGTGCATGCCCAGGGAGCTATATATAAATGAAACAGCGTTCTGGAGCAAAGGGGATATAACTGGAAAGGAATGCCATGAAGGGGGAGAAGGGACTTTTTAAATCTAACAATTGTAATGAACTTTTGACAATTGTTATAAAGATTTCAATTCCGTTTGGCACAAGTGCATACTCTAGAGTCCCTACAGTTTCCTGTTCCCTGCTTCCTAGTCTTAGTGCTTCTCAGAAAGCTCATCTGTTGTGATAAACAGCCATAGGCCCTCTCTGGGCCCTTGTGACACACACCTGTAACCAAGCATGGAGGAGATAGAAGGAGGGAAGGTCACAAGTGTGATGTTTACTCAGACATTAATGTTAACTTCTTAGACCTTTGCATACACCTCTGCTATTTCTTCTCTATACTGCCTTGTACCTAGTAGTAATGATAAATAGGCAGAGGATAAAACCCATTCCAAAGAAACCTGTCATAGGCAGCCTGCAAGTGGTGGGACAGTGGTGGCAAAGACAGAGAACTGACATACTCAGAACTCAAAGGTACATTATCCCTACAGTGGAGAATGGATTTGTACTTTCTGCCGAGACTTATCTAAGCCAGAAGTTGAATATGATTGTGATGCTCCCAGTCACAACTCAGATAAAAGGAGAAGTGAAGGCCTTACTAAATTGACACCAATAGACAAAAGGGTAAGTTTTTGAACATTTCCACTCTAGAGTATTAGGATGTATTTTGTTATATGCATTGATTTTATACTGAATTCTTTAACCTTTAATTCTCTTTCTCTCTCTTCCCTCTGTACACAGAAGAATCAATAGTAAGCTATAGTGTGTGTGTGTGTGTGTGTGTGTGTGTGTGTGTGTGTGTACACTCAATGTGCCTGAGCTCTCATCCATGCGTCTCCACATGGAGACCAGAGGTTATACTGATGTATCTTCTTCTTTGGCTTTCTGCCTTACTTTTGAGACAGGTCCTGTGACTGAACCTGGAGTTCACTGGGCTAGACTGGCTAGCCAGCAAGTACCTGGAATTCACTTGTTTCCCCACCCCCACCCCCTCCTATCAGTTACAGGTGGATGCTGCCAAGCTTGGCTCTTTTGCTTAGGTGCTAGGGATCCAAATTCAGGTGCTGCATAGACAAAGCGCTTGACCCACTGACCTATAACTTTTTAATTAAAAAAGAAAACTGTATTAACTAGGTATTTAAAATACTATACTTGAGCAGAGTAAACTGTATATCCCTTACAGGTAGAGCTGGGCTTTGGGTTGGGAGGGATAGTGCTAGGAGAGAGGAGAAGGACAGAGACAGAGAGAGGAGACTGCCTGAGCAGTGAGCCCTAGGTTTCCACCATTTCCACCTCCTTGCTGCTGGGATGGCAAGTACACATCAGGCATCTAGCTTCCTCACCTTTCAGCTTGGAATTCAACACAGGTGTTCCCCACTTTACTGACTGAGCATGAGCATCTCTTCAGTCCAACTAATGCTTTTTTGGCAGGGCCGAGAAGAGACAAGGACTCACTATGTAGCCCAGGCTAGCCTAAAACTCCCTGGGTAGCATATACTGGCCTTGAATTCACAACATTCCACTTGGCTCTGCATTCCAAGTACATGCCCAGCCTCATTCTTTGTTTCTGATTTTCTGTTTTATTTGCTGTTATTTTGGGTTTTTTTTTTTTTTTTGGTTTCTTTGAGACAGAGTATCACTGTTCATCCAGTCTGTCATCAAACAGCAATACCCCTGCCTCAGCCTTTCAAGTGCTGGATTACAGGAATCAGCCATCATGCTTTAGTCTGAGCTTATAAATTGTATCTACCTTAATTTCTGTCTTGTTTCATTTTTATCACTAAGAGGCAGACATACACTGGTCCTGAGGGGAGGAATTAGCAGAGCTCACAACAGGACACTTCTGTTTGCAAGAGAGGAAAGGCAGGTCTTACCAGGGAGAAGGCTATATACTACTACATTGCTTAATAAACACGTGATATATACTACTACATTGCTTAATAAACATGTGATATATACTACTACATTGCTTAATAAACGTGAGCTTCCCCCAGTGACTGCTGAGTCGCACCACAAAGACTGGAGTGACAGGGGTAAGGAGGGGGCACTCATCTTGAGGAACAATGTGTATTCCCTAATGTGGTGGCTCACTCAACCAATTACAGGGACTCTCGTATGCCCGGTCCCTGAGTTAGTAAATTCAGATGGAAAGCAAAACCCAAAGATTCAGCGTTCCTTACTGATTGCCTGGGCTTTAATTTTATTTTGACACCTGTGAATTCTTTCAGAAAATAAGCTGTGACTTCACTCTTATTTGTATTTTTCATTAGAAATGTGAACGCCTGCTTCTGTTTCTTTACTGCCATGAAATGAGCCTGGCTTTCCAAGACCCTGTTCCTCTAACTGTAAGTATTAATGTCATATGTACATGTTTACATGGTGGGATAATTTTTTTTTTTAATTTTATATATGAGAACCTCCTATCTTTATCATTTCGATAGTTTCTTATATCTAATCCAAATATTTTTGTGGCCCGTCCTATGGAGGAGTGTGCATGAACAGGTGTGGGGGGCGGCACACATAAATTTTTTTGGTTTTTGAGAGAGGATCACAGTGGGACTTAATACTTAATCTCTGCTAGCTCTCCAGGAATCCCCAGGGATCTGCCTGTCCCTGCCTCCCCAGAGCTGGAATTATAATTGTGTGCTGTCATGCCTGGCTTTTTACATGGGTTTGCATAGGTGCTTATGGTCAAATTTATGTCCTCATTCCAACATCAGTAACACTGTGTTGACTGAACCGTCTCCTCAGACTCCTGGTCCGATACACACACATGCACGCACACTCTCACACACACACTCACACTCTCACGCACACTCATGCACACACTCACACTCATACACACTCATATAC
>JADRCH010000064.1:8787325-8822777 GCA_019843965.1 Rhynchomys soricoides | reverse complement strand
CACACACACACACACACACACACACACTATCCTGCTGCATACTCTTCTCCCACTGGTTCCCTTCCTCTCAGGCTTTGCTGGTGTGCATACGTGCATGAGTGAGTGCTTTAAATCTAAATGTCACATAAGACAGGACAGAATCTGTCTGTCACTTCCCCCATTGCTGTCTTGTCTTCCCGACAGCACTACTCTTGCTCCCTCGGCACAGATCCACTGTCCTTACATGTCCTACATAGCATTTCTCCTCCTCAGTTGCTTAGCTCACTTAACATGATGATCTCAAGCTTCGTTCATGTTCCTACAGATGAGGTCATTTCACTGAATAGATAAATGCATGTTAATGGCAGTTGGCTAATAATATCTGTTTCTTGGGTATCCTTCTCATCCCTTTTTTCTTTTCTATTGGGGTGTTTTTTTATGTTTTCTGTATCTCAGAAGGCTTATATGGCATGAGTTGTTGGGGACAATAGCCACTATTTTTCTTTTTAACTAGAGGCCTCTCTAGTTTATAGGTCTAGACTTTATATATTTCAAACAGATCTACACTGAAAGGATAATGGAACTTTGATACCTTTAGAGTTCTAGAAAGGAGCCCATGCTTAAGATATTTTCTCCTTCTATGGTATCTGATGGTTCTCTCTGAAATTGAATAAAACTTGTTTTGGTTTTCTTTATTGTGGTTGGGTTGGGTTGGGTTTTCTAAGACAGGATCTCATGTATCTCAGGTTGGCCTCAGTCTAGAGGGAAATGACTTTGAGCTTCCTGACCCTCCCACCTCTGCTTCCCAATGACATTTACACTTATTGTTTGTTGGGTTTTAAAAATTAATGCAAACTAGAAAAAAGAAAACTTGTAAATAATTTAGCTTAAGACAGTCAATTTCATGTATTCAAGTATTGCAGTTAAACACATTATTTTATACAGTGAACGTATAGCTTATTGTGTAGCACTGGCTGTCTGGAAGCCATTATTTAGACCATGCTGGCCTTGAACCTGGAGGGATCCTCCTGCACCAGCAGTCCATTTCTGATATGTAGGTTTTTATAATTAAGTTTTTAGAAGTAAGAGTTTTCTAAGGGCACTATGGATTACACACACACACACACACACACACACACACACACACAGCTACTAAGCTACAGCCCCAGTCCAAAAACGGAAACAAGAACTTCAGGGAAAAGGAGCTTTCATACCCAAAAGGAGCAGGGTAGAGAAGATAGAAGTTCGTGCCAGTGTATACTTAAAAATATAACCCAAAATTGTTGCTTATTATGATTCTGGCTTACATTTCTATTAACAGTACCAGCAGCCACAAGTTAACTCCCCCCCCCTTTATATATATATATATATATAAAGTATTTCATATAAATCACCTCACTAATCCTCAGAAATTGCCAGGATTATTGATCTGGAATATGACCTGATTTTCAGCAGGGATAAGTAATGTTTGTAGGGTTATGCTAGTGAGTGTTAAAGCTGAGGGTCAAGCTCTTCTCTACTTGGAATAGTACAAGGCAAAATCGTGTTGATCCATCCTTTTTTAAATGGGTATGTTTACTTGTTTTAGCAACAAGGTCTTACTATCTAGCCATTGCCAGCCTGGAACTCACTATCTAGATCAGGCTGTCAAACAGATAAGGAAGTCATACAGATGCTACTGCCTCTGCCTCCCAGTGCTGGTATTAAAGATATGCACAAACATAACCAGGCTTCTCCATCAAATGTACAAGATAATGTTGCTGGATACAGTAGCTATGCTTTACAAGTACTCATTTACTCTTTGGTTTCTTTTCTTTCTTTTAACTCTTGGCTAACCTGGAGTTTGCTATGTAAATCAGGCTAGCCTCCAACTTATAGACCTGCCTGCTTCTCCCTCCCATGCATTAGGATTAAAGGTGTGTGCCACCATACCCAGCTTAGTAATTATTTTTTAGTTAACAATGAAGAGGGATAATCCCAGCACTTGGGAGGCAGAGACAGGTGGATTTCTGAGTTCAAGGCCAGCCTGGTCTACAGAGTGAGTTCCAGGATAGCCAGGGCTGCACAGAGAAACCCTGTCTCGGAAAACGGAAAAAAAAAAAAAAAAAATGAAGAGGGAGCATGTGGGAGGTTTAAAAGAAAATACTATGTAGCGTTTGCTGGCCTGGAACTCCTTTTTTCCATTAAAAATCGTTATTAACTAGGTCACATAATTCTATTTTTAGTTATCGGAATAACCTCCATACTGATTACCATAGAAGCTGAATTGATTTATATTCCCACTGGTAGTATATAAGGGTTCCATTTTCCCTAGAATCCTCATCAGCATTGAGAGAGAGAGAGAGAGAGAGAGAGAGAGAGAGTGTGTGTGTGTGTGTGTGTGTGTGTGTTTTCATTCCTTAATGGTAGCCATTCTGGCTGGGGTAAGATAGAATCTCAGTGTAATTTTAGTTTTCATTTTCCCAATAGCTAACATTAGTAAACATTTTTTCCTTAATGCTTACTGGCCATTTATACTTTCTCTCTTCTGGTTTAAATGTTCAGAGGATACTGTGCAATGGAGATATTTGCACATTCATATTATAGCACTGTGCACAGTGGCTGATAGAATAAGCCTAGCTGTTCATTAGCAGATGGTTGTATTTAAAAAATACTGTGTATTGCTGAATGGTAGTGGCACATGCCTTTAAATCCCAGCACTTAGGAGACTGAGGGAGGTGGGTCTTCAGTAAGGCCAGCCTGGTCTACAGGGCTACATACAGAGAAACACTGCCTTGAAAAACAAAACAAAACAAAAGTTAGATATGCATAATGGATTTTTAGTCAGCTATAAAGACTGAAATGTCATTTTCTAAAAAATAGGTAGAGATAATTCTATGAATGTAGAAAGGTACTGCATATTTTCTCTCAACTATGGGTCTGCTGATATTCTCTATATATGCCTTGGGAATTGGGGAGGGAAGACTTTCGGTATAAGTCTTGATACACTTAATTATCTGTATGATACTCAACATTATATATAACAGTAAATGTATAGCAATATAAAATGTTAAGTTTTTAGAGAAAGTGACACAACCTGTGTGAAAACATAGCAGATACTTGTAAATGTTTGTTTCTTTGATTTTGTTTTTCACCAATGACTAACATGAGGAAAAATAGCATATACTATAGGACCGGGTGCAATTTACTTTTTTATGTTATAATAACTCGTTTGTTTTGTAAGGTGCCTGATTATTATAAAATAATTAAAAACCCAATGGACTTGTCAACCATCAAGAAAAGACTTCAGGAGGATTATTGCATGTATACGAAGCCTGAAGATTTTGTAGCTGATTTTAGATTGATCTTTCAAAACTGTGCTGAATTCAATGAGGTGAGATGGGGCAAGGCCGCAGCAATGTGGAGAGTGATCTTAACCAGATAGCTCGCCAGCAGTGAGGTCCTAGAATGTCTGAGCTAGAGTAAGTTTGCAGTGTCTCGTGTCTACCAGGGTATGGCAGAGCTTGCTAGGGAGGCTTATCCATACTGAGTTTGCAAGTTTTATATGTGGTAAGTGCAAATACCAGAGTGCCTGAGGCTGAGGCAGTTTAGAGTTGGGATTTACCATTCCGTGCCCTTTATTGCAAGCTATGCACTTGTAGACTTTGACTTCTGAGTTTATCTTGAAATAGTAAGGATGTACCAAACAGTTTTCATTTAAAATCTTCTCCTGTCACTTTATGTAAACTGTGTCTTTTTGTTCATTGTTGTTTGTTCTTTTGCTGACATTTCTCATCTCTACCCATGGTCATCTTGTCACCTTGTTGATGTGACCCATCCCTGTTGTCACCACTCCTTCTGGACAGAGTCAGTTAAAGGCATAGACGCAGACTAGTGTTGTTTATATTAGTGACATTCCTAGTGACATTCCTAAGGACTTTCCCAAGTCCAGTGAGCTTCATAGTTGTGTGCCAAATAGGGACAGAATTGTGAGCGATTATTTTTATTAACTAAAACGTGGGTCTTTGGGGTGTTAATTCTTACCTTCATTTTCATCCCACAGCCTGATTCTGAAGTAGCCAACGCTGGTATAAAACTTGAAAGCTATTTTGAAGAACTTCTAAAGAATCTTTATCCAGAAAAAAGGTTTCCTAAACTAGAATTCAGGCATGAAACAGAAGACTGTAAGTTCAGTGACGACTCAGATGATGACTTTGTACAGCCCCGGAAGAAGCGCCTCAAGAGCATGGAGGACCGCCATCTGCTTAAGTAAAGCAGCACTGGGCCAGTGCACTGTGCTAGAGATTTCCCTTTAAAAATAAAAGCAAAAGCCTTGTCAGTGGTGTAAGATCCTGA
Source organism: Rhynchomys soricoides (assembly GCA_019843965.1). Lineage (NCBI taxonomy): Eukaryota > Metazoa > Chordata > Mammalia > Rodentia > Muridae > Rhynchomys > Rhynchomys soricoides. The sequence goes on along the minus strand of JADRCH010000064.1, from coordinate 8,818,463 downwards.
CAGAGCAGGGTTTGTGAGCTCTCTGATCTGTTTTTGCTGTTTACTGGACTTTGGTTTCTTTAATAACCCATTTCTTTAACCTCTTGTCATTGATAATAAAAAGAAGAGGAAGGAAGGAAATGTGTACAAGAGTAAAAGAAGGAAGAAAAGGTAGAAAAAGAAGAAACAGCAAAGAAGGAAAAGACATTCTTCCCACTTGCTGGATTTCATACAGCAGCCTGGAGTAAGAGAAAGAAATAGAAAGAAATAGTTTGAAGTAAGTTGAGATTTTAGTGTGATTTGGATGTGTGATAATCCATTTTTAGAATATTAATTTCATTACCCATTAATTATGGCCAACCATAAGGAGATAGGTTTACTGTTCTTAAAAGAAGTCCTCCCCAAACGTGAGTGGGAAGCAGAGTTCTTTCCCGGGCTGCCTGCTGGGAAAGGTGTGGGAAAGGTGTGGACAGATGTTACTAAGACACCAGATAGTGTCCATGTGAGACGGCAAATGCATTAAAGAAATCAGGAAAACCAAGTGTTTGACTATTGTTTTGTTTTACCTTGTCTGTCAGAGGTGCTGGGCACAGCAGGTCTTCAGGGCCGTTGTTTCCTGTAGATCGGCCTTTTCTTCAGCTTCCTTGAGGGAATAGGTGTGCGTGTTACTCATTGCTGTTTGATCTGCCTACTCCCCACCCCTCCCCCTTACTGTGCAGAGCTGGTACAGTAAGGCTCATTGCTGGTGCTTTCCTTTCTTCTGGGGGGAGGCCAGGGTATTGTGGTTGGTTGGGTTTTTTGAGACAGTATTTCTGTAGTCCTGGCTGTCCTGGATTTCTCTACAAGCTGGCCTCAAACTTAGAGATGTGCCTGCCTCTGCCTCCCGAGTGCTGGGATTAAAAGTGTGAGCCACTGGCTCCCAGTGTGGCTCAGTAGCACCATCAAATATACAGTACAATAGAGTACACCATTATTTGATAGATTTCTTCAGCTTGTGCCCTGGGGCCACCCTGTTCAAGTTCAATTTCATCTGTCTTTCTCATTTCAAATGAGAAGATGTGGAGTTGGGAAGAGATCAGTTTGGGGGGGAGGGGTATAAACAAAAAATCCTATGAACTATTCTTTGTTGGCTTTCTGTTTGCTTGATTATTTTTAACAGAACTTCATATTTCATCTTTGATCTGCCTTAATTCAGAATTTAATTTTCTTTGGGAAAAAGAAAAAAGATTTATTCCTTTTGCTTGTTTGGTGGGGTTTTTTTCTTTCTTTTTTTTTGGGGGGGGGGGGAACTCAGATGAACAAAGCACCAAATGAGATAAAGGCAGAATAAAATCATGTGTACTGTTGTACCAGCCCAATATTTGACAAAATACAAGAACAAGGTTTTGGGGGGTTTTGTTGTTGTTGTTTTTTTAAGGTTTATTTATTTTATGTGTATGAGTACACTGTAGCTATCTTCAGATGCACCAGAAGAGGGCATTGGATCCCATTACAGATGGTTGTGAGCCCCCATGTGGTTGCTGAGAATTGAACTCGGGACCTCTGGAAGAGCAGTCAGTGCTCTTAACTGCTGAGCCATCTCTCCAGCCCACAAGAACAGTTTTAGTTTGTCCTAATAAACTTTTAGTATTAAAGCATTTTAACTGTTTAACTAGAGAAATTATTTTTCTTTAGGTTGACAGACTAAAACACAGCTGTCCCGAGGACTTATTTGGTCGCATGGCCTCCCCTGAATTAAAGTGTAGCTGGACATGGTAGCTGTAGTGGCAGGCACGCACTCACAGTGCCAGCACTTGGAAGGTGGAGGCAGGAGACGTTGGAGGTCATCCTGCAGAGCCAGGTTGAGGCCATCCTCTGCTGTGTGAGATGCTGTGGGGGCGGGGCGGGGCAGGGAGGTGGTGACTTCTGTACAGCATTACTTACTGCGGTTGCTGGCTGGAGAACATGGTGTACACGCCTACTAGCAATAGTTTCCCATTCTCTAAGTACACAACCCATATAATATCCAGGTATTCATAACCACTAAATGTGTTCTCTAAATGTGTGTTGTGTGCTGATGTTCGTTGTGTTGATTTGAATATTCAGCTGACATTTGTTCTGGAAACAGTCTGGACAAAGTTTGACAATACATAGACCCTTGGGGAACTGGGGTTTTATGTTCACTTCACTCTGGCCTTCACTCTGGCCCTTCTACCTCTATCTCCCTGGTGCAGGGACTAAAGTAGTGTGCAACCATGCCCTTGGCTTTGGGGTTTGTTTGTTTGCTTGCTTGCTTTATTGTTTGTGGGAAGTGGTTAAACTTACGTGGTTGAGTCCAGCATTTTAAGTGTAGCAACTGTGGAACCTTTTTATTTTACTATTTTAAAGATTTATTTATTTTTATTTCATATGTATGCATGTTTGCCTGCATATATATGTATGTGTATCATGTGTGTGCCTGGTGCCCACCCACCTAGACTAGGGGAGCACATTGGATACTCTGGAACTGGTGTTAGAGAGGATGGTCAGCCACTATATGGGTGCTGGGAACCAAACCTGGCTCCTCTGCAAGAGCAATAAATGCTTTTAACCACTGAACTAACTCCAGCGCCAGCTGTGGAATTCTGGGCAGTACATGTCTTTTTGCTTTCTCAGAATACTGTTCTCCCATAGATTGTCTTCCATACCTGTCACCTGAGTTAAGACAGTACTTATGTAAATTATTTCGAGAATATCGCTAAGGGGGAGGTAGGGCTTATTAAATAAGGTAAATATGATTTTTATGCATTTCAGCCAGAATATCTCCTGATATACCCCAGTCACTAATCTATTCTGTGCCATACTAACCTTTCAAAATAATGTTCCATTTCACCATTATCAGTTTTTGCTGAATGAAAAACAGTTGAGAACCATGTTTCCTGTAATGATATTTAATAATATATTATTAAAAGTAAATGTCTTGAGTTTTTTCTACAAGTTAACACTTCTATCCTGATAGCTATCTCCTGACATAGTCATTGATAAGAGCCAGTGTGTTCAGATGGATCCAAGCTAAATGGTCTTAAACTGTAATAGAAGCTTAAAAAAAAACAGCCAAACTCCATCACATACTGATTTTGAGACCAACAACAACAAAGAAAAGAAAAGGAAAGAAAAGTGTTCCTTATGATTTAGCCTTGACCTACACTTATCCAGCACCTACCTCTGACCAGGAATTTGGAAAGTTTGGTTCTGAGAGCTCTGGATCAAATTTCCAGGATGCATGGTCTTAGGTAAAGCCCCTGCTGCACACACTGCTCTCGCTGAGCGTGACCCTTGCATCCCACACCGGGGTGGGATTTGCTGTTGCTGAGTCCCAACGCAAAAGCTCTCCCTTATGGCAAGCACCTGATTGATCGCTATGGCAGTAGGAAGCTCGCAGAAGACCAAAGGCACAGGACACCCTTACCTCAGCATCTGGCAGGATGGAGCCATTGTGCTTTGAATTCTCAGGCCCGATGCTTTCCTGGACAGAGAAGTAGGAAGAAGAAAAACTCTTCCATGGTAGTTTTGCTTTTCCAAGCTAAGAATGGGCTTGGTGCTTGGCTGCCACACAGAGGGGTAGGTGCAGTAAACTGAGAATGGTGTCAGAAGGCCACCCCCAGTCAGAATGGTCACTGCCCCGCCAGCCTCTCCTTTCAAAGGTGCATTTGCAGCTCATTGCTGTGAGCAGGACATACATACTTTGTTACAGTGTTTAACATGTAAGAGAGGCTCTCCCCCTGCTGAGGCCTGAGCTAAGCTGATGTGAGTTGCTTCCTGAGAAACAAAAGGTTTTGAGTTTCAACTGAAAGTATTATAAAGAGAAAGTGTGTTCATTTTTCTGTTTATCTAAAGTCCATATGAATGAGGGAAATAGATCTGATAGGTCGTTAAAATTGCAGACATGACCTCCTGAGTTAAAGTACTGTATTTGTTTTTTAACCAAATAACCATGCCATATTTTTTGAAGTATTTGATAGCTCCATGGAAAATAATAGTTGATAACTTTACATTTATTCTGCCTCGGGCAGGAATTGTGTCATTATTCCCATACAGGTGTCTCTTGTTGATGCGCCAGGTCACAAGCCTCTCCACCGAGGTTTCACAAGTGAAGGACTTCTGAGGTGATAGTAATTTTAGACTATGTTTTTGTTTCTTTGGAGATTGGTGCTTTGAATTTAATTAAAAACAAAAAAATTAACTGGTAAATTTTTACTGTGAATATTTTACCACGGCAGAGACTTTTGTAATGGAAGACTTAGTGGAAAAAAAAATGTATTTTACTAGCATTTTACCTAGTTTGAGCTCTTTAGTCCTAGTCCTCGTATATTCTTGGCAGTTGTAGCATTGTTGCCTATAGAGATGTGCTGTGGTCTATAAACAACAGGAGAACTTTAGTTCTAATATGTATTTCCTTGGCCTTAGATAAAACAAGAAAAAAACCTGACAAATGAGGAAAGAAAGAAAAACAAACTGCAGTGTTTTCCTCCTTGGAAGTAGATTTTTAACAGTGATGCTGGTTACCTAATCCAGTCTCTTTAAGGGTGTTCTAATGATGGTGTTAAGAAAGCCAGCCCCAGCCAGGTGGCAACACTCAGCCTTTAATCACAGTACTTGGGAGACAGAGGCAGGCAGATCTCTGAGTTCAAGGCCAGTCTGGTCTACAGAGCAAGTTTAGACCAGCCAGAGTTACACAGCAAAATCCTGTCTTGAAAAAACAAATGAAGCAGGGCAGTGGTGGCTCATGCCTTTAATCCCAGCACTCAGGAGGCAGAGGCAGGTGGATTTCTGAATTCGAGACCAGCATGGTCTACAGAGTGAATTCCAGGACAGCCAGGGCTACACAGAGAAACCCTGTCTCGAAAAACCAAAAAAAAAAAAAAAAAAAAAAAAAACAAATGAACAAGAAAGCAAGCCAGCCCATCATAGAAAAGTTCAATTCATGTTACAGAAGTTTTATCATGAAAATCCACTGAGGGAAGAAGGCGGCAGAGGATGAGGACTTGTGCTCTAAAGCTTTGCTTATATTAATTTTAACCTAAGGGCTTTGAAAATGAGATACTTACAGATATTTTTAAAGTCACTACTGGACTTTTTATATTTTTTGTTTATTGGTGTTTTTCATGCATCTGTATCTGCGTGCATTATGTATGAGGTATGGACATTGTGAACTGCCATATGTGTGCTGGGAATTGTACCTGGGTCATCTGGAAAAGTAGCCAGTGCTCTTAGCCATCGCTGAACCATTTCTCCAGCCCCACTACCGAGCTTTTAATAGATCTGTCTTTGGTGGAAATAACTGATTTGACTTAGAATAGATAGACCTAAGTTGAATCTTAGAAATTTCTTCCTTGGTAGTTTATAACATTTAACAAAATCTGTCTTTTTCTATTCTCTACTGTGGCGTGAAAGAAGGGTTATTTAATCATTCCCTACTATTTATTTAGCAGGAATTGTGGAAATAGATTCTTTGCCTCTGTTCTTATGCATTAACCCTAAGGCAAGTGAGCCAGAACCCGCAGTCACAGTGGTTATCTAGTCTAGTCTTTTTAACGGTATACCAATAACATGTATATTAAGAAATTTAAAAAAAAAAGAAACTTTTGCATATTATAGACAGCATTTACCTATTATAGATTATACTGTGAAGAGTCTTAGATCACATTCTCTATGTGAATGATTAGATTCTGAAATGCCATTTCTACTATACTTTTTATTCTTCTTTAGTACCTTAACCAATATTGACTCAAGTCTTTAGGGATCTGTCAGAGAATTCCAATAAGTTCTTTAAAAAAAAAAAAAAGACTTGGGCAATCAACCCCAGCACACAGCCAGCCCAGGCGCCACTAAGTGTGGAAAGAAAGAGAAGCAGACCCATGTGCGCACAATAAAGAGGGGTGGGCCTGGAGATTAGAAGGTGGTGAGGAACAGCCTGATGTGAGGAGCCTGCACTGCCACTGGAGCCATGGTGAGGTCCTGACTCATGTCTACATCCATGGTCCTGCAGCTGTGGGGGTCTGTATCAATGTCTGTGGCCTATGATACCACCAAAGGCCATGCAGACGTTCCTGATCTAGGATGTTGCCAGGGACTATGTTGATGTCCAAGGGCTGTACAGTGCTGTCTCTCTCCCTCACTGGCCTCTGCACTCAAGAATTCGGGCCCCACACCTCACCTGGCAGCACAGTAGAGATGGGCCTTGTGACAGGCACAGGTGAGCTGGCCCCCAAGGTTATGAGAGAGAGCTGGCCACACCCTCACCTAGGCAGCATGGGAGAACTGGTCCTATCATTTTTCCAGACCTGGGAGAATGGACCCTGTACCTTGCCTGGGCAACACAGTAGAGCTGGCCCTGATGTGGGCACTGGTGAGCCAACCCCAAAGTCATGAGATGGGGAGATAGGGCCCTGCCCCTCAAAGGCTGCAGCACTCAGGAGAACAAGCCCAGCACCTTGCTGGGGCAGTACTGGAGAGCTGGTGAGCTGAACGGAACTAGACTACCATCCAAGTCAGATCCAGGGCCTTGATTTTAACCCACTCTAAATCCACCCCATCTGTGAACTGTCAGCGCTTGAAAGAACTGATCCTGCTGATCCAAAAGCTACAGGATCTCTGTGACACAGCAACAACAGGATATTCCAGAGGAGTCCCAGGAGGATCCAGTACAGAAGCCAGAGGCCTCAAAACTGACCAGTGACTCACTGCAATGAACATTTGCAAGTAAAGCTGTTTGGGAAAATGAGTATTGTTGGACACCTGTGACACATTGCAGCTAAGGTGAGATGTTCTATTTTTTTATTTTGGGGAAGAGGTTTCGAGGGCAGATATGGAGAGACAAGGAGATAGGTGATTGGGGTGCATGATATGAAATTTACGAAGAAGAAAAAGCTTTTTAAAAAAAGCAATTGGGATTTGTTTCTACCACCTTCTCCACAAACAGCTTGTGCTTTGTGTTGTAGAGAAGCTGAGTTATCAAGGAGTCTATTCAAATTATTCTAATAGCTTGCTGTATACTTGACTTGGTGTTGTCTGAGAAGCCAGTGTTCTAGACCGTGGTATGCAACCCCACTAAGCTCCGAAGCCTTTCTCAAAAACACCAAGAATTCCGAAATCTTAAGAGAATCCTGGGCCATTAGTCTTGTCTTCGGTTGGTTTCCCACCACTGCTAGCCTTTGATTTAAATGTCTGAGAACTTCAGCTGTGAGATTCTCAATTATGATTTGCAGTAGGTAGCTTGTCTTGTGCCTGCAAGTGAAGCCAACATAGTTTTCCATCAAATATATTAGGCCTGAAATAACTGGGCTTAAAGGCGGATGCCTGTTAGCCAGATTAATCATGTGAGTTCTTTTGTGTAGCTTGAAGTTAGAAAATTTTTAGGTTTGTAAAAAAAGCCTATAATGTAGTCTTTCAAATTCATGTGTTGGTGGTGGTTTGGTTTTTTGGAGATGTGGTTTATGTAGCATATAGCCCTGGCTGTCCTAGAACTCTCTATGTAGACTAGGCTGGCTTTGAACACAGATCTACCTGCTTCTGCCTGGAGAATTCTGGGATTAAAGGCCACCACCAAAATGGGCCAATCCACGCATTTCAAATTCAGGGCTCACCTTTAATCCCAGTACTTGGGAGGCAGAGGCAGATGGATCTCTCTGAGTTTCAGGCTAGTCTGGTCTACAGAGTTTCAGTACAGCCAGAGCTATATACACAGAGAAACCCTGTCTCGAAAAGCCAAAAAGGAAAAAAAAAGTTCATCCTAAATATACATAGACATCTTTGTTGTTATTTTATACATAGCATTGCTATGATAATATGGAGATGGCAGAAGTACAAGGAAGGATCTACACATACTGTGCCATTTTTGTATAAGGTGAGGTGTTTGGTTTCTCCAGGTCCCCTGGACCTGATCCTTTAAATCACTAATGTGTTTTTACCGGCACCTTTATTATAAGAAACTGATTTTAAGCCATTCATAGAATGGATCAAATAGGAATTGGTTGCTCCCTCTGAACAGAGGTTATGCCTCTTGTATGCAGCTTGCTCACACAGCATTTCATTGTGGTTGCAGCTGCAGTCTTTTTCCACTGTTAGGAGGGTGGGGGGATCCTCAGCCAGCCTAGTGGTCTGAAACTATAATGGACCTCCATAATAAGCCCGAACAGCAATAAAAGACAAAATGTAAGTGCAGATGCTTTAGATGGTTTTCCCACAGCATGTCTTTCCTAATAGAACGTGCATAGCCAACATCCCCCATATGTCACTTTCTCCGCAAACAGTGTAAGTAATTGCATGCTATAGGAAAGCTGCACACGCATCATGGGAAGCAGCCGTTCTCCCTGTGATTTTAAAAAAAAAAAAAAGAGTAATGGTGTGTGGAGAAAATTAACTTTATTCCCAAGCTTCTTGCTAGCTATGTACAGAATAAAGTGGTTCTTTTGTAAACTACTAAAACCATAACTTAAATTCAATGATAATCAGTCTGATTTCTTGCTTTAGCTACAGAATCTCTGTCCTTCAGCCACAGACCATATGGGGCAATGCCAAGTGTTTGTCTAAAGCAAAGTAGCTGTTGATAGCAAATGAGAACACACATTCTCCACCCTCACCTTCAGTCCCATCCCATCTCAGGGTTTGTTGGTTTGTTTGAGGGGTAAGTGATTTGGTGGTAGGCTGTTGTTTGTTTGTAGACAGGATCTCATGTAGCCCAGGCTGGCCTCAAACTTACTTTAAAGCTGAGGATGACATTGAACTCCTGATCGTCCTGCCCCCTCAACCTGTATATGCTGGGATTTCAGGCATGAACTACAATGTGGCTTAGGTATATCCTCTAAGAGGTTTTCATATATTGCTTCCTAAGGAAGAGCCCCACAGAATTTCTTTGTGTGTGCTTTGGTTGCAAATATATATATTTGCTTTTTTAATTACCACGTGCAGAAATAAACTCGTTTTTAAAAAAATACTCAGTAACTCAGTGAAGATCAAATATACTTTTATCCACATAGTATTGCAGGTCCTCATTTAATTTGCTATGGGAAAAAGAGAAAGAAATTAGTTGGTAAGGCTTTGATCTTAATTTATAGGGAATTAGGTACATCATTTACAATGCTAGTTTTAGAATTTAAAGTTGGTACAATACAGATATGATCGAAAGAAGTTCACACCATATACACATTCAGGTTTTGGTTTTTGTTCTTTTCAGGCAGTGTCTTTACTCTGTGTAGTCTTGGCTGTGCTGGATCTCTCTTATGTAGACCAAGCTGGCCTTGAACTCATATCACCCGCCCCTGCCTCCTGAGTGCTGGGATTAAAGGTGTGCACCATCATGCCTGGCACTATATTCTTTAGAGATTTTTAAGTTTATTGACTCATCACTAAGCTAGTGACCAATTGGTTTATCCAGTCAAATTACTGCTCTGCTGTTTTCTTGTTTTTAAAAAGATGTGCATGTCCATGTGAATATGATCACAGCGGTGAGCTGTGTATGGGTCTATGTGTGCGTCTTTAATTTTCCGGAAGACAGCACCACACAGTGGCCAGGGTGTGTGTTTGTATGAATACATTGAATCAACATGTTAAATAAAGTTCACAATGCCCCAGTGCCAAGGGTTTCTATCCTACCCCGGCCAACAGGACTGGCCTAATAGGTGGGTAGAAATTGGAAACCTGTGGAGCACATTAAAGGGTCCATTAGGTTCTTCCTTTTTATTTGTAAATTTGGTAGCTCACACCTGATAACCCTGGCACTTGGAAGGCTGAGGCAGGATGGTCACCACCAATGTCTGAAATGGGAATTTTGGAAGGGAATGGGAAATTAAGATCCGCCCAACTTGACCCTAGTAACCCTTCAGGTAATAGGTGCGCTGATCCCTTATAAGAAAGGCCACACCTGAGTCATCTCGTGTGGCTAGTATTCAGTGATAGAACCGACTGTACATTATTTCTGTTAGCAGTGTGCTCTAAGGTAGAAAAGTCCCCAGACTCTCCTTTCATGTACCTGGCTCCTTTCTTGGTGATAACCACCAGATCTTGGTAGGCCTCTGTGTACCATACTGAGAGCCATGGTCCCAAGTCTTCAGGGACTTGAGCATAGATCTTATGTCAAGGAGCCTGTGTCCCCCTTCATCCATAGCCTCCAGAGAAACAAGGGGCCCAAACACAGAACCAAGTTCAGGGCCAAAATTCATTTCCTAGGCCAAATACTTCTGCCTTCATAATCTTTAATGTTAAGTAGACCAATCATGAGAGGAAGGATGGGAAAGGAAAACTCCTTTCCAGCCGAACTAACTAGTCTGGGGAGATGAAGCCATTAGGGGCCATCTGGCCATATGACTGGTCCCTTCCCTAGTCAGTGCCATTGTGGTCTGGTAAGGCATTTGCTCAGGCAGGCTTCATATTAGCTACACGGGCTTATTAATTCAGCTCTGAAACTCAGTCATATGCAGTGGAACTGGATGTCAGTGTCTTTGGCAGCTGGAAATCACAGCTCAGATACCAGCCTGCTTCTAGATGAAGAAACCACTAGTACATGATACCTGAAGTTAGGCTCTCCAAAGCTGCTGCCAACACAGCTGACCCAGGGAATCCACACTGCAGTGTCCACTACACTACAGATATCAGGGAAAGAAAGCTAATCTGCTATATCCAGAGCATGTGATCCCAAAGGTTCTGCAGTAATGTTTTAACCCAGCTCCCTGTTTGTCCAACAGTGGCTTTTTCATCAAAATAGGAAGTGAATTCTTAATTAACCTCACCTTTATTGCTGCTAAAAACTATATGTGAGAAAGACTGAAGACTCAGAATTTCTATCAGGACCCTCTAATGAGAATTCTTTGCCTGATAAAGGCTACCCATATTCCAAGCTTCTCTCTGGCCAACAGTGGTGGCTAAGGAGCTCAGTGGTGGCTTAGAGGAGTTACTGTTTAGGGTTCAGTTCTCAGCTAGCACCCATACAGGGTACCTCATAAATGTCTGAAACTCCAGCTCCCGGGGATTTGCGATCATTCACATACCCACACACACATATACATACACATAATTAAAAACAGTTTTTAGGTGATAATTGAAAGAAAATCTAAGTTTCCTGAGTCACCTGCAAAGCACGTCCTTTGGTCTCAATGGGAAGAGTAAGTGCAGAAATGGCACACACAACACAGACAGATGAGAAAAGACATAGGGCTCCCAGGAATGAGGCACTCATTAGGACCTGTAGTCAAAACAGAATGACTTGATTCATTATGCCTGAATCACCTCACTGGCCTTTTTTATCAAAGAATGTGTCACCAAATACATATATAAATGGTCCTGGTAGCCAGATGTGCTAGTAACGTAAGCCCTTGGAACATCGGTTTGATTGGACCAAGCTGGGACAGGCATCCTGAGTGACTGGCATTAATACACATTGGACACCTTACAAATCTTTGCACCTACCTACCTGTCAGGCATTTCTAGAGCGGATTCCAATATCTGAGGACCCAGGAAAATTTCCTTGTTCTCCCAGCTGCTCTTACACTAACTTGGCCTACTTAATTCCTAATCTCACGTTGTGATACATTTCCTGCAAAACCTCCATTCCCTCCTTCACTTCTGACAGGGCCAGAGAACTTTTTTTTTTTTTTTTCAGAAGAGATTATCACATGAGTCTTTGAAAAGATTGCTCCTGTGTCTTATCTCAAAATATTTTGTGTGACTCTCAGAACTTTTTTTGTTTTGTTTAAGACAGGGTTTCTCTATGTAGTGCTGGCTGTCCCTAGAACTCACTCCGCTGAGACCAGGCTGACCTCAAACTCAAGAGATCTGCCTACCTCTGCTCTCAAAGTTCTGGGATTAAAGGTTCATGTCACCACATCCAGCTGACTGTCGAAACGTTCCATTTGATGTATTTTTTTTATATATAAGAAAGGGTTTCTGTCAGTTTATATACAACTTTAGGCTGGATTTTTTTCACTTTGCTACTGTCTAACCAAAGACTTCATGAACCCATTTCTCCAGTAGAGTGCCCAGGTAGTTGGCAGATAGTCAAGAACTTGGTAGTTATCAACTACTTTTAACAGGATAGTTGCCTACAGTGCAAAAGGAACAAGAAGGCCTGCTAACATCAGACTATGTATGTATAATTCGAAAGATCTGGAAATTACCTAGTCTAGTCCAACCCTGTCATTTTAGAGATGAACTTTCCCTGATTCATCACAATAACTATTGCCCCAAAGTCTCTGGTCTCTGGAAACCAGAACTAGTGATGCTACCACCACTTACATTCCTTTAAGATACCAAACTCAGAAACTGAACTTCAGTATATAATCTACTGTCTTCCAAACTGGCAAATAACACCACATATGAAAACAAAACCCATCACATTAACCTCTAATTAATTGGAGTTGACCTAACATGAACATGATAGATAAGAGTCAGGAGGGGAGGAGGTAGATGTGCTTTGAAGGGTTTGGGATTGGCAAGGTCTCGTGTAACCTTGTACTCACTATATAGTTGTGGTTAGCCTTGAACCTCTAATTCCTCTCTACCTCCCAATGCTAGGACTGGAGGCACACGTCACCTAGCTCTCTGCTCTCTGATTTTCATCACCAAAATAAAATTTTCTGGAGCATAAGGCTGGGAAAGCAGAAAGGGACAGAACCCCAAAAGAGACTAAATAACCTGCACAGTGCATAGTGAGGTCACCACACAACATGCCTGGAATCCAACACTTTTGTTACTGAACATCAAAATTCTCACCACCACAAGAATGGATTCTAAATTATCCCTACTTTTTTTTTTTTCTTTTCTTTTTTTTGCATCTATTTCAAGATCCTGAGTTGGGTAAGACTCTGAAGAGTTTGAGTTTAAATCATGTAATAATTATACTAGCCAGGGCTAGAGAGTAACTGTCTAGTATTTTTGCTTCCCAAAGAGATGTAGGGCCCTACTTTGTAGCAATCCAGGTGTATAGCTTTCACTGCACATTCATAATACAATCTAAGCTAACCAAAGGAATTTTCTATTCTTCATATTCAAGACGTCTATGGAATTATATGAATGTAGGAATTATCTGGGACCTAGGGATGTAGCTCATTGTTAAGAGACCATGCTTAGCATGTGTCTTAGAGTTTCTAATGTGACAAAACACCATGACCAAAAGGTAGATTGGGAGGAAAGGGTTTATTTGTTTTATACTCCAGATCATAGCCCATCATTGGAGGAAGTCAAGACAGGAACTCAAGCAGGATTGGAACCTGGAGGCAGGAGCTGATGCTTTATTGTAGAACCCAGAACCACCAACCCAGGGATGGCACCACCCACCATGGACTAGGCCCTCCCCCATTAATCACTAAATTGAGAAAATGCCTTGCAGGCGGATCTCATGGAGGCATTTTCTCAACTAAGGGTCCTTCCTCTCTGATGACTCTAACTTGTGTCAGTTGATACACAAAACCAGCCAGTACAGCATTTATGAGTCCTGAGTAGAGTCAGCATTATACAAATAAATAAATAAATGGAAGTTCAGTTAAAATTCATCTTTCCAGCATTCATTCCTCATTGTCTAAGTCAAAAGGAAAAAGAACTCTGCTCCTAAAAGAAAGTTTCAGGAACTAAGGATGTAGATCACCTAGTTTGTGGGAGGTCCCAAGTTCAATCAAAAAGTAGGGTTGTGTAGTTCAGTGATAGAGCAGTTACTCAGTATGAACAAGGACCAGGGTTCAGTCCCCACACCAGGGAGGAGAAACACTAAAAACTGAGTCTAGACCAAAGCAAGATAGAACTCTATGTGACAAAGGATCATCAGTCTATTAGAAAGCAGTCATAGAGGTTAATACACAAGATGAAAGAGCTCAAACATCAGCTAAAACACACACAACTGGAGACCTTAATATATCCCTTTTTGTTTTAAGATTATTTTCATTTATGTGTATGTATGTACATATGCGTGAATGAAGATGTCCATGAAGGACAAAGGGGGTGTCAGTCCCCTGGAGCTGGAATTAGAGGCAGTTGTGAGCTACCTCTGTGGGTGGTAGGTACTGAACTCTGGTCTTCTAGAAGAGCAACAAGAGCTCTTAGCTGCTGAGTCCTCTTTCCCTTAATAGAATGACTAGACAAAACAAAGGAATTGAACTTCATGGCACAATTAAACCAACAAGGTCCGATTACAGTCCACCCAATATCAACAGAAAGCCCTTTTTCAATTTTTCATCAAATGCTGAGATAAACCATATCCTTGGACATAAAATAAATTTTTGTAGGCTTGAAACAAAATTGTGTTTTCTAGATAAAATTACATCAAGTTATCAATAAAGACAATAGCAAAATCTTCAAATATTTCTAAGCTATCAAAAAAACTCAATCTAAACTGAATACAGTGGAAATGTTTTAAATTTGTGAGGCACAGCTAACAGTGGAAAAAATAACATTTAGGAATAAATAAATATACATGAAGGGGCTGGGGATATACTTCACTAGACTGCAGTCTACTATTTGCCAAGCACTTGCTGGGTTCCACCCCTAGCTAGTGCTATTTAAACAGAGTGTGGTATTATCCATATGTAATCTTAGCACTAGGGGTCATCTGTCCTCAGATATATACATAACAACTTTGAGGTAAGCATGGGTTACATGAAATCCTGTGCCCAGAATTAAGCAAGCATGAAAAAAAATTGGAAAAAATGCATACTTGTACATTACTTAAATGCACAGCACATGAGTGAGCTTTAGTTCTTAGATAAAGTCTTACATAATTCTCACCAAGGTGATTTGTAATTCTAATGGAAATAAAAATTCCCAGAAGGAACTTGCAATCAGTTTGGAAAGAAAAATGTTTTAAAATGAATTTCAAAGAACTAACTTGTAAGAAAAAAAAAAAAAAATCAGGAAACCTGAAAGTTTTCAGGGAGCCCTAGGGAGGATATTAGCCTCGGGTACTAAACATGAGGTTATAGAGAAGAGCAATAAAGTAGTGAATCAGAAAGATCACTAGTGACTGCCTGTGGAAATTTGTTTTTACTATACTTAGAACATCATTAAATCAGGTGAGGAGGGGCTAGCGGCCGTTAATCCTTATACCTGCTAAGCAGGCTGCTTTTTTGTTGCTTTTAAGAGCCATATTCTTACCTCAGACCTTAAGCATAAAGTAGAAATCAAAGCTTAAGAAGCAGGTGAATGCAGCTGGCCTTGTGGCACATGCCAGGACTACATAGACAGATCTTGTCTTTTTAAAAAAAAAAAAAAAAAAAAGGCAGATGAATGTCTGATGGGAAGACATTTAAACATGACAAAAACACCATGGATTAAAAGTATTGGTTCATAAATTTTTAAAAATGTATAGGCCAAAAAAGTTACCATAGTAAATCAAAAGGCAACTATAAAATTACCTGTGTTGTAGGGGCTTATACTGGCTGGTTTTGTGTCAACTTGACCAAGCTGGAGTTATCACAGAGAAAGGAGCCTCCCTTGAGGAAATGCCTTCATGAGATCCAGCGGTAAGGCATTTTCTCAATTAGTGATCAAGGGGGGGAGGGCCCCTTGTGGGTGGTACCATCCCTGGGCTGGTAATCTTGGGTTCTATAAGAAAGCAGGCTGAGCAAGCCAGGAGAAGCAAGCAAGCAAGCCAGTAAGTAACATCCCTCCATGACCTCTGCATCAGCTCCTGCTTCCTGTCCTGACTTCCTTTGGTGATGAACAGCAGCATGGAAGTGTACACTCAATAAACCCTTTCCTCCCCATGGTCATGATGTTTGTGCAGGAATAGAAACCCTGACTAAGACAGGGCTGGAGAGATGGCTTACTGGTTAAAAGCATTAATTCTTGGAGAGAACCTAAGTTCCATTACCAGCATCCATGTCGAGAAGTGCACAGCTGCCTATAGCTCCAGCTCCAGAGAAATACAATGTGCACCCATGTGTATACTCTCAATACAGACATATACATACGCCTACACATAATTTAAAATAGAGTATAAAGTAATCCCTTATTTAAAAAGCTGTTGCAATGATAAAATGGAGATCTACCCTGACAAGATCAATGCCAAGTGGAGACACCACACACTCCATGATGGGAGACAACTACAAGCCAGGAACAGAGCTCTGAACAAGACCTTCCTTCATCTTGGACTCTTGTTCTAGAACCTTAAATAGTGTCTGTCTGGTTATCCCCACACAGCCCACGTCTTTTGTTCACAGCAGTTAAAGAGGCAACAACTGACACAAACTAGGCATTTGTAAAGAAATGTCTGAGTTTAATCAGAAATGCTGGAGTTAAGATTCTTTTAAGACCGTCACATAGAAATTCAGATAGAATAGCTAGATGAATCTGGGGCTCTTCTGAGATTGAAAGCTGGAGAGATGGCTCAGGAGTTAAGAGCATTGGCTGCTCTTCCAGATGATCTGAGTTCAGTCCCAGCACCCACATAGTGACTCACAGCTATTCCTAACTCCAGTTCCGAAAGAGCCAGTGCTTCCTGACCTCAAAGACTGAACACACGGGTGTACAAAGAAAGATTCAGGCAAAACACCCATATATATAAATTGTTTTCAAATTAAACTCTGCCGAGTAAACTGACAACTCCCCCCACCCACCCATAAAAACTGTAAGAGTGATGGTAAGTAAGTACAGACCAATATTAAAGCAGTATGAACAACACATAAAGGAAGCAGAACAAAGGTAAGCCTCAAAGCAACTGAGGTGAATGCACCAGGCGCATAGGAGGAAAAACAAGAAGGTAAGATGGTAGAAGTTACCAGCAGGAAGCAAACTCTTTAACATGGCCGGGAGCTCAAATAATCTTTGGATTTAGGACCCTGAGCAGTGACAGAGGAGGGTTACTGCAGGAGTCTGTGAAGGAAGAGTAGAGGGAAGAAAGTCAAGAGTTTACTGGAGAGTCCAGAGAACTTAGTTTACAGCCTATGACTATGGAGCCTGAAACACATTAAGAGGCTAACTGGAAGTATTCAGCGTGGATAGTAGGTGGCAGTCACAGGATGTAATTACAAAGTCAGGAGCCTAAATGAGCAACCATTCAGAATAAGGTCTGCCTGCTGACTTCTAAAACAATAAAATAAAAATAAACAGTAGCTAGGGCTTGGAGAGATGAATTAGGATAAAACACATCAGATCCCCAGTACCTATGTTAATGCCCAGCAAGCCAGCCCACTGGCAGATTCAGCAAGAGAACCCTGCTTCAGAGAATAGAGAGTGATCGACACTTGATGTCAGTCTCTGCCTACACATTCACCACATGCATGTGTATCTGCTTACATATGTGCATACCCTTGAAGTTGTATACAGACAAGTCAAAATGAAAGTTATACAGTAAACAGATCTTTTTAAAAAAAAAAGGTATAAAGTGCCTCCGAGTGAACTTACAACACATGAATCTATCAGGAGCCACGGAAGGAAAGGAGCACAGAAAGAAAGGCAAGTCTAAATTAACCAATACCTGTAACAAACATCAAATCTTTGTAGTGGGCTGTATGTATCTTTGTGTGTGTGCGCATGTGCGTGAATGATATGTAGGATTTGGGCTATCAGGAGCCATCTAGGAGAGGCTAAAACTAACAAGTGACTTTTCTGGAGATGACTCATTGTTTTGCATGGCTGTGATGGGTAAACTCCAAAATGTAGGGCCTTCAAAGATCTCATCTCAGGATTGATTTTTGTTGTTCATATGCCTTTCCTGTCATTATTACATAGTCTAATGATTCCTGAGCATTAGCCCACTCTATTGGGCAGATTTTCTATAGATTAACAAAGATGTACTCTCATGTAGCAATGCTGTGTAGACAAATTGATGATTTTGTAATTCCTGATAATGATTTTATAGAATTCCTAAATTTATACAAGTAATTTCCAGCTCTCTAAAAAGCTGCAATTAGAGTTCTGTAAACCATCATGTGTCATGAGCTAATTGCACTAGGATAGAAAGCAAACTTGGAACAAATTTATGATCAGGAAAACGTTTCTTCTAGGTTAGCTGTGAGACCATTATCTGGTGACTAAAGGTCATAAACTGGGAATGGACAATTTATAGTAGGTACAAGGACAGAAAATAAAATATTGACCAGTTTATCTATACAAAACTTCAAAACTAATGAGATACTAGGTGGATGATTTGCCTCTTGACAAAACCTGTGATAATTTATGACAAGAATTATTGTTTTAAATGTTTAATGAACTTACAGAGCTAATAACAGGTAATGTGTGTTTAGTCAGATGCTAGTCTTAATAGAAACACATGGAAACATTTCTGCTGTGAGTCCTTATGAATTTATGACTTGGATTAGTGTCTTAAACATGCTATGGACTTTTGGAATGGAAAGATGCTTGCAAAAGCATATGGTGATTTATCCTGAGAAAGTAAGAACTAGGAACAGCAATAAGGAAAGGACTTTTTCCTTTTTTCAGACATAAAAAGGCTAAGGGTTTTTTGACTTCAACAATAAACACACGGCTTTTTCTTACTAGCAGCAATGACAAGGTAGAAGCTTTTTTTCCTTCAGTGAGCAATAAAGGTTGGAGCTTCCTTTTTATCCAGAATGAGTGAGTTTTTCTGCATTGGTGCTTGCTCATTGGAACTTGCTTGTGGAAGCTTTTGTTCCATCCACCAAATGTATATATGCATATGTAAGTATAGCGGTATATATGTAAACATGCATGAACACTTGGGGCATTGATGAGACAGGTGGTCATGCTGGACCAAAGTGTGTGGGAGTGTGCATTTTGCCTGTGTAAAGATTTTCATTCTTTTCCATTCTTTCCTCTCTGTTTCACAAAAATTTAATAAGTTTCTAGCCTCTCACCTGGCCAGTGAGAGGTTCTTGAGTAAGTGAGAAAAAAGAAACCAGTGCTTATTAGTAGCACAGAATAGTAAGAGAGGGTTACAGAGAAAGAAACCAGTGTTTATTAAAGCACAAATAGTAAGGTTAGAAGGCCAGGGATCATCAGTCTTTAGCCTTAGTCCAGCACTGTGTCCCACCCAGTACCATTCAATCCTAAAGGCTGGAGCAGACCCAGCATTGGACAAACATAGGAGGTAGAATGTAAGTAAATAATTCTCATGGGTATCTAAAAACAACATGGTGCTTTTACCAGCCAGTTTCATTGGAGCAATAAAAATGTGATTAGCAGCAAAACCAACTAGCTCAGAGGACTGGAATAGTGAGTTGGCAACACACCAAACAACTGAGAACACGAGCAGACAGACGTTTTTAAGTCCTCACCAAAAGATTGTTCAATAGTTTTGAGACAACTAGCCTGCCCCTTGAAAAATCACAGAGCCATTTCCTGCAGGAGACTTCAATGAAGAGATTTCTGTAGATTTCATTGAAGAGGACCTAGGGATTTCTAGTCAGAATCTGGGCTTCATTTTTTGTAAAAGTATTGGTTTGGGGAGATAGCTCAGTGGTTAAGAGCACTTGCTGCCAAAATATGGGGACTTGAGCTTGGATCCCTCCCAGAACCCATTTCAAAAGCTATTGTAGTCATAAATACCTGTAGTCTTGGTGCTGGAAGAGATGGAGACTGGAACGTCACTGGCCTTTTTAGTTGCTAGCCTAGCCAAAACCTGGCTCCAGCTTACCAGTGAGATTCTACATCAAAGGGATAGTGCACAGAACAATAGTGAACAGCTGACATCTTTCTCTGCCCTCCGTATGTACATATGGTGTGCACACACACAACAGAAGTTCATTAAATTGGACATGATTTGGGCATTTGGATATTACACTTAATAGGGGGTTGTAGAGAGCCCTAGAGCAACAGAAAAGTGTGCATTCTCACAATCTTAATCAGAGACCAAGCAAAGTAAGTCCTTACTATGCTTGGCAGACACATTCTGCCACTGGTAATTTTCTCTTCCTAGAACACATCAAACTCTGTCTCACTTCAAGATACTGTAGCCATTGCTGTTGAGGTTTTGTCTTTTACTGTCTATTCTAATGCTAAGCTTGGGCCCACAAAACCTGGAGTCTGAACTTAGCCCCTGTGACCCTGCCCCCAAGTTAACTGTGACTGGTGAATAAAACTGCCTACAGCTAATAGCTGCTCATCTGCCTACCCTCCATGATGTTAGAATCTACTTTCCTATTGATTAACTGGAGTTATTACTTACTATTTACTATGTTCCATCTGAGCTGCTCTTAACTACAACTGGCCAGTCCAATAGCTGTGCACAAGAGACATGGGTGGGGTTTAGGTTTCTGGGGCTTGAGGGTCAGAGAAGGACTATGAGGAAGAAGAAAGTGCAGGAGGAGGAAGGAGAGGCCCTCATGGGTTAGGAATCAAGAGAGTGGGGCCCTGAAGACTGGCCAATTGGCATTAAGAGCAACCCAGATGAAACATAGTCAAGTAGTAAGTAAAAATTAGGGGTTACCAAAAGGGAAGTAGGTTTTAATAGCATAGCCCACCTATTGTGCTGTTGGCATCATTATTTACCAATCAGAAATAACTTAGGGCCAAGATGAACATGCACTCTCTTGTCTCTAGGACAACCAGGTCTTGGAGGCCTGCATTTAGCATTACAATAGATAGCAAAAGACCAAACCTCAACAATCTGTGGTGGTTTGAATAGGAATGGCCCTCATAGACTCCCTATGCTTGGCCATAAGGAGTGGCACTATTATTAGGAGGTATGGTCTGGTTGAATAGGTGTGACTTTGTTGGAGGTGTGTCACTAGGGAGTGGGCTTTGGTGTCTTAGAAGCTTCCTCCCTGCTGCCTGCTGATCTGGCTATAGAACTCTCAACTCTTTCTCATCATGTTTGCGTGCACACTGCCATGTTTCCCACCCTGACAATAATGGATTAAACCTCAGAACTGTAAGCCAGGCCCAATTAAATATTTTCCTTTATAAGAGTTGTCATGGTCATGATGTCTCTTCACAGCAACAGTACCCTAAGATACCACCCCTATACTCTCCAGCCTAACTGGGTGTAGCTTATTGATCAGCTTTCCCTAGTGAGTCTGCTGAGAACCAAGCCTACCTACATCTCCAAGCCTAACTCTGGTCACACAAGTCCTGCACTAGACTAGCCTGAAGCAGGCTAGAATCACATCTCAGACATACAACCATGGAAAGAAGACCACATGCCCAAGTCAAATCCCCAAAGCACAAACAATATGAATGGCCAAAACAATATTCCTCAAGCCTAAATGAATTCCTAGAAGAATCCCAGGATACAAAATTTTAAAAAAACAATCATCATCCAGGCGTGGTGGCACATGCCTTTAATCCCAGCACAAATAGATCTCTATCTACAAGGCCAGTCTGGTATATAAGAGTGTTTCAGGAAAGTCAAGACCACACAAAGAAAAGTACAAAGAACATTCATTAACTTCATTACAAGAAAAAAATGAACAAAATAGTTCAATGAATTTAAAGGGAGTAGCGATGCCTAAGTGATGCTCAAGAAAAGAGACATACATGGCAAAATGAGATTAAGATAATTCAGGACTTAAAAACTGAATTCAGTAAAGCGAACTACTGAAAACTTAAGCTGGGATAAAGATAGAACTGAAAAACTCAAAATCAAACTATAAACCTTAGGGGTAAGCCTTACAAACCATAGATAAGTAGAAGACAGAATATCAGAATGCAAAGATAATTCAGGATAAGGATTAGAGCATACAAGCAAAGAATATGAAAAAGTTTTAAACACATGAAAGAAACATGCAGGAAATATGTATGGGATACCACTAAAAGACCAAATCTTTTAATGAAGACAAAGACTAGATCTTCAACAAGATCATAAAAGATTCCCCAAATCAAGGAATGACATACCCATAACAAATACAAAAAAGCACACTAAACATCAAACTCCCCAGTGTATATTATAATTTAAACATTATATATATATATAATATATATATATATAATATATATATGGATATTGAAAACTGCAAAAGGAAAATCACAGGTCCAGACTAAGGAAAATTTATAAGAAGTAGTAGTTGATTCCTTAATGAAAACTTTAAAAGCCAGAAGAGCCTGGAGTTATGTACTTTAATTTCTAAAAGACCATGGATACCAACCTAGATTACTGGACACAGCAAAACTATCTACTATAGTTGAAGAAAGAAAAATGGTCTGTGACACAAACAAGCTAAAAGAATTCATGTCCTATCCAGCCCTACACAGAATGATGGCCACTGTACTGCAGACTGAAAATAGGAATAAGCCCACTTGAGAGACTATAGACAGAAAACAAGTCAGGTTATAATTACTGAAACAACAGGACCAAGAACACAAAGAGGAAAAAATATAATAAAATGACAGCAATCATCACGTACTTTTCAATAATATCTTTAAAAATTAATACCCTCAATTCACCAATAAAAAAATACTAAGTGGCTGAATGGATTAAGAAATCCGTCTTTCTGTTATCTACAAGAAATCATCATCTTGCCTTCAATGATAGGCACCACTTTAAAATGAAAGGATGGAAGAAAGTATTCCAAGCATATGTGACCAGGAAGCAAGCAGATGTCCTAATATTCAACAAGATAGACTTCAAATTAAAATTAGAGAAATAAAAAAGGATACATCCTTCTAATCAAGGGAACAATTATCCAAGAATATATTACAGTCTTAAGTATTTATACACCAAGTTCTGGCACACCCAATTTTATAAAAAGCATATTGGATTTAAAGACACAGATAAATTCCAACTCAATAATAGTGGTTGATTTCTATAGATCTTTTTTCCCAATAAACAGGTCATCTAGTCAAAAGATATACATTCATCAAAATTAAATACATACTACATCAAGAGGAACCAACATATATACAGAATATTCCACCCAAATACCAATGAATATATATTCTACTCAGCAGTCCATGAAAGTTTCTCTAAAACAGACCATAGCCTGGGAACACAAAAAAAAATCTTAACAATTTCAGAAACATTGAAATAATTCCGTGCATCCTATCTGACCAAAATGCAACAAAGTGTAATACCAACAGCAAACAAATCCCCAGTAATTATGCAGACTCATGAAGATTAAATAATACATTACTGAATGACGAATGTGCCACAGAGGAAATCAAGAAAAAAATTTAAATTTTCTGGAATTAAATAATTAAAACACAACAAAACCTTTTAATGTAGGATACATTAAAAGCAGTCCTGGATAGCCAGGGCTGCACAGAGAAACCCTGTCTCGAGAAAAAAATAAAAATAAATAAATTAAATAAATAAAAGCAGTCCTAAGGAAAATTTACATCTCTAATCACCTATATTTAAAAAAAATCAGGGCTAGAGAGATGGCTCAGCAGTTAAGAGCACCGACTGCTCTTCCAGAGGTCCTGAGTTCAATCCCCAGCAACCACATGGTGGCTCCCAACCATCTGTAATGGGATCCGATGCCCTCTTCTGGTGTGTCTGAAGACAGCTACAGTGTACTCATATAAATGAAATAAGTAAATCTTTAAAAAACAAACAAAAAACATGTTCTTGTATTTTGTCATAAAATACATAAATAATTATTCCTTTTAAAAAATCAGAGTAACTGGGCAGTAGTGGCACACACCTTTATTCCCAGCACTTGGGAGGCAGAGGCAGGCAGATCTGAGTTTGAGGTCAGCCTGGTCTACAGAGCAAGTTCCGGGACAGTCAAGGCTACACAAGACTATGTCTTGAAAACAACAACAACAACAAAAAATAAATATTAATACATATATACAGATATAGATACACACATACATACAAATCAGGGCACAAATAACTGACTTTATGGTGCAACTCAAGAATTTAGAAAAGCAATAAATCCAGTAGACAGCAGTGGATAATAAAAATCAGAGGAGAAATGGCAGACCCTTGGTCAACTAACCAAAAGAGATGATCCAAAATAGCATAACCAGAAATGAACGGGGAAACGTTATAGCAATCATCCAAATTTCCAAAGTCAAATAAAAGACCAACCAAACGGACCCATAAGAAATGAGACTAAAACAGTAATAAAAAGCCTTCCAGTCGATGAATTCACGAAATCCTTAGGCAAATGGATGGAAGTAGAAAATATCCTGAGGTAACCCAATCACAAAAGAATGCACATGGTATGCACTCGCTGATAAGTGGATATTAGCCCAAAAGCTCCAAATGCCCAAGATACAATTTACAGACCACAAGAAGCTCAAGAAGAAGAAAGACCAAAGTGTGGGTGCTTCAGTCCTTCTTAGATAGGGGAACAAAATACTCACGGGAGGAAATACAGAGACAAAGTGAGACTGCCCCACCTGGGGATTCATCCCATATACAGTCATCAAACCCAGACACCATTGTAGATGCCAAGAAACGCTAGCTGAAAGGAGCCTGATATAGCTGTCTCCTGAGAGGCTCTGCTATAGCCTGACAAATACAGAGGCGGATGCTCACAGCCAACCATTGGACTGAGCAAAGGGTCCCCAATGGAGGAATTAGAGAAAGAACTGAAGGAGCTGAAGGGGTTTGCAACCCCATAGAAAGAACAATATCAACCAACCAGAGCTCCCAGGGATGAAGCCACCAACCAAGGAGTACACATGGCTCCAGCTGCATATGTAGCAGAGGATGGCTGTGTCAGACAGACATCAATGGGAGGAGAGGTCCTTGGTCCTATGAAGGCTCTATGGATGCCCCAGCGTAAAGGCTGGGAGGTGGGAGTGAGTTGGTGGGTGGAGGAACACCCTCATAGAAGCAGGGAAAGGGGAATGGGATAGGGGGTTTCCTGGAAGGGAGGATAACATTTGAAATGTAAATAAAGAAAATATCCTATAAAAGAAAAAAAAGCCTGCCAGCTTAAAAAAAAAAAGTCCAGGGCCACATGGATTTACAGCAAAATTCTACTAGACTTTTAAAGAAGATCTAGACCATATTCTTTTTAAACTATTTGAGAGGATGGAGAGAGGACTCTCAGATTTCTTCTATAGATCCAGTATTTCCTTATTACCAGAAGCAGGTAAAGACACTACAAATAGGGAAAACTATAGCCAAAACCCTCATTGAACATCCTCGTAAAAATCCTCAAATACAGTTAAAAACCAAATACAGGCATATATCAAAAAAAGATCATATGCCATGATCAAGCTGGCTTTACCACAGAAATGCAGGGTTGGCTCAACATTCATAAGTCAATAAGTATAATAAATCATATAAATGGACTTAAAGACAAAAGTCATCTATTTCAATAAGTGCAGAAAAAGCCTTTGACAAAATCCAACACACCTTCATGATAAAAGTACTAGAGAAAGCAGAACTGGAGGGAACATGCCTCAACATGATAAACATGATATATGACAACTCCACAGACAACATCATCCTTTTAAATGAAGAAAAACTCAAAGCAAGCCCATTAAAATCAGGAATGAGACAAGGCTGTCAACTATCCTCATGCCTTTTGACATGTGCTTGGCACACTAGCTAAGCAATAAGGAGAAAGAACTTAAGAGTTACACACAGGAAAAGTCAAATTATCCCTATTTGCAGATGATATACAGAACATCCCGAGAATTCCACCAGAAAACTATTAATGATCAATAATTATTGCATAGCTGTAGGACACAAAATCAAAACCCTTTCTATATGTCAGTAACAAACATGCTGAGAAAAAGATCATGGACACACTCTCATTCACAATAACCAGCTGTTTTTAAATCTAGAAATAAGTCTAACAAGGTGAACGATCCCTTAATAAAAACTTTCAATTTCTGAAGAAAAAGACTGAGAAAGACACTAGAAAATGAAAGACCCCTCATGTTTGAGGATTGGTAGAACTAATATTGTGAAAATGATCATTTTACCAAAAATAATTTATAGATTCAGTGTAATCTCAATCAAAATCCACATGGTATCTCCATAGAAACAGAAAAAAAAATAATAATAATCCTAAATTTTATTTGGAATCACAAATTACCCCAGACAGCAAAATCAATCCTAAGCAAAAAGATGAATGTCCAGGGATTATCATCCCAGAGTTCAAGCTATATTTCAGAGCTGTAACAATAATAAAACAGCTGAGTACTGGTACAAAAACAGACAGTGGAGATCAGTGGAACAAAACAGGAGACCCGATCACAAGTACATGCAAGCAGAACCATCTGATACTTGACAAAAACGCCCGAAACACAGGGTGGAGAAAAGACAGCATCTTAAACAAATGGTGCTGGAAAAGTGTGATGTGCATAGGAGGAAGACTAAAACTGAACCCATGTCTAGCTAGTCCCAATGGATCAAAGACCTCAGGGCAATGCCTGAAACCCTAAAACTTCTAAAAGAAAACACCAGCAGTACAAGACATGGGTGTAGGAAAGGACTTCCTGATAGGACTCCATTTGCTTCAGGAATTAATAGCGACAATGGACAAATAGGACATAAAAGCTTCTGCACAGCAGAGAAAACACGAGAAGAGGAAGCCCACAGAGTGGAAGAGAATCTTTGCCAGCTTTACACTTGATACATGACTAATAGCCAGAATAGATTTAAAAAAAAAAAAAAACAAGTCAAAACAAAAAACAAACAAGTGATGGGCTGGAGAGATGGCTTAGCAACTAAGAGCACTTGTTGTTCTTCCAGAGGACCCAGGTGGTTCCCAGCACCCACATCAAATGACTCATAACCAACCCAGTTCCAGGGGATCCATAGCCTCTGGCCTCTGTGGACACCTGTATTTGTGTGCACATGCCCACACGCACACACACAATTAATAATAAAAGTAAAATTTTTAAAAGAAATAACCCAATTTGAAAATGAGCAGAAACAGATCTGTACAGAAAGTTCTCAAAAGAATAAATAAATAGCTAAGAAATATCTCAGAAGGTCTTCAATGTCCTTAGCAATTAGAGAAATGCAAATTAATACTGCTTTGAGATCTTATCAACACCAGTCAGAATGGCTAAGATCAGTAAGAGAGCTGATGACCAATGCTAGAGAGGATGTCTGGAAAGGAAACTCATATTTACGGTTAGTGGGATTGCAAATTGGCATAAACTCTGAAAATCAATGTGGAGAATTCTCAAAAAGCTAAGAACGGATCTACCATATGGCCCAGCTGTACCACTCTTTGGCATAAGCACTCAACATCCTACTCCACAGATACATGTTCAGTAGCTAGAAAACAGGAACAACCTAAATGCCCTTCTGCTGATGATTAAATAATGAAAATATAGGAGATAATACACAATGGAATACTATTCAACTATAAAAAATTAGAGCATGAAACATGTGGGTAAACAGATGGAATTTGGAAACATTAAGCCAGGCATTAATCCCACCACTCATGGGGTAGAGGCTAGTAGATCTCTGAGTTCAAGGTCAGCCTGGTCTACACAGGGAGTTCTAGGACAGCCAGGAGTTACACAGAGAGACCCTACCCCAAGAAAAGAGAAGTATACTGAGCAAAGTAGCCCAGACCCAAAACAAACACTTCATGTACTCTTTTATTTGTGGATCCTAGCTCTAGGCTTTTAGCTTTGAGTATGTAACTAGGAATCACCCAAGAAATTAGGGAAATAAAAAAAGGACCATGGGAATGGGAAAGAAGGAACTTTAGACAGGGGGATATTAGGACACAGGAGTGGGGATGTGGGGAAATGGCAGAGTGGGGACCTAACTGCAAAGGAGGAAGGAAGCCAGTGTAGACAGGGAGGGCGTGTATATGTATGGGGGGGGGAGAGACAGGGGCAGTTATGGCACTTGGGGTGATACCATAGACTATCTAACTAAAGCACCAATACAAAGTATGGCCATCTTCCTTTGGAGTTGTTGGCCAGGAGAGTCAAAGAGACTCCCAACATGACACAGAGGTTACTGCTATTGCCCTTAGCTGCTTCCCCAAACTTGAAGGTAATAGCTGTTGCTGAAGACAACACACACTTTGGACATGGACTTGGAGGGATTGAGGTGGAATTGACCTGGAAGCCTCCTCCAGAAGACTAATTCTCACATCTAACGATTCTATGCAAGCCGCCAAGAGAGAAGGGCGATTGCCAGTCCTACCTAGTGATAAAGCATAAGACCTACAACCACCAGCAGCGTGGCAAACTATTCCCAGTGGTGCAATGGTGGTACTGACATCTTAAGTGTAACCAACAACTGTCTAACAGGGCCCAAGGCTTGCTCAGTAGGAGAGAATTCAAACCTGATACTGTAAACCTAGTCGACTACCTATAGCTGGTGGAGTCTCCCTAAAGGAAAGCTTGCTACCATTTTCCTGAACCAATATATTTCCTGTCTTCTAAATATTTGTCCTGATAGCCACAAATAAGCATTGCTCTCACCCCTCATCAAAGAAGTTTCATTTTGCATCAGAAAGAGACACTACAAATTTCACAATTGATCAAAAAGCAAAGAGCGACAGACCATGGGGTGCCCAGCTGCAATCAATATACTACAGTCTGCTTACACCTAAGGCTCACAGAAGAGGAAGCAGGAAGACTCTTAGATACAGAGGACAGGAATGTCCGATATACGATAGATAGTGTCTTCTGTATGAAACTTCAACAATACAAACTTGCCAGTGATGAAGGACACCTCACAAGGCCCCTGGCCCTAGATGAAAAGCTGCAGGCAAGTAAGAGCTAATAAAACAGGGAGACGAGGTCTTCTATAGGTACAAGTCTGCTGATAAGGTATCCAACCCTTAGCTGGCAGCCCAAAACACATACATATATAAGCAACATTAAATGTAAATGGACTCAGTAGGCTGTGTGTGTGTGTGTGTGTGTGTGTGTGTAAAATAATAATTATGTGATCACAAACTTGAGAAGGAGTGAGGGGTGGACATGGGAGAAGTTGGAGCAAAAGAAAGAGTGGAAATTTTGTACATACAAAACTCGCATAAAATTCTCAAATTAAAAAAAAATTCTTTTAAAAGATATGTAAAAATAACTAGAAGATATACTAATATGATATAACTAATATAATATACTAATAAAATAACAATTTTATTTCATAAAACAAAGGCTGTTCCTGAGCTTCATAAATACCTACAAAAAAATTTCTACGATAGGAAGGGGGGCTTATACTCCAGAAACTGTTTCTTAAATTAGTCATTGAAAGATGATACGAGGTAAATAGACCTCCTCCTTCTTAACAAAGGCTCCGTTTGTTTGCCCTGCCCCATTCTCTGAGTGAACTTTCCCACTGACACTCCTTTGTGAAGTGTTGTGTGCATGCACGTGTGCCTTCATTTATTTGCATGACAGGCTCACTTAATAAGATGTCTTGTTTAAGTTTGGCCACAAGGGGGCAGACTTCATTGCTTTGGCAAGCTACTTTATTTCCCTAGCTGTTCCACTCATCAGACTGTGCTACTGAAGTCCTTTGTTCACAAGAAGGGCTTAACCACCCACCCACAGAAGGTATCAGTATATCATACATCGCTGAACCAAGGGACTCCTAATACCATTGACCGTATAGGTCTATATGTCCCTCCAAAATTCCTATGTTGAAATCCCAATCTTAGATTGGAGCATGTTGTATTTGGAAGTAGGTCCTTTGGGAAGTGTTTGCACCCTTTAAAAAAAGGTCACACAAGGCTCTTTCATGGGTGCAGATACAATCAGAAAGTGGCCATCAGCCAGCAAAGCAGAGGGCCCTCACCAGAATCCAACCCTACAGACATCTAATCCTGTGCTTCCTGTCCCTAGACTTGGAAATTTCTGTTATTTACAAACTACTCAGTCTGATTGTTTTCCTGTTTTGTTTTGAGACATGGTCTCACCTAGCCCTGGATCTAAACTTACTAGGTAGGTGAGGATGGTCTTGAACTTCTGATACTCCTGCCTCTAACTCCCAAAGTGCTGAGATTGGCAGGGGCTGGAACCCAAGGCAACTTGCATGCTAGGTAGGCACTCTTCCAACTAAGCCACACCCCTAGCTCCTCCATTTATGAGAAGTTGTTATCTGAACATGAACTAAGACACGTGGCTAGGATTAAAGTACCTGACTCCTAATGCTTCCCAGAATAAAGGAGAATAGTCCCCGGTCTAGCTCCAGAGAAGCCTTGTGCTGATCCCTTCTGCACTGTGTGGCAAGCCTTTAATTATTTTATAATAGGGGCTGGAGAGATGGCTCAGTGGTTAAAAGCACTGACTGCTCTTCCAGAGGTCCTGAGTTCAATTCCCAGCAACCACAAAGTGGCTCACAACTATCTGTAATGGGACCCGATGCCCTCTTCTGGTGTGTCTGAAGACAGCGACAGTGTACTCATATGCATAAAATAAATAAATAAATCTTTTAAAAAACAATTTTATAATAGAATTCTCCTTTTTTATTTGCTTGGAATACATAAACCTGGACTTCATTATTTTTATTGCAGTCAATTTCTTATCAACTAGATACCTCAAAACATTCACTTTAAAAGATGCATTTGAATTAAACTTTATATATTTAGTCTTTAGATTATGTACACATATTACT
The DNA here is from genome assembly GCA_019843965.1 of Rhynchomys soricoides. Taxonomy (NCBI): domain Eukaryota; kingdom Metazoa; phylum Chordata; class Mammalia; order Rodentia; family Muridae; genus Rhynchomys; species Rhynchomys soricoides. Next base: position 8,788,117 of record JADRCH010000064.1, on the reverse strand, counting down.
GACTAATGTATATGGTTTTTACTTTTATAATATATTTTAGGTATGCGTGCATGTGGGGGGGGTGCTATATGTGAGCAGTACCTGAGGGGTCTAAAAGAGGACATCAGATATCACAGAGCTGTGGTTACAGACAGATGTCAGCCCCCTGACGTGGGTGTTGGGTGTTGGACTTGAACTCCAGTCCTCTGGAAGGACAGCAAACTCTCTAAGCACTAAGCTATCTCTCCAGGCCTGGAAAGTTTTCCCATGAACTTATTGAATCACCTATTTTAGAGAATAAGAAAGGAAAGATCCTTGTGAAGGGAAAAGCCAGCTCCTAACCGCCGCTCTCCCAGAGGACAGTACAGCCTCCCTCAGGAAGACTCACAGAGCAGCCCACTCAGACTTTGCTGTGGGTACTTAAAGTGCAGGTAGTGGGTCTCCATCTCTACCATCTTCATCTCTGGGTGGGGCCCAGGAACACTTACGTCATAATGCTACCCTAGTACTTAAGATTGACAGCTATCACCAAGGAAAGCCTGAAGCAGCTCGCTCCATGAGAAACCTAGGCAATACCTTAGGAGTGGACATGGAGCTTCCCAGACCTGAATTCTCCACATTCAAACTGGTTAAGGAAGCGAAGTACATAGTGGCCGATTGCACTGGATGGGATTTAAAGTGCCTCTGTTTCTCTTGTTTTCATGTTCCCTCTTCCCCTCATTCCTTCCCCCACCACAGCTCCTTATAGGTTAAAGGTAATAATAATAATAATAATAATAATAATAATAATAATAATAATAATAATAATAATAA
>JADRCH010000064.1:8767444-8787315 GCA_019843965.1 Rhynchomys soricoides | reverse complement strand
AATAATAATAATAATAATAATAATAATAATAATAATAATAATAATAAATAAAGTAACACCAAGTAGTTGGAATTAGTTTCAATATCCAATTCAGGAACGTTCCTGCTCTTCTGCCAAGTGGCCTGTCTTGCAGAGCTGACACTGGCGCCTGTGTGGTTATTAAAGCTGGTGTTCTCAGCAGTAAAGATGCTGTTTCCTTGACCTTCATGCTTTAGATATCATCTCATCTAGAGTGTTAAACATTTGTAGCCATTACACACCTTAGCAAGAAAGGACTCATCTGTGGTCACAAAAATATTTTCTTGATGAGAAATGTTTATCTGAGTAGCACTTGGCCTTGATTATTGTCATTATTATTTAATGTCTCTCAAATGCTGTGTCACATATGTCTTTAACTGCTTTGTATTTAAATAGTCTCATCCTCCAGATAAACTATGCAAATATGCTATTATTCATCCCTATTTTAGAATGTGGAAGGCATAGGAAAAATGAGATACAGCTATTCAGAGTTAGGAGCCCACTTTGTGCCCAGGAGGACAAGCAGAGCATTACCCCTCAGGCCTCAGGCTTCAGCCCAAGTGGTGATCTTTTCTGACCATTGCCAAGGTCCCTAGAATCAATGTGGCCTGATGCATAAACAGTGCCAGTTCCCTGGGGAGAACACTACAGGTGACTGAGAACCCAGACTCTCCATCCCCACTGAAAGCTGGGAAAGAAACCTGGCCTCAGCCTGATCACAGGGGGACAGGATGGGTGCCCCCCCTTCCACTGGTAGGCTCTTCTATCTACAGGTGAAACAGGTAGGAAGGATTTTCAGAAGCAATGATGCAAGATAAAAGTGGTACCCATTTTTAAGACAGGAAACACTTTCAGGGGAGTTTAAAAACTTTGTAGACACAAAAATCCCTCTATTGAAAGATAGGAAACATCAGGGCTGGAGATGTGGCTCAGTGGTTAAGAGCACTGACTGCTCTTCCAGGGGTCCTGCGTTCAATTCCCTGCAACTGCACAGTGGCTCATAACCATCTGTAAAGGGATCCAATTCCCTTTTCTGGTGTGTCTGAAGGCAGCTACAGTGTACTCATCTATATAAAATAAATATTCCTTTTTTTAAAAAAAAAAAAAAAAGATAGGATTTTATCCCAGCCTGTGCCAGACTTTTGCCCAGCCCCGCCTCCTGGTGTCTAGGCTCTGCCTTCCTCCTCTACCCCCAGGTATTTTCTTGTTTTTCAATAGTCCATCCTGGCTGACAAGTTCCGCAAGAGATAGAACTCACAATGAGAGCCCATAGGCAATTAAGTATTCACATCCCCAAATAAAGCAGAAATTCTTGCTATACCCTTACTCTGAGAGTACTGGGGTCCCTTCTTCCCACCCCACTGGGGTTCAGTCTCCCTGTACACCCTTCTTGGGTACCTGGGATATAAATGGAGCTACCATCGCTCCAATGCGGCATAGGGAGCCGCTGGTTCCCATCCCTAGAGCGCGCATCGGGGTTGGGTAGACCTGCAGAGAAGAGGAATAGAAAACACCCATTGGTGACTGGTCTTCCCGGGATTCTCTTCTTCCCTTCCTTCTCTAGTTCAGGTTTCTGTAGTTGTAGAATACTGGGTGGATTTGGGGGCAGAAGATAATCTTTGTCTTTGGTATACAGTTTTGAATTTTTTTAAAGTTGCATTTATTTATTTCTCATGTGTGCATGGATATGCATGCATTTATGGGGCTTGTGGAGATCAGAGGAGAATATACAGAAGTCAGTGCTGTCCTTCTATCATGTCAGTCTGGGGGATTGAACTCAGATTGCTATATTTGGCAGCAAGTGCCTTTTTCCAGTGAGCCATCTCCCCAGCCCATGGGGATAATTTTTATTGTCAACACACTTGGATGTGGAGATGCTTAAATTAATAAAGGGCAGAAACATTACGCCTGCCCTAATCAATTGTCTAATCCACTCATGGACTCAAAATTTGGATAGTCTAGAACTTCAGAAGCCTTGTTAGAAGACGTGGGCACTGGCTTGTGCTTTTGAGGGTGTACCTTAGCTCATGTCCCTTGTTACTCCCCTGGCTTCCTGGCTGCTATGAGGTAACCAACTTTTCTCCCCCATACCCTTTGACCATGGTATCTCTGTTACAGATCAAAGGGTAAAACTGTGACCCAAAAGAACTGAAACTGAACTAAAATAGATCTTCCCTCCCCAAAATTATTTCAGCCATTTGCACATAGTGACAAGTTTGACTAACATCCTGATTTTACAAGAAAGGGAAGAGATCTTGTGGTTGAGAGACTGGATATCAGTAGATGAATGAGAGAGGGGAAATCCATATAACTCTCTGCTATCATTTTCATAGAATGTTTTAAGAATCTTATCAAAGGTTAACAGCAGTCAGAGATACACAGATTGAGAAAGCTCACCTGGCATGTCCTGTGTAGCCACACCACTCCCCCATGCTCACCTCAGCAGTGTAAATGTAGATGGTGTTGAAGTTTGCTGCCACCAGGGCCCTCAGCATGAAGAGGAAGCCAATGAGGCCGGCACTGAAGAAGAAGCAGAGGAAGTTATAGGAACAGACACAGAGGACCTTCCAAGATGGTCTCAAAGCTCTGAGCCTTGGCAAGGTACTGCTCCTCAACTGGCCTAACTGTGACATCCTGAAGCCAGTTTCCTCACAATCCATTCACCAAAGCAGGATGCTCAGGCCTCATGCTCCCGAGGAGCACATGCCTTGGGAAAGATATTTTATTGGTAGAATTGCTTGGCCTGCATGTGTGTACGTGCACTATGTGCATGCCTGGAAGGTCAGAACAGGGCATCAGATCCTCTGGGACTAGAATTCAGGTGGTTGTGAACCACTCTCTAGGTGCTGGCAACTGAACCTGCGTCCTCTACAAGAGCAGCAAATGCTCTTATCTGCTGAACAATCTCTCCAGCCCCCTCTTATTTCTTCTTTAAATCACTAGATCACCTAGTCCCTTGTAAGATATAAAAGCTGTGAAGTGTTTAAAGAGCAATGACATGCAGAGAACAAGAGATTGTGTGGTGCCCAGACACAACCAGCACATCCACAACACAAGTCTTGCACCTAGGGCCCATCGTGGAAGGGGGGTCAGAAAGATTGCAGGGAGTTTGCTCTAAGAAAATGTATCCTAGAAATGTCAGAGAGGCTGTACCCATGAAGTCTTATCATCATGGCTATCTGAACAAGGCCTGAATACCAATGATATCAATGAACATGCTAACACAGAAGAAAGCTCACAGGGCCTCAATTCTAGACAAAGAACTATAAAGCAACTGGGAATACTGAGAGCAGGAGAAATGGTCGTCCCCAAGGAAACCTCCTCCCCCATTGGTTATCCAGCACCAAGTGGTCATCCCTGCAACCACAAACATACAGGTATTATTATATGGGCTGACCAGGTTGTGTGTGTGTGTGTGTGTAACAACAATGAAAGTTTTTTAAATGCCACTAAGAGAGAGCAGGGGCACATGGGAGAGGTTTGAGGAAGGAAAGTAAAGGGGGAATAATAACTTCAAAAAAATAAAATCTCAACATAAAGAAAGAAAGACCCAATTCACAAACCTAAAAGAGAGAACAATGGCAGACTGTCTCCGTTAGGGCTTCTATTGCTGTGATAAAACACCATGGCCAAAAGCAACATGAGGAAGAAACAGTTTATTTGGCCTACACTTTCATATAGTAGTCCATCATTGAAGGGAGTCAGGACAGGAACTCAAGCAGGGCAGAAACCTGGAGGCAGGAGCTGATGCAGAGGCCACAGAGGGGTGCTGCTTACTGGCTTGCTTCCCCCTGGCTTGCACAACCTGCTTTCTTATAGCACCCAAGTCCACCAGACCAGGGATGGCACCACCCACAGCAGGAGAGGCACACCCCATCAATCAATCACTAATTAAGAAAATTCACTACAGGGGCTGGAGAGATGGCTCAGCAGTTGGGAGCACTGGTTGCTCTTCCAGAGGACCTGAGTTCAATTCCCAGCAACCACATGGTGGCTCATAAGCATCTGTAATGGGATCTGATGCCTTCCCACAGACATATATGCAGGTAAAACACCAATGCACATAAAAATAAATACATAAATAAATATCTTGAGAGAGAGAGACAAAGACAGAGACAGAGAGACAGAGAGAGGGGGAGAAGAAGAGGCGGAAGAGGAGGAGGAGGAGGAGGAGACAGACAGACAGGAAGGAAGGAAGGAAGGAAAGAAGGAAGGAAGGAAGGAAATGCCCTACAGTGAGATCTTGTGGAAGCATTTTCTCAGTTGAGGTTCCCTCCTTTCGAATGTCTTTTGCTTGTGTCAGGGTGACATGTAGCTAGCCAGAACCCACACTCTACACAGATGTAGTTTACTTTCACTGTCTGGAATGAAACTTTTTAAAAAATTTCAATCTATGGTTGGTTGGCCTGTAAGTGTAGAACTCACAGATCAATACTCAACTACATATTATTGCTCAGGGTTGCAGATTTGGGGTAATGCTTGCTATCTGAGACAAGTACTCTACACCTGAACTATGTTTCCAGCCCTTAGACATATGTTGTCTGTGTCACTGGACTAGTTCCCATTGGTTCAGATAATTTGGTAAAAAGCTAGGGTTGTTCTCCAGTTCTCCAAGAAAGCTTTGCATTAAAAAACCTAAATAAACTAGTGGGTAAAGTGAGCATCTCAGTACTGCACAGCGTCCCAGAGAGCTGAAGGAGGCAGGGCATAGACAAGGGAAGGGCCTTTTAGTCTGACAGACAGCCTGTTCTGTACTCTCCCCTGTGAGGTGACATGCTCCAGACTCCACTGATCACCAGGAGTCAGGAAGCCCCATTTGATAACTTTCACACCACGTATATAGAAGCAACTGAAGAGCAAATACCTTGAAGTGCAGATATTGAGGAGAAGGAAGAACAAAGCCGTGCATCCCATGGTGATGGATAGGCTCAGTCGTCTGCCCAGGAAATTGATGCCCAGGATATTTAAAGGGTTCACTAGAAAGCAAACAGCAAACACAAGTGGTGACACCTTGGAGTAAAAGTGGTATCCATAGACACCAACAGGGACTTCTCCTGTCATTTCTTAAGGAAGCAGCTACATCCTAAACCCAGGCACACTGTCATGGAATCTGTGACGTCTCAAATGTACTTTTTCCTTATGGGTCAATGAGTAACAAATACTGGTCATACATAAAGACATGTTTTTCTCCTCCTCCTCCTCCTCCTCCCCCTCCTCCTCCTCCTCCTCCCCCCCTCCCCCTCCTCCTCCTCCTCTTCTTCTACAAAGTCTCTCTGCATAGTCATGACTAACTAGAACTCATTATATGAACCACTTTAGCCTCAAACTCACCTACCTCTGCCTCCCAAGTGCTGGGACTAAAGGTATATGTCACCACACTTAGCTTTATTATTTCATTTTATTTTACTTTTTTGCTTACTCTACCATAAAGGTCTGTTGTAAACTACCAGTTTGCTAGAACTAAATGTCATATGCCACTGTCCATTGAAATCAAGGCTCCACTGATTTTCTGTGTTTGAGACAGGGTTTCACTGGTGTCGGCTTGTGCCACCACACTTGGCTCTGGGCTCTATTTAATTGTTTGAGACAGGGTCTCATATCACTGTCCTGAAACACAGCCAAGGCTGTCCCTGAATTTCCCATCCTCTTGTATCCAGTTCCCAAGCAATGGGATTCCAAGCACACACCACTACACCCAGTTCATATGGTCCTGGGGATTTTGTGCATGTAGGTAGGCAAGCACTCTGGCTTTTATGGGCCATCATTTTGTCCAGTAAAAATAAACAGTGCTGCCAATTGAAATCTAATTGTAAGATTTCCCCATTTTAGCCATTGTTGGTGGTGCACGCCTTTAATCCCAGTACCCAGGAGGCAGAGACAGGCAGATCTCTGTGATCTAGAGGCCCTACAGCCACCATTTCACTAAGCCAGCATAATCACTAATGACACTGTAAATATATTCTTATACCCACAGATAAGCATAGTCTTTCTCCCACGTCAGGAAAACTTCTCTACAACTACTGAAAACCACAACCAATCAAAATCCAGAGTTGTGGAGCCCAGTCCCAGTGGATACATCCTCAAAACACACCTGCACCTAAGTATCAGGGAAGATTGTGGAAGAGGGGAAGAAAGATTATAAGAGCTGGGAGGGGGGAGTTTGCTGTAAATAAATAAATAAACACGGAAATACAGAAATAAATAAAAACAAAACCCAAACCAGAGGCTATGAATTTGAGAGTGGGTTTGTAGGGAGGAAAGGGGATTATGATCTCAAAAACTGGATCTTTTCGTATGAGATGGGGTCTCACTACTTATGTAGTCCTGACTAGTCTGGAACTCATTATGTAGATCAGGCAGGCCTAGAACTCACATAAGTCTGCTGGCCTCTACTTCCTGAGCATTGGGATTAAAGATGCATGCCACCACTCTAGCCTAAAAATGTATCTTGGAACAGACAAAATGGAATACTTCCAAGCTTTGTTCTTTCTGGCCCTCCTCCCCACAACAGCCCAAACCCAGGATGCAGCAGTGTGACCTGAAGGCCTGAGGAGTTCTGCTAGGCGGGAGCCCCAACATGGAGGTCAACCGTTTGTTAGACCCTGAGCTGCAGAAACCCTGCCTGAAACAGGGTAGGTGCATGGGCAATCTTACAAGCAATTTCCCCAAGGGTGCTGATGATCATGGTCCTGTAGTCAGAGGGCGCAAACATGTGGCAATAGCAGGGACTCAGACCCTCCTCTGAGTTCCCTGTGGTCTCCACCACCTCTGGTTCGGACTCCGACTTCGAACCACAGACCAGATCCCGTTCGAGCAACTCAGCACTGGCCAGGATAACCCCATAATAGGCAAAAGAAATTCCCAGCCTAGAAGTGTGAAAAGGATATCATTAGCAAAAGCTTTCACCAGGCCTGGGGGACAAAAAGAACCCTGGCAGGCAGGGATAAGAAGGAAAGTGGTCTATGTGGAAAGCACATAGAAACAGAAACAGCCTAGACAACATCCACTGCATCTGAAGATGCCTTCAGAGAAACACATGTATGCATTTCTGTTGGACATAAACCTTGAACTACAATTACTGACCCCTGTCATGTATGTGTTTTTAACACTAATAGACACCCCTAGACAGGATTCCAAATCATCTGTTCCCATCTGAACAGCAGGCAGCTGTGTGTGGAATGTTCTAGTTACTTCACAAACTTGCAGATCCTTGGTACAGGCAGTCCTTTTAAAGATCTATTTTTATTTTATGTGTGTTTTGCCTGCATGCATGTATGTGCACCATGTGCATGCTGTGACCTTGGAGGCCAGGAGAGGGCGTCAGATCTCCTAGAGCTGGAGTCAACAGTTGTGAGTCACCATGTGGGTGCTAGGAACTGAACTGGGGGCCTCTGCAAGAGCAGCCAGTGTACTTAACTGGTGAGCCATCTCTCCAGCAGGTAGTCTTTTTCAATATAGCTGTTCTTATCCATTACTGAGTTTATGAAAACTTGTAGGGTTTTAGTTTGTATTTTCTCGGTGACTTTAAGGTTTTGACATGTGCTTCAGATTCACAGTTTAGGTGATGATGTACCTAGTCAAGCCTTTTGTCTATTTCTAAACTCAGTTGTTGGGACTGGAGAGATGGCTCAGTGACTAAGACGGTTTGCTGCTCTTCCTAAAGAGACAGACTCAAGTTCCCAGAACCCATGTTGGATGGATCACTGCCATATGTTTCCAGGAGATCTGATACCCTCTTCCAGCATCCTCTGCCAAGTATACACATGTAAAGTACAGAGAAATACACATATACACACACATTTAAAAAAGAAAAATCTTAAACTTGATCGTCTATCTTAACTTGTTGAAAGACAATTACATATATAACATTTGTATTTTATATGCTTATTATATACTGTATTATATATACATATATATCCAAAAATGTGATTTCATATATATATATATATATATATATATATATATATATATACACATACATATATATATATTTGAGATTTCTTCTCTTAGTTGATAGCTTGCCATTTAGGCTTCTCATGATATTATGTGGCACAGAGACACTACATTTTTGTTTGTTTGAGACAGGGTTTTGTATACCCTAAGCTGGCTTCAAACTGGTAGCAGAAGATGACCTTGAACCTTGGTCCCCCTGCCTCACTTTCCAAGTGCTGATATTACAGGAATGTGCCACCAAGCCCAACTCCAGAGATGCTAATTGAATGTAGTAGAAGTCATCAGTCTTTCCTGTGTATTAAGCATCTTATGCGTCCTACTTGGAATCCTTTGCTCACTCAAGGTTAAGGCTGCACAGTAGAGAGACCCTCCAAAGGCTGACCCACCGTCCTTGGTGAGCTCAAAGGGTCAGTCTCTGTGTAGGGTAAACAGAGAGCCCAGACTACAGAAGACCAGGAGGTGAGCATGGGCAGTCATGGGAAGAGCTGGGAACATTGTAGAATATTGTAGAATATTAAGGTTTCCTTTCTCTTTTTACAGTTTTGGGGGGGTGAGGCGGGTGGTATTAGAAAGACAAGACATTGTGGGGAAAGCTACTTGATCTTCCATCTGTAGTTCCCCTGTGCCCCCAAAAGCGGATTTATAGTAGTTCCCTTATCCATAAGGGATTCATTCTAGGACCTTCAGAGAACACCACAGATCATCCATGATGCCTTACATGTAAGTTCCTATACAGACTAACAAAACAGTCTGAAATATGCCGTAATAAACGTTCTATGTACATGTGGTCTTCTTCTCTATTAAAGAAGCCAAAATAAGTATGATCTTTGGACTCTGGTTAACTATGGAAACAGAAATCATGAGAGACAATGTTTTTTGTTTTTTGTTTTTTAAAGGGGGGGGGTGTGTTTGTAGGACTACTCTACTTGAGTGGGTATCCTCTAAATGTCTGTTTGAGGTTTTGGTTGGTTGGTTGGTTGGTTGGTTGGGTTGGTTTTTTTCAAGACAGAGCTCCTCTGTGTAACCCTGGCTATCCAGGAATTCACTATGTAGCCCAGGCTGACCCTGAACTCGCAGATTTTCCTGCCTCTGTCTCCTGAGTACTGTGATTAAAGGCATGCATCACCACACTTAGCATGTCTGCTTATTTAACATTGGCCTTTGTTGTGGGAAATATTTTAAAAGAAGGTATATATATCACAGCATGTTCCCACACTATCCCCTGGTTTTCTCACCCCCGGTGGGCTGGCCAGCCATGCACTGGCAGGCAATGGCCAACCTGCTTTCATCTCTGACTCAGAGCTCCATGATCTCTCCACCAAGTTTGCTAGGTTCCCACTGGGAGGTCATCACCTCGCCAGCCCCAAGCTTCAATATCCCATGGCCTCTGTAGTGCACATCAGGCAAACCCACACTTTGCCGCTGTACCTTTCTCTCTGGAACCCAGACAGGCCGCCACATGAAGGAAAACGCAACACAAACTTAGCTCAGAAACAATGCTAACTCAATCTCTGGGTGTAACAACTGAAACCTAATCTTGTAAACCTTATTTAAATCTGATTCCTCTGGTGGCGAATCCTTGCGGATCCACGGTACCAGGAGACTCCAGTAGCTACATCTTACCTACATACTATCCCTGTTCCAAAAGGACTCCCCCCTCCTGCTTCCTCTCTTCCTCTCTCTGACCTCAAAGTCCCCCTATGAGTCCAGTGATTGGCTCTTTTATTCATTAGGGGATTGGTTCACAAGAAGTCACAGGTGTAACTCACTCCTGTCTGAAGCCCCTCACAGGAGGGCAGAATTAGCAGAATACCAACAGCCCCAGGGCTGTCCATAGCAGGCCTTGCAGTAATTATGTTCTTACCATATGATCCAGATCTGTAATGTGGTCCGAAGATATTTAGAATCTAGTAGATCTGCAAATCTTCCTCTTTTCTCCTGGGAAAATGAACAGGAGGGTCAGAGTACACACATGGAGAGCTAAGGACATATTTTTCTGAAGTTATTGATCACACAGATCAAGAGTTGCACATACAGTAGGGTGAGATCATCCCTGTGTGGCTCAGTTATGAAGCCCCTCCCCCACCAAATCCAAAAGACGGATGTGTTAAAAACCAGGCCTAGGATCTGGAGGACAACTCCTAGGTTACAAGCACTGTACAAAGGACCAGATGGATCCCAGCACCCACAAGGCAACTCAGAACTATTCCTTACTCCAGTTCCATGGTCTCCAACACCCTCTTTTGGCCTCTGGGGGCACTGCCTGCATGTGAAGTGTGGATATACATGCAGGCAAAACACCTAACTGCACAAAATAATTTTTTTAAAACCTGGTCCTGGCTGGTGGATCCAGTCACTGAGAATTAACTTGATAATGCATGCTCTGCTTAGCTGACAGATTAATCTACAGAAATATTCAGAACTAGAGGGCATTTGGAAACTGATGAAAAATTTCAGAGGTAGGGCCATTTGTCCCTACCTCTTTTTATCACTATTTGCTTCTCAGCTGCCATGAGGTGGGCAGCTCGGCTCTGACATGCCCTTCTGCCATCACAGGCTGAGAAACAATGAAGCCTGCTGGGTACTGACTGTAACCTTTAAGGCTGAGTCAAATGCAAGCTTCCTCTTCTTAAGGTCAATGTCTTAGTTACTGTTCTGCAGATGTAACAAACATCATGACCAGGCAACTTACAGAAGGCTTTTAAGTGTTCTTATGGCTTCAGTGGGTTGGAACTCCGTGACTGACATCCATGCAAGTGCATGGACGCATTCCAGCATGGCCCCTCCTTAGTGCTAATCTCCTCTGAGCCTTCAGGATGAAGCTGCTAGGGCTGTGCTGCCCACAGCACCAAGAACAAGCTCTCAGTTTAGCAATCCTGTACATGTCTCCTTCGTCTTAGCTCTATCTCTCACCTGCAGGACTCCTTTTCCTCCACTGAGATCTGCTGTCCTTTCTGTGCCATTTGCTGTCTCTTCCTGCCCCATGGTGGTGGCTCAGGCAGAAGTGGCTCAGCTACCCCTGCTCCCATGCACTGTGGGCACAAGTATCAACTTTGCAACCAACTCTTCCATATGTGACCAGCTTGACTGGATTTAAAGAAACCGTCCTTCTATTCTGGTCTAAAGAGCAAATTCTTTGACCAAACTACTAACTCCCTATCTCCCAAGTTACCTGTAAGGGAGGCAGTATTTTAATTTCTTTCAAAGGGGGGAGTCGAGTGACTAGAAAGATGGCTCATACATTAAGAGTGATTACTACTTTTCCAGAGGGCTGGAGTTAGGTTCCCAGCACCATGTTGGATGGCTTACAACTACCTTAATTCCAGCTTCAGGAGATCCAATACCATCTTCTGGCCTCTACTAGCATCTGTGCAATTCACATGTTCATACACACACACACACACACACACACCCCTTTAAAAACACAAAAGAGGGCTGGAGAGATGGCTTAGTGGTTAAGAGCACTGACTGGTCTTCAAGAGGTCCTGAGTTCAATTCCCAGCAATCACATGGTGGCTCACAACCATCTGTAATGGGATCTGGTGTGTCTTAAGAGAGCAAATATATATATATATATATATATATATATATATATATATATATATATATATCTTTAAAAAAAAAAAAAAAACAAACACAAAAGAGGGGCTATCACGATTGCTCAGCAGGCAAAGGTGCTTGCTGCCAAGCATGACGACTTGAGTTCAATCTCCAGAACACGCAAGGTAGAAGAAGAGAACTCACAACTACACATTGTTCTCTGGCCTTCACATGCATGCTGTAGCATGCACATCTGCACCCATACCCACAAACATACACACAAATAAATATACATTATAAAAATACTCCAAGGGCTGGAGAGATGGCTCAGAGGTTAAGAGCACTGACTACTCTTCCAGAGGTCCTGAGTTCAATTCCCAGCAACCACATGGTGGCTCACAACCATCTGTAATGGGATCTGATGCCCTTTTCTGGTGTGTCTGAAGAGAGCAATGATGTACATAAAATAAATAAATCTTTAAAAAAAATAAAAATACTTCAAGTAATAAAACTAACCCATGAACAGAATATGCGGACCATATCCTAGTATGTAGCAAGATGGCAGAAAAGTTTTTGAAGAAAACTGTTAGGCTTTGTCAAAATGTCTTCTTAAAATGAGACAAAGCCAATATGAGAAAATAAAATAAAAACTTTAAAAATCTTTCATATTATTGCCATGAAGGCAAATGACATGATTAGCTCTGCAAGGTAAGAGGCATCATTTGTATTTAATATATAGCATAAAATGAAGTCAGGTAATTTATCAGAATTATAGGGCAGTATGGCAGAGGAGAGACAAACTGAGTCCCACCTCTAATCTGCTGGTCCTAGGCCATCCATCTGCCTCCAGGAGCCAGACTAGAGAGCACTGGTCCCCTTCCATCTGGACTAGCAGTGGAGGATGACCCAGATGTGAACTCACCAGGATGGGCTCCACCAACTGTCCCTCTGGCATGACTGAGCGGTTCATCTTGGCAATGCTCTCCAGGGTGTTCAGTGCAGCCTGCGTGTTTCCAGTGGAGACGTTGAAGCGAGCAGATTCAGGGATAAACTGGGCACAGATTACAAAGAGCATCAGACCTACAGGTTCCATAGACTGTAGAAGGTGCTGTTGTTACTACTTCATGCCTTACGCAGTCCTGGCAGTCCCCACCCCATGAGAGGGCTGGCATGCTTAAAGGTACACAGTATAAGAAGCATTTTCTGATGAATTTATGCTGACTCAGAAATTTGCCTCTAGGGAGAGTGATCTAAAGAACAAGAAACACCGGTCTAAAACCAAAGGGCTAACTTTAGATATTTGAATACAATATAGTTTTTATTTAATTTTTTACAGAAACATCAATTATATAATGGCAGGTATTAAATTCTGGGTTTGAGATCAACTCATATACAACAAATTCTAGGCTGCACTTGAACCTAGGGCCTTAAGAACACCCAATGATGAGATGTGGTTGGCTGAGAGAGCAATGAAGTCTTAGTCTACAACCAGAGACCAGGGTATTCCCACAGGAAGGAACGGGTCTGATAGCCACTGACCCCAAAGCACCTGAGGGGTCTAGAAGTGAATCCTGGTAATGGTGGGTACACACTGGGAATTAACCCACGGCCTTCTGCAAGGGAGGTAAGCATTATACCCCTGAGCCACACCCCCAAGCCCTCAGGGCCAGGGGTGGGCGAGAGGTGATTTGGGCGAGAGGTGATTCTGAGCAACAGATCTGAGAATAACCCTCTGAGCCTGTACAGAGGAGAGAAGGGAACTTGACCCCGAGACTAGTCATGGGAAAGATGTGTAGAGGTCATGATTTTGCTTAGTGTGGAGGAGGAGGAGGAGAGGCTTGGGAGGTTGTCAACTCTATAAAAAGGGGGGGGGGGTTTCCCCTTTGGAGACCTGAATTGGATCGAAGTTTGGAATAAATGACCACCCAGAGACCTTCTCTTCTTTGATTCTCTCTTTCTGCTCCCTTCTCTCTTTCCCCTCTCCTTTCCTCCTTTTTCCTTCCTTTTCTTTCTTAAGTATGCCAGGATGGCTTCAGATCACTATGAAGTTGAGGATGACCTTGAACTTCTGAGCTACCCGCCTCATCTCCTGAGTACTAAGATTACAGCAAGCATGTGTTACCATGCTCAGTTTACGATGTCTAATGAACAAACCCAGGGCAGCTTCAAGTATGCTAGACAAGCACTCAACCAACTGAGAAACATCCATCCCCACAACTGAAAGTTACTGCAGCTCCAAGGGATCAAATACACTCACATACACACACTACATACAAACACACACGGTCATATACATAATTAAAAATAAAGTAAGTCTGTTTTTAAAAGAGGCTAACATAAAAAATACATTTGTGGAGAACAGGGGTCCATGGTCCAGCAGAGAGGTGACATAGAGGCAGTTTCAAAAGCATCACCTTGAAGGCCATGATGAGGATGATGCCAGGGATGGACGCAATGCGAATGAGCCAACGCCACCCAATGGTAGGAATGACCACGGAGGCCATGCTGATGATGAGCAGGGAACCAGCAAGCCAGAAAACCTGGGGAGAAAGACCAGAAACATGACGGTTTCTTCTGCCCTGCCTCTCTGACGTCTCCCCTTCTATTGAGCCTTGGAGTCCTTTTGTATAGTTTGTGAGGGAGGTGGGAGTTCTGAGGGGTGACAATCGGGTCCTACTTCCGGGATGGCTCCTCTGATCAGAGGAGTTGATGAGTCACTCTGTTCCATGGCTCAGTTTGTTTTCTATAAATTGTTGGCTCTACTTTAGCTACAGAAAACCCATCAGCAATGTCACTAAAGTTACAAACAAACAACAAAAAACCCATCTAATACTCCGAAGGTTTTCAACACTGATTTGTTTTCTGGCACAGATAATGCAATCCCCTCGTCATAAGGAAGCACAAGGAGGGTGGGGAAAGCGCTCTTCTCCCAGATCTCTGCCATTGTCATTTCCTCTCTCAGAAGGATGTAACGCCATTTATTTTCTCTGTTTGCCTCCACCACTCCTTTAGGTACAGCCAACAAGGAAGCATTTTGTTCCTTCTTCCAAAGACAGTCCATAGAGTATGGGATGCTTTATACTTTGGAGTTTTTTTTATGTTTACAAATTTGATATCAAGTACTGTGGGCCCTGCTGGTCAAGAATTATTAATAGAACCATTCCCATTAGCCTGAGCACTCCTACCCATTTATGATGAAAAATAATGTTCACTCCATCTCACAGAGCTAGAAAGAAGGTAGCATTTTAGAAGACCCTTTAGGGAGCCAATTGATGGGTGGGTTTTAAAAATATTTATTTTTATGTATATACATGTTTTGCCTGCATATATGTTTGTGCACCATATCTGGTGATCGAGGAGGCCAGTAGGTGTCAGATTCCCTAGAACTGGAGTCACAGATGGTTGTAAGCTGCCAAGTGGGTGCTGGGAATCAAACTTATATGTTCTACAAAAATATCAGTGCTCTTAACCACTGAGCCATCTGTCCAGCCCCAGGGGAGAATTGTCTTACCAACAATAATTTCACCAAAAATAGATTATTTCAGAAAGTGTTAGGGCTATAAAGAAAATAGAATAACCTACGGAGAATGGCTTGGGTGACAAGGGACAACTTTTCTGAAATAGACATAACTGCTGTATAAGAGTGAGTGATAGTTGATTCGGCATTGGGATGGATCTCAGTAGTAACATGGAAAAAGACTTTTGAATGTATTTGGCACACGTTTTGTTTTGTTTTTTCTTTCTTTCTTTTCTTTCTTTCTTTTCTTTCTTTCTTTCTTTCTTTCTTTTTTTTTTTTCCAGGACAGGGTTTCTCTGTGTAGCCCTGGCTGTCCTGGAACTCACTCTGTAGACCAGACTGGCCTGGAACTCAGAAATCCGCCTGCCTCTGCCTCCCAAGTGCTGGGATTAAAGGCGTGTGCCACCACTGCCCAGCTTGGCACACATTTTTGAAGGTGGTGACAAGGTTTATTGATGAACACTTGGACAGTGGGTCCAAGAATTGGGGTTGAGCCAGCAGAGTCTGGAAATTAAGAAGGGAGAGGGGAAGGATAGGGTCCATTGTGGCTCCTACATTTAAGCTCAGATGGCCGAAGATGAGCTTGCTTTGACCTGGGATAGAAACATGAATATCACAGGTCTCAGGGGAATGTGAAGAGGCAAGTTCACCACGACAATGGGCTGAACTTCTGAAACTACAAGTCAGTTCTAATTAAATGTTTTCCTCTATAAGAAGTGCCAGGGTCATGGTCTCTCTTCACAGCAATAAAACCCTAACTAAGACAGAAGTTAGTACCAGGGACTGGGATCTTGTTGTGATAGGTTGAACCATGCTTTTGTTTGGAGGAATGTGGACTTTGGGACTTTGGAATGGAAAAGCCATGGAATGTTTTCAATGGGGCTTAATGGGCCATCCTAGTAGGAACATGGAAGACAGTGGTGCTGAGGGTAACAAACTGTTGGGGCCTGACTCAAGAGGTTTCAGAGGAAAACAATGTTAGTGTGTGGCCTAGAGACTATTCTTGTGACGTTTTGGTGACGAATGTGGCTACTTTCTGCCCTTGTCGGAAAAATCTATCTGAAGCTAACTTAAAGAGTTTTTGGATTGATTGTGTTGGCAAAGAAATCCCAACACAGCCTAATAATCAATATTTGTGTGGTTATCAATAATGAAAAGAAACAAGCTGAGCAAGGAAAATACAAAATGCAAAGTTTGAAGAGAAAATGGGCACCAGGAAGTGGAATGGGGCTAAATCCTGCATTCCAGGAGATAAAAAGATTAAAGAAACATCTGCTATTAAATGGAAAAGAGGGAGTGGTGACCTCAGGGCAAGATCCCACCCAGCTAAGCTTTCAACTTGTTAAAAGGAATTAAAGAACAGTTTAGGTCTTGGAGTGCTGGTGTACATCTTTAATCCTAGCATTCGGAAGGTAGAGGCTGGCAGATCTCTAAGTTTGTGGCCAATCTGGTCTACAGAGTTTTAGGTCAGCCAAGTTTAGGCAACAAAGGAAACCATCAAAACCACAAAGCTGGTGAGGGCCCAATTAAATGCTTTCCCTTATAAGAGTTGCTGTGATCATGGTGTCTCTTCACAGCAATAAAATCCTAACATTGCATTTCGGGACACGTTAAAATAGTCTAGTAACTCTCAGGCAAACGGCTACCAGCTCTCAATTCAGGAAGATATTCTTGGTTTTTAATAAATATTTTTGGAGACAGTAAGAAGGAAACATAGGTAGGGCTGTCCATCCCTTTCTGTAGGATTCACATCCATGAGTTCTACATCCATGATTTCGGCCAATTGTGTATAGAAAATATTCAAAAACAAAACAAGCCTGTGCTGGACAACTGTGTACCCATACAACAATGGCTAGGAAACCCACATGTAGATGACTGAACGTATATAGTGTCAGGGGGTATATGAAATATGATGCCATTTTCTATGAGGAACTTGAGGCTCCACAGATTTTTGTATCCTCTGGGATCCAAGAACCAATCTACCATGGATACAGAGGGTTGTCTATATCTAAGCAGCCACTGGAGTTAACTATATGACCCAAGAAGACATAGACAAGATGGGGGTACTGAGGAAGCCTGCCACGGTACTGGACAGACGGAACACTTAGCATTGAAGTATAAAGTGCAGACCCTATGAATTAAGATGAATTCCTAGTCATGAAATACTGAAGACAAAACCTGGTGAGAAATTGTGTTTCTGGTTGTTGTTGCCTAAATTCTGTGTCAAAAAAAAAAATGCAAAACAACCTCCTGTTTTATTTATTGCCAAATACATTAAATCTTAGTGGAGAGAGTGTTTTGAGAGAGAGACAGAGAGACAGAGGGACAGACAGAGACAGAGAGAGACTTCTTTCTCCTGGACATTCATTGGAGTTGAGACATTAGGGTCTAAGGGCATCAAAAAACAGTCGGGGGAGCAAGTCTGATAAAGCTTCTGATGACCTCTAGTCAACAGCCAGCCAGGGTCTGTGGAGGTCCCTGGAGGAATAGCAGCTGCCAAGACACTATCATGGTGCCTTCCTTCAAATGGGAGCAATATGGATCTGGACACACCAGCATCTTTGAAAGAAAGATGGGACATGCAAAAAGGGTTAAAGCTGTCGCCTTCTCTGAAGTCTCAGTGAGGTGAAATAGGCCATCTTAGATGTACTTAAGCTTCACTGCTGGGTGGCACAAGTCCCCAGCTCAGATAATCTTCAGATTGGACCTCTGACATTAGACATGCTTTGTGCCCATTGGTGCCAAAATAATAGGCAGTGCCCAAGGTCAATCAAGTGTTTGAGTGCTTGATTGGAAGGAAGGCAACCTTCCTGTTCTTTCAGAAGCATGAGACTCCACAGAGTTCCCACTCTACCTTACCTGAGACAAGGGCAGCATGTAGCCTCGGTATTTTGTGGGCAAAAATTCAGTCTTTATGATTAACCTGCACAGAGAATGGAGAAACACAGTCATTCTGTTTTTATAAAACCAAGCAACTTTTCTTTAAACGGTCACAAGTTTTCACCTCAGTAAAGACATTATAAGCATAAAGGGAGACTGTAGAGATGACTCAGCCGTTAAAGAGCACCGTGGCTCTTGCATGGGACCTGAGGTTGGTTCTCAGAACCCACATGGTGCTCATAATCATCTTTAATTCCAGTTCCAAGGTATCTGCCTCCAGAGGTTTTCTAACCTCTGAGGGTACCAGGCACTCACAGGATACACACACACACACACACACTAATGTACGTATGCATGCACATACACATATACATGTTGCAAAGCACTCACACACACAAATCTAAAAGTTATTTTAATTATAAAGGAGCTCATTGTATATGAAGCTATAATTGTTTTATAAACAATTATAAAAGTTATAGTGATTTTCCACTTCCAGTGAGAAGTAAACTTGCGACTGCTCCTCACTGGTCACTTTGCCACCACGGTCATTTTAAACAGGAGCATTAGCCCTATTGCTTCGGCCAAGAGAAGCTTTGGAAAACGGCTTTGTCAAATAATCACCTTTTTGATGTAAAACATACCTAAGTAATTAAAATACACCCAAGGGAAGGCAAAAAATGTTCATTAATGACAGTCACATCGAAGTCTAATGAAGTACGGAGTGACTGGTAAATAGAACAGAATGAGGGTCCAGCAGTTTTTACATTATTTTCTGTTAGCACTATTAGCCAGAGGGGGGTTCTTTCTGTCTCCCTCCCTCCCTCCTTTTCTTCCTTCTTCCTTCCATCCTTACTTTGAAAGTATTGATTGGGCTGCTTCTCGAAGGAAATTGTTAGGGTCTCTTAGCCTCTACTCCTATCTGGCTCTCAGTTCAGATACTTAACTAACGCCCCAGGGGAAAACACTTCTGTTTTCGATCCATAAAGGCGAGCCAGGTGCTTTGACCTCTCCTGACTTAGTTGTAGGAGAACATGCCTCAAGGCATCCCAGAGGGAATAGCCTGAGGGGTTCTGTGGATTTCTAGATGGCCCCATAACTGGAACATTAACACAGCAATTCTCACACCCAAACACTGAGACCCTTTAGATTCACCTAGCAGCAGGAGACAGATTGGTGGGGAACTGACGGCCACATTAATTTAAGCCTATTTCAGGATTTTTTTCCTCTCCTTTGCAAATTCTTTTGGGTATGGGTTTTGTTTTTTATTTTATTTTTTTAATAATCCAAATATTTTTATTTTATTTTTAAATATGTGAGTAATTCATGTGCATGTGAGTGTATGTGGTTTGCAGGTTCCCAAGGAGACCAGAGGCACCAAATTTCCCCCCAGCTGATTTGAATTTGGGCTCTCTGCAAGAGTGGTAAGTACTCTTAACCCCTGAGCCATCTCTCCAGCGCTCAGGTGTAGTTTTAAGCTATAGGGCAATGGTACTTTGTAATGGATGGTTGCTTCTGAGTGTTACAGGTGCTTGTATTTGACCCCAGAGTCAGCCATCTCTCATCCTCTTTGAGATGAGAGGGGTTGACCGGCAATGGGAAGGGATAGGAAGAGTGCTACACCACAGTGTACAGGAAAAAGCTTAAATCCCACATGCCTTGACCTACCTTCCACACCAAGACCTTGACCACCAGTGGCAGGACTAACATGTACTTCACCTACTTAGTATTGTCGTGTGTGTGTGTGTGTGTGTGTGTGTGTGTGTGTGCGCGCGCGCGCGCGCGCGCGCGCGCGCGTATGTTTTGTCTGCCTGTATATAAATTGTGCCCCCACACTCTATGTGTTAATGTATACATGTGTGTGTATGTCTCTTGGTGTGTGTGTCTGTCTGTGGTGACTATGTGCATAAATGTCTGTTTCTCTCTCTCTCTCTCTCTCTCTCTCTCTCTCTCTCTCTCTCTCTCT
>JADRCH010000064.1:8737916-8767434 GCA_019843965.1 Rhynchomys soricoides | reverse complement strand
TCTCTCTCTCTCTCTCTCTCTCTCTCTCTCTCTCTCTCTCTCTCTCTTTCTCTGTCGGTGTCATCAACATTTCTCTCCCAAACACAAGACTCTGGAGCAAGTCTTACCCTTGTGCATGGCCAGACACTCCACAGCCTACCATCGTCCGCAGAAAGACAAACCAGATGTAGGAGGGGGAGAAAGAGGTCAGTAAGGAGAAGTAAGCTCCCCACAGGAATGAAAGCAGCAATATCTGGAGCAAAGAAAGAACACTTGTTACTGGACCTGCCTGGGGAATGAAGGGGTCTCAGACACCTCCGGAGGTGGGTGCATCCTCTGTGGGACATCAGAGCCACAGCACCTGCTGGCCTCTCACAGCCTCCACTGACACACTCCAGGCCATTGCCTGTCTGAAAGCCCCTTAACTGTGTCTAGCATGTCCATCCTCAGAGGTAACACAAAACAGAGCTCTGCCCTCCTCCTCACAGGGCTGTTAGGAGCAAACGGAGGCCCCGTGTAGGAAAGAGTATTTGAAGCCAACTTGAAGCGCTGCTTTCTCTTATTTTACAAGAACAACAGAGGTTTAGAGTGTGAGCTAAAGGTCCCAGGAAAACCATAGCTATGCTGATGATTTTACAGAACTGGCCAGCTGCTGAGAACTGTAACTTCAGAAAGCTGGACTACAGCAGATCCAAATTATTTTAGGATTATCTTAGGATATCCTTAGCTCTTGAAAGAGATGCTTTTCCACTCCTCCTCCCCTCCCTAGAGATAAGGCCAACTGGTCAGCAGATATTCTCTGTCAACATAGGCTCTCCCAAACAACAATGGCCCTGGAATGAAAGAAATGCTTTTCCTCCCCTCCTCCCCTCCCCGGAGATAAGGCCACCTAGCTAGCAGATATTTCCTGTGGGACGGGCATTCCTCCCCTCCTCCTCTCTCTAGAGATAAAACCAACTGTCCAACTCAGGCTGTGACCAGAATCTGCCTCAAGAATGTATAAAAGGTGTGAGCTTTGAGAATTTGGGGTGGCTTCTGCCTCATGAGCAGGACGACCCCAATGCATTGGAAATAATAAACCTCTTGCTGATTGCATCGCTCTCGATCTCCGTGTCTTTTCGAGGGGGAACTACCAGTAGTTGCGACCTTCGGGTCCAACACTCTCAATAGACACTTTTCACCCACCTCTGTATCGGATCCAACATCCTAGTGATTATAAGGTCAAACCTTTGGATTACATTAACTAAACTAGCTTTCACTATCTCCAAGATAATGTCATCAGATAACATCTGGGCCCTATAGCAGAGATTCCCCTGCTTTGCTTAAGCCACCAATCTAATGTCCCCAACAGGTGTATTTGCTATTAAATAGCAAGACCAAGTTGGAACGCTGTCTTAGCTAGGATTACTGTTGCTGAGATGAAACACCATGGCCGAAGAAAATTGGGGAAGGGTTTATCTTACTGTTCTACATCAGTGTTCATCATCCAAAGAAGTCAGAACAGGAACCCAAACAGGGCAGAAACCTGGAGGCAGGAGCTGATGCAGATGCCTTGGGGGGAGGCTGCTAACTGAGTTGCTCCCTGTGGCTTGCTCAGTCAGCTCTCTTATAGAATCCAGGACCACCAACCTGTCGATGCTACCACCCACAATGGGCCAGGCCCTGTCTCATCGACCACTAATTAAGAAAATGCCCTACAGGTTTACCTTCAGCTGGATCTTATGGAAGCCTTTTCTCAGTTGAGGCTCCCTCCTCTCTGATGACTCTAGCTTGTGTCGGTTGACATAAAAGTAGCCAGTACAAATGTGATATTTGGGGTAACCTGAATCTGTGTTCCTGCTGGTCACAGTCACTTGTGTTTGGCTCCTGAATAAACCATCTCTGATCCCCTTTGAGGTGAGAGGTGTTGACATGGGGCAAGTCCATGGAAGAGAAGCAATAGGGAGAGTGTCCTGGGGGGGGGGGGGGGGAGACTGCAGGGTGTTCGCAATCCTACATGGTCTGACCTACCTTCCAGCGGCCATATCTGTCAGCCAGGAGACCAAAGAGGATGCTGGATACCATGTAACCAAAAAACACCATCTAGAATCAGAGAGAAAAAAATAACAGTGTTCTAAGCAGAATGCACCAGTAAGCTGTGTGTTTGCTACATTAAGCAAATAGCCATCCCAAGTAAAATTAGGCTGCAGATGGGTTTCCCAAAGCATTCCATGGCTCAGGGAGCACAGGCAGGCTCCTGAGGTCAGTGTCTATGCTTCTTTTACAAGCATACTATATCGTCATGACCCAGATGGAAATGGGTCCACAGAGCAGGGAACTGCTTTCCTTCTCCCAGACACTGCTTCAGCTGTGCCCGGACCAAACCTGCGACTTCCCATTGTCATTTATGATCTGGTCATGCCTGTTATGCCTTATGCCTTATTCTTTATTATGGTGACACAAGCTGCTGTCACCAAAGCAGCCTTTCTTTGCGTGGTCACAAACAAACACAAGCTTCAAAGGAACACCTGAACCAGTCATCCCCTTGAGAACTTCTCAAGGGCTGGGGGGAGGGCTCAGTTGGTAGGATGCTTGCTTAGCATACATAAAGCCCTGGGTTCTATCCCCAGCTCCACATAAAATCAGGCATGAGGGATCATGTCTGTAGTCCCAGCACCGTGGAGGTTGAAGCAAGAGGGTCAGAAATTTAAGGTTATCCTTGGGTACATAGTATATTGGAGGCCAGCTTGGGCTACATGGATGCAGAGAATCATAGACTTGGCCTGGTCTAGCTGCCTTGACAGGCACTCGTCATAGGTTTTCCAGATTAAAATCCTGGCTGCTGGGGCACTGTGTGCCTTTCAGTTCCTGAGAAACAGAGGCAGTCTCTCAGGCAGTGGAGCATTCAGGTCATCTGTGTATCTCTGCGTTCCCTAGAAGTAAGCAAAGCATACAGAAGCTTGGCTGGGCAATTACTCGTAGTCATTAGTCTTATGTATCCTGTATAGCTTGTAAACATCGTTGTATCCTGGCAACTGCAACTGTATTCTGTTTCTGATAAGCATATATAAAGTCTGATAGCTTGCAATAAACTTGTCTCAGTCTTGCTGAGAGCCTTCCAAGTCAGGCCTGGTTTTCATTCCCACCAACTGTATTAGGAGATTTGGTTTAGTACTTAAGCACTGGTTGCTGCTTACACATAGAGACCCTGTCTCAATAAACAAACAAATACATAAAATTTTTGTGAGCCCTAAGGCAGAGCCGCCTTGTTTTCCTTTCCTGCCTAATACTTCACCAGCCCTGGCTCTTTGTGCACTTAGCACCTGCTTCTCCGCCCTCCAGACTATTCTTTTCCCCTTAGGAAGCCTCCCGGCTGGTGCCTCCAGGAAAAGAGACACACACTGCCAGCTTTGCTTCCAGCACTTCTCATGGAAAATGGAAAACTAACACTCTCTCTCTCTCTCTCTCTCTCTCTCTCTCTCTCTCTCTCTCTCTCCTGCCTGCCCTGTTTCTCTTCCTCCCTTCCTTCCATAAGAAAAACTCACAAGGAAAGCCAGCCTGCAAGCACACTTGCCCCACCCCACTTCTGTGCTGCAAATCAAACCCAGGGCCTTAGGTTCCCATAAATTCTCTTTTATAAATTATTTTTCAATTAGCAAACAATTTGTCTGTAATAGGGTTTGTTGTTATAGCATTTTTATACATATTTTTAAAACGGGGGGGGAATGTGTGTGTGCATGTGTATGAGTGTGTGTGAGTGTGTGTGAGTGTGTGTGTGAGTGTGCGTGAGTGTGTGAGTTGTGTGAGTGTGTGAGTGCGTGTGAGTGTGTGAGTGCGTGTGAGTGTGTGCATGTGTATGAGTGTGTGTAAGTGTGTGTATTTGTGTGTGTGTGTGTGTGTGTTGTATATGTGCACGTGCATGAGGATCTCCAAGGAACCCAGAAAAGAACGTTGGATACCTGGAGCTGGAGTCACAGGTGGTTTGAACTGCTCAGCATGGGTGCTGGGACTCAAACTTGTGCCTTCTACAAGAGCAGCAGGTGTTCTTAATGGCTGAGCATCTCTGTAACCCCAAGCTTTTTTATAATGGCTCCTTCCCTTCCTCTCCTGCTTCCTGCTGGTCCCCCATCTCCCACTGTCATGTCACATGTATTCTATTACCTCGGGTTTTCATCTTCCCTAACCCTCCCAAGACATCTTCCCCTCATGGTCCTCATCTTAGCTTCATGGCACACACCTACCCTAAACACATACTTACAAACTAGAAGCTGAGACCCACATATGAGAGAAAACATGGGACGGTTGTCTGTCTGAGTCTGGGATACTTGGTTTAACATAGTGATTTCCAGTTCCGTGTATTTCCATACAATGTCATGACTCTTTTGTCCTTATGGCTGGTTAAAGTCCTATCTTGTACACACACATTTCCTTATGTGTTCATCTGCTGGTGGACTGCTAGGATGACTCCATCTCTAGACCGCATGCACAGAGCAGCAATTATAGATGTGCAAATGTCTCTGCAGTTGGACCAAGAATATTCTAAGAATATACCCTGGAGCAGTATGGCTGGGTCATATAACTCTGGTTTTCTTGAGAAGCCTGCATATTGATTTCCATGGAGGCTATGTCAGTCTCAACAGTGAATAAGGGCTCCCTTCCCCCACACCCTTGCCAACATTTGTGGTCACTCATTTTCTTGATGACAGCCACTGTGGCTGGGGTGAGAGGAAATCTTGAAGTCATGTTAATTTTCATTTCTCTGAAGGCTAAGGATGCAGAATATTTCAAGTGTCTATTGGCTGTTTAATTTCTTCTTTTGAGAACTGGTCATACCACATACTACATCACTGATTGTCTTAGTCAGGGTTTCTATTCCTGCACAAACATCATGACCAAGATGCAAGTTGGGGAGGAAAGGGTTTATTCAGCTTACTCTTCCATGCTGCTGTTCATCACCAGAGGAAGTCAGGACTGGAACTCAAGCAGGTCAGGAAGCAGGAACTGATGCAGAGGCCATGGAGGGATATAACTTACTGGCTTGCTTGCTTCTCCTGGCTTGCTCAGCCTGCTTTCTTATAGAACCTAAGACTACCAGCCCACAGATGGTACCACCCACAAGGGGCCCTTCCCCCTTTGATCACCTAATTGAGAAAATGCCTTACACCTGGATCTCATGGAGGCATTTTCTCAACTGAAACTCCTTTCTCTGTGGTAACTCCAGTTTGTGTCAAGTTGACACATAAAACTAGCCAGTACACTGATTTAATGGAAAATTTGGGTTCTTGGTGGGTTTTTTCACCCCAGTTCTTTATATGTTTTGGGTACTGGCCTCCTGTCTGAGCTGGCAGAGATTTTCTCCCTTTCTGTAGGCTGCCTCTGCACTCTGGTGACTGCTTCCTTGGCTGGCTTTTTAATTTCACATAATCCCACTTGTCAAACTGGGGTCATCTTCTGAGTTATCGGAGTCTCTCCTGTGTCTTGAAGGGTTCTTCCCATTTCTCTCTAGCAGTTTTAGTGTTTCAGGTTTTATATTAAGGTCTCTGATCCATTTTGAATTGATTTTTGTGCAAGGTGAGATGTAGTCTAATTCCATTCTTCGTGCGTGTATACTCAGTTTTCCCAGCATCCTTTGCAGGCAGGTTGTAAGCTTTCCCATGAGTGTTTTGACACCTTTCTCAAAACCTGTATGGTCATGGCCATGCAGATTTATGTCTAGGTCAACTGCTGTATGCCCTTGGTCTGCATGTGAATTTCAGCCAACACTGCTCCGTGTTTGTCATAATGGCTCTGTAATGTCATTTGAAATCAGGGACCTGCCATTAATCTCTCTACTTAGGGTTGCTTTGACCATGAGGAGTCTTTTGTGTCTACACATTAATCCTAGGATTGTTTCTTTCTAGTTCTTCAAAGAATATCATTGGAATTTTGATGGGGATTGGAGCGAATCTGCAGGCTGCCCTCACCAATATAGCCACTTTCAGAGTGTTAATTCTATCAATCCAGGAACATGGAGTCTGCCCACTTTCTGGTATAGTCTTTGCTTTTTTTTTTTTTTTCTTCAGTGTCTTAGTTTTCACCTAATAGTTCCTTGAGCTACAAAAGCCATGGTTTTTGCCCTGGGCTCTACTTTCTGGGACAGAAACTTGACTCATAGCCTGTGTTAACCCTGAAGCCTGCATTTCTGTGAGATCACACTGCAACAGGACACTTCACAGCTCTCTTGCACTCTTCCCCATGAAGCTCCGATCTCTTATTTAGTATAAAATAAGATTCTGCCAAGTATAGTGGCACATTTGTAATCCCAGCGCCCCGAGACTGAAGGGGGGGGCATACAAATGAAAAACCTGAGCTGCATAGTAAGATCCTGAATCAATCACAAAACAGCGGACAACTTTCTGACTTAAACACTACACACTCTTCTGCTTTTTTCAGAAAAGGACAGATGTCCTGCTGTGACTGGACACACACCTGGGCCCTAAGCCTTCCATCCTCCAACACATAGAAAGAAGAGGTTACAGAGCAGTTCTCAGGGAGAGAGTAGGGGCCCATCACAGATCCAAATTCAGAGGCAACCGTGAGCAGAAAGGTAACCATCTGTCCTCACTATCCTACCAAGCAAGGGTGGCTCCTCTGTCCATATCCTTGCAAGCTCCTAAGGTATGGTGGTTTGACAGTCCATAGGGACTGACACTTGGGAGGTACGCCCTAATTGGAGTAGGTGTGGCCTTGTTGGAGGAAGTGTGTCACTATAAAGGCAGGCTTTGAGGTCTTGAATATGCTCAAGCTACACCCAGTGTGGTACACAATCTCCTTCTGCTGCCTTCAGATCAAGATGTAGCACTCTCAGCTCCTCCAGCACAAAAAGTGCCTGCAGCTGGGCAGTGGTGGCGCACACCTTTAGTCCCAGCACTTGGGAGGCAGAGACAGGCAGATTTCTGAGTTCAAGGCCAGCCTGGTCTACAGAATGAGTTCCAGGACAGCCAGGGCTATACAGAGAAACCCTGACTCAAAAAAACAAAACAAAACAAAACAAAAACAAAGTGTGCCTACACACTGCCATGCCTCCCACCATGATGATAATGGACTAAACCTCTGAAACTGTAAGCCAGCCCCAGTTGAATGTTTCTCTTTATAAGAATTACTGTGGTCATGGTGTTTTTTACACCAATGAGACCCTAACTAAGGCACAAGAATATAAGCCAGAGAATGGGGGAGGGGGTGTCAAAGAGAAAAGTGTCTAGAATTTTCTATAGCCACCTTCAGACATTAGCCCTAACCCTGTCCTACAGAGTCTCACCCTTGAAGCTTCTGCTATCTGCCTGTTACAGGTCTCCACCTTCCTGACTCCCAGACAGTCCTCTCACTCAGTCTGGCCACATCCTGGAATGCCATTCTACATACGTGTTGTCTCTATCAAAATCAGTTTTAGTGACAAGTAAGCTAACTCCTTTCTCATTACCCCATGCTTCTCCGGACCTCCTAGGCTGATGTTATTGCCTCAGTAATTCCAGAACACACGATCTCACCTCCAAACCCTGCCGTTTACCACCCCAGACGGCCTCTCTGGTACCTCCTCAGAATTCTCGGAACACCCAATCATAGCCCTCTCTAAGCCCCTCAGTGGCTGCTCACATCCACGACATGGCCTCACATTTTCAATAGGCCCTCTTTGCATACTAGCCAAGCCATGTGTCAGGTAGAAACTGTACTTTAATATCCATTTCATAAGAAACATAATGACTATGAAGTACAAATCCTTTATGTAAAGTTGTTCTTGTTACATGGACTGGGAAGCTGAAAACTGTGACACATACTGTATCAACTCTCTTTCTCAGGGAGGGCTAAAAGCTCTGGTAGATGCTGAGTGGAGATCAGCTGGAGGGCCAGATGCTAGGGAGGAGGGGCTGGGGCTGTGATTGATGGCAGTGCATGGAGATGAGATGGTTCTAGAATTATTGAATATAGCTAAGAATGCTTGACTGTTCACAGTTATTCACTAGACTAAAAGAGAAAGCAAGAAAGGCATTGAATGCTAACTGCATAGGGCCTGGAAACCCATGAGCTTTGGAGGCCAGAGCTGCTCATCATGGGTGGGGTTAGGATTGGCAGTGAGCTCTCGTAGTACTGGAGAGAAAGGCGGGCGCTGAGATTGTTCATTCACAGGGCAGAGGCAGCAGGTACTCACCGTGGTGACAAACGCCACCTGCCAGTTCTCCAGCTGCCATTCACATCGGATAACAGGAGACACAACTGCTATTAACATGATCTCCATGGCCTCCACAATCTGAAGAAGGAGAAAACAAAGCCACATCTATACACCAGCTCATATCACCTGCACACAAGCATGTCACCTTCCTAGTCCCAATCTCCTCTTTCCCCTAGGTCAGCAGTTCTCAACCCGGGGGTCCACAACCTGGGGGTTGAATGACCCGTTCACAAGGTCACCTAAGATCATCAGAAAACACAAATGTTAACAGTAGCAAAATTACAGTTATGAAGTAGCAATGAAAATAATTTTGGGGGGGGGGAGGGGAATCACCACAACATGAGGAACTGTATTAAAGAGTCACAGCATTAGAAGGTTGGGAACCACTGCCCTAGGTGGAGGGGGATAGAGTAGAGCCAGTCACAGTAACATATACCTGTGATCCCACTAAGCAGGAGCATCGTTGGTTTGAGTAGAGCTGACTTCAAGACCCTGAATCAAGAAACCCAAAGCAGTACAAAAAGAAGTAGATCCCTATAGTACCCCCTTAGCTTTCATAGATGTAATGTTCATAGTTTGCACAACTTGAGAGTATCCCTAAAGACTGAGAGCACATAGTCTCTTGTGATCTTGCTGACCTGTGCATTTGCTCAGCTACACTGACTGAGAGGCCAGTCACTTAGCTAATGGGTGAGCCTGGCTAGCCTCAGCATATTGTCTAGAGGATAGGACACACCTTTCCAAATGGGGATTTAAAATAGCTTCTTATATCAGGAAGCTGGGATCTCAAGAAGATTGGAAAGTTTCTGAAGGCTAAAGATAGTAATACAACACAGACACAGGTTAGGAGCTTCCAACCAGGACGCAGAGTCTCGTGAGCAGATGGCATAGCATGTTCTACTGAGTATCTCATGAACAGAACGGATAACTGGTGCTCTAGTTTGCTTCATGGTGTGATGACCCTATGACCAAAAGCAACTAGGGGAAGAAAGGGTTTATTTAACATACAGACATCATAGAGAGAAGCCAGGGTGTAGCGGTGAATTAGCTTAACCACTTTGTGCTCCCGACAGGTTGCCAACCTGCCCAAGAGCTATCTAGATTCACTAATAAAACGCACGCACGCACGCACGCACGCACGCACGCACGCACGCACGCGCAGCCCCTCCCACAGCCTCTTTCCCTTTCCACCTACATTTTAGATGGACTTTCTTCTGCAGCTCTAAATCTGATCCATCTCCCTCTGAGACATGGTGATCTCTCTCCCCCCTTCCTTTCTCCTGGCTCCTAGCCCACACAAATCTAAGAGTCCTGCCTCAGTCTACCTGCTCAGCCATTGACCATTGGTTCTTTATTGATCGATCAAAAACCAATTGGGGACAAGGACCTTCAGCGTTTAGACACACAGATTGCTGATTTTGGAAGCCAGATTGAGTCAAAGCATTAGAACCAATCCCCAACACCATGGTAGGAGCTCAAATCAGAGTCCCTGCAGGCAGGGACTGAAGCAGACTATGGAGGAGTGTTATTTATAGACTTGCTTAGCTCCCTTTCTTAAACAGCCCAGACCCATCTGCCCATGGTTGGGACCACCCATAGTGAGCTTCTATCCAACCCACCCTTAACATCAATCAGCAATCAAGAAAATGTTCCCCAGATATGCCCACAGGCCAATCTAATGGGGTCCATTCTTTGGTAGAGGTTTCCTCTTTCCAAGCAAGCAAACCTAACCAAAACAATGAACTGTCCATATCCAATACTCCATTTCAGGGTGGGTTTATCTCTCAGGGAAAGAAAGCAGATGCCAAAAATGAATGAGTAGAAACAGGGGAATTAGATTTTAAAAAGCCCACAAAACAAAAACCAACCAACCAGAGACTTGATAGCACCGGATGAGCTTCTTAAAGACAGTTGCAGAGAGAGACATGCCCAAATGTGGGTGTCACTCATGTCTAACATACACATACACACATACACATATATAATGCATGTTATACAAATTAATATTATATATGAAGAGTAAATAATTAATACTAATATACTAATATTGGTTGTACTAAATATTATATTAGTATGATATTAAGTATTATACTAGTATTTAATCTATTGTATGTGTGTGTGTGTTTGAGTATGCATGTGTACCACATGTATGCAGGAGCCATGGCAGCCAGGAGGTTGTATCAAGTCCCCTGGAACTGAGTCACAGATGGTTGTGAGCTGCCATGTGAGTGTTGGAATGAAACCTGGGTCTTCTGCAAAAGCAGCAAATGCCATCCCTCTAGCCCAACCTTATTTCCTTGGTCTCTTACTCTTACTCGCTGATTTGTCTTGACTGGATGGCCAACAGACACCAGGGATCCTTATGTTCTCTACCCTCTGGGATTGCAGGTGCATCATCACTGAATGCAGCCTTGGTATGGATGCTGGGGTCAGACTTGGGCACAATCTTTGTTTTAGAGATAGGACTGGCTTTAAACTCTTGGCCTCAAGTGATTCTCATGCCTCAGTCTAGGTATCTACTGGGACTACGGTACCTACCACTGTGCCAGACAAGATCTGGGGCTTGCACCTGCAGGGCAGAACGAACACTGACAGCATAGACAAGGAAGAGGAAGGAGAAATAAAGGAAGAGAGTATGTTTGCCTGGGGTTTCTCTCAGTGGCATTGCTGGGACAGTCATAGGGTCATTTATTACAGTGATGTGGGCCTGGCGTGGAAAGGAGGAGCCGCGATCCCTAAGCTGCCGGGCTTTCTTGTTAGTGTGTGGCTTGTCTCTCCTAGAGGATTGCAGCTGTGCTCAGAGTTCAGCTACTGGGATGTTTTAGCTCAGGACTCAGACAGCACGACCATCTCAGAAAAGTGTTCGATTTACTAAACTCATCTTCCAGTCTTCCTGCTTCCTCTTCTCAAGTCCCAGAATCACACCCATGTGTTACCTGCTTTCTGTTAGTGAATATTTGGTGAAAGTCTTTAGAGAATTAAATATTTAGGACTACAATCATCTAAGTCCGCCATACCAAGGAAAACATAATAAAATCCCATTTCCCAAAAGAAAGAGATTTGATCTTTGCACCAGGGGTGGTGGGCATCTATCCCAGAGTCTTGATGGAATTTCACATGCTAGGCAGGCTCTTTTTCACTGAGATATATCACCCACCCTTTCTAAAACTTAAAGAAGCCTAAATGTGTGTGTGTGTGTGTGTGTGTATGTATGTATGTATGTATGTATGTATAAGGGTGTGTGGCCACTGTGTACATGTGGAGGAAAGTCAGATCTCACGTATCCCTAGCTGGCTTCAAACTCAACACCTAGCAGAAGATAACCTTGAACTCCTGATCCTCTTACAGCTATCTGCCAAATGCTTCGACTACAGATACACCCACCATGCCTAGCACACAACACCTAGGATTTAGACTGAGTCTCTTAGGGGATCTAGAGTCTCCCTGACAGCAGGTGATATCGATGCACACATGCTCAAGAACTTGCATCTCCTCCAATGGATAACCCCATGGTCCTTTCTCTTTGTCCCAAAAGCTCGGTGTAAACCTTTAAGATGAGTCTTGAGTTGCCCAAACAGACACATGCATTGGATTGTTCCCAGGCAACCCATTGCCCCAAAGGCTGGTGAAATAATTTCCACAGGATTCCCACTCCCTGGAATGGACATCCCAGTGCTGGAACCCAGCAGAAACTTGGTGCCAAACAGTGAGGTCAGAATCACAGCTGCAGAGGTTCTCCGAGAGCACTCACCCCGGTGCTGCCCATGACTAGGAACAGTGCAATGTGGAAGCGTCCAAAGCCGATGGTCTCCACCGCATCCTCCACTGTGAATGTCTTAGTCTCTGACAAGGAAGACAGAAAATGAGAACCACTGGGTGCAGGGGTGGGGGGAACCCTTAGGCCCATGGCCCACCTTTGCAGGTATGTACAGCATTATTATTATTTATTGCTCAGTCTTGTGCAGCCTAGACTGACTTCAAATGCCTATGTAGCTGAGGATGGCCTTGAACTCCCGATCCTTGTGCTTCTACCTCTAATGTGGGATTACAGACTTGGACCACCATACCCAGTTTATGCGGTACTGAGAATCAAATTTAGGAATTTGTGCAGGTTATGCAAACAGTTTACCAACTGACCTACAGCCCTGACCCCCCAATTTATTATTATAACAATGTTAAGCCCCAGTTTGAAAGCTGGCATTTGGGGGATGGTCTTACCTTTCTGCTTCGGTTCTGGGGCTGCCTGGCTCAGTTTCCGAAGGCTGATGATTGTCACAGGCTCTGTCTGCTTGGCTGCCATCTAGGTCACTGATTCCCCACACAGAGTAGCAAAGAGGAAATATCATGGCTATAGAAATACATATCATATGCCAAGTCCACGCCATGTAAAATGGCCTTGAGCCCTCAAAAGCCCTACCTAGGAGGTAGGTTGGTAGGTAGGCTCAGGCAGTAAAGGGCTTGCTGTGCACACATGAGCTTTTTGCATACACAGAACCCATGTAAAAAATCTGATGTGGAGACAAGAAGATTTGGGGGCTTTTTGGCCAGGCAGCGTGGCCAAATCTGTGAGGTGTATGCCAGTGAAAGATGCTGCCCCAGAAAGAGGCAGACAGCATTCCTGAGGGACCACACCCATAGCATGCACATGCACATGCATGCACAGGCACCTAAGGTTGACTTCTACATACAATACACATGAGCACCCACATACGTGCACACACAAGTCCTAGAATATTTTTGTCCTCTGTCATCCATTTCATCTGAATAGACTACTCTTGTGTTTAGATTCCCTCTGTTACTTACTGGGTACCTGACTTGAGGAATTTGCCTTCTTCTGAATCTCCTTCTCACCCCTAAAATGGGAATAATATAGAATTGCACCTAACTCTTAGGCTGGTGTGACGAGCAAACAAGTTAGCTCACAGAAAGCATTTATCCTCCACCTGGTGTGCACTGACCTGCCAATAAGAGGAAGCTGAGAGCACTGGTCACTCCCTCTATGAAGACTGCTTATTAAGCATCTGCTGCCACAAAAAAAAAAAAAAAAAAAAAAAAGAGTGATAACTGACCCAAGTAACGGTGGCACACCTCTTTAATCCCAGCACTTGGGAGGCAGAGGCAGGTGGATTTCTGAGTTCGAGGCCAGCCTGGTCTACAGAGTGAGTTCCAGGACAGCCAGGGCTACACAGAGAAACCCTGACTTGATAACAAAACAAACAAACAAACAAACAAAATGATGACTGCAACACTGGAAATACAGTGAGGATGTTAAGATGCATTTGCTCCTAGGAAATTCAAAATGAAGACTTCACTGGTTACCATGGTTACAATGGGAGGACTCAGTTTCAGTAAAATAAGACATTCAGGAGGCCATATGAAGTCTATAACTTCAGCACAGACTGGGGAGGGGCTCACAAGACTCTACCCCCAGCTGAGGAGTTATTTGCAGCTGATGGCTGCTAGGGAGGAGGGGAAGTCCTTTGTTTTCAGGGGTGTGGGTGCTGGTAGGTTGTTCATGCACATTCAAGATTCACTAATGGGGACCTAAAAGGAGCTGTTGTTAAATAGCCAAGCATGAAGGTGGAGAGTCATATGTCAAAGGTGTTGAGGGAACTGAGAGAGAGGAGTTGGGGTGGAGCTAATCAAGAGAAGGGCCATGGAGCTGGAGTGCCAGCCTAGTTGTTAAGAGCACTTACTGCTCTTTGCAGAGGACCTAGATTTGATTTCTAGCACCCTTTTGGCAGTTTACAACCATCTGTAACTCCAGTTCTAGGTCATCTGGTGCCCTCTGTTGGCCTCTGCATGTACTAGACAAACAAATAGCACATATACACACATGTAGATAAAACACTCAAACCCATTAAATGAAAATAAATAATTAAAAAAAAAGATGGACCGTATGTGTGGCAAAGTATTGAAGGATTGTGGATGTATTGTGGTTTATTTTAGTATGTGTAACATTTTTAAGATGAATAACTTTAAAAATAAAATTCTGTGATTCTTACAGAATTTTTCCATAGACTCACAACATATAAAGGGTTAACACCCAAAGTGTATCAGGAACTCCTGCAAAAGAAGGCAGGTTGGCTTGGCAGTTAAGAGTGCTTGCCTGCAAACTACAAGCAGGGGGATCAGAGTTCAGATCTGCTGCTCCCATGTAAGGAGTTCACCTTCCAGCCCTTGGGGAATCTTTGCAGCAACCTGGCTACCCAGCTAGATAAATCTGTAAGCTCTGGGTTCAAGAGAAAGGCTCTGACTCAGTAAGTTGAGAGCCATTAAAGAAGATTCCCAGCATCAACATTGGGTTTCTACATATGCATACTAACACATGTGTACACATACATATACCCACACAAAGACATGCCTTCACACACACATACACATAAACAATTGAAGAAGATATACAGTTGGCTAATAGGTACATAGAGAGGTGCTCAGAAACACTAATCAATAGAAGATGCAAATCAAAGCCACAAAGAAACTTGAGCTCGAATACCTGAGAATAGCTACTATCAGAACGTTGGAATAGATAGGGC
Source organism: Rhynchomys soricoides (assembly GCA_019843965.1). Classification (NCBI taxonomy): domain Eukaryota; kingdom Metazoa; phylum Chordata; class Mammalia; order Rodentia; family Muridae; genus Rhynchomys; species Rhynchomys soricoides. Next base: position 8,752,734 of record JADRCH010000064.1, on the reverse strand, counting down.
TTGAGGATGTAGCTCAGTGGTAGAGCATGTGTGTGATACACATGAAGCAGTGGAACCCTTGCACACTGTTGATTGGAATGTTAATCTGTGCGGCCCTCATGGATGGAGTAAAGTATTTGCTCAAGAACAACAACAAAAAAGTAAATTAGAACTATCATATTATGCAATGGTTCAAACTCTAGAGACATGAATTTCCAGAGGAACTGGAGGCAGCTATCCTAAAGGAAAACCGGTACCTTGTGTCACGCTACACCGTTTACAACAGCCAAGACAGGAAGCAACCTAACCATCTATTGATGGATATACCCATAAGAAAAACACACCATGTACATACAATGGAGTATTATCCAGCCATACAAGAAGGAAATCCTGCCATGGGCAATGACATAGAAAGAGGCTGAGGACATGATGTCAAGTGAATAAGTCAGGTATGGAAGGGATCAATATGACTCGGAGGGTGATGTCGTCGGGAAAGAATAACTGCAGGGGACATGGGGCAGGACTTGGTGCTGGGCACCTGGCACAAAGTGCAGTCAGTCTGAGGGATGGACCCTATACAGGAGGCACACAACACTGTGTTCTATACAAGAACTACTGAGCGGATAGGGCTTATGCTAAGTGCCTCACAAGATGGAGGCAGAAGGAGAGAGGAGGAAGAGCTGCAGCAGCAGTGGATGCAACTAGGGGTGACAGGAGATTTAGGCACAAACATTCAAGATGGTTCCACAACTGTATAGTTACCTCTAAATGTATACAGTCTCTGTGTTAGATGTGACAACTTTTTGTAGTCCAATAAAACAGACAAAGCACACACAGACACACCCAGAAACAAGTCTCCTCTTCTTAGAACATAGAAGCCACAGACAGTTGCCTACAGTAGCCCAGGAAGGGCATCCATGTCTGTCAAGTGTTGGAGTGATGTCTTGTGTTTTGTGGGCCCCTGTGAGGACCTCAAGGGAGAGCCTAATGTGTTCCATGTCCTAAGAATTGTTCAATAAAGCTGGTGACACACAAGATAGATGTTAAAACAACTACAGGGTGCTAATGAAATCCTTTTGTGTGTCTTTTGGGGGTTTTGGTTTTTGTTCTTTGTGTTTTGGTTTTTGGGGTCTTGGGTTTTTTCCTCTAGAAAGTCACTGTCACAGAGAGAGCACACATATTCCCAGCAGGGAGTCACAACAATGGCACTCAGCAATAATCCATGAAATTGTCCCTCCTAAGCAGAGACAACAAAAAAGAAGTTACTCTAAGTAACAGAAGCCACAGTATGACATCATCTAGAGGTGCGGGCACAGGTTCATCTTCTCTACTGATTAAAGAGTTAAAAGATAGGAAAGTGATGTTACCAGAAATCCTGGGGAGTTCCAGCACGCCAGGGTCCTCTTTTGGGGATCTTAGTCTCTTCTTTAAAACCATTTAAGAACAGACATAAATAGAAGCTGGGGGACAGAAAATGGACTGAAACGGAAACTTGAGAATCAGTTATTGGAGTCGAAGAAAAAGGGCAGAGCAGGCTAATCTCACATCTGCAGGGAGGAGGAGAAGTGAGAAAACAGGTTGGCCTGGGCCACCTGCTCTCTGGTAGCAGGTGGGGGCATTGAGATTCTGGGAAAGAAAAAGGAGGGCTGGAGAGATAGCTTAGTAGTTAAGAGCATTTCCTGCTCTTGCAGAGGATCTGGATTCAGTTCCCAGCTTCTCCAACTTCAGTTCCATGGGATCTGACATCCTCTTCTGGCCTTCAAGGGTAGCAGGCACGAGCGCGCGCGCACACACACACACACACACACAGAGAGAGAGATACAAAGATACTCAGACACATGATTTTTTTTTTTTTTTTAATAAAAAGAAAAGGAACAAGGAAGCCCAAACACATCAGTTAAAGAGCCTAAAAGCATACTTGGGCTCTGGCCAGCATCTATAGAGATGGTTATGGCTTTCTGAGTTAGAACTTAGACAGGTAGACAAACCCAGCTAACCCCTGTGGTAGCTGTCTTAGTCAGGGTTTGTATTCCTACACAAAACATCATGACCAAGAAGCAAGTTGGGGAGGAAAGGGTTTATTCAGCTTACACTTCCACCATGTTGCTGGTCATCACTAAAGGAAGTCAGGACAGGAACTCACACAGGGCAAGAACTTGGAGGCAGGAGCTGATCCAGAGGCCACTTAGGGGTGCTGCTTACTGGCTTGCTTCCCCTGGCTTGCTCAACTTGCTTTCTTATAGAACCCAGGACTACCAGCCCAGAGATGGTACCACCCACAAGGGACTGGGCTCTGCCCCCTTGATCACTAATTGAGGAAAGGCCTTACAGCTGGATCTCATGGAGGCATTTCCTCAAGGGAGGCTCCTTTCTCTATGATAACTCCAGCTTGTGTCAAGTTGACACACAAAACCAACCATAACAGTAGCTCCTAGGGAGTGCACTAAGAGGCAAGAATTCTAGGACAGAAAAGTGTGTTATCTTAAAGTAAACCCACCTTCCTAGGGGTGATCCCCTAGCCAGGCCACTGGAGCTTCCCCACTGGATTAACCCTTAAGGGAGTAGACAAGGACCTGTCTCCATCTGGAGGTACGTTCCAATCTTAAAACAGCTGATCTCATCCCTTCAGGAGCCTGCCATGCAGGCAGTCATTTCTGAAATGACTCCTTTTCCCAAACACTGTTGAGACACTTCTTGGAGAGGTGTTCTTATTTGGAAAAGGTGTGTGGAATTGTACCCACGTGTGTACACACACACACACACACATGCACACACAGGGGCTGGAGTGTGTGGTTCCTTGTGAGCTGTCTTTTTTCCCCTATACATTTGTGTGCATGTGGAATGTGGAGGACAACCTCCGGTGTCATCCTCAGGATGTTACCTATCACCCTTGAGACAATGTCTCTCCTTGGCCTGGAGCTCACTGCTTAGGCTAGACTGGCTAGCCAGTGAATCCCAGAAACCCTCCAGTTTCTGGCTCTCCAATACTGGGATTCTGAGTACATGCTGCCACACCTGGCTCTTTATGTATGTGCTGGGGATCTAAACTCAGCTCCCATGCTTACATGGGCCAGCCCTTTCCTGACTGCCATCTCTCCATCCTCTAGTTGGTAATTTTTTATGAAGTAGTGGCATTTGATTACAAAATGGACTTTGTAACACATTAAATACTCTCCTCCCCCCAACAACCATCGGTTGTTGCCAATAGCTCCTCAGGAGGTGAGGGTCTCATGAGGAAGAAGAGAAGGAAAGGGAAGGGAGGGAGGGAGGACAGGACAGAAGCTAAATCAAACTAACCCAGTGAAACAAGGAGAAAAACTCCTAGCATCCCCAGCCAGCTCTTCCTTAAACACCGAAGAGAGGATGCAACGCATGCCCCACCTTCAAACAACCAGAGAAGGGGATTTGGGTAAACGTGGATAGATCAAGGGTTGACTCTGCCCCTCAAAGGTGCAGGAGGGGCCTCAAGTAACCAAACTCCCGGGAAGACTGACAAATTCATTCTACTGTATTTCGATATACTGAATTTTTTAAAGCCAGAAGTAGCTGGGCCCCTGTAGATCTTTTTGACTGATGTGTGATGCAATTTGTTTTATAGCATCATCAATAAGGGGCTAGGGGAGTGCTTGTATAAAGACCTCAGACCCTAAAGTCCTAGAACCCATATAAAAAGCCAACATGGTTGTGGGCCTCTATAACCAGCACCAGGGAGGGGCAGGGACAGGAGGGTCACCGGGTTTTGTTGGCTGACAGCCTAGCTCCAGGTTTAGTAAGAGACTCTTTCTCAAGGGAATAAGTGGACAGTGATACAGCAGATAGCTCCTCAGGTGTCCTCCTCTGACTTCTAGGAATACGCATAGGGCACAAACCTGCACGCGCACGTGTGCACACACACACCACACATATGCACATATATTTCAATACATATATACAATATATATTATACACATGTAATACATAAATATTTTAAAAAGGTTTCACACTCCATCTGCCTCCAGCCACACACAGTCAGCTCCTCTCCCTATTCTGAACAGCAGCAGTAAAAACAGATACCAGCCTATTGCCTGAAAGTTTCTCACCTCTGAATCCCTTGGAAAGTGTTCCAAGTCCCTGTGCGCTGTCTCCTCACAGCTGTCTGGCAGCACTGCAGGCCTCTCCTCTGAACTTACCTTTCAGAATGGCCTGGCCCCTTCCCTACCCTTCTATCCTCTCACTTCTCCAGACTAGATTCATTAAGGAGCCACCTGGCATTCTGAGGTCACACCCCCTTCTAAACAGCCCTCACCAGATCCCTTGTTAAAGAGAAAATTGCCGTGTTCCCAGAGACAGAGCGCAGCTGCCAAGCCTTGGGGGACTTTGGCTTGTCACTCTCAGGCTGGAGGGGCATTTATGAAAGAGTAGGGGTGGGTGGTGTCTTTGAGCCATCGATTCGGGGTGCATTCTTTAGATGGATGCCCAGAATACCAGCAAGCTGAGAACTTAAAACTCCCTGGTGATCGTGGCAGAAGGAGAGCCATGGGCTTCTCAAAGGCACTTAGAGCTGGTCTGTTCCATCATCCATCATTGGCTTGAACATCCCCTCTATTGCCCAGGCCTTACAATCCCCTTTCTATAGTCTAGAGAGGAGAGCCTTCTATGCATCAATAGGTGTCTGTGTTTGAGTTCCACGTGTGACACCTCATCATGTGCGACACTGAACAAGAAATGGAATTATCCTCCCTGCCAAGTGCATAGAAGGTTTGGGCATTGCTTCTATGAACCCTAGTCAATCTTGACACAGGTCAGCAAATGGAGTCGAAAAGACAAGATTCTCAAGCTGGGAAGATGGCAAGTGGATAAAGTGCTCACCACACAAGCATGAAAACCTAAGCTCAAATACCCCAGGAGCTATGTAAAAGCCAGGCACAGTACTGTGAGTCTACAGTTTCACTGTTTCTATAGCAAGGTGGGAGTCAGAGCCAGGAGCATTCCTGGAAGCTCACAGGCCAGCTAGCCTGATGTACCCAGTAGCATGGAACGTTGTCCTCTAATCTCCGTAAGTGTCATGGCGCACATGTGCCTGCACTCATACACGATAATACATGCAAGCACACCCCCATCTAAAAGGAAATTGATAAGCTCTTTAGGTAGAAAGACCGAGTCAACTGTGAAGCATTACAAAATGTCCTACTTCTATAGTTGCGATAGAGTTGGCAGTTCACCTGGATTCAAGTCATTCAGAAAGAACGGTGCACAGGAGGAATCTCCGCAGGCACATAGACAATCATGAGCCCAGGGTCCTAATACATTGGTTCTGGGCTCTCAGCCCTCAACTATGAGATAGCCTCTTTCTTTGTACATGTTTCCAGAACCCACCATGCCTCTGCATCTCCTGTTCCAGTTACCCCAGCACAGTGGGTATTGACAATAAGCAGTACACCAAGATTGATGTCATGTGGTCATGTTTCAATAAGCAGTGCCCCAAGAATGATGTCATGTGGTCATGTTTCATTTCTCAGGACTTAGTGATGCGGAGAGCCAGGGCTAGGCCTCCTTCTCTACAAAGGCCATTAGCTGTGCTTCCTTCTGTGGGGTGACAATGTTTGAGAGGCTATAAGCCTGTAATGCTAAATCCCAGACAAGGGGGGAAGTGAAGGGAAAACAAACCTGATCCTGTCCTGGGATTAGGTTGCGTAACCCCATTGTTTGGTGTTGGCCTTTAAATGCCGATGCTAAATGTTAAGGATTAATTTTGAATAACGACATCTTAAAGAAACAGTGAATAAAGCAGACGTTTATTTTCATGATTGTAATACATAAAATACTGCAGGAAGTCCAGGTGAGGGGGCTCCTGGCTGTCATCTCAGCATTTGAGAAATAGAAGCAGGAGGAACCTGAGTTCAAGATCAAAGACATCCTTGGCTGTATGGTTATTTCCAGGACAGTTAAAGCTAGAGACCTTGTCTCAAAACAGAAATAAAGTAAAATAAAAAGAAACTATCACAGGAAGATATTGGTCTAGTGCCCTCCCTCCTCATTCCCCAGTTATTTTGGTATTTGATCACAGAGTCTACACATGAAGTCCAAATGATTCACCAAGGTAGCCCCTCAGTTAAGTGGCTAAGTCCTGTCAAATACTGCACCTTACACAACCTCCCACTTCAGATAGCCAAGAAGGGCTGCGGCATGGGGCACTGGCCTGGGCTGACGTCAGAGACAAGAGTGACCCTCTTCAGCTGTCACCTGCACCAGGATGCAGGCAGGCTTACTCCTCAGCAGTCCCTTCCAGGACGTGCTTAAAGGAGAAGGGGGAGAACTTGGAGCCGGCCCCCTCATAGAACTTGTTCTGGAATTCCACCCTGTGGTGATAGGGAAGGGCAAGAAAAGCAGGTTGAAATGTAAGCTAGAGGCTGGCAGGCAGGTGCCAGGCACAGAACACCATGGGAACCAGATAACCTCTTGAGCCTCCTTACCACGCCTTCTTCGTCCCTCCCTCCTCTCTTCCTCAGGCTTCTCAGGCCACAGCACACCCCTCCCCCACAGCATGAACTTCCACAGCCTCCATCCAAGCAAGGATACCCTCCCACCCCCACCCCCCCACCCCCGTGCACCACTTGATCATCACAGTACATGAGGCAACAGCTCTCTATGTGGTTGTGCATGGCTTCCCATCTCCACCCTGACTTCCAGTTGTGGAGTCCAGAATGAACAGAAGCTTGGCCTGTATCTTCTCTCTCTCCTCTTCTTCCTCCTCCTCCCCCTCCCCTCCAGCTCCTCCCCCTCCCCGACCCCCATACACTCCTACTCCCATGTCCCTTCAGAAAAGGGCAGGCCTCCCAGGGATAGCACCAAATATCCAAACATGGCATATCAAGTTGCAAAAAGGCTATTGGCCTGCATTTTTAAAAGTCACTTCATGACCAACATCACCCATGCTCATTTCTGTGTTGTGGTGTTACAGAGGTGTGCTTCATGCAATCAAGGGAAATGTCAGCATGCTGACAGGAGATGCTTCAATTCTCTCCACTCAACATGTAAACATAAAAATTTTTTTTAGGGGTAGAGAGGTGGCTCGCATTTAAAAGCACTGGCTGCTCTGCCAGAGGAAGATTTGATTCCCAGCACCCACATGGCAGCTCACAAGTGTGTGTAACTCCAGTCCCAGGGGATCTGACACCCTCTTCTGGCTTCCACAGGCACTGCACACATAAGGTATATACTGGCAAAACACCCATACGTATAAAACGAAAAAATCAAAATAAAATGTTCCCCAACAATAGCAGCCCTGGTGTGCACTGAGGATGGCCGGGGTGGCTTTAAGACAATGCAGCACACTCAACCTAGACCCGGAAATCTCTGAGTCCATCTGTGGATGCTAAGGGTTTCCCGGGGCACTCTGCTGTTTCCTCTGTAGAGTTCAGTGGCTTGTTTCTACTGCTGTAACTCCTGCCCTCAGCAACCACAATGGCCAAGCACCCCGACTCGACTCACAGGCCTCTATAAGCCTGTTTCAGATCTGCCACCTGACCTATTCTCAAGCCAACTGTAGTAACCAGACAGCAAATCGACACTGTGAACAAATGAGAGCTACATTACAGGGCAGCCAGCACATCTGCATACGTGTGAGCACACGTCACATCATGCACTCTATATAAACAGCACATCTGCATACGTGTGAGCACACGTCACATCATGCACTCTATATAAACAGATAGCTAAGGTTCCATAAACAGGGTTAAATTGTGACCCCGGCCAGCCAGCCCTGCAGATGGCCCTTCCCCAACTCAGCTGCCAGCTCCCTGGGGACAAGCAGGCTTACCAGTGCAGCCGGAGGGCATGCAGAAAGGCTGAGAGACCCTCCATGATGAGGAGGATGGCCACGGTGAGGACGGCGAAGACGGCAAAGATGATGAAGACTCCAACGAGCCCTCCCCAGCCTCGAAGGCGAAGGCCAATGCTCATCACCATGGTCCAGAGTACCTCGGACAGCTCTGTGGGAGCAAGGGGGACATCCTCAGCCTCCAGCTGTGCCACCTACACATCTGCTCAACACACATCTCTCTCAGCCTATCACCTCAGAGGTGAAGGTGCCTCTGAGGGTCATGCAGGAGCTTGTGTACCACAGCTTTGATCACTGTGGTGGGGCTTCCAACAAGAAGAACCAGACAAGTACTCAGCACCACACTGATCACCGGGGAACTAGATAGCCAACTAGAGCTGTCGGCAGCAAAAGGAACAAATTTGAATAACACGAGATAGGCACAAAAATGCTAAATCTAAAAGAATGCATAGAGCATAGAGCATTCTTGGAGGGGAATTGATTAGAAATATGAGAGGGGTTCCTTTGCCATGGGGTTAGAGAAATTAAGGGCTGGTTCACCCTGATGTCTCAGCTCTCTCGCTTCCCCACACCTCTGTGTGAGCTTCCACCCCAGCCCAATCACACTGGCATTCACATCTCAAACTTCCAGCCTCTAGAACTGTAAGAAAATCAGTGTCTGGCTGAAGCCATACAGTCTGATGTGGCATTTTGTCTAACCAGGACCAAGCTAAGATTCTATCCACATAAATTCAGAAGCATGGGAAACTATGGGAGGTTGCTGAAGGGCCAGAAAGACACCAAGGAAAAACGTTAAATGGCCCAGGGAAGGCACTTCTGCTTATGGATACAGTAAGCCTGTTCTCTGGGTAGTATGGTTGCCAACTCCTCCCCTCTCCCCCTGCCCCACACATTCCCGGGTTGTACACTCACCTGCATGAGCCAAGCTGAGGGCCCAGAGCCGGAGGTACGAAGCTGTATTGGAGATGCAGCCCAGGCAGTACTCAATGGTGTGGATGGCTTGGTGGACAAAGATGTCTCCAAAGTTGAACTGTGACAGAGCATTTTCTGTCTTATTTCATTAAGTTATTTCTCTCCCTTCTCGCTTCCTTTTATAGTGAGAATGTTAAAATCTAATTTCCCTTTTTATTATAGTAATCTACATATTTATGGCACAGGATATATTGTAATAGATCCTCATCATATCAGGGTAATTGGAGGGCTTTGAACTCCTGTCTTCCAGTTAGTTACAAACTATATCATAGATTCCCATCAGCCAGAGTCACTGTGGGCTGGGATAGAAAGGGGAGAAATGCGGACATGGGAAGGGGATGGGAGGACACCAGCAAGAGGCAAGAATTCTAATATTTGCTTAAGAACTTTTTTCCTTTTCAGCAGCAAACCTAAATTTTACTAGAAATCTCACCAAAAAATAAAATTCATTTACAGAAAAGGGCATGCCCTAAACTCCTTGTACAACCCTGGTGGCTTATTGGTCACAATATCCTCCAGCTTATCCCTGGAGCCATCCTGCATTCTCACCAGAAAGAGAGGAAAGGAGAAAAAAATGCTGAGAACCCTTTGAATTGTAACCTGTGAGCTACAATGGTATGTATGGCTAACGTCAAAAGACAGCTGTAAGGCGTGACTCTCCCTTGAAGAGTGCACACCCACACTTGGGGATGTCTTACTCTTTTCCCGAGTATCTGCTTCTCTTAGCCCCTGTGCTTAAAATCCGTGTCAAAAATGTCCTTTAAAAAAACTGACTCTTGCTGGGCAGTGGTGATGCATGCCTTTAATCCCAGCACTCGGGAGGCAGAGGCAGGCAGATTTCTGAGTTCGAGGCCAGCCTGGTCTACAGAGTGAGTTCCAGGACAGCCAGGGCTACACAGAAAAACCCTGTCTCGGAAAAGAAAAAAACAAAACAAAACAAAACAAAACTGACTCTCCTTTAAGAAGCCCATCGAAGGTCTTGAGTATGCTTTAATCTTCCCCTGAGCCCTGTTTGTTTGTTTTAATAAACTCAAACTATGCTTCATACTGGCTCGTTCTGAAATTCTTTTCTGTGTCAAAGTTAAGGATGGGTCTCCCTAGGATGCTGTGGGCAACAGGGTGGAACTACATCTCATCTCCATCCTTGCTGCCACTGGCTGGCAACCCCATGGCTGCGGAGCACTAGATCTCAGCCTTGCTCCCTCTGTGCTTTCTTCCACGGGAGAGGGGCAAGCATACATGATACAAACATTGGGGGATGGGTGAAACTTCTCGCCTCACGTGGGGAGGTGCACATTAATTGACTGAGGAAATGGCCGGAGTCCAAGGCACCATTTCCCAACAACAACAGAAAGGAGCTTAGAGAACTGGGCTGAGCAGGAGAGGTGGATTTGCTCTGCGCATGTGTCATGCGCAGAGACAGGGAAGGGGAATGTGCTCCCAACGAGGAAACTGACCCTGGAAGGAAAATCAAGGTGGTTGCACTATTGTTGAGTCCAGTGTCAAAGATCAACCTGTTGGAAACCAGGGCTTGTTAGCTGAGGAACAGCAGACAGAGCTCAGGTAGTAATGATTCTGGAGAGGTGAGATGCAGGGAGAAGTGAAAGAAGTCAGAAGACAGTGGAGAGCCAAAGGAATGTCTGAGTAGAAAGACGCAGAGAGAGGTGAAACATGGCGGAAGATTAATCTGTAGGCACAACGGATCAGACAGCTCCCTCGGGGATCAGCCTAGCCAGATAGGAAGGAGGAGAGTGGCTGGGAGACGCCATAGCCGGCATTACTTCCCACTCTCTGCTGACTTGGGAGCAACAGCCCCCTGGAGCAGCTCATAGCCTAGTGGGGTGAGCACACAAAAGGGCCGCTGCCACTCCATAGCACGGGGACTTTAGTGGCTGACACACGAAGTATTCCAGGATTATGAGGAAGGTCTCCGACCCAGTTGGGGTCAGGGATCACACAGGACTTGAAGGTGCTCGAGCCTAAGTAGCTGCCAAGGATGGCCTTGGCAATGCTGAATTGGAGAAAGGGACAGCTGACTTACAGGTGTTGAATTTGGGGTGATGATGAGCTACAAGAGAAGCAAGCAGGGAATTCTAGACATGATACTAGGGCTTAGAAAAGCCAGATACATTATACTGAATTGGGATCCATAGCAATCTAGTGCTTAATTCAATACCTCAAGCTAGACACAAGCTGTGGCTCCAGAGATGGTACCAGTGCTGGGCTCACACAATGTTGCTGGTGCCTGGGGGATGAGGTTCTCAGCTCAAGGGACCCTCTAGGCTGCTGGGCTGATAGGCTGGTTGGTACTCACATGTTCTTAAAGATAACAGCAGTAACTGGCCAAAATAGTAAAGCATTTTCAAATTCAATGTTAGCTACCTGTTCTGATCTACTTAGACATCTCCCTTCCCTGGGCTTTCTGAAACCTTCTGACTAAGGAGACACAGGCTGAGACCAGCAGAGGCCTCTAGACCCTCCAGCCTGTGCCTGAGTTCATTCAGGCAGGATGTTGTCAGCACCCTTGTGAATGTAAAGATCATATCCCAATTCTAGACTCTAAGCAAACTGAGAGGCTAGCCATTGGCACTCCAGTCTCAGATACCTCCTCCTCATGGCCATCCTTCATCCCATGGGCACCTGCAGTCTTCTTAGCAGAGGGGCCCGAGTGGCTACCCTCCATGGCATCCTCAGGGATCGTGAAAGACTGCAGCTGTGGGCAAACAAGGAGAGGAAGATACCTTTCAGCTTAGCCTCTGAGTTACTAAAATATTAACAAAATAGTGGCCCTCATTCAATGTCAACTAGATATCTCTCATCTATCAAATTGTGATTATCTGGCCTTTTGCTATGTTATTCTCCTTCTCCTGACCCCACATAAATGGTAGTTGAGGTTAACATCCACCTTACATTTTAGAAAAGTAGAATTTAATGCCTACAGCTGTTGAAGGCATCTAAAATCTCCACACAATCTGCTGTATCTTCTGCACTGACAGAAGAAATCAGGGAGTCATCCATGTTCCCTAGGAGGGGTTAATTCCCCCAACTACTACATGCTTTACACTACTGAGCATCCTGGGTACATCTGAGGCTCAAGTCAGGTTAGAAAAAAGGAAAAAAAAATTGATCGGAGTTGATAGTTGGCAGGAAGTTATCCATAAATGAAGACTGATTTATTCGAATGTGTCTACTGTGAGGGTTTCCTAGGATATAGGCTGTAGCAACATAGAGTGAAATCACAACCTTTAAAAAGTAGAATTATATGAGGGCCACGGTGGTGCATGCCTGTAATCCTAGTAGTAAGGAGGTAGAGGCAAGAGATTGCGTCAGGTTGAGGCTAGCCTGGGCTACATAGGAATACCAGACCAGCCAAGGTTATATAGTGAGACTCTGTCTTCACAAAACAAAAGGTAAGCCAAACAACAGTCTAGATGCTTAGTAATCTTCAGATTAATTCTGAATGATTAATGCTGGCTAGGACACACACACATCCTATGAGCGGAGTCTAAAGAACCCAAGACTTACTCTGTTTGGGAAATGGACAGTCATTGTGCTGGAAGTAAAGGGCCCTCATGGGACTCTATTGAAGGACACACTCTTGAGACCTTCCCGTCCTTGCAGGGAAGCCCACCACTCTCTCTCCACCTGAGATTTCATTTCTAGGAATGCGTGCTATGATCCACAGTGGGCAAACTAAAAGCCAGCACTTACCTGAGATTTCTGGTGCTTGGCTCTAAGAATAAATGGCTTAATCAAAAGCATCCACGGCACAGACACCAGCGCTATAATGACAAAGAAAGTCTGGACTTCTTGCTGTAAGATCAAAATGATAACCAGTCACTAAGACAACCACAAAGTACTCTTCCCATGTACAGTGGGATTTCCCGTGCTCAAGGGGCAAAGATGGGCCCTTCAGCAGCCCAATGCACCATCTAAAGCATCTCGACAAATCCCCTCACACCTGCTACATTCCTAGTGTAGACAGAGAAACACTGTCCTGTGATACTCTGTGCCCACAGAAGGATGGAAACCATTTCTGGGATATTCTCACACCATCTAGAGCCAGTCTTTAAAGCAAGTCCTCAAGGGACACGCTGCGAAGACAGCTCTGTGTTTCCCTCCCCTTTAACTCTGTTCCACGACATAGTTACCCTGGTTGCACAAGAAAACTGGCAGGTCACATGACTCCCACCATCTCTCCACTGAAAGCCTTGGTCATCTTATATTTGATCGATAATTACATATTTCTTCCGGTGTGAGGTAATTATTTGAGCTTCTCATCTTCCTTCCCTCCCCCTCCCCCTTCAAAAAAGAAACCGAGAGTTCCCCTACACCCTCTACACAGCCTTCAGCCTCATGTCCCCTCATAGGTTGGGATGTCTGCCAAGCACTCAGAGCTCAGTTTCTCATGGTTCCCCCTTTGACCACTGCTGAGACCCAAGAGGAATCCCCCAGCTTCATATTTCCTTTCAGGCCCCTCCCCAACTTTGGCTTTTTTTTTTTCTTCCTTCCCACATTCCTCACCCACATTTCCCAATTCTGAGGAGAGATTCAGCTGTTATTGTGGAAAGAGGGGAAGGTGTTCGACTCCAGGGACAGAAAACTGCTCCAGAGCTAAGCAGATGCAGCCGGTGAGCCGTCCAGTTTCCTCAGCTGCTCTTGCCAGCTCAAGGTTCCTGTCAGGTGATGGTTTATGGCAATGGTGGCAACACATCTCACCCAGTGGAAACATTTTATTCGTGTCTGCTCAGTCTCCTCCTCTCCATTTTACATGCTCAAAAGAGGGAGGAGCCACGTGTCCTCATCCCATTCTTACCCAATGAAGCTACCTCACTGCCATTTGTCTATCTTTTCAACCAGACTTGGCAAGGGGTGTGTATGCAAAGACAGACAGAGAAAAGCTGAGTGGAGACTTCAGTGACTGCCATTTGTTCCAACCTTGTGACCCTAGACTGTGGCTATGGAAACCCCAAACTGTGTCAACATAATTAATCTTTCTAGGTGGCCTGGGGAAGGCAACCAATGCCCTGTAATGTTTTTTGACTAGAACAAGAAGTTTCGAAGCTACCCGCCGAAATGCCTGGTGCCTCTTCCAAACTAAGTGAACCCCTGGCCTCTTTTCAAGTAGTTAAGACTGGAAACATGGAGGCTGGCGAGAAGGCTCAGCGGTTAAGAGCACTGACTGCTCTTCCAGAGGTCCTGAGTTCAATTCCCAGTAACCACATGGTGGCTCACAACCATCTGTAATCGGATCTGATGCCCTCTTCTGGTGTGTCAACAACAGTGTACTCCTATAAATAAAATGAATAAATCTTAAAAAAAAAAAAAAAAAAAAAAGGACTGGAAACACTTGGTTAATCTAAGGTCAAATCCTACAAGAAAGGACTTGTTACTTGGTTACTCTAAGGCCAGTATCTACAAGAAAGGGTTTGTTTGGGAAATCCAAAGAAATGTTTACTCAGATGCCAGCATGGGATAATGAACCTTTAAGACACATTCCCTTTGTACCAGCATTCTGAGGCTAGCTAAGGTTGGCCTTATGTGTTGAACAAGTCAGACACAAAAGGGCCCTCTGAAGTAAGTGTCTTCTCTGATCCTTGCCAGGAGACAGGTTTTCTTCTTGCTTGATGCCTCTGGAGGGAAGGGAACACAGCGAGGAGCCAGGAAAAAGGCTCAAAGTCAGCTAGGACATTTAATGCTTTCAGGTTCTGGCTTCCATGGAAAGAGGAGCCAGCTGTGTGACCCTAGCCACAGAACTTGGTCCAGAGGACTCAGTGTGGAAGGGGATTTTCCATTTGTGAAAAAAGCTGCCCCTACCTGCATTAGCTGGCTCATCTCTGGATGATTCATTGAGGTCTTTTTACATCCAGTCCCAAAGGAGCATTTCTATTATTTCAAGATAAAATTATACTTTATGGAGAGATGGAACATGCTGGATGGGGAGCAGGGAGGGAGGACAAATGAGAATGAACTATAACGACATGTATGTGTGGCGCCGTGATGAAACCCGTGAGATGTATGCTCACCTAAACACTAAGATACCTAACA
>JADRCH010000064.1:8709327-8737906 GCA_019843965.1 Rhynchomys soricoides | reverse complement strand
AACCCGTGAGATGTATGCTCACCTAAACACTAAGATACCTAACAAACACTGAAACCCGCTGGAAGTAGTTAGACTCAACTGTCCATCTCTGCGAGTCCCACATCTGCATATCCAGCCAATCAAAAATAGTAACAAAACGCTCTGAACCCATACAAGACCTCATTCTAGTCATTATTTCTCCTAGGAAATGGTGTCCTTATGATTTACATGGCATTTACATTGCACTGGATGGCAAAGTGATCCAGAGCTCGGCATGGTGGTGCTCACCTTTAGTCCCAGCACTTGGGAGACAGAGGAAGGTGGATCTCTGTGAGTTTAAGGACCAGCCTGGTCTATACAGTAAGTTCCAGAACAGCCAGGGTTGTTATACAGAGAAGCCCTGTCTCAGGGGGTGAGTGGTGGAGCATGAAAGATTATGTGGGCTCTACACAAATACTGTACCATTTTACACAGGAGATTTGAGTATCTGTGGATCTGAAGATCTCCAGGGGTTTTCTGTGTCCTAGAACAATCCCCTGTGGACCCCCCAGGGGCAGCTGTTAAGCTGATAAGGAAGCTAAAGGAAATAGGAAAGATCAGAGTGCAAGTAAAATTCATCCACTGGAACATACATCCATGGAAGAAGAGAAGATGGGGGTAAACTCCAGCTGACTTTGGGAATCATGGGATAGCGTAGCATGAGCCTGGCCCTCAGTTTTCCAGAAACCCGCTGTCTGTGGAAACAGAGGAACTTCTGCTTTGGGTTTTATTTCTATTTTCTTTCTTGTGAACCTTAGCTAAAGTTTGCTTTTTTTTTTAACAAAATATTTTATTTGGTTTGTCTGTTGGTTTGTTTATATTTAGACAAAGCGAGATCTTTTAGGTCTGGTTTGGTTTTTTACTTATCCATTTCTTTTGCATGCATGTGGAGATCAGAGGACAACTTGCAGGAGCTGGTTTGCTCCTTCCACCATATGGGTCCCAGGAATTGAACTTGGTCATCAGGATGGCAGCGAGCACTTACCTGCTGCTGAGCTATCTTGACAGTTCAAGAATTTTAAATCCTTAAGGCTTAAAACTTAAACTGGAACATTTTACAATCAAGCCAACCATCAGAAAGATTATTTTTTCCTCTTTTCCTAGCCAGTTTCCAACTCCTCAACAATAATGTCCCTTGTGTATTACCCCAGCGGGAAGACTGGCAGCCACAAAGCTGTGCCAGTCCCCTTATTTAATGAGAACACAAGGTTCTCCCCGGAGTGCTAAGATGGCTCAATCTTGCAAAGAACGACTCTCTGCAGTATTCCAACTGTGAAAGACATTTTAGAGAATGGAGTGGGTCTGAGGAGGTATTTTCAAAGCAGGAGCTACCTGAAGGCCGTACAGGAGTGCGTTGGAGGAGTCATCGTAGTCGAATAAAAACATGCCGATGAAGTGGATGAGGATGCTGGGTGCCTTCCGGGAGGTGTGGACATCGTATTGACACCACTTGAAAATGATCATGAAAACGAGGTATCCAAACAGACTCAGCATAAAAATCATCTCGGGGATGAACTGCAGAATGATGTTGAGGGTTCTTCTGAAGTAACTAGGGGTAGAAACACAGATAAGACAGACTGTTAACTGAACATCGGTGCTTAAGCACGCCCCCAAGAGCAAACAATGCTCATTTCCTTCTAGAGCACCGGCTGGCACTCAGCTGTACTCCCCTGGCAAACATAAACACATGCAGAAAGAAAAGGAAAGAGGAAAGGGCAACACGGGGGGGGGGGGTGCTTTTGCACAGATTTGGGGAACCTAGGTCTAGAAGGCACCATGAAGTAATCTGGCCACAGCTTCTCATGGAGACTTCACTCCCAAGTTGTATTTGAAGGTGACATGAAGCAATAACTAGACATTTGGGAGCTTTTCTCCTACGCGTGTGCTAAGACATGCTCCCAATGTACAGCCTGGGCTAGACGGAGCCTGGAAACGAAGACTGATCTAATAAGAAGCTGGAGAGGTGGCTTGGGGATCAAGACTACATGCTGCTCTTCCAGAGGACCCAAGCTGGATTCCCAGCTCAGGTGGATTAACTTCAGTTCCAGGGCTTCATTTTCTGGCAGCCCCCCCCCCCCCCCCCCCCCCGTAGATCAGGCTATAACGCTCTCAGCTTTTGTTCCAACACCATGCCTACCTGCCTGCTGCTGTGTTTCCCACCATGTTGATGATGGAATGAACGTCTGAAATGCTAAGGAAGCCTCAAGGTAAACACTTTCTGTTACAAAAGTTACCATGGTCATTGTGTCTCTTCACAGCAATAGGACAGTGCCCAAGAAACCTAGCATGTGTGAGGCCCTATGTGCATTCCTAATACCTCAAGAAAAGAAAATAGGAGAGTACTTTACAGTCCTGAAATTCTATAAATTCTCTCAAGACACAATGCCAAGCTAGAGAAACAGAAAGTTCAGAACCTTCTGCTGTAAGACCAAGCCCTATCAGGCCAAGAGGGGAGCTCTAGAGATAGAAAAATCCCTGATGTATAAGGAGGCCAGTGACCATCCAGCTGGAAAGCCCTTCCCCACAGGCCTTTAGCTTCAGCACTTCCCTCAGAGCACAGCATCCTTGTAGAACTATGTCTGTGGCCTCTCAAATTACAGTCATCTGCAACTGACTCTTGCCAACAAAACAGGACCAGAAATGGCACCTGCCACTTTGGATGGAAGCTTTAAAACTCATGAGTAACTGTCTTTTCTCTGCCATGGCACCTGCAGGGCTCCAGGTAGTGGCCACCCATTCTCTTAAGTACCCTTGGTGTAAGGATGACAAATGTGGAACCCTTGTAGGCCCTGCTGCTATGGTTCATGGTCTTAAGCCGTTGAGGCTAGAGTTATTCATTTTCCCGTAACCTAAACCATTCTGGTCACGTATTCCCTTCCTCTTCCTTTCTCTCTCCTTCCTTCTTTACTTCCTCCTTTAAAAAACAAAAACCAGGATCTCCCAGAGCCCAGGCTGGCCTTAAACTTGCTATGTAGCTAAACCTTGAATTTCTGGTTTACCCTGCTTCCACCCAAATGCACACCAAATTAGAGGTGTGCATGTGCAATTTCATTTTGCAGTGTTGGAGACTGAACCTAAGGCTTTATGTACACCAGGCAGACACTGTACCAACTGAGCTACATCCCCCATTCTAGTTTGTTTAACACGATAATCTCACACTGCGAGGCACTGAGCCTACAATCATATTTCCTAGGAACTAAAACTGAGACTTACACTGACTGATTCAACCTCTCCATCATTTCTGTGGGCCAATGCCCCACTGACTCCTAGGTAGCAAGTGAGATGTGTGTGGTACCTGCTGTCAGCTGCCATGCTCAAGGCACAGTGAGTAAGCATGTATGATGCTGTCCAAACACACTTTTAGCATCAGTAAGTTTAAGAAGCTTTCAAGTGCTGGATGTTGACAGAAGGAAAGGAACAGTGTGCAGATATGAATAGACGGGGGTGGGGGGTGGGGGGAAGGCTGCCACCAGCTGGGAGAACGGACATTCAGGATGATCCAGGCTTGGGAGCACGTTGGCCAGAGTTCATACAAGTTCTCCCTGACCCATTGGCTGGAAAAGGAGCTGGATACTAAATCAACGTTTTCTTTCAGGTAGGGGGAACACGAGGTGCTGTAAGCTCCCTAGCCCCCTGCTGAACCTTAAGATACTTTCTGGTGAAAAGCACACATTTACTTCAAGAGACTCTGCGTGCTTCTGATTCTGGCCAACCAGCCTATCTCAACTCAGCTCAAGCCAATCCCCACAGGGAAGCTACCTGCCACACAGGCTCACTGGAAGCTCCATCTGTCTTCCTCACCAGTGCCATTAGATTAGCAGAGGGTGAGTGAAGAAGCTCACACATAGGTGGAAGACGGCTCATCAGTTAAGAGTCCTTGTGTTCTTGTAAAGGACCCAAGTTTGGAACCTAGAACTGTGCCAGGCAGTTCACAATCACCAGTGACTCCAGCTTCTGGGGGTCCATGAGCCTGCATTCACAAGCCCATACCCACACTCAAACACACATACACACGTACACATAATTTAAAATATTTTTTTAAAGAAGAAACTCACATGTGATTGAAGAGGCTGAGAATCACACCAAAAATCATATGAACGATTCCCAGGATGACTGACATCTTCATCTTATAGGAGTTTAAAAATGTGAGTTTGTTTGAAGCCAGGTTCCAAATCTGGATAAGAAACAGGACAAGAAAGACATGAGGCAGAACTGGGGAGGCCTATAGGAGCTGGGGCTACAGCACAGAAAGCAGCTATAGAGAGCCACTGGGGGGGAGGGGATGACATTGGGCTCAGAGAGGGGAATGGACAAGTCCGTTGTCACTGCAGCTGTGGTGACAGCATTAGAAGCATTGTTGCCATTGATCAGATAGCCAGGTGCTAGAAGAAAGCCAGAGATGAGGACTTCTCAGATGGCCCAGAGAGTAAGGGTGCTTGTTGCCAAGCTTGGCTTCCCGGACTGGTTAATTTCTGTCACCTTAACAAACTAGTCACCTGCTGCCTCCAGAGATTGGCCTGTGAGCCATTTTCTTCAGTTGATTGAAGGGGGAGGAGGCCTAGTCCACTGTGGGTGGTTCTGTTCCTAGGCAGGTTGTCCTGAGTTGTATATTGGAGCAACTAAGCAAGCTATGAGAGGCAAGCCAGTAAACAGCTCCCCTCCATAGCCTCTGCTTCAGTTCCTGCTTTAACCTCTTCTCAATAACGGACAGTGACCTGTTAGACTAAATAAACCATTTCCTTTCCAAGTTGTTGGTGGTCATGGTGTTAAACGAAAATACAACCTGAATTCTATCCTTGGAAACCATGTAAAGGTGGAAGAAGAGAACTCACAGAGTTGTCATCTAACCTCCTCCTACATGCCTCTCCTCATAAATTACGCACGCGCACACACACACACACACACACACACACACGCACTCACACGCACACACACACCCCAAAAGATACATGGTTTACCTAGTGCCAAATTGGAAGATATTCTGAAATACTATGGAGAGTCTCAAGCTTGCCTGCAAAGTGTTGACCCAAGAATAGATCTCAACTCCTTTTTAATAATAACCTATTTTGCTTTGAGTTCCTAGAATAGTTCACATGCAAGCATTTTCCAGAGCCTCCTTAAGTTGTTTCTACATTCAGTTATCATAATCACTATGGATAAGACATGGTTCTTCCCTTCCATTCAGTCCTGGCACATATTCTAGTCCTGAACAAGGACATAGTCACAGGCAGGGGCTAGTCATAGTCTCACTCTGGCTAAGGGTCCTAGTACCAGCATTCTTCCTTGCCACAGAAAGCTCACTAACCCCGTGGTTTGCATTCCCATCCCAAGTCCTTGCTCATGCCCTCAACCTCACAAGAAATTCAAGCACATCCCATGTGCCTGTGAGATGTGTCATCTTAAAAGAAATCCACAGTCTTCTCACGCCCATCACGAACAACTTCCTAGTCCAAAATGCTTTCCTTCCTAGAGGCTGTATCAGTTTCTTTTCTGTTGCTATAATGAAATGCCATGACCAAGGCAACTTATAGGAGGAAGGGTTTGTTATGACTTATGGTTCCGGAGGGATAGGAGTCCATCATGACGGAGAAGCATGATGGTGTGAAGGTAGGATCAGGAAGCTCACATCCACGCATCACCACAAGCATGAAGCAGAGAGAAGCTTTCCATCTCAAAACCCACCCCCAGTGATTTGCTTCCTCCAGCAAGGCTACACCACTTTCACCTCTCCAAACAGTACCACCAACTAGGGATCAAGTATTCAAATGCCTGAGACTATGGAGGACATTCTCATTCAAACAGCACGGGCCAATATCCAGTTAGACACAGCTTTAATACATAGTTCTCTTGCCCATTCCCACTGTGTGTGCACAGACTCATATACACATACACACACACAAACATGCTGATGGTCGTCACATACAGCTTGGGTCTCCTTGCAATATTTTGAACAGCTACCAGACAGCCCCCAAGAGACCAGTGGGATGGTCGGGAAGGGGACTGCAGTGACTAACACTAGAAGCACCTCCTCTGTTCCTGGCACAGCTACCTGGCACCTAGGCTATCTCAGACTTGCCCTTAGACTTTGGGTGACCCATTTCTACAACACCAATGAGGGGTAGGATCCTTAACACACTATAGATCTAGCCAATCAGATAAACTACAAATGCTAACAGGTTAAGTACCTACCAGGCATATATCAAGCCCTTTAGATGTACTGAACTCATTTAATTCCAACCAAGACTCTCTTAGACGCAAATATTCCAGTTATATACATAAACATATAGAAAATTTATCATAATCTCAGAACGAACAAGTTACCAATCTACCTTGAAAGAAAAGAATATGGTAGCAACTGATATGTATCATGTGTATTTCTAGAATGATCTACCTGCTAAGCAATCTCAGGGCCCTGACTGTTATACCCATTCTACAGGTGACAAAATAGGCACAGAGATGTTCATTTGTTCAAAATCACAAAGCCAATGAATGGAAAAACCAAGATTCAGACTCGGGTAGCCGAATTCCAGAGCACAGATTCTTAACCACCATGTCCCCTCTGTGGAGAGCGGCTCAGTGACAGAGCACTTGCTCCAGTGCACAAGACCCTGACCTCAGTCCCCTTACTGAACAAGGAAACTGAAAACACCTTAAAGTTGCTCTGCTACAACGAAGGCCAGGCATTTTATGATCCAAAACCCAGGATGATGCTTAACGCAGTAAATGAATGTGTTGAGGAACCGCGTAATAATGGTTAAACCTTTAATCAGCCTCTGGTGCAAACAGCAAGAAATGGAAGAACCACGGCTGCCAGAGCTGCTGCTGTCTGTAATGTCTTATATTTTGTGGGTTTTAAATTATACATACATAATGTTAAGTCAAGCAATTGGGTTTTTGTTCTGTCTTGTTTTTGTGGTGCTGGGACTGGAACCCGGGGCCTCATGCCAGCAAGTTCTAAACCTTACCGGTTTCCCTTTTACTTTGAACATCCCATCTCCCATCCGGCCACTCTTTTCCTTCCCTTTTAAAATTGTGGTCAAGTGGCAACATTGCACGAAGGACAGGAACTCTGGGCTGGCAGGCTGGTTTTGTTTTGTTCCTCTTTTTAAAATTACTTTTCTATTAATTGAGAGGCTGGGGAGATGGCTCAGTGGTTAAGGGCACCGGCTGCTGGCCTGTGGAGCTACCAAAGTAACTGGTTTCATATGGCATCTTCACATGAATGTGTCACTAGACTCTGTTCTTCTTCATTCCGCCCACCTGTGTCTTCCCCAGTATACACCAGTTCCCCCTCTGCCTGGTTCCCTTTCTCCCCACATTGTCCTCATCCGGATTCCATTACCATCCATCCTGCTTAGGTTTTTGGGGGGTTGTGGGTTTTGTTTTGTTTGTCAACTTGACACAAACTTGAGTCATTTGAGAAGAGAGAACATCAACTGAGAAAATGCCACCAGATTGGCCAGTTGGAATTTTCCTGATTAATGATTGATGTCTGAGAATCCAGCCTACTGTGGGCATGTCAGCTGAGGCAGGAGGTCCTGCATAGTGTAAGAAGTCTGGCTGAGCAAGCTATGAGGAACAAGCCATGAAGAACAAGCCAATACAGTATTCACTTCTCCATGGCTTCTGCTTCAGTCCCTGCCTCCAGGTTCCTGCCTGACTTCTTTCAATGGCTCACTGTGTGAGTGAGTGAGCCAAATTAACCCTTTCCTCTCTAAGTTGCTTTTGGTCATGGTGTTTTATCATAGCAATAGAAAGCAACCTAAGATACTCCCCCCCCAACCCCCTTAAGATCTCTTTTGTTCTTTTCATGATTCCTCTTCTAGTCCTGTCCTCCCACCCACACCCCCACACCCCACCGCACTTCAAATCTAGGCTTTGCAGAAGAGAAAGCAAGCAGCATTGGTGTGTCTGCAGCAGGCTGGTTTAGCCTGACACAGTAACTTCCAGTTTCATCCGTTTTCTTGCAACTGTCATAATTTCATTTTTCTTTAAAGCCAAATAAAATACCACTGTGTAATATGCCCCTTCCTGAGTCTGGGGAACAGAACTGGACAGATGGGGTTCACTGACAGTTGATTGTGGGCTGTGCAGGAAGAGAAGGTAGAAACAATGGGATTCAAAGCAAAGGAAAATCACCAGACCCTGACATCTCCCCCTTCCTAGCCATTACATCCTGACCAGTGAGAAAGCCTTCCTCTCTGCAAAGATAACACATGGAGCCAGAGAGAAGGGGCACAGTCAAGAGTACATGCTGCTCTTGCAGAGCTTGTTCCAAGCACCCACATCTAGCTTGCAACCATGTGAGACTCCAGCTTCAGGAGATCTGATGCCTCTGTCTTTCTAGGGCACCTGCACTCATGTAGGCATGTGCACGCATGCATGAGCACACATGCGCATGCATACACACACTTATGAACACATGCACACACATGCACAGACACATAGAATAAAAAAAATTAATAAAAATAAGATCTTTACAAAATATCAGCCACTCATGTTTGTCCTTTACACTTTGAAGTTTACAAACTGGCTTTCGAGGATTTTACCTGTTTTGATAAAACTGAGAACGCAGCTGGAACTGAGCAGCAGGTCTGAAAATTCCCATGCAGTGCTTTCTGCTTTTATTGGGTGAGGAGAGAAGAACTCAGGGAAACTGGAGGAGATGACGCGCATGAGGGAGGCTACTGAGGGGGGGAGACTGGAGAGCCACTGTCAGGTCTCTGCTCTCAGTTGCTGAAGCTGAAACTGACCACACAGGCTCTGTTCCACACACAGCTGAAAATGACCTTAATCAAGTCTACCGGGGCATGGTCGATTGGGAACACAACAGTGACACCTGGTGGCTGTATGCACTGCCTTTATCTGAATGAACCTGTGTATCCATTCACAACTCTGGTATTTTTTTCCCTCAGAGATCTCCTAGTCCAAAGGCTTTGGAAATGCCACATCTAGTTGGCTGAAAGATACAGCAAACAAATAAGTAAAAGGAAACACATCTTTAAAATCCACAGGAACCTGGGGAGATAGAGCAGTCTGTGAAGTGTTTGCCACGCACATATGAGAATCCAGGTTTGATCCCAGGACTCATGTAAAAATGTGTGGTGGTGTGTGCTTTCAGTCCGAAGCAGGCAAAGACAGGAGGATCCCTGGGACTCACTTAGCAAGCCACAGGTCTCAGTGAGAAATCTTGACTCAAAACACAAGGTAGGCTGTTCCTAAAGATACACCCAAGTTTGACCTTTGGCCTGCAAAAAAGCTAAAGTCATACTTTATAGTGTAAGATGTTACCCACTGCAAGAAAATATCAAAGTAGGACAGTTGATCAGGATATTAAGTAACTTATTTAATATATATACTTTCTAAGCAATCAACTTGTGTATGTATGCGCCGCACGTGGGGGGGGGGAGACAAGAGACAGAGACAGAGAGGGAGAGAGAGAACATGATTATCTTCAGGGACTGTCTACCATCTTGTTTTTCCTTTTTTGAGGTAAGACTGGCCAAGCCCGTGATCCACCTGACCCCACCTCCTATAGTTGGGATTCCAAGCACATACCACCATGTCTAAGATTTTGTTTTGTTTTATTCTTTGAGACAGGAGCCTGCTATGTAGACCAGACTATCCCCAAATTTATATAAATTCTCCTGCTTCTATCTCTGAGAGTTGGGATTAAAGGTATGCATCACCATGCTTTTGACATGAACGTTCTGTAGCGCAAACTCAGGTCCTTGAGCTTGTAGCACCGAGCACTTTGCCAGCTGAGCTACCTCTCCAGGCTTCGAGGGCTCTTTAGAAGCTCGTTATTAGCCAGCAATGGAAGGAGGAAGTGGGCAGGAAACCATATAGGAAGTAGAGTCCGAGACACACGGCAGATTTCATCCGCTGCACAAAGCTCTGCCTGTCACGCAACCCTCTGAATTTATCCCACCTCACCCCCAGTTTGTTGTTCTCTCTCTATTCAGAGAACTCAACAATACATCATCCATAACCGGCACTTCACCCCGGAGGGAATTCTTACCGGATCAATTCCAAATGGGTAGGGATTTCCAGAATACACTCCTGGGATGGCTGGGTCTAGCTGCAAATATGGATTCTTTTCCATGATGTGAGCACTAAGGAGAGAAAGCAGACAGACAAACAGTCAGGTACAGAAATACTGACATCAGCCATGAGCTTGAATGCCAACCAAAGCCCAGATGCTGGCGAGGTGGCAATTTTGCTCATTTAATGGTTCCATATTTGGTCACAGAATAGCTACTACATATCATGTATGACCCTGAGGCCAGAGGCTTCTGAAATTACCATCTGGACCACACAGGTTCACAGCCCAAGTTTCCAAAGAGCCATAGCCCTGACTGGAATACAGTCAGGAAAACCAGAAACTGTAACATGTCTGCAGAGAAGTGGGGGCTGGGTTGAGAGGTACAGGGGAGAAGGAGAGAAGTAAAGTGGGGTTGAGTCATGAGGTCTCCCAGGGGACACCTGCGTCAGTCCTTAAGGACAGATGGAATTTGTACACATAGACCTTGATCTCTGTAAAACTCAAGTCCGCCCCCCCCCAAAAAAAAGGGAGAGGGGAAGAGAAAGAAAATATAAAAGTTGGTCAGGCTGCCCAATGAACATGGAAGATGTGTCTGCCTCCTCCCCCCCAACTCCTATCCCCAGTGCCTACGTTATAAATATGCACTGCCGTGCCCAACTTTTTTTGTTGTTTTTTGGGGTTTTTGTTTGTTTGTTTGTTTTTCGAGACAGGGTTTCTCTGTGTAGCTCTGGCTGTCCTGGAACTCACTCTGTAGACCAGGCTGGCCTCGAACTCAGAAATCCCCCTGCCTCTGCCCCCCAAGTGCTGGGATTAAAGGTGTGCGCCACCACTGCCCGGCTCATGCCCAGCTTTTTAAGTGGATGCTAAATATCTGAAATTGGGTCCCTGTGTTGATATAGCAAGCACTTTACCAGATAACAAATGTCCCCAGCACATACACACACACCCTTTCATGAGCCTCTATAGAAAGTCCAGGGAATATGGGTTTGAAATAAGAAGGCTGACCACTGTGACAGGGTGCCCAGGAAAACTCCCTCCATGCCGCATCACTGTGCCGTGGTCCCAGACAGTGGCTTGAGACATCTAGAAGCTTATTTGGGACACTAGTGTGTGACCTTCCTTATTGGGGCATGCACCCAACCTCAGGGACCACAGGCTTTTTGTAGATGTTCTCCAGATGAAAGACACCAAGTGTCAGAGGACTCGGGCTCTTCCTGGTGACCTAAATCTAACTTCCTCTGCCTCACTGAGAACAAGGTTCTGCTTTACAATAGCTGAGGCGTATGGCTGAGCATTACCCTGGCTCTAGGGCACTGGAAGAGTCTGGAGCTGGGAAAAGAGTCATCTGCCGGTGCATTAAAGAAATATTCCTACCCATGTCTGCAGAGCAACAAGCCTGTTCAGTCACACTATAGGGAAAATGACATTTTCATGTAGTTTTGGGAAATCATACAGATTTACCATTGTTCCAAACTACATTCTTCAAGGCTTCTCTTCAGATGCCTAGTTATTATAAAGGGTGGGGGGACAGCCGCAGCCAGCCGCCCATCTTTAGTTTTAGCCTTCGTTTATATTATATCATTTTTATTATATTGCCATCCTCTACACCAAGAGCCTGGGCCTTCCAGAGAAACCAAATGAGATCTGTCAGAACCTCCACAACTCAAGCTAAAACCTGTCACCATCTGGCTTGGGGATGGAGGCAGTGGTGACCCACTTGCTTGTACAGGGAACTGATTTCAATCCTTTTACAAAAAACAAAAACAAAAACACCTTCCATTCGCTCCAGGGAGCTCACTTAAGTCTTCCAGAAATGTAGCCAGGCCGTGGTGGCGCACACCTTTAATCCCAGCACTTGGGAGGCAGAGACAGGCAGATTTCTGAGTTCCAGCCCAGCCTGCTCTACAGAGGGAGTTCCAGGACAGCCAGGGCTACACAGAGAAACCTTGTCTCAAAAAACAAACAACAACAACAACAAAAGTCTTCCAGAAATGTCCAGCAAATAAAATAATAAAAAGCCCCAGAGAAAGTTCCCTAGAGCTAATCTCCTCAAATGAGGCTGCTTGCTTTTTCTCTCCCTTTTATGTCCTCTACAGACTCCGATGAACAAGTAAAACTCTTGGTTTCCTCAAACAGGCTGGGCACAGTCAGACACACCTTTAATCCCTGCACCTGGGAGACAGGTACCTAAAATGTTAAAGGCCAGGGCTGTGCAATGAGACCATGTCTCAAAAACCGAAAGGAGGGGAGGGGAAGGGGGGGGGAGAAAGGAGAGGGGAGGGGAAAGGAAGGGATAAAAGGAATGTCACGGCACTCCCATGCAACGAATTGGAAGGCTGGGGGGGAGGAGGAGGAGGAGGAGGAGGAGGAGGAGGAGGAGGAGGAGGAGGAGGAGGAGGAAGAGGAAGAGGAGGAGGAGGAGGAGGAAGAGGCAGGACAGAAATCAAGGCTGTAACTGCATCCTTTCTGTCTCTCTCAAACTCTGAACCCCCTCTCTCCCTAGATCCACAACCCTGAAGCGTTGTACTTCCAGTCTGATTAGCTGCTCAAACGGTTGTGGAAGGTACATGGGAGATACAGACTGTGGCGTTAGAGAGCTTCTAGGCCCCTGCTTCCATCCAACTAGCTTCCCACACCCTGCACCCACCATCCTGACTCTGTCAGCCATGAGCAACCCTGGATGCTGGCAATGCAAACTCCTGATCTCCTCATTGCTCTCAATATTGAACTCCAGCTTTTCTGGGCAGCCTAAGAAATGTCCTGCTGCGTGGGGCAGGGTGGGGCTGGAACAGTGGAAGCTGAGGGTCTGTATACTTCATCACCTGTGCCAGCCTTTTTAAAGCCAAGTCTTCACCCCTAAATCCCCGGCTAGCAAATCTCCACCCGAAAACAAAGCATATCGCCAACCTCACCCTCTTGGGTACAAAGCCTTGCTTCTTCAGCTCCTCCTGGGATGTTCAGTTTCTAACTACTGTGCCATCTATTTCTACAAAAGTGCCCGATGCATGGTACACCCTCCACAACATATATTTAATTGAGCTGGAATTTGACAAGCTATCTCTCGAAAATAATCAGTTCAGTGGCTGGGTTATCTATTTTTATCTATTGCACAAAATAGATAAAATAGATACTGGGGCTGCAGAGCTGGCCTGTCAGTTAAGAGTGCTTGCTGCTCTTGCAGAAAACCTGAATTCTATTCCAAGCAACAAACAGCAGCTCAGAAAAACTATCTATAACTGAATTCCAGGGGATCCAATGTCCTCTTCTGACCTCTGCTGCATGTACACATAGTAATATATATACATATAGGTAACACATTCATACATGTAAAATACTAATAAATAATTTTTTAAAAATTGGATTGTTGGGTGAAATTTTAGGGGCAGCTGTGGTCAGAGCCATGAGCCATGCAGTCTTCAGATGGCCTGCAAGCATGCCCTAGCAGGCTATAACTTACTTCCACGTGCCATTTCTGAACATAGGCTGGACACTCCAAGAGGAGCCAAAGATGTTAAAAGATTTGGAGAAACAGTCGTTGTAGATCAAGCCGGTGTAGATGGAGAAGATGCCCATGAGCAGGATCAGATAGCGCCCATTGAAGAAGATGTTCCAGATCTGGTCCAGGAAAAGAGGGAGAGTGTCAGTGGGCTCTGAAGTGATGCAGGAAGGAAGAGAGACATGAGATATGCCCAGCATCAGTAGTGTGTGGAGAGATGTCATCACAAAGGCAGACACCATATACTCCCACACACCAGCTTATGTAGGTCAGTCAGAGAACCCCAGGCCTCTATTCACCATGCAAACAAAAACATGTAAGCCTCATGGTCTCTCTCTCAGCAGAATGGATGGCTATGTATGCTGAGGCCTCATCTACTAAGAAAATAGGCATGCTGTGGTCTCCAGCACCTCCAGAAGACAGGCCCTGAGCTGGCCTCTGCCCCATCACCACAGGTCAGGTCTGTATACCTTTGGGGCTTTGTCTTCACAGACTAAGCACAGTTGGGCTTCTGTCTGCCACATCTGCTAGGAAAAGCAGCTTTCTGGGACGCTGCTGTGGGTAGCATTCATGCTAAGAACTGATGACAAGTCTGCTTGCAATTTTAAATGTCTTCCAGAGAAAATGACATTTGTTAAGCTTGTCATGGAAGACTGAATTGGTCACAAGACTGACCTTGCTCATAATGATTAACTCACAATGACATCATGGCACTCCTTCTAACCAATCCAGCATGTGCCAGAGGACTGTAGCCATTCTTACAGCTGGAACATAGCTAAGGGCATGGCTCCACTCTGTCAAACGTATTACCATGAGCTTATCTGCCATTAACTGACCGGCAGATAAACTCTAAGCAACACAGGCACCTGGGGGCCTCTGTGTTCACAAGACGGTGGAAGGAGACAGTGCCAAAGGCAGTGAGAAGTGAGGTCCCAATATCCAGGACTCCTTGGGGTTTCTTAAAGGTTCTGCCATGAACAGAATATTCATGGTATTTTAAGATAGCTTTCAAAGGAAGCTACAAATAATGTGTAATTCTTGATGGTAATTTTTGAAATTTACGTATTGTATAGATAAGCACAAACACACAGAATGGAAATATATTCAAAAGCATTCATCAAGATCTTTCTCTAGGTGTCTGGACCGTAATCTGACATAAGTTTTGCAATTAACACATATTGCTCTTATAATCAGAGTAAATAAAGTTTTTTGGTTTTTTAAATAAATATTTTATTTTATTTATATGAGTACACTGTAGCTGTCTTCAGACACACCAGAAGAGGGAATCAGATCTCATTACAGATGGTTGTGAGCCACCATGTGGTTGCTGGGAATTGAACTCAGGACCTCAGGAAGAGCAGTCAGTGCTCTTAACCACTGAGCCATCTCTCCAGCCCATAAAGAAAGTTTTTAAACAATTAAGAGGAGGCTAGGTTTAATTCCAGTGCTCCAGAGTTGAAAGAAGTAAGCAGATCCCTGTGAGTTTGAGACTAGTTCCACTTACACAGAGAGAGCCTGTCAATAATAATATAGTAACGGTGAGCTGGGCAGTGGTGGTGCACGCCTTTAATCCTAGCACTCGGAAGGCAGAGGCAGGCGGATTTCTGAGTTCAAGGCCAGCCTGATCTACAGAGTGAGTTCCAGGACAGCCAGGGCTATACAGAGAAACCCTGTCTTGAAAAACCAAAAAAAAAAAAAAAAAAAATTAGTAACAGTGGTGGTGGTGGTGGTGATGATGATGATGATGATGATGATGATGATGATGATAGGGCTGGAGGCGTACACTTGTAATAGAACTCTTGCTTAGCATGCACAAGGCCCTGGTTCCCCAGTACCCTCAACCATTAACAAAAATCAATGCTTTGAGTTTGTCTAGCATGCAATATAAACCTGGCCTAGCAGTGCATGTCTGCAATCCCAGGTCTCCAGAGGTAGAGGGAGGAGCTTACTACAGCAAGACATCCAAAGAAACCATACTGTTCAAGAGTTTTATGTTGAACTGGGTTGTTTTTACAAATATATGCTATTCCTTATAGGGTAAATCACATACACATTTTTAAAAAGATTGATTTTTACAGTTATTTCTTATGTGTGTCTGTGTGAGCACACGCCACACATGTGCAGGAACCTCAGGAGGTCAGAAGAGGGCGCTGGCTCCCCTGGAGTGAGAGAGTTACAAGTGGTTGTGAGCCACCGCCATGGGTGCTGGGGACCACACTCCGCTCTTCTACAGGAGCGTTAGCGTTCTTAACTGCTAAGCCATCGCTCTGGCCCCTCACATATACATTTTGCTTCTGTTTTTTGTTTAAGACAGGGTGTCGGGCTAGAGAGATTGCTCAGCGGTTAAGACTGCTCTTCTGAAGGTTCTGAGTTCAAATCCCAGCAATCACATAGTGGCTCACAACCATCCGTAATGAGATCTGATGCCCCCTTCTGGGGTGTTTGAAGACAGCGACAGCAAGTGGGGCTGGAGAGAGAAGAAAAAGTGTCTGAAGATCACAGCTACAATGTACTTGCATATGATACATAAATAAATCTTTTAAAAAAAGACAGGGTCTCACTATCTTGATCTGGGTGTCCTGGAACTGACCACGTAGGCTTGAGCGGCCTTGAAGAATTCAGAGGTCCTCCTGCCTCTTCTTCCCAAGTGCTGAGGTGAGCGGCAGTGAACAACCCCTCCAGTGTACATTGTAACATTTTCCCTCCAGAAACACTTGCTGACCACCCACCTCGTTGGTGCTCTTCTGAGCCAGCAAGTGCCTCTCATTTAGGACCATCCACAGGGCTGCCATCAGCATCACCATTCCGTGACCACAGTCTCCAAACATCACAGCAAACAGGAAGGGGAAGGTGATGATAGTGTAGGGGGCTGTAGAGGTGACAGTCACAGCAGCTGAGGCCCCAAGTGGGTCCCCACCCCCAACCAAGACTTCCCTAGGGAAGCCCCTCCCCTTCCCATCGGCTGGCAGGTTCACACAAGCCTTCCTGATTGTCTCTCCTCCACTGTCTCCATACAATCCTGGCTTGGCTCTCATGTGCCTGAGCTAAGCCATGAACACAGCTCTCTTTTCTTGGTTTATGCCAGCATTACGTCTTATATAGTGACTGGAGCTTCTCACAGTCACAAAGTTAGATGATATTTGTGATAGTTGATTTTGACTGCTTGCTGAACTAGATTTCTGGTGAGAATGAGATCCTGAGGGCTCTGATCTAACCACTGGATCAATCCCTTAATGGATTCCTCTGATGGTGGCTTTGGGAGGGGGTGAAAGGTAGAACATGGGGTCTCAGGCCTTGTCTGCTATATAAGGGATTGGAAACTGGCAGGCTGCATTCTGGGGCATCACTAGGGAACAGTTCCTGAGCTGGCCTCCAACATAGGTCAGATCTGTATTCATCTGAGGAATAGATCCCTGTTTGTGACTTGTGCTGGCTAGTTTCTGGGGGGTTTTGGTCAACTTGACACAAGGTAGAGTCATCCTGGGAAGAAAAGTCTCCATCAGATTGGCCAGTAGTAGAGTCTGTGGCATTTTCTCACTACTAAATGATGTGAGAAGGCCCAGCCCACTGGGAGCAGTGCCACCGTGGTCAGGTGGTCCCGGGATGTATAAGAAAATAAGCTGAGCAAGCCATGAGGAGCAAGGCAGTAAGCAGCATCCCTCCATGGTCTCAGCTTCAGTTCCTGCCTCTGGCTCTAGCCCTTCTTGATGAACTACAAATGTAAGCTGAAATAAACACTTTCCTGCCTAAGTTGCTTTTAGTCACGGTGTTTATCACAGCAACAAAAATCAAACTAGGACAAGACTCTACCTTGCCCCAACCCCTTCCCACATCCCCCTTCTCTCAGCTCTCTTTTCTCCTTTTCAATATGTTCCTGCCACCAGGATGCTCTGCCCAAGGGACCAAGAGACTCGTAGACTGAGACCCCTGAAGCTGGGGGCCAAAATAAATCCTTTCTCCCTGTGGTGGCCTGGAGAACTAATGATCCCCATGGGCTCACATATTTAGACACTAGGTCCCCCAGTTGATGGCACTGTTTGGGGAGATTATGGAACCTTTAGAAGGGTTGAGCCTTGATGAAAGAACTATATCACTGAGGCATGGGCTTTAGGTTTTATAGCTGTGTCCCACTTCCTGTTCTCTTTCTGTTTCCTGTGTGCAGATGACAATGTGATTCCCCTCCAGCTTCCTGGTCCTACTGCCATGCCTTCCTACCTTGCATATTGTGTACCATGCCACAGTGTATGCTCCTCCTGGAACCAAGAAATAAAATAAAGCCTTCCTTCCCTGTTTCTTTATAGTAGAGCATTTTATCACAGCAACAGGAAAGTACTGATATAATCCTATCTCCAGTACATTGTTTATAGAGGGATTTGGCCAGTGTTGTAAAAATGGCTAATACAGGACTGGAAGCCTGTCTCTGACTTCTATATTCTTTCCAATGCCATCTTTGGTCTGTCTTCACCACAGACACAGCACCAACAGTTACCCACAGGCGTTGAGATCCCATGAGGCACCTGCATGATTGGTCATAGGTTGGAGAAGACTCAAGCTGTAGAACTGCATTGTTCTCTGTTTGACTATAGACCATCTGGTCCACCCCACTATTTTACTAACCAGACCACCATAACTGCACAGCACTGGACACTAAGGATCTATTCTACTGACCCAAAGTCCTGTGTATGCTGTCTTTCTCACACCATAGCTTCTAGATGGCAAAGATGCTTCCTGGCTGACTTGGAGAAGAAAATGAAAACTAGGGTTGGCTGTCATTTAGGGCTAGGTGTGGTATGACACACTTGTATGCTAGTGCAGAGATGGAAACATGGGGATCATGAGTTCAAAGCCTCCCTGGGCTACATAAAGGACCCTGACTCTAAACAAATATAGACTCAAGGATGTGTAAAGACAAAAACCAAATCTTTCATGAGTCAGCTACAGGAAATCAAATGAGTCGTTGAGGGTCACAGTGTAATTGGATTCACCTCCTGCATCTACTGAGAGGCACGCCTTAGCAATTTTCAATTTCTTGCTACCCCATTGTACAAGCCATCAGATCCTTACCTGGGTTTATCTCTCGGTAGCTACCTACACCATATGCATCGACAATGTTCTGGAAACCAGCTGTAAATTTGTTGGTCCTATTGAAGGTGGGAGGGTCTGTTTTAGTTTCCACTTCTGTCAGGATGGGGACCATGGAGGAGCCACTGAGTTCCTACAGAAAGGGCAGGTGACCAATGCATAAGGAGGAGAGCTAAATGCTGGTACACAGATCTGGACATGAACTTGGGACATCTCCTGACCTTCCAGAGAACCATGACCCCAAGAGTATCAAAAAGGCAGAGCCCATCCTGGTTCTTTGGCCATCTTCCCCCATCCCCAACACACACACACACACACACACACACACACACACACACACGCGCGCACACGCACGCGCACACACACGCGAGCACACACACACGCACGCACGCACGCACATGCACACACACGCACGCACACACGCACGCATGTACACGCACGCACACACATGCACACACGCGCACACATGCACACACGCGCACGCACATGCACACGCACACGCACACGCACACACGTACACACACATGCACGTACACACACGCACACACACGCGCACACACGCGCGCGGGCACACGCACACACGCACGCACGTACACGCACACACCCCTCAGCTCTAGGCTGTCTACTCTTCTCTCTCTCTACCTTCTCCTCCAGAAGCTCAACCACTTTGCTAATTCATCCTTATTTTTCAAGGTGGCACAAGCTTTCTCCCACATGTCTTTTCTAACTGCCCAGTAGGTTGGCCTGACCCAGAAGGTCTAGAAAATCCAGCTGTAGGCAGATGAATCACCAACTTGCCCCAGCTAGGTCCTCCTTGTCCCCTGTCTTTTCCCAGAGACTCCACTTTCCCAGGTTCCTTGTTCTGTAGCCACTTCAGCCCCTCCAGACTTAGTGGCACCATCCCAGCTCCAAATTTCTCTCTCCAGAATCCTGGCTTCTGTTCTCTGGGTCGCCACACTAGGCAGGCCTCACCATCTCTTCCAGCCTCAGTCCTTCACATCCCCATGGCAGCCATCAGACGTGCCTTGAGTGGGACTTTACCAACTAACTACAAAGGTCTTTACAGAGTTTAGTCTCAGTTCCTCTGATATTGTCATACAAAGTTTGTCATGGGGTACACCTCAAGAGAACCCCATTTTAGAGATGAAGAAACTGAGGCACAGCAGAGTTAAGCAACTGCTCCGGGTCATAAAGCAGATGGAGTGGTTTCCCACTGTGTTTTTAAGGAGAAATGAGAATCACCTGAAGCCTTTGCCCCTTCCCATACATGCCCCGTGGCAGCTGACACAGTGGCTGGCAGAGGCCACAAGGGATTATGTTGATGGTGATGACAGTATCCAGTACCTGTTCTATCTTCACACTTCCCTCTGCCTCCTACCCACACATGGCCTTCACTCCTGTGTGGGGAAACACCTGTGACATTTCAGAGGCCTGAAGAACCTGCTCTGGCCAGCCTTGTAGGAGCTTAGCTTTACTATGACACAACACGACTCTACATTGAGACAGGGTCTCCAGTATCTCAAAGCTTACCAGATGCACCACCTGCCTAGCCACCTGCCTCATAAAAGTCCTCCCATTTCCCAGCTGGTTCCCTCTCAGTCAGACCAGCTTTCTTCCACCCAGTCCTCACCCCAGTGGGGTTCACCATCCTATTACCCCATGCAATGATCCAAGCACATGTATCACATTCTCCAGCAGGAACCAGTCCATCCACCCTCTCGTCACCACAGAGCCCATTTCCACTTGTGGTTCACTCTGGCCCTAAGTGTGAGTCCCATGTGGCAGTATATGACTTGAGGCATCTTCCTGCCTAGGCTTGGATGATATTGCCACTATTCTCACCTATCGAGTACCAAGTGTCAGCCCTCGGGCACTTTTTTGTCTGGTGCTCACTCTTTCACCAATGAGGACAACAGGTGGTTAGAACCAGTTTCTCTCCCATGACGTCCCTCATTTTCTTCACCCACCATGCACAGTGCCTGAGAGTGTGTACTCAGGAACATGTGTATTGCCCATCTCTCTAGGAAGCCTACTGTGAAGGGGCTGTCTATCCCGGGGGTGCCCAGTGAGTGAGCATGTAACAGAGGAAAGAGGAGTTAGTACCTAAACAGTGTGTACTGTATCTCTCTCTCTCTCTCTCTTTCTCTCTCTCTCTCTCTCTCTGCGCCATCTGTGCCTTTGAGTTCTTAGTATGTGGGCCTGGTTGTTTTCGCCTCTTTGGCTAGCCTGCACCTCTATAAGGTGACAGCACCCATAGTCATAGTGTGATACTTGTCACCACAGCTAACAGAGAGGTGGTACATAAGCACTCGACATGTGCTTGCCTGTTTATCAACTGCTAGAGAAAAAAAGATTCTCTTCTGTGCCTTTGCACTAAGTTAAGAATTGAAGGTAGAGAGGCTTGGAACATAACATAGAGCGCTTGCCTGGCATGCTCTAAACCCTGGTTCAGTCCCCAGCACTATATAAATCAGGTGTAGTAATGTATACCTGGAGCTGGAAGTTCAAGATTATCCTCAGCTACCTAGAGAGACTAGTCAAGAATATGTGAAATACTGTCTCAATTTTCTTTGTTAATGTAGGGAAGGTACAAGAGAGACAATCCTACCACAAAGTCACCTGTGAAGTTCACAAGCCCAGAAAGGACTAGCAGGGGACTGGGGAGGCTGGATGTGCTTTGCCTCCCATCCCCAGCTGCCTCTGCCGCTCACCATGCCTTGCTCCAGGGCCTTCTTAATGTGTCTAGTGTCTGCTACTGGGAACCAGATCTCAGCAATAATGCACTGCTGGGTGACATCGATGTTGCACATATTCAGCACATGGTAGACAGCCTTCATCTTCTGTACTTTGATGACCCAAGAGTGCCAGTTGGCAGCTGCTTCCTGCAGTAGGCGCTGTCGGTGAGACTCTGTTTGGGTAATGACCTGAGCGAAAGCAGAAACAGAAAAACAATAAGCATTCATGGAGGTATTTGACACAATGGCAAAAATGAAGGCTCATCTGCCATAGTGGCTTCCCCTGCCCTGAAAAGAGCACGTGATCAGTTTGTCTTCCCTACCCAGGTTAGAGCCTACAGGCAAAGACTGTATCTTTCTTTCCGTCTAAGATCTCCCTCATGCTATTGCTCTGCGTTAAATTGTGTGTCAAGTTAAGATGAAGCCATGCTGGATTATCGTGACCCTGGATCTAGAGATCAAAGCACACGAGAAGTACACTGTGGGAAGCATACATTGATGAGAATGATGTATCCACTAGCCTAGGGCATCCTTGCCAGTGGCCACCAGACAAAACGGGAAGGTTCCTCCTTAAGCCCCCTCGGCAAGAGCCCAGCCCAGGTGGCACCTTGATTTTGGCCCTCTGGCCTCCACAAAGAACTGTATGTGAGAAGCAATGTCAATTCCTGGAACCTACCCAATGTGTTGTCATTTGTTACAATGTCTCCAAAACAGACCAACCGGTGTCTGTGATAATCTGTCCAATAAAAGCTAAGTGAACTCATGAACAGGCAATTTGGCATGAATAAAATTCATTTGATGGAATTACATTTCATGCTTTGACAAATAAAATAGGGTCATCTTTTTCAGGCACCTTTCATATGGCTATTGTGGCATACTATAAAGACATATCATAAATGTAAGACCTATAATACCCAGGCCTGCACACATGGCTCGAAGTGTCACTAGAGGGTATAATGCAACGTGGCCTGAGGATTACCAGGAGACAGGACCACCTGGCCCAGATGGAACTTTCACAGACTTTATAGCAAAGCCTACCCTAACAAAACCACAGTGTACTCTCCAGGAAAGAAACACCTGCAGCCAGAGAGATAGCTCAGCATATAAAGGTGCTCACTGCCAAGTCCGACTTCCTGAGTTTGAGTCCCAGAGCCCACATGGAGGAAAGAACCCACATATACAAGTACTCTTCCACATGATGTAACACTTGTGCACACACCCGCACACCCACACACACACACACTTACACACACACATACATACACACACATACATACATATACATACACACACATACACACTCATACATATGCGCGCACACACACACACATATTTAAAAAGAAAAACCTGCCTACAGGCAGGATTGAATACTAGAATCTTAGTGTATACAAACTCTGAGAATGAACTCCAAGGATGGGCCTTCCAGCACACAATGGCAAAAATGGGCGTTCATCTGCCATAGTGACTTCCCCTGCCTGAAAAGAGCATGTGATCAGTTTGTCTTCCAGTTGGTCATCATCCCCAGTGACACCAAGTGTGTCTGTGATGAGAACATTCTGGAACGGCAGCAGCACGGAAACTGGTTGTTGAAGTCGGCTGAGCCAACTCCTAGCCAGTCGGTTACTTGATCCCAGAACTACACACGCCTTCTTCCATAATTTGTCTTACACGATCACTGCCAGAAGGAGCTGCCAGATGGTGTGTGGGGTTTCAGATTCATCCTTGGGCATGACTGAACAGAAGGGGAGAAGCTGGCCAGTCACAACTTCCCCAGACCTCTGAAGACAATGCCCAAGCAGCCCCACTATGCACAATCAGCCTTACTTCTCCTCATGGTGCATTCCTGAGGCCTACATAGAATATTTTTATGAAAGAAATCACTTGAGGGAATCAGTTTCTGGGAGAGTGGCTAAAAAGGAACAGAGACAATCAAGTACATTAAATATACATACTCCGGGACAGTGAAAGTGTCTGCTAGCCAAAGGCTTTTAAAACACACGTGCAAATGTGGAGGCACATACGTGTAACTCCAGTAGTGAGGCTGAAGCAGGAGGATTGACGTGAGTTCAAGACAAGCCTGGACTGCATAACAGATATCAGCCCCTCTAGGGCTACACAGCAAGACCCAGTCTCAAAAATGAATAAATAAGCGGCTCAGCAGTTAAGAGCACTGACTGCTCTTCTAGAGGTCCTGAGTTCAATTCCCAGCAACCACATGATGGCTCACAACCATCTGTAATGGGACCCAAGGACCTCTTCTGGTGTGTCTGATGACAGCTACAGTGTACTCATATAAATAAATAATATTTAAAAATGAATAAATAAAACCTAATTTCTAAACCCACACACTGAAGATTTAAATTGTGCTGGCCTATCCAGTAGCCATGTGCAATATTGAGACTTCAGATTTAATAAAAATTAAACAATGACTCAGTTATTAAAGCACTTGAGAACTGAGATCAATCCTAGAACCCATCTAAAAGTGCCAGGCACTGTGGGATTTGATAGCAATCCAAAGCTTGGGAGGTAGAGACAGAAGGATCCCTGAGGTTTGCTGGCCAGTCAGCCTACCTAACTGGTGAAATCAGAGAAGGTAAGTGGCATCCCAGAAGGTAATATCTGAAATTAAACTTGTCCTCTGGCTTCTACACATGTGCGCATATATACACACACACTTGTGCGTGTGTGCACAAAATTTAAATAGCAATCAAAATTCAGTCCCTTGGCGAAACTAGCCATATTTCAAGAGTTCAACAGCCTCCTGTGCCCCCTAAGTATGCACTGAATAGAGTAGGCCGCAGAGCAATTCTGTGATGTGTAGAGTTACAATGGGCAGCACCGATACAGAATATACCATCAGATACAGACCCAGCTGACTTCAACAACCAGCTTCCATGCTGCTGCTGCTGTTCCAAAGTGTTCTTGTCACAGACACATGGTGTCCCTGGGGATGATGACAGGCCTTTCTAAGGAAATGTATCTAGAATGCATCTAGTGCTCACATGGAAAAACCAGACTCACTGTTTTCACAGTCCTTAATTGGCATAACAGTTTGGTACGGGCGAACTGGTTGTCCCACTCAGTTGGCTGACTAGTCAGTTGCAGACTCCCTCTGGCAAAGGTTGGCCATAAAGGGCTTCTTTCATCAAATATGGGCGGCTGCCTGGAGGTAAACTAGGGCTGTGGTCCATTCTAAGCTGGGAGCAGCATGTGACAGACATGCAGAATTGCCAGCCCCCGCTCACTGAACGCTGCTTTCTGGTTGTGCAATCTGCTGCAGCTCCAACAAGAACAGGATCCACATGAAAAAGGTAGAGGCCATCAGCTCAGTCTGAAGCTCTCACTTACAGTGATTAAGTCTTCCAGCCTCACGTTGACACTGGCCAGCATCTCTCTGCGCTCAGCTGCATGCTCCGGGCAGGGGTAGATGGTAGCTCGAAACCTGTTAAACACATTCCGAAGGACACACGTGAGTTACTACAGAAAAGCTTCTACAATCCCTTTGCTATGAGGCCATCGCTGACTGACATGACTCAAATGGTTAAGCCTTTGCCAAAATGGCCTCCTGTGTGGCCCTTAGAAAGTGATTCACAACAGCTGGGCACAGTGCCTCATGACTATAACCCCGGCACTTACAAGGCTAATGAGACAGGAGGATTACAAGCTCAAAGCTTCTTCAGAGCGAATTCCAGGCCAGCCTCGGTGTATATCTCAAGGGGAGGATGCTTTCCTAGCACGAGTCAGGTCCTGTGGGTTCAATCCCCAGGACAGCATACACACGCAAACATAAGTAACATTAAGATTGTTCTTCAGAAACAGCTGAGCCGTGGCGGTTACATTTCCCTTTTCTATTTATTCTTTTTCAGTGCCAGTGGCTCAAATCCAGGGCCCCCAGCATGTCAGGCAAGTGCCTCACCACCATGCTGAGGCTCCCACCAACTCAAGCATCGAGCTAGAGTAGAAGAACAAGGTCTAACCTGGACCAGGCTGTGTCGCTACTTTGTTACCTTGGTAACTGGTTAGTTACCTTCCCTTGTTCATGTGCTCACAACTATTGAAAGTCTGTTGCGGTTTCAGAATTATTTGAAATGATCTTCAGAAAGTCAACTTCTAAGAGGGCCTAGTCACCGGCATTCTGCATGGCACAGTTCTTTACCCACGGCCAATCCCAATCACCATGACAGAAAGTGACAGTCTCTCACCCGTCACAGATCTTCTTGATTTTCAGCCTGAGCTGTTCTCCTTGATAAAATATGATGAATATATTCTTTTTAATTTCTTCTTTCTGGAATATCAGAAAAAATTATTTTCCTTCCTTCTTTCCTTCTTTCCCAGAGTTGGGGATGGATGCCCTGTGTAAACATTCTACCACTGAGCTATACCTAGCAGAACATAAACTATAAAATCTGAAAGCCCCAAAGTAACAGGGGCCACAGGCAGTGTCTAATTCTGCTCTCACCTCCATGGGGAAGAGCCGTGCTCACACCTAAGAAAACACCTCAAAGATACTCAAAGATACCCTTCCTAGGGTATTCCAAGTATCAAAACAGCAGTAGCTATCAGGGCATCAGAAGCAGCCGTAAACATCTCCATGTTACAAGTTAGTCTATGCCTGATACTTAACAAAGGGAAAGCTGTGACTAAGTTTTGACTCACACAGCTACTGACTAGGTGCCCTTAAGAACACAGCTTAGGCCAATGGGTGTGGTGGCACACGCCTTCAATCCCATCATTCAGAAGGAACTTAAAGTTTCAGGCTGTCAGAGGTAAGTGTTGTGACTCTGCTCAAAGCAAAAGAAGAAACAAATGAAACAAACAAACGAACAAACAAAAAAGCCATTGCTTAAAGTGTGCTTCAGACTGGGGGTATAGCTCAGTGGCTGAGTGCTCACTGGGCTTGTGCAAAGCCCTGGGTTCAAACCTCAGCAATGCAAACACGAAAGTTATTTGTAAAGATGCAAATATGAACTGAAACAGTGCAGTCAGCTTCCCATTTGAGGGGTAAGGAAAAACTATAAAGCACACTGTTGAAGGTGACAATCCAACGAGCTTATCACAGCACTCAGAGGCCTGGAAAGTGTCATGGAAATGTCACACACCCTTCAAGCCTACCTTCCTTGGATTCATCTTACAGAATTCATTCATTAAGAAGTAAAAATCCGCATGCTTAATCCCAGGACTAAGAGAATGAGGTAGAAAGTCTTGAGTTAAAGCCAGCCTGGAGATAGCTACACTGTCTCAAAACAGCTGCCAAAGGGTTAGGAGCATGGAGACACAATGGAGGGTAACCAGAAGCAAATGTCCAGGGATACATCCTGAGGGTCACATCACTGAGCATCCCTCACAACAGTAAGTGTACACATGATTGCTTTGGTGACTGCTCATAGGAACGTTAGGGATATTCCAGAATTTCTGCAGATGCCTACTTTACACTACTTCCGAACATCCTCCACCTGTGGAAGCTTCCTGGTCTTTTCTGAACTTTGAGGTCATCTAGTCTCTAGATCTGCTAGAATCAGGGATCCACTCTGACTTCCTGGGACCTGCTAGGTGACCCTCTACCCATGATCCTCTTTCTCCAGATAGTCCCTTTATAAATACTCTCTCCCACCATGACGAGTACATGTCAGAACTTAATTCAACATCACAATAACCATAGAAACTGGGCGTGGTGCCCAGGTCTGTGATCTCAGCACTCAGGCACTATAGGCAGGAAGATCAGAGGTTCAAGGCCTGTCTCTGCTACATGGACAATTTGAAGACAGTCTGGGGCACCGGAGTCTATATCAAAACACGCACACACACACACACACACACACACACAGAGAGAATAAAGGATGCACAGGATTATGGGTAGAAACTGTCTTATTCTAAGTGAAAAAGAGCAGAAAAATCATTTCCATATAAAATTATAACTGCACTCCGGAAGGAGAGGCAGGTGGATCTCTGAGATCAGGGCCAGCCTGCTCTACAGATCAAGTTCCAGGACAGCCAGAGCTACACAGAGAAACTTTATCTTGATTAAATAAATAAATAAATAAATAATAAAATAAAATTACAACTGCCTTGGTTATGGAAAAGCAAAACAAGAAGATAGTTAAAATATATTGGTATCCTGGAGAGCATGGGGGGGGGATTTTTTTCTTTAATTATTCACAGGAAAGAGCATGAAAAGTCCCCCACCATCACAAATAATGTGGTTGAGTTTCTCCTGTTAGGTCAGCACGTCACAGATGTACTGGATAAATCTCACCCTGGGATAACCTTAGCATCTCCTCACTAGATAAATATATGCTTCTTTCCTTATTCTCTATTTTATTAACTATGATATTTTTTTAATCAAACGAAACTTAAGATTAATGTTTCAGCCTCTCATCTGGAAGATTACAGACTTTTGGCTTCCAGGAGTGAAGAACACGTAGGCTTAAATATTAATTGCAAGGGTAGAGGAAGCGATTAGCTTATGCACTTAACAGCAACAACTGTCTAGCTTCAGGGAAGAGCCTTCTCAGGGAAGCCTGTGGACTGCAGGTAGTAAGCATCTCTTTATCTTGTCAACACCACCCGGGAGGCTGTAGGAAGTGCAGACCCTCAGGCTCCAGGCTCCAGCCCAGCCCAGCTAGATCCCAGGTGATCCTTCAACTGGGGGGAGGGCACACGCTGAAGCTTGAGAAACAGACTGCAGTAGGCTCTGGGTGATG
The DNA here is from genome assembly GCA_019843965.1 of Rhynchomys soricoides. Taxonomy (NCBI): domain Eukaryota; kingdom Metazoa; phylum Chordata; class Mammalia; order Rodentia; family Muridae; genus Rhynchomys; species Rhynchomys soricoides. The sequence continues at coordinate 8,709,829 of JADRCH010000064.1, read as the reverse complement.
AAAACAGATTGGGTCTCACATGGTACTAGCATTTGTAGAAACAAATGCCTACCTACACAATCGGAGGAAGGAATCAACTATGTTGTGTTAAAGAAGAATTGGTCCTTGGATAGACCTTTCAGATGTACTAAGTTTAAAAGGGTCGGGGATGACATGAGGAGAAGAGAAAGGGTTAAGGAGAGAGAACAGAGGAGGTGCGGAGGAAAAGGTCACCAGCTACTTGTGAGAGAGGTCCTTAGTGCTGTGGACTCCAGGGAGCTCACGGAGCCCTCCTGCAGGCCTGAGCTGCCCACCGTCACAGGATCCTCCAGAAGTGTGTCCATTTCGCTGAACTTCAAGTACACGTTTCCCCGGCAAACTCTCCACAGCAGCCTTTCGAAGGAAGCCATCCTTTCCCGGTTTATCACACCAGCCTCAAACCTAGATAATAGAAGGAGGAGATATCCATGAGAACCTAGATAATAGGAGGAGGAGAAGATATCCATGAGAACCTAGATAATAG
>JADRCH010000064.1:8702335-8709317 GCA_019843965.1 Rhynchomys soricoides | reverse complement strand
AGATATCCATGAGAACCTAGATAATAGGAGGAGGAGATATCCATGAGGCGCAGGGCTTGTGGGGAGAGATGGTGGGAACTGTTCTGAAAGCCACACACACCCCAGCTCCAGCTTGTTCACATCTTCTTAGATTGTCTGTTTTCCTTGATCAATTCTATCTATACTGTATATAACATTATAGACTATACCATACTATATACATTCTGGAGTGTATATAATATGTATTATATATAACAGACCTTTACATAGTGTTGTAGCCAATGTCAGCAAGTGTTCTCTTCATATTTTTATTTTTAAAAAGCAATGCATTATGAAACACATATTAGCCGGGCAGTGGTGGCACTATGCCTTTGCCTTTGATCCCAGAACTCAGGAGGAGCAGGTGGATCTCTGAGTTTGAGGTCAGCCTAATCTGCAGAGCGAGTTCCAGGACAGCCAGGGCTACACAGGAAAACCCTGTCTCGAAACACACACACACACACACACACACACACACACACACACTCACAACACATTGATGTCCAGGTATCCTAGTACTCAGATAACTGCTAGCCTAAACATCTGACATGGTTTTCAAACTGTAACTTTTCAATGTTTTATTACTTCAGATGACAATGATCTTGCATTATCTTCGGATAAAATATTTATATAAATATTACTTTCTTTCCATTTCAAATTTTGTTTTTCTTGAAATAGGGTTTCTCTATGTAGCCCTGGTTGTCTTGGAGCTCACTATGTAGACCAAGCTTGCCTTGAACTCATAGAGATCCACCAGCCTCTGCCTCCTGAGTGCTGCGATTAAAGGGTATACCAACAAGCCCAGCTCCATTTCAAATTTCAATAGGTTCTCAACTGAATAAAAGATTAGGGACCTCCAACCACACTGTTGCTAAATATCTTAAACTTCATCAATCTCACAAGAACGCTGAATGCAATCCCGTGTTGATTTGCCAGGTATTTTCAAGAGTACTGTATGTTATATTAGTATCAGACATTTAGGGTTGATTTGCCTGCTCAGTTCTGTAATTTCCAAGGACATTTGAAAACTCCAAGTGCACTTTATCAAACATAAGGGAAAAAAACATATCTACTTCCTAACTTTATCCCAATGCTAGGGAAGAGTCACATATAAAGAATGAGCAGGTACTCCTCATGGGGGCCATGTACGCAGGTGTGCTCTCAAAATCTGAAGACATGGACATCATCAAGAGCAAGGGGCACTCCCTCCCCCACCTCTGTAGAGAGCATCTCTTGTATAATATATGGAAGCATCACCTGTCAACCAAATGCTGTTGGCCTATTAGCTTAGGCAGGAAATAGGAGGTGGAAGTTCTGGTACAAAGAGAGGATTCCTGGGATAGAGTCAGGCTCAGAGGATTCACCCGGAAACATGGAGGAGGAAACACATCGAACCTGAGCAGAGGTAACTTGCCATGCGGCTGAAACGTAGATCAGAATAAATGGGCCAAAGCTTATGGCCGAGGTGTTTGTGAAGATATCTTGATTATCAGAGTTGTTATTCTGGGAGCTTGGGGTGTGAGAGGGAAACCATGCACCTCACCAGCCTTGTGTGTTACTCCTGGGTCTATCTCTGTGTGGAAGCCTTGCATTCATTCACAGGCTGTTCCACACCCGGGAGTTTGTCGTTCACTGATTCATTGGTCAGGGAGATTGATCACATACCAGCCATCAAGTGAAGGAGCAGGCACCTATCCACACCCAATTCTTAGGGCATGGGGTTTTACTAACCCCAACTTTCCAGCCATGAATGCAGGTATGGCTCTTAACTCCAAGAGACCCGAAGTGTCTTCTACAAAGAAATCTTCACCTAAGTTGGTTTCTGTCTGAAAGACAAAACACAGGCCCGGTCAAACACAGAACAATGTAGAACCCCCAGACCCCAGGGTTTGCTGTTTCTAAGGAAGCTTCCACAGATGTCAACACAAATGAACAGGCAGAGAGCTCCTTATCAGGAACACACACACACACACACACACACACACACACACACACCACCACCACCAACAACAACCTTCTCACCTGAAGCCTAGGTCTGCTCAGACCCAGTCCTCTCTTGTTCTGACCCCTCCTTCTCTCGGGCTATACTTTTGTTTTCTTAATTGAGACAGGGTCTCATTACGCCATCCTGGCTGGCCTGAAACTCGATCTATAGGCCAGGCCTGCCCCCACCTCCCAAGTGCTGGGATTGAAGGCATGCACCACCATACCCAGCCTGAGTGCCACAATATTTTTTTAATTCAATTAAACCTGAATCACTGCTACTGCACCTGTAATATTTTCCTTCACTGATAGCTTAGCTATGGGGCAAGAAATGAAGTACTTTATTCTTGGTCCAGACCAGCCAGTTTTTGAAATAGGAACTTAGGACTCTGAAGAAAGGGCCTTTTTAACTCCATCCCAAGAAAACACCTCAAAAAAGTCTTGGGTTTTCTTTAGGAGGTATTTGAGCTCTGTCAGTTCCAAAAAGCTCTTCTTCAAAGCCTGATGGTTCTGGTTGGCTTCCTGCAGTTCTCCTTCCAACTTCTCAAGAGCAGTCTACAAGGGAGGAAAAACAACCAGGTAAAGGCATTGTGATATTTCTTCTATACGCTAACCAATTAACCTTTAACCATAGTCAATAACCAGACATCAAGAGGCAGTCCCATGTCAGAGCATAGCTGAAGCTGAGCCCTGTTCCGCTGCAAATCGTGCATTCTTGTGGAAGATAGTGAAAGGCAGGCTGTCCAGATGGGGAGAATGCAAAAACACTGAGTGGAAGACAGCGCATGAGGAAGTCATGGTGTCATCCCCCTTTTAAAACCCCTAAAAGGTAAGTAATCTTACACATTGGGAATTCATTCTGCCCAGACACGCTGTGACGATGGCTAAAATGTGAAAGAAAGAGACTGTATCGTCTCCCTCAACCACTCCCCTGACCCATACCTCAGACACCCCAGTTCTACATGGATCCGAAGAGCCAAACACAAACAAGAGAAAAGGTAAGAAAAAAAGCAAGAAGGCAGATCTGAGTCAAAAAACAATTTATTGTCCCAAATAAGGGCACACACACACACATACACACACACACAGCTTGTGATGAACTCTGCTGAGAAAAATCACCAGCAAAATCAAGACACAAAAATCACATGAAGTTAAATCACCTTCTATAGAACAGTCTAGAAACACAACTTTTAAGTTTTGATTTAAAATGCTCAAAGAGATAAGTGAGGGTGCTGCTTTCACTGACAAAAAAATTGGCTAAACTGAGATAAGAAAGCAGATAGGAAGGGGACCCGCAAGATGGCTCAGCGGGTAAAGGCACTTTCTGCCAAGACCGACGACTTTCATTCCATCCACAGGACTCATAGTGAGAGAGAACCAACTCTTGAAGTTGCCCTCTGGCTTCTACATGCACAGCATAGCATGTGCTCATGAGCACGCATACACATTCAGAGACACATAAACAAATTTAACAATTTGAAAATCAGGTAGACATTAAAAAGAGAATCTAGTATAATCTAGACCGATTTGTAAATGTAATATTGAAATTTAACAGCCATGCATAGTGTCTCACAGCTTTAATCCCAGCATTCAAGAAGCAGAGGCATGGAGGCTTCTGAGAGTTAGAGGCCAACCTGGTCTACACAGTGAGTTCCAAGACAGCCAGAGCTACCTAATAGAGAGAGCCTATCTCAAGTACAAACAAACAGTACAAAAACCTGGAAGATCACTTATCAAAAAAGACCTTTAAAATACAATGGAAAGGGCTGAAAAGTTGGTTTAGGATTGAGAACACTTACTGTGCTCGCAGGAAACCAGAGTTCGATTCTGATCACCCATGTGAAAGCTTACAACTATCTATAACAACGGCCTGTAACTCTATCCCAGGAGACCTGATACCCTCTCTTCTGTCTCTGTGGACACCAGGCACTCACATGGTGCTCAGTCATACATGCAGGCAAAACACCAGTACACATAAAATTTTAAAAATAGTTTAAAATGAGGAGAAAAAATAAGTTACAGGAGAAAAACAATATAGCTGACCAAGATAAAATTTAAATAGTAAGCTATGGTGTGTGTGTGTGTGTGTGTAACTGTGTATATATTTGTATGGGTACACATGCAGAGGCCAGGGATCAGCTTTGGGTGTTGTTCCTCAGAAGCCACCTACCTTGGTTTGTTATTTTGGTTGTTTTGTATTTTGGATGGGGTCTCTTGTTGGCCTGTAGCTCAACCCATAGGCCAGTGAGTCCACAAGATCTACCCGTCTCTGCTTCATCAGTGGTGGGATTACAAACAGTGTGCCACCATGTCTAGCTTTTTTGTTATTTAATGTGGGGTGTGGGGAATCAAACTCAGGTCCTTGTTTGTGCAGCAAGCAACTTCCCTATCCTGGTTTGAATAGGAATGACCCCCATAGATGCATGTGTTTGAATGCTCGGCCATAGGGAGTGGCACTATTAGGGGGTGTGGCCTTGTTAGAGTAGGTGTGGCCTTGTTGAAGGAAGTGTGACACTCTGGGGTGGGCTTTGAGGTCATATATGCTCAAGCTATATATCCAGTGTGGGACAGTCTCTCCTGCTGTCTGCTGATCAGGATTCAGAACTCGCAGCTCCTTCAGCACCACGTCTGCTTGCACACTCAAGTTTCCCCTTCGTGATGAGAATGGACTGAACTTCTGAAACTGTAAGCCAGCCCCAATTAATGCCCTGGTCATGGTGTCTCTTCACAGCAGTAAAACCCTAACAAAGACACTTATTGAGCTACCTTGGCAGTCTACAACTACATGAGGGTAATAAACTAAACAGTAGAGTCAGAAACCACAACCAGTGAAGGTGGATTAAGGTCACCTATGTTCTAACTGTGGTGACTCTGCAGTCTAGGACTAGGCTCATGTTCCAAGAGACCCAAAGTCCTTCCTATCCTCCTTGGGCACACACATGGTGCACATACATACATGCAGACAAACACTCACATGTATAAAATAAATACATCTATTTTTTTTTTTTTTAAGGAAGGCTATCCTCTGCCCCTCTCCCCTGAAAACAAGTTTATAATGTCAGACAAATTTGGAGCAGTAAGACTTGGAATTCCTGCCTTGGCCCAGCTGAAGATTTTACAGGACAGTCAATAAAACCAATCACCACATGCTGAGTCCAGTTGGATGAACTTTTTTTTAAGGTGGAAAGAGCCAGTTCACAGACTTTTTTGTGCCAAGCACATAACTGGAAAATATCCCATTCCACCCATATTGACCCATTCAGCTCATCCTATGTCAACACATTAAGACTTCGCTGCCTGTGAGAAACTTTTGGTGCACAGAAGAAATCTCTCCTCAAAGTAAAGTGAACTTTGTTGAGAAAGCAAAACAGCTCCCTCTTAATTAGCATAAGGGTCCTAAAGTTGCACCCTGAGATTTTCTTAGGATTGGTGTTTTAGTTGGGGTTTCTACTGCTGTGGCAAAACACCAGGACCAAAAGCAACCTGTGGAGAAAAGGGTTTTTTCACCTCATAGCTCCACCTCACAGTCCATCACTAAGTCAGAAACTCACAGGGCAGGAAGCTGGAGACAGAAGCTGATTCAGAGGCCATGGCTTGCTTCACATGTCTTACTCAGCCTTCTTTCTTATAGAACCCAGAATCCACCCCCGGAATGGCACCACCCACAATGGGCGGGGCCCCCACAGTCCATCATTAATTAAGAAGATACACTATGGGCTTGCCTACAAACCAATCTTATGGAAACATTTTCTTAACCAAGGCTTCCTCCTCTCAGATGGCTCCAGTTTGTGTCAAGTTGATATAAAACTAGCCAGTGCAGATACAAAGTAACTCCCAAAAGGAACTGTCATCCACTTGCTCAGGTGTAAAGGACCTAAGAGCCACTTGACCATTCTGAGCTGGGGAACTAGTTAAAGCAAGGCACTTACCTCCAGGGTGATCATTTCCCGGGGGAGAGGGGTCTCTGGAGCCTTCTCAGGCACTTGAATTAGAATCTCATTTTGCATCTCATCTTCCAGAAAACCTGAGACACAGGCAATCATGACTTCCCAGGACTAAGAGGAGGTCCAGTGGAGCAGGTGCCCTTGGCCAGCTTAGCTATCTGCGCTGTTCAAGCTCCCGCCCAGCAGCTGGGTCCATCCTCCAACCTTCTGTACCCTCCACCCTGGGGATCACCTCAGAAAGTATCACTCATAGCACAGAGTTATGACAAGTAACGTGGTGGTTATGTTCTACAAACTAGTTAGGTCTTCTGGATCACATTTAGGCAGTAAGGGGAAGGTGGCTTACGGAGGATTCTCTCCAGTGATTCACACCTTCGGACTTCATTCACAAACTTCCTCTGGAAGCTGTTCACATTTGCGTTTAGCTGCAGGAAAGGGGAACCACAGGCTTATGTTAGGATTCCACAGCCACTAGTGTCCTTTCTTCAACACTGTATCAATGCTGAAGACTGTTGCTAGGAATGTGTTCGGAATAGCTATGGCTGTGCACAAGATACATGAGTTATAGGCAAGGTGCACCTTCCTGTTCCTATACTCCTCAGTGGGGTCAGGAATGAGGGACCTTGTACAGGTCTACATAGTGCATCCGGGTCATCAACAAGAATTCAACTTCTGCTGTGAGTAACTCTCACGTTGGGTCTAGAGAGAAGCTCAGTGATTAAGAGCGCTTGCTCTTCTTGCAGTTGGGTTTCCAGCACCCAAGTCAGGCAGCTCATAACCTCGTAACTCAGCCCCAGGGGATCCAACGCCTATGGCCTCGTGAGCACCGTGATCACATACAGACACACACCCCTACAGGTGGGAAAGTGATACAAATAAAAGCTTTTTAAAGTGTTAGTGAGGATTGGCCTCTTGTCAGGTGCTATGCTAACAACTAGTGAAGCAAAGGATAAGATGTAGGCTCCCACAAGGGAGCTGAGGTTTGACTTCTGAGCTTGCTGAGGAAATAAAGGACTGATTTTTCTAAATTGCACTCA
>JADRCH010000064.1:8652335-8699835 GCA_019843965.1 Rhynchomys soricoides | reverse complement strand
CACCCAACCAACACCCCACATAATACCTTCATTCTTCCAGTGAACCTTCCTGACTACCCCGCCTCCTGTCTGCTGCCTGATTATCAGTCAATGACTTGCTTAACAAGTTCCCTATATCTCCACTAGACAGCAAAATCCCGAGGCCGGACTATCCAATGATCATTATTCTAGCATAAGGCTAGCTCAATATTAATCACAAAATAATTGTCAAAAATGATTTCCAGACTTATTTTTTTCCTTAATCCCCCTCCCCAACCCAGCCCAGCCCAGAAGTCCACCAACTGGCACTACATTCTGCCTTTGAGCACCAAAATGAATCAGAAAGATTTTTACTATTGTATTTGATAAATTGGGCAACGTGTTCATTCACAGAAACATAAGTCATTAGCTTCGGGCAGACCAAAAAGCACAATGCTTTCTCACCTGAGTTTCCTTGGAGCTTGTTCTGGGTGGGGGACCCCCTGCTCAATTCCTGGAGCAGGGCAGAACCAGCAGAAGCAGAAGCAGTAGCAGCAGCAGCAGGAGGCCACAGTCAATTGTGGCTTTCAAGTGGCCCAGGGTCCCCGTGGCAGGGAGGCTGCCCAGCCTCTCCCCCTGCACACACTGTCCTGGCTCCCTCTCCAGAGGCCACTCTGTTGTATCAACACATCCTGCAGTGGGTGAGGTCAAACCTGCCACACCAGCCAGCCCTGCTCCACCCAGCCACACCTGGGCCCTGCCCTCAACATCGACCTTGAAAGTTCCCACTGCCAATGGAAAACATAGTTCTCTCTAAGAAGGTAACTTGCCCCTCTGGGAACTGAGGTGGGGTACAAGGTTTCCAGGAGCCTTAGAAGGGTAAGACAGACAGCAGGCTAGTTCAGCTCCTACACAAACCAAAACACTCCTTCAAGTCTCAAGAGGCTGGGGTGTGGCTTACTGGTAGAACACTTGCCTAGCACGTAGGAGGCCCTGGGTTTGATCCCAGGCCTGTACAAAACAGTAAGAATGAAATAACATTAAGAAGTAATTTTGGAAGCAAACAAAGTATCTCATTCACCATCCTCATAAATACCTTCCCAGACACTATTTCCAAAGGTGAAGAGACAGATGAATCCTTAGGAAAGTCTGCATCCGAAGTCCAGCAGTGATGAGAGGAACAGAGCCAGATATGTCCCTAGGTGTGCAGGCTTCCTCTGTAGCAGCCATCTGCTGCCTCTACATGAGTGAACTTCTCAGAACAGCTTTTCCAGGTGGCTGTGTGCTAGTCCCCTTTGTGCACCCATCTGGGGTCCCTGTAAAAGTACCTACTAGGTCAAATGAGGAGTGGCTTTTAGGCTTTAGGCTTTGTTTTTGTTTGTTGGTTTCATTTTGTTTTCCATTTGGGGTTTGTGTGTCTGCGAGGGTTTTGAGACAGGCTGGCCTTGAACTTACTATGTGAAAGAACTTCTGATCCTCCTGCCCACACCTACCAGTTGCTGGGATTACAGGCATGTGCCACCACATCTGGTTTATGTGGTACTGGGGTTTGAACTTAGGGTCTCCTGGATACTTAAGCAGGTGCTCTATTAACTGAGCTACATTCACAGCTCTGTTTTTCACTGTTTCTTATGGAAAACATTTAAATATCTGTCAGAGTAGAAAGATGAATTAGTACAAGGACCTTCCAGGTATGTGTCAACAGCGTCAACCATTTGAATTTTGTGCCATCTAAACTCCACTCTCCTCTACTTACTAATACTTTGAAGCTCATACCATACAGCACAGCATTTCTTTCAAAAAAAAAAAAACCATTAACATGCCATATATCTCTAAAAGATAAGGATTCTTTTATAGACAGAAATATGTACACAAAAGTCACGATCACACTCAAATTCATTGACAATTTCTTCATATCAAATATCCTACCAGGTATGTCTGTGCTGGTTTTCACCATCACCTTGACACAACCTAGAGTCACCTGGAAAGTGAGTTAATGATGAATTATTTAGATCAAGTTAGCCTGTGAGCATGTCTGGGGGTGTGGGGTTGTCTAATTGATGTAGGGAGATCTAGCCCATTGTGGGTAGCACCATTCCCTAGGCAGAGAACCTTAAACTATATAAGACAGAAAAAGCTAGGTGAAAGCAAGCAAGCAAAGGTACATTCATCCTCCTTTTGATCTTGACTATAGATGTGAGTGACTAGCTGCTTGAGTTCCTGCCTCAACTTCCCTAAAATGATAGACAGGAACTTGGAAGTATAAGTACAATAAATCCTTTCTGCCTCTATGTTGCTTTTTGTCGGTGTTTTGTTGGTTGGTTTTTTTTTGTTTTTTTGTTTTTTTTTTTTTTTTGCTTGTTTGTTGGCTAGTTTTTTTCAAAGCAACAGAAATAAAACCAGTAGAATGTCTGAGGCTTGGATATTTAATAAGCCAGTGAGTCCCATGGTTCCCATGCATGGTCCAAATAGCACCATTTCTATGATAAATGGAACTCGTTTCAGTGATTCCTTTCGTGTGTGTGTGTGTGTGTGTGTGTGTGTGTGTGTGTGTGTGCGCGCGCTTTTACTCTGTAGACCAGGCTGGCATCCAACTCACAGAGATCCACCTGCCTCTGAGTCCTGAGTGCTGAAATTAAAGGCGTGGGCCACCACATCCAGCTCTATGCTGTGATGTTTAAGTGGAAGCAATGTGGGGAATAAGTAGCATATTCTAGGCCTGGTAGGAAATGGACACTGAGGTTTGAATGTGAGCACACTCTCTGTGATGGTTTGAATGAGAATGACACCCCCCTACACACACACACACACACACACACACACACACACACACACACACACGGACTCATATATTTGAATACTTGGTTCCCACTTGGTGGAACTGTTTGGGAAGGACAGGAGGTATGGGCTTGTTGGAGGAGGTGTGTCACTGGGAGTAGCTTTGAAGTCTCAAAAGCCCATGCCATTACCCGGTGGCCCTCCCTCTCTGCCTAGTGCTTGTGGATCAGATGTTAGCTCTCAAGTACTGCTCCAGTACCTTTCCCCCAAATTTCCTTGTGAATTTTTTTAATGGATTTTGGTGGGTTGTTTGTTTGTTTGTTTGTTTGAGACAGGGTCTTGCTATGTAGCCCTGGCTGCCTTGGAACTCTCTAGAGCAAGGTGGCCTTGAATTCACAGGGATCCTCCTGCCTCTGCCTCCCAAGCACTGGGTTGTCATTAATTTTTAAAACTATATTCCTTCCAACCCCCTGACCATCCAGCCCAACCTGCCATAGTATGTAGTTAAACATATAGCCATTTCTTCTGCCAAGCAAAATGTGCAACCAGATAAACTGTCCAAAATTCTCCCCAGTGAGAAGACTTGCCTTTACTGCTCTCCTTCAAGGATGTTCCAGAGAGAAGCCCTTGCACAGTGACCATCCATTTTAAGGTGATGTCTGCACACCATACAGAACCATCTATAACCAAGTACTCACCCTCTCTTACTCTGTCAATGGGCATAGAGAATTTGACATGAGGCCATCCATACACACAGGCTGGAGGAAGAAGGCAGTACAGCGAGAGTGGGAACTGAGGGCATCAGGATTGATCCCTTGTCCTGTACCCTACAACTGTCTTCAGTGCTTGATGAGGTCTGCTCTGCTTCCATTTAATGATGGAGTCTTGTGTGCATGCCCAGCTTTATAGTGTGATAGATCAGGTATCATACAGTTCATTATGGGAAGTAACTTGTACTTTCACAGGCTATGAGCAGTCTTCAGTGTCTGCTAGGGTCCAACAGCAGGCCAAAGGCTATTTCTTTGAGACACTATGAAGGGGGCTGGGGGAATGGAATCTGGCAAGATGGCTCAGGATAAAAACACTTGCCACAAAAACCAGACAATCCTGGTGACCCGAGTTAGTACTAGCTCACAGTTCCGGAGGATAGCAACCGAAAAGCTTAGTCTCTTGAGGACTGTGGGGACAATTGTGTTCCTTCCAAGTTTGTGTCTGACTCCAGTGATGCATAGTAGTTCTTGGTTTTTCTTGTCTGCAGAAATATTGCTCTCATCTCTGCCTTCATCTTTAAATGTGGGTTTCTATGTCCTAAGCACACCAGGTAAGTACATCTGCAACTCCAATATAAACACAAATGATTACTTCTGCAGAGAGCCCAGTTCCACAGAAGGCCCCATTCTGAGCTACCAGAGCTACACTATACAAATTAGAAGGTTGGGAACGCAATCCAGTCCATAATATGTAAGAAAAGCCTGGAGCCCCAGGACTGAACATTAGAGAGGTCAAAGGTTTTAAAGCTGGACAGAGACAAAAGACACTAAGGAAGGAAGGAAGATAGTAGTCCTACAAATAAACATGCAAGAGGAGAAAGTGTCTCAAGAATCTTGGAGTGGTCATAAAGAAGATGGAGTTTTCTGGCATCACTATACACCTTACCTCACAGGTTGGAGGGAGCAGAATTCAGAGTAAGAAGTCTTCAGTCAAGAAGTTGATGACAGCTGGGCAGTGGTGGCGCACGCCTTTAATCCTAGCACTTGGGAGGCAGAGGCAGGCAGATTATTGAGTTCGAGGTCAGCCTGATCTACAGAGTGAGTTCCAGGGCTACACAAAGAAACCCTGTCTCGAAAACTAAAAAAAAAAAAAAGAAAAAGAATACTTTGTCCTGGGTTGGTGGGAGTGTTTGGGAAGGATAAGGAGGTGTGTCTTTGCTGGAGGAGATGTGTCATGGGTTGGACTTTTGAGGCATCCAAAGCTGCCTACCAGCCTAGTGCTTTGTCTGTTTCATGTCTGTAAGTCAGGACATGAGCTGTCAGCTGCTGTTCCAAAGCCATGCCTGCCTGTCTACTACCATGCTCCCTGCATGGTAGGCCATGGACTCCTATCGCTCCGGATCTGTAAGCCCCAATTAAATGCTCCTTCTATATGTTGCCTTGGTCAGTGGTGTTTTATCACAGCAATAGGAAAGTAACTGAGATAATTTTATCCTCTGCTTCCTGAGCACTAGGATTAAAAGTATGTGCTACCATGCCTGGCTCACTCTTGTTTCTTTAATTATTTGTTTTACAGGCTTAAAAGGGGAGTAGGAAATTCTTCTGTTAATCATTTTACACACTCATATACATTTAAATTAACTCTTTTCAGCAGTGCTGGTTGGAACCTATGGCTTCAAACATGGTAGGCAAGTGCCTCACTACTGAGTTACACCCCTGAGTTCTCTTTTTATTTTTTTCAAAGCAGAATCTCACTAAGTTGCACCTGCTGGCCTTGAACTTGGATTTACCTTGGCTCTCAGCTTTCCCAATACTGGGATAGACCTGAATCATCAAACCATATATATTTATTCTCAAAATAACCAATTCAGTGCATTGAAGGAAAATAGCAGTTAAATTTGGTTTGAGGTCTTGAGAGAAAGAACTCTCATCGAGTTAAATCCAAAATAACACTGTGACATCTACTGCCAGCTGAGACCACTTCATACTTGCCCTGGAAGGTCTCTGGGGAGGCACTTGGGTGGCCTGAGAACTTCCTATGAAATGGCTTTTAAGCTGAAGATCTAGGCTTTCCACTTGCAGTTTCCCCGTGCATAGAGAGCCTCTTGTGTTCTCTGCCAACACCAACCACACTCACAAACTCAGCTACACAAGAGTAGTCTACAAGAGCCTGGCACTTAGCAAAAAAGAAGGGGAAAGCATGCACCAAACTCAAACGCTTGTGAGGAAACTAAGTTCAACAAAAAACTCTAGCTACAAAACTCACTGGCTTTTCAAAGACCATTGTCTAATTTTTTTTGGAACTGGACTCCAGCCAGATCACCTTCATTCAAGTAGATGATTTTATCGTGCACTGACGTCTAGCACGTCTGCATCGTTGGTTAGCCACGGTGCTAACGAAGAGCTCTAGATAGGAGCAGGTGATTTTAAGTTGCTCCACCTCCCACACCCCACAATGGACTCCATTGACGGTGACATCAGTGTAGTCTGTAACCCAGCACACGGTGATCTAATTTATGGATCTTGGAACCAGGATCCTTCTTGCCGTGGAAATTCCCACTTTCTCCTGGCCACAGGTATCTCTCACAGTGTGATTCAGTAACTCGGATGCCATTGGCTCTTGCTGTTGTTTACAGCTGTATGTCTGTGGGTGGTGCCCTGGGATACAGAGCAGTGGCCATAGACAGTGGCTTTTCCCTCAGCCCCTTCCAGTCACAAGTTCATCCCAGGAGGAGTCCTCCAGCTGGCTATTTTCTCCTCAACGTACCTTGGCCGTGCCTCAGTTTCTCTTCAGAGCAATCCTACTTCACAACACAAAGGAGGCGTAGCAAGAGAGCATTTCACCGCAGAGAACAAGACAGCACAGTTTTCCACAGGCAGATTTTTCCTGAGTTCCTAAGTTTTTCACTTCAGAGTGACCGCACTGGGTTTTTCCCCTTTAAAATTTTTTAGTTTTACTTCATTTTTCACAAAAATATTTATTTACCAGCTTATATCTCCCTCCCCCAACACATTTACTATCTGTATACTTACTGTATACTGGTTACAGTCATAGAGCACTTAGAAATTCTCTAAGCCTACGGGGTTCTCGACCTTCCTAATGCTGTGTGAGACCCTTCAAAACAGTTCCTCACGTTGTAATGACCTCGCTTCCCCCACTGCCAATCATAAAATTATAGCATCACTAATTCATAACTGTAAGTTTGCTACTGCTATGAACTGTAATGTAAATATCTGATGTTCGGGATATGTGATATGCGACTCCAGTAAAAAGGTTGAGTGTCTCCCACAACAGGGGGTTGTGACCCACAGGTTGAGAACTGCTGTGTCTAAGCCATCCTTCTTAGAGAGGAGATGCTTGAGGAGATAAAGCGGTTTACCTGCACTCCCAAAGCTCATGCGCTGGTCAAAGCCAGTGGCAGCAAGCACAGAGCTCCAGTCTCTGGGCCTGCTCTGTCATTGCAGCCTTCCAGTACATCACTCCAAGGGCTCACCCATGCCCGCCCCATCTGCATTAGGCAATAAATTCCCTCCGAGGATCATTTGTCTCCTCTCAGTGGGTTCTGAGGACATAGTGTTGAAGGCATCACTCCTTCCCCCCCTCAACCCCCTGCAGCAAATGGTTTCCCACAGACTGTGCCAATGTGGGAACTTGAATCCAGGCTGCTGGTAGGAGTTGGCTATGCTCCCCTTGGGGCTGTGGACAGTCTGGAAGAAGCAATGAAGGAGAGACAGAAGATAAACGGGGTCTCAGTAGGGGAGAAATTAGATGTTGGGGAGACTGAGCTAGCAGTGTCTGGCTCTGTATCTGGTCCCTTTCGGTTTCATGTAGTCAGAACTAGTAGAAGAAATGAACGTGTGCCTCATTTCTCAAAAACCTTAGCTGAAAGTTACTCTTGGAGGACACACTTTTCTGTTCACTAAACAAAACTGAATCTGACCACGAGCACTGTTGTGGCAACACTAGCAGTGTGCATAATAAGGCTGAGCCTGAAGTTGCCAATCACTGGGCTAGGTTGACAAGCCCTGCCCCTCTAGCTGTCCATCAACTTCACCTTAAAATGCCCTTAGTCTCTTGATACGCATCCTTTCTAAGAGAACTAACCACAATGTGTTTGGCTCCCACAAAAAGTAGTGAGCAGATGCTGGAGAGACGGCTCAGAGGCTAAGAGCATTGGCTCCTCCCCCCCCCCTTCCCGGGGACCCGGGTGGGGTTTCTAGCACTTAGCAGTTCATAACAGTCTGTGACTCCACTGACACCTTCTCACCTCCACAGGCACAAGGCATACACTAGGCCCACACACACATGCAGACAAAAATAAGCAAACAAACAAGAAACATTGTATTTAAAGGAGGGAGGGAAGCCTGCAGAATCCAGTCCCAGCAAGTCCCAGCCATCACGATTGTTAGAGAAGATGAAAAGGGAGACACACCCTGGATGATGACATCCTCACTCAGTGTGAGACCCTCCTGTCCATTTCTTCCGTCTTTCCTCTGCACGCCTAAGCCCCTCCCTCACCAAGGAGCTTTGAGCTTGAGGCCCTCTAGCTATCATTTCTAGCCCCTAAATGAACTTGATTCCTTCCTACCAACTTGTCATTCAAATCCTGGTCTCTGAGGAGCAGCAGCCCAGACCTGAACTCCAATAACATCCTCAGAAAGGATCTTTACTTAACTAGAGTGTGAAAGGCCCAAATACAAAGCCCAAGGACAGATGTATGGTACAAGGGCCACCCACACCCACATGGGAAGCACCTTCACCGAGAAAGAGCCTTCTTGTAGTGGATACGCTTGGCCCTCTCCTGGACTACTGGACTGTTCCAAATGAAATCAGACACACAGATAAATGAGATGTGTGGAGAGATCCCAGTGTGTTGGCTATCTCCATCTCCTACCATAGAGCCCAACTGCAAACATGATTATTCTGAAGGGCTTTTGTTTTTGTTTTGTTTTGTTTTTAGAATGTGTAACTAAACACTGTTTGAACTATTTGAAAAGAAAATCTTGGGAAAGTTCCTGCAGAAATGTCTAGCTTTGAGTAACATAACTTCCTGGTACACTCTCCAAAGTAAACCCCAAACAAAAATGTATGAAAGGGTTACTGGTCTTCTAGAATCTTCCAGTGAACACCCACTGAAAACAGGTAATTCTGCTGATTCTTAGTACTGCCCTACAGCCTTTTCTTGGGGAATCAATGAGTCATCAGAGATCAGAGAAGTCAGTCCATCCTATATTATGATATAACAAGGTATATTTCTGATAAGAGAACATTTGTCATTGTCTCACAAAACAACAAATCTGTTGGTACTGGTGATATGGCTCAGCAGTTAAGAGCACTGGTTGCTCTACCAGAGGTCCTGAGTTCAATTCCCAGTACCTACATGGTGACTCACAACATCTATAACTGTAGTGCCGTAGGATCTGATCCCTTCTTCTGATGGACATGCAGACAAATCACCCATATACTTACGATATATACATGAATAAATAAATGCCTTTAAAAACACTCTCAACTCAAATAATAACTGATAAGAGAGAAAAGGAGAGAGGGGCTGGACCATTACCTTCCCCCCATACACACTGTTTCAAAGATTTAATAGGATGTCAGCTTAGGTCAGGGGTATGACCACAAGGGAGTTATCTAAAATCTTCATAAGTCTCTGGCTCTTATCATTTTGTAAGAATAGGTTCAACTCATATCTAACATATTAGAACACACCCAGGCTAGAGAGATGGCTCCTTGGGTAAGAGCACTTGCTGTTCTTCCAGAGGACCTGAGTTCAGTTCCCATATCAGGAAGCTCCTAACCTTCTGTAACTCCAACTCCGGGGGATCAGACGCCCTCTCCCAACTTGGGCGCACACATACACATACACATACACTCATGCAGACATAATAAAAAAATTTAAAAAACTTAAATAGTAAATGTAGCCACATAGTAGTAGTACACACCTTTAATTCCATTTCTGGAGAAGTAGAGGTAGAAATATATATATATTCTGTAGAATATATATATATTTCTGTTTAAACATTTAAAATTACTTGCTTGTCATAATTATTTTCATTTTCTGCTGGTTTTGTAGCTTCTCATATTTTGGATCTGAGCACATTTTTGTCAAGTCGTAAACATTTTGGAGACCCTTGAAAGTCTTGTGGATTCTACGAATTGCTCAGCTGCCAACCAGATAAATCAATGCTGCCTTACAATGCTCTTTACAAAGTTCATTAAGAGGAAAACATGGAAGAATTTGTTAGGGAAGGGGGCACTTTGGGAGAAAAATCCTCTCTGGATTTGATATTATCAGGGAGCAAAATTACCACAATTTGAAGATCATAATTGGCTTTATTTGCAATTCCAGAATGGACTACTGTCTCATTCTATGACACTGAATAGACTTTCCAAAGGACTGAGTAGAAGAGTGGTCTGTATAGACAGGAAAGGATTGAAGGAAGCCCAGATGGGTCATTTCCAAATTAGTATCCTTGTGAGAGAAACAGAGAAATAGGAAAATAAGGATCAATTAACATCATGCTTTTTGGAAAGCATCAATGCAGGGGATGTGACTAGAAACTGGGCCATCTCCTGATACCTTGGAAAGCCAGAGAAGCAGCTTCAGTTCAGGTTGGTGGCATGGAGCTTTGGTATGAGTTACCCCGTTTTGACTTTTAGTCACAGACCAGAAGTCTGGCCCACAAAACAGCTTTGCCATCATTTATTTTTATGTTAACAGAACTGAGAACACACAAGTTGTAGCTGCAAGATTCTGCTGCCATGTCCAGCTCCTGGATCGGTGTATGTGACCAGGTTACCCAGCCGCCCCGCCCTCTTCACGCTGATGCCACAAAACTCAGGAAACATGAGCAGCACTTTGTGCCTTAAATAGCTCACAGGTCCATCTTCTACTCCTTGTGCTAAATCTCTCTTTGCTTTACTTGTTATTTCAAAATTATTGTATCTCACTCAATTGGTTGTCAATAAGCTTCCTCCAGTCCTTTTTGGATCAAGGCAGTCTATAAATAAACCAATACATAAATGGCATTACTATTTCTTATTGTCTTCTTCTCATTTCTCTGATGGATCTTCTTGACAGTGATTTTCTAGTAAAATGGGGCTTAGTGCTTAGAGTTCTGACCACCTGCCTGCCCTGTGCTATGTGCTATGTGCTTTTACATGAATTACTTCATTAAGTCATCTTGAGAATTCTGATAATAGGACAGATGCCATCCTCTTTTTTCAGATAAGGAAACTGAGTCTGCGAAGCATTAAATGACTTTCCTGGGGCCATCCAGCCAATAAGAGGCAGGGCCCCAATTTAATCCTGGGGCATCCACTCTATAGCTACTGTAGAGCCTGTGACTCTTTCATGGATGCCATTTCTAGGATTCCCTGAAAAGTCTAGAAATGGGCTGGGCTCCTGGAACTGGTGCTTCAGGAAGTCACAAGCCGTCCAGAGTGGCTTCAAGGGACCTAAATGCAGGGATCTACACCCCTCCCAGCTTTGGATCTGGCCTCCCAATGCCTCTCAGTTCTGTTGCCTTCTTCTCCACCCTCAGCCCAACTTATTTCAGAGTCTGGTGATCCTGTCTGCAATAGCCTGTGAGGTGATCTCCCCATTCGGCTTTGTTTCAAACCTAGTCTGAAGCATATGTGCAAAGAGATGGCTTCCCAATAATAAAATAAAGCCCAGTTTCCTCTGTTTTGTACTCAGGACCATTGGCAATCTGTTCTTAGTCCATCCAGATAAACTGCGGCTGAACAGGATAAACATCAGTACCTAGACAAGGGCTACACTAACCCTGGAGGCCCTGTGCACGTCAACTCCCTTGTGCCTGGTGAGCTACATACCTTTGAAGTACTGGATCAAATACCCATCTCCATCCTGAAATGCTCTCTCAATCCCATTATCCCCAACCAAAGGCCTGGCACAGTGTTGCTACTTGAACACAGGTGAATGTCCAAACAGTGACCGGCTTGCCTTGGACTTTTTTGGGAAAGACCTGAAATTAAACATGTCTACCCAATTCCCCCAACTCAGGGCTACTACCAACTCATTCCTTCGGAAACAGCTAAAGCAAGTGACCTTGTGGGCCACTACACATGTCTGTCCATAGAGCTTTTCTTATTTTACTTTTTGTGGTTGTTGAGGCTTATGGATTTGGGTGAGGCTGGGGAAGGCAGCTCAGGCTGGCCCAGGCTCAATTCTCCTGCTTTCATCTCTTAAGTCCTAGCATTACAGAAGTGAAACATGATCTTCTATAGAGCTTCGAGTAAGCTAGACTGCATCCATTACTTTCTTACCGGAAAGTAAGAAAGTACTTACTACTTAAGTAAGTATAAGAACACTGTGTACACCCCACTTCAGATATGCTAGCCCTGCTACCGGGAAGAACCCATCAACTCCCATCTGCACCTGCAAACTTCAACACGCAAACTGATGTCACTTCCTCTGTAAGCCCCTCCCCCGCTCCTCTAGGGTGTCACTTCCTCTTTAAGCCCCTCCCCTATATAATCATTTCCTCTTCTCTCTTTTCATTACTGTCTTTCCATACTGCATCCAAATTTTTCCTTGCTTGATCTCTCTGCTGGAGTGCTTTCCTCAAGGACAGAAACCATGTCTGTTACCTCAGTCTCAAATGCTAGGTTCCTAGGCTCCTTTCCCCCTCAAGGTTGAGTGTGGGACACGCTGATGTCAGCTCCCTCTTCTCTGCTTTCACTTCCTTAGATTTCAGTTACTTGTCCTCACTTATATGCTGATCATATTAAATGGAAAATCCCAGAATCAATTCCTAAGTTATTATTGTTGTTGTTTTTATAAGCAAGACTCCTTTTTTAAAAAAATATTTCATGTGTATTGGTGTCAGATCCCCTGGAACTAGAGTTATAAACAGTTGTGAGCTGCTATGTGTGTGCTGGGGATTGAACCCGGGTCTTAACCACTAACTCATCCCTCCAGCCCCTATTATTTTGTTTTTTGAGACAGAGTTCTCTGTGTAGCCCCAGCTGCCCTGGAACTCACTCTATAAACCAGGCTTCCCTCAAATGCGAGAGATCTACCTCTGTTTCAGGCATGCTGAGATCAAAATTGTGCACCACCACCACCAGTACCACAACCAGGCATTCCTAAGTGTTAAATAGTACTTAATAAATATATTGTTATAATTACTGCTTAATTATTAGTTGTGTTAGTAATCTCTTATTATAAGTTAAACATTTCCATAGGTATGTATTTCTAGGAAAGTGTGTGTGTGTGTGTGTGTGTGTGTGTGTGTGTGTGTGTTCCAGCGGTATTCATGGTTTCAAGCATCCACTTGAGTTCTTGGAATGTACTGCCTTAGGTAAGGACACTTAAGTAAGAACACTGTCAGTCAAACATTTAGACTGAAAGCAGCAGTCACGGATTGCCACTACTTCAGAACTTTCACACAGCCTCCCCCTTGCTTCCTGATGCAGGTACAAATCCCCCAGTCAGTGCACAGACACGTAGTCAGCCTGGTCCTCCCACTCTCCAGTCCTCCCACTCCCACCCAGAGTGGGACCAAATTTATCCATGTCAGCCTCACAATGGGCTTCAAACACTGCCTTGTGACCCCTGAGTTTCCTACTGCAGGGCCTCTTTCTCCTCTTCACCTGTCAAAATACTATGCATACCTCAAGGCCCAGTCCAAATGTCATTTTTCTCAAGTGTCTCATCAGCAGAGGTGACATGGCTCTTGCTGCTGATGCCCAAAGTCCTTAGTCATTCAGCCACCCGGCAGGTTGCTCAGGGTCTTAAGTTTCTCTAATGCCAACACTCTGAGCTTGGGTGTTTGCAGGCTATAGCATAGTTCAGTGCACACATAGTCAGAAGCAATAAGTAACTGATAATTATTTAAATCAATAAATAATTGATTTAGAGAATCTACACTACACCTGCAGGTGAAGCAACAGCAAGCCCAGATCTGAGGAGCCAGAGGGAATTACCTCCCTTTTCCTCAATGAGAACTCTTGTCTCAGGGAAGGAGGAGGGCCGGGATTGCCCCCCCCCCCCCCCCCCCCCAGCCACAGGTACAGAGGCAGAGCAGGTGTGACAGGCATTTTCCCTGGCTCCACCTTCTTTCTTTACCCCCAAACACTGAACAGACTCCCAGTTCCTGCAGGACAGGAGTCACCTCAAACACAGCACACGCAGGACACATGTTCCCCACCCCAGGGCACCTCTGCAGCAACATGGCCCAGACAGGTATCTTCCTCTGCAGCCCTGGGTACCTCACCTCTGCCACGCAGTCTGCCCTGCTCTTCAGCCTGGTCCTCACCTCCTTCTACTTATCCTGCTGTACAGGTAATAGTTCTGAGCTTTAGTCTTGGCCACCTTGGAAAGGGGCGGGCAGGACTGGGGGAAGGGGAGGATTCCTTGGCCAGGGTTGGTCCTGCCCAGAGGAAAGAGGAAACAGAAGTCCCTTCCCTGGAGGATTAGGCACAGAGCAGGGGTGGGAGTCAGTTGGGGGTGTCTTGGGTTCCTGGCAATCAATTCCTTTGTTAGGACAGCAATAATCAGCCCTGGAGAACCTTGCCACAAAACACAACAAACAAATTTGCCAATTTGCTGGCATCTCACTCATCAGGGGACCAAACTGGTAGAAAGGGGTACAGCTCCTCTGCTGTTTCCCATGGCTCTTCCAAGGCTCCCTCAGGATGGGCCTTCACCTGCCCTTCACACAGCAGAGGTTCCTTCCAACCCAGACTGCCTCAGCCAATTTGCAACTGGAAAGCTATCCTTGGCTCTCTAACCCCCTCCCCACTCCTACCCCTGAGCCTCCTCAGGGCAGGCATCAGAAGCACAGTTTCTCACCCCAGTTTCTTTTCTCACCTCTAAAGAGGCCTGGCTTTCCTAGCTGGGCTCTACACCCAAGCATCTAGAGGTCTGGCTTCCTCTTCCCTGCTTCTGGCTCTGACCTTGCCTCAAGCTTCCTTGGAATGGCCCCACTCCCTGACACACCCTTCTCAGTGCTCCGACCTCCTGAGTCTCTCTAGGAACAGTCAGGAGGCTCTTGGGACCCTTCAGAGCCGCAGAACCTTGACCCCTCTCTCCTCATCCTGATTATTAGCTGTGTGATCTTGAGCAAATTACTTTACCTCTCTATGCCCCAGATTCCTTGTTTATAACATTGGGTAAACAAGGGTGGTTTATGATTTATTTGTAAAGAGAAAATGAGTAACAGTTTGTAAATAATTTACAACAAAACAAGTCCCCAGTAAACGACCGCAGCTATAGTTATTCTCAGTTTATCAACCACAGATAAAGGTGCTAGGGGTTTTTTTGTTTTGTTTTGTTTTGTTTGTTTTTCAAGACAAGGTTTCTCTGTGTAGCCCTGGCTGTCCTGAAACTCACTCTGTAAACCGGGCTGGCCTCGAACTCAGAAATCCACCTGCCTTTGCCTCCCAAGTGCTGGATTAAAGGCATGCGCCACCACTGCCTGGCAAGGTGCTAGTTTTTATGGTTGTTGTTTTTCTTCTCTTTACCATGACAGTGCCTTTCGGGTCTCCCCTAGTTCACCAGTCCCTTGCTGGTTCTTAGAACACTGAAGGGCAATATTCAAATATTTGGGAATTTCCCTCCGGATTATTCCCATCTGAATCACCTAAAGCTACTGATGAGGAGTGGGATTTGACCTCTAAAAACGGCAACCACAGAGGATTCAACCTAATACTGGCATCTCATTAATTTTTTCCCCATTCATTTACTCTGTCCTGAGAATACTCCCACACTAGGTGGAGAGATAAGATCGAGGCTAAGGACAAGATTTGGTTTTGAAGGGAATTTCTAATGTCCAAGAATCAGTTTCTCCCAAACCCGGCTCTCTGCTCAAAGCTATGTAAATAATTTACAACAGTAGTCAGATTGTGTCAAGGTTATTAGCATTCTTATTAGCAGGCTGGAGGGACGCCGGACTGCGTAGCTGCAGTTTTGTGGCTGTGGTTAAGCAACAACCTTCTTCCTCAATTACCCTGCTCTGTGTAAACAACACCTCTGAAGGACAAGCTGACCCACAGGCAGTGGGGCATGAAGAGCCCTAAGCCCTTCTTTCCATTTTCAAGCAGACAGCAATATAGTTTTCAGAAAAGCTCCTCAAAAGTCAGGCTCTTGAGCTGGGGCACAGCTCAGTTGGGGGGAGTGCTTGTCTAGCCTGCACCAAGTCCGGGACTTAATCTGCAGCATCACATGAACCCAGCAAGGTGTCGCATGCCTGTCACCTTAGGACTTGAGAGGTAGAGGCAGAAGAATCAGGGGTTCAAAAATCATTCTCAGCTGCATAGCAGGCACAAAGATAGCCTTAGACACATGAGGTCCTGTCTTTAAAAAGACACATGAACAAACAAACAAAAAATCCCTTGGTTTTGATCTACCTACCTGCGTTGGCGTTTGTGTGGCTAGAATGTTCTCCCTTGGTTAAATGTGTCTGGTTGAACTGTGCGTCCAGTAAGGTGGCCACCAGCTACCTGAACACACTTCAGATATGACCAGGGTGACTTTTCAACTTAAGTTCATTTCTTAAAAATCACTGTAAATAGCCACAGTATCAAGGAACGCATGTCCTGAGTATTGTGGCTGTTTCCACCTCCGCCAGTAGACACGGGGACACGGCTTTTCCTCCCTGAATCTCAGTGTTTGTCTCCATAACCAACTACTGCTCCACAAACTCTTGACAGAACTTTTAGAATTCCTTCTAAAGTTTTTGGGTTTGTCTATTTGTTTGTTTTTCATCTTCCTGTCCCTTGCTTGTCAGCCAGGAGACAGTTCCAAGCATCGGCTTTTCTGGTAAGCTGTGGATTTGCTCACTTGAGGTACTTTTTGTTGATAGCTTGTGCCTGTGTAACTACCTCACAACCTACAGAGATGAAGAATCAAGGTCGGATTTCAATGTTTTTTGTTCACATGTTAGAAAGAAACTGAATCTGCTGTGAAAGAGATGTTCTAGATTGTTCAGTGCTTGATTCAGTTTACACTGGAATAAGCATCCTATAGCCATGTGCGCAGGAAGCAGCATGTGCAGCAGGTCTTGGACACCGAGAAGCTTATTTGGTTTGGTTTGGTTTTCTTTCCTTTGAGACAGGGTCTCACTATGTGGCCTTGGCTGGCCTAGAACTTGCTATGTTAGATCAGGCTAGCCACAAACTCAGAGACCCCTCAACCTCCTCCTGCCAAGTGCTGGGATTAAAGGTGTATGTATGCCTCCATGCTCCCCTGAAAAGCATCTTTGTTTTTAAAAGAAGATTAAGTATCTTTGAATAAGGATGAAGCGACACTAAAATGGGATTACACTTGGGTCAGTGCAGCATAGAGCTAGCTGCACAGTCATGTTTGCTGCTGCACTGTTTATAGTAGTGAAGAAATGGAACCAGTCTGGATGTCCATCAACAGATGAATGGATATAGGATATATGGTACAGGTGTATGGGGTTTACTCAGACATAAGGAATAAAATCATGTCATTTTCAGGAAAATGAATGGAATGAGAAGTCATGTTGAGTGGAAGGAGCCAAACCCTGGAAGCATATTTCACAATTCTGCATCATATATGGAGACCAGACAAATGTAGGGAGATGAATGTCTATTACATGAAGGTGTAAGGGGGCGGGTCTAGTTTGCTCCTCTATTGCTGTGATAAAACACTGACCGAAGGTAACTTCAAAAGGACAGGGACTATGAAAGGACACCAAGGCAGGGACCTGGAGGGAGGGATTGAAGAGAGCAAGTTAGTGCTCCTCCACGGAGCTTGCTTTCCTATACAAACCAGGACCACCTGCTGAGGAACAGGACCCGGCTGCAGGGGCTGGGCCCTCCTATAATCTTTAAACCCTCCCATATCTGGATGGAGGACGTGGCTCAGTGCTTAAGGGCACTTGCTGCTCTTGCAGAGGTCCCAGGCTCCGTTCCTGGCTCACAGACCTAGGAGATCCAATGCCCTCGTACAGCTTCTGTGGGTACCAGGCATACATGTAGTGGCCTCTCATAATGGAAGCAAAAGCATGCATACACATAAAACAAATCTTGGGCTTGAAGATGGGTCAGTGTTAAAAGCACTAACTACTCTTCTAGAGGTTCTGAGTTCAATCCCCAGCAACCATATGGTGGCTCACAACTATCTGTAATGGGATCCGATGCCCTCTTCTGGTGTGTCTGAATATTGCGACAGTGTATTCACATGAAATAAATAAATAAATCTTTTTTTAAAAAAAACCTCCCACATCAATCTTTAATCAAGAAAATGCCTCTGCAAACATGCCCACAGGTATCTGATTGAGGCAGTTCCTCACTTGAGGTTCCCTTTCCCAGGTGACTCTTTATCTCAAGTTGGCAAGAGCTAAACAGCACAGGGATTTCTTGGGGAGAGGAAAGGACCTGAGGGATGGCAGAGGGAGCATAAGAGTTGGTAGCAGGAAGACAAGTATGTGAAGAACACATGCTCTTCATATTTGAATTTCATAATGAAACCTATTATTTTGTATGCCGATTTAAAAATTAAAAACGAAACGAACGCTGTTATTTCATACATTTAAAGAAAGAAAGGTGAGCATAATCTTTCATTCGGGCTTGTAAAACAAACACTACAGACTGGAAGTCTTTGACAGAGAGGTACTTGCTCACCATTCTGCAGGTTGGATGTCTAGGGCAAGGTGTGGGCAGGTTTGGTCTCTCCCTCCTGGGGTTACAGATGGCCTCTTGCTCATTTCTCTAAGCCCGAAGTTGGTGGTGTCTCTTCCTCTTCCTTTCTGATTTGGTTTTGTTTTTGAGACAGGGTCTCCTGCAGACCAGGCTGGCTGGGGAATGTACAGAGATCCACCTGCCTCTGCTTCCCAAGTGTCGGGATCAATGTCTTTCTCTTCTATTTATTATAAGAACGGCATACACACGGCATTAGGACTCTGTGTACCCTCATTTAGCCTGAGTTACTTCTTTTGTCTGTCTCTAAATACAGCTCCATCGTCAAGTTAGGGCTTAGCTGATGAGTGAGGGGAACTCAGTGTATTCCTCACTAGTCTTAGTGTTGTCTTCACTGGGACTCCTAGACCACTGCCATTACTCAGTACTCACACGCAAAATAATTCAAACCCTCTGCTGGGACTCACTGAGACTACTTGCCTTTCCCTGCAGAAGCCAGCAGTGGCAACTCAACCCTGAGTACATACCATCCAGACCCTGGGACCCTGGAGCAGTGTGCCAGTAAGTTTCTCCTGTCAACTGCCCTGATCTTTGTTCAAGCCATCCCTGGAGCTAGGAAAGAAACTTGGGCCCATCTCTGTCTACTTACCTGTGTCAGGTGGCCCAGTGACAGCCTGGTCTTCCCAGATAGTGGGGGAGGGGAAATGTCCCAGCACTGTTCACAGAGCAGATTAAAAGCCAGCTTGGCTTTGGTCAAAATTTAGTCGCATGCTCTTTTGCACAGGTGGGTCTAATGACCCATCCCCTGGCCTGCATTTTGGAGGTGAGAAGCCCATTAAAAATAGCTGCTCCAACCTCTGCCCAAAGCAGGAGCTGGCTTGTGGACTCTTCCCTTATTTCATCCTCTTGACATGTTGTTTCCTGGGGCAGGATGCTCAGAAAGCACAAAGGAATCTCCATCACATGGGTCCAATCAAGGGAAGGTTTTGCTTCATCTTAACTCTGATCCCCCCTTTATCCTGACCTCATCAAATGACTAACTGCACTTACATCTGTGCACAGATAGGGAAGGAGCAACAATAACTACCTAAGAGGAGGAGAATACAGCTTTAGAATCTACAGACTAGAACATGAGCTCTACTTCCACCATATTGTGATCTTGGTCTTCTTCAGTTTGGGTTTCCTTATACGAAGTAGGGATAATAGTTGAACCAGCACAGGGCTGGAGTGTAGGGCAGTGGCAGAGCATATCCTCATTCAAGGCCCTGGGTTCAGTACCCAGCACCAACACAGTGGTAATAACAGTGCTGTTACTTTGAGCGCACAAGGTAGCAAACATGTAAGGATTTAGTATACGCTTAACAAGTAGCAAGTGCTTCTAAACATCAGCTGCTGCCCCATGTTCTCATTCTAACTTGAGAGGAAGCAGGTGTGGCTGGTGTCTTACAGTCCTGTTCTTGCTCTCCCCCATCAGGCGTTGACTTCTGCCCACTAGCTTCCCTGTGTTGCCGAGCTTCCGTGGACGAATATGGCTGGATCGCTGCGGCGGTTGGCTGGAGTTTCTGGTTCCTCACCCTCATCCTGCTGTGTGTGGACAAACTGATGAAGTTAACTCCAGAGGAGCCCAAAGACCTGGCAGCATGAGCAGAGTTGTGGCCCCAAGGATGACTATTCCTACCATGTGTGGATACTGGGAGGAGGGAGGGGGATGCTTCTAGAAGCCGGACTTCTGTCACTTTAAAGTCATGTGTTCCTCGAAGTCTCTGGCTCCTTTATTATGGATTTGGTGTTGTGGATCAAACCCAGGCCCCTGTGTAAGCCACACATGCACTTTGCCATCCAGCATCCCCTCATGGCTGCACACCCACTTCTGCTACTTATCCAGAAGGAAGAAGGCGAGGTCAGAGCTGGCCCAAGGGCCTGTGCGTCTGAATGACCTTCGTCCATCAGAGTCCCTACGGTGACACTCCTCATCTACCCTACATCTGGGTGCACATGAAACCTAAGGCAGCCTTTTAGTGGACAGGTTTGAAAATCAGGACGTTGGCTCCTCCTACTTTAATTGAGGGCATAGCCACAAGTTCAGTTCCTCCATCTTCACTGTCAATCCCGACTATTTTAATCATTTCTTTTCCTGTGTATATGTGTGTGCTTGCATGAGTTTGTGAGCACATGCCTGCAGTGCTTGATGGGTGTCAGCCACCCTGGAACTGGAGTTACAGATGGTTGTGAGCTGCAGTGTAAGTGCCTGAACCTCCTCTGAAAGAGCAGCAAGTCGTCTTTCCACCCTCGAGTACTTGATTTTAAGAGACGGGAGATTAAGTATTTCAGGCCAATGTGAACAGAAATACACCAGTTTACTTTGGGTATCAATTTTCTAAGATGAGCATGTAAGAATTAGACCCAACCAAGGTTTAACAGTCGGTCTCTGGGAGCTCATCCACCAGTTTGGGCTGCTGTGTGGTGCGGTGTAGCCGTCGGAGGACAGAGGCTTGTCCATTTCATCGGAGCAGCCTGTAACGTATTCCATTTGCTGCTTTGTTTTGATTTTTGTGAGTTTTTGAGAGAGAAATCTCCTGTAATCCATGCTGGCCTTGAACTCAACATGTAACTGAGGACTTGGTCTCCGGTGGCCCAAGCTAGCTTTGGACTTCTGATCTTCCTGCCTCCACCTCCCTAGTTCTGGGATTATGGGTTTACACAACTACACAGGCCTGCATATACAGTGCAGTGCAGGAATGTCCTGTGTTCTCTCACGTTAAGGTCAGGTAGGGCTGGGGAGATGTGACTGAATGGACAATTCTGGGGCAGACTTTCCTAAAATAAGACTACTAGGATTGACCCTCAGGGCAGAAGCTGCCCTTCAGTTTTGGAGTGCAAAAAAAGAAACACTAGACTCAGGGGCCAAAGATGAACAATGTGGATATAAGCCAAAGCAGCGATGCCTAGCCTCTTGCTGAGTGTATGTCAGACCACTCTGAATTTATAAGACACCAGAATACATATGCCAGGTAGGAAGAGATTTCTAATAGTTTTAAAATTCTTTTGAACATCTTGAAGTCAATTTCCCAGACTTGAATCACTGTATCTCCTCCAATACATCCTGAGAGGCGGCTTTCCAACCAATCTCTGGATAGAAGGAAGCCACTAGGCTCTGGGTCAAGAGGAATGAGCACATCTCTTGCTCTCTAACTTTCTGAGGACAATTCTGTAGAAAAGAGCACTGAGAAGGGGACTGGGAGACCTGGGTGGTCACCACAAACACAATGGGTATGATGAGAAGCATTTGTAGAGAAGAAAATCAGCAAGGAGACAACAGCTGACATCTTTTACCCACAGATGCTTTGCTGGACATTTAATGTCATGTAGACAGATAATTTTAACAGACATCTTTGGGATTCCATGAAACTCAAGGAGATGATGTGAGTTGACTGGGTCGGTTTGGAATTTTGCCCGCATGTATGTCTGTGTACCATGTGAGTGCCTAGTGCCTGCACAGGTCAGAACATGATGTTGAATTCCCTGGAACTAGAGTTATAGACCGTTGTGAGCCTCAATGTGGGAGCCTGGAACTGAGGAGTATCTCTTTCCTGCCTCCTCCCCTCTCCCCTTCCCCCCCACTGTGGACACAGTGTAATCAGCTGCCTCACACCTCTGTCCCCATGAATTCTTTACCATGATGGTTGTACCTTCAAAGTGTAAAGCAAAATAACCCACTCTTAAGTCACTTGTCAGGTCACAGCAAAACTAATTCACACTGAAGTTACTGAAATAGTGGCTGGATGGTTAAGAGCACTGGCTGTTCTTCCAGAGGACCCAGGTTCGATTCCTGCCATCTACATGGTGACTCACAATCATCTGAAACTCTAGTTCCAGAGCATCTGACACCCTCTTCTGACCTCCTGGGGCACATACAGGCAAATTACCCAAACACACAAAATGAGAAAGAAAATATAAGTAAGTCATAAACAGATAGGACGAATTAGAAAGATTGGTGATACAAACACAGTATGTAGTGTGACCCGCTACTCTGCCCGTCACCATGCTGGCCCCACAAGACAGACAATCCCTTTTTAAAAGGACAAGAAACTACTGTGCAAATTAAGATGGACTCTTTAATACTAGGGATTCTTTTGACTCTGGGACAATACAGTGAGTCACAGAATGAACTAAGAACAGTATTAGGGCCATTGGGTCCCCTCACAGAAGGCCATAGAGCTCAAGATTTGTAACTTGTCTCTATTTGGTGACCAGCAAATAATTCTAAAATACCTCTTAAAACTTACCTGTGCTAAGTGCTCAGGACATATACTAAAACTGGGACAATACAGAGAAGACTAGCACAGCCCTTGTGAGGATGGCATACATTCATGAACCTTCCATATTTTTGGCTCAAGGATTGCAGAACAGGGGTGTGGGAAGACTGAGAGAGCCTGAGGAACAGGAAGTCGGCTATGAGATCATGTCTCTTAGAAATGTCAGGAAAGCTACACCCAAGACGTCTCATCAGCATGGTTGGTAACTATGGCAGCAATGGACATGCTATTGTGGAAGGAGGAAAGCCCAGGCTTGAACCCTAGAAGACGAACAACAGGCAACTAAGGAATGGTGAAGGCTGGAGGAATGGTCTTCCCTGGGATGAGCCCCCAGATTCGTTACTCAGTACCAAATGGTCAGCCCTGAAAACATATACATACATGTAATGTTTTCCAAACTCAACAGATTGTATTTAGGAATACATGTAACAATAAAAAAAAACTTATGTAAACACACCCCTAACTAAGGGCCAATTTCTGATCTAACAGAACAAGGTTCCGAGGTCAGGCGCTCTGACTGCACCAGCAGTGGTGGTGACTCTTCTGGTATACCTCTATAAACACTTCATTAGTGCTCTTGTCCCCTCAGTACATAGTATGTTGTGATATGCTTTAACAATTTGTTTTAAAAGTCTTCTAACAGTGCCACACACTCAACTTGTTTATCTTAGTATGTTTTTGTCTTTATTGGAATCTCCTCACCAAAGGTCATACGAACAGCAAGAAGCACAGGCAGGTATGTGCTCAGGTGTAGTGAATGCCAAACTGGTGCTTGAGTCTCTTACTCTAAGCTTTATTATCTAATCTGTCATTAGGATGTAGTAAATCATACCGCATCTTATTTTTTAAAACAGGGTCTCATATCTCAGACTGGCCTCATTCACAGCATAGTCGAGAATGAACTTCCGTTCCTCCTGCCTAACTCCAAGTGCTAGGTACTAGGGATCAAACCCAAGACTTTGTACATAGTAGGCAAGCATTCTACCAACTAAGCCACATTCCCAGACCTCATAATAAATAATTACTATGAAATCATTCTAATGAAAAACTAATTTTATTACCCTGTAAGTTTTTATCTTTGATGCTGAGAGAAATAATAGTCTTCAGATACAAAGCATTCGGGTTATACAACCTATCCGCATGAGGTACATAGAGGCCTTGGGCAGCACTAGGGAACTATCCATGACAGTGTGGGTCCATGTATGTGGGGTGCTCTTCCAGAGGACTCAGGTCAATTCTCAGTACCCACACGCAGCTCACAACCACAGTTCAAGGGATCCAATACCTTCTCCTGGCCTCCTTGGGCACTGAATGCAGGTAGTACACAGATATACAGGCTGGCAAAATACTCATACATAAAATAAAAACAAATCTTTTTAAAAATATTGTTGCACTGTCTGCAGAGTAGCATAGCGTTCTCTGCAAGTGAAAGCGGATTAGTTCCAAATATATATTGCTGTTGAAAGGGAGGTTTGATTGTGTGCCAGAGAGAAGATAAATGAGATGATGTGAAATGCTCATAAACCAGAGAAAGCCGAGGACATGAAAGAGGGGGAGGGGACTGACTGGAAAGAGGAGGAGAACCACCCAGCAGGATTGGAGTGGTGGCCAAGTAAAGTCCATGATTTCCCATTGTAACCAGTGTGGTGGCATACACCTTTAGCTCAGCACTCAAGAGGCAGAGAGAGGTGGATCTCTGTGAGTTTGAGGCCAGCCTGCTCTACATAGTGAGTTCCAGGGCAGCCAGGGCTACACAGTGAGCCCCTGTTTTGAAATATAAAATATATTTCAAAGAAATATATGTGGTGAAACCCATTATTGTGTACAGTGAAGACACACTAAAAACTCACTAGCTCGTGTAGAAATTCTGATGCTCCCAGGAATGCATTTGCTGAGCATTTATGAAGTCCCCGTTGTATGACAGATACTTTAGGCACACTGGGCATGGGGAGTGCATGGAGCACAAGATGAAATGCTTGCTTCACTTGGAAGGACTGTAGACAAGACACCATGAAGGTCACACACATGTACTTGTTAATGTGGTTGTGTACATGTAAAAGCCAGAGGTAGCCATCGGGTATCTCTCCTCATTTGTTCTCTGCCTTTTTTTTTTTTTTTTTTTTTGAGAGACAGCTTAGTGTAAGGTAAGCTTGAAGGTCAAATGTCCTCATCAGTCCCAATCATAAAGCATTCTTAATGTTAATACAGTTAGCTTTTGTGTATGCTTGCCCATGCCTGAATGCCAGAGGTTGATTTTTTTCTAGTGCTCCTTATTCTTGGAGACAGTCACTGAACCAGAGCTCACTCACTGGCTGGAATGACCAGCCAATAAGCCGCTGGGATCCTCTTGTTTCGGCCTTGCAGTGCAGGGATCACAGATATGTCCCACACCGCTGGGTTGCTACACGTGTATGAGGAATCCAAATGCAGCAAGCACTTTGCCCATGAGTCTCTCCCTCGCTCTGTAATTTTTTTCATTTTAATGTGTGTAAGTGTTTTCTTCATGTGTGTATGTGTACTATGTGAACCTGCTCCTCACAGAGGTCAGAGCACCAGATCCCCTGAAACTGGATTTATGGACAATTGTGAGCTGCTATGAGAGCTAGGAATGGAATCTAAGTCCTCTGCAAGAGTGCTCAGTGCTCTTAACCACTGAGACATCCCTCCACTTAACTTCTTAAAAGACTAAAATTTAGTAGAATTTTGATGATGGTATCTTTAGTGCAGTTATGTTAGCTTTTATTTCCTTCACTAATGCTAATGTGGACTTTGGGTCAGAAAAAGTAAAACAGTTACCAGTGGTGGGCAGCGGTGGCGCACACCTTTAATCCAAGCACTCAGGAGGCACAGACAGACAAATCTCTGAGTTCCAGGCCAGCCTGGTCTACAAAGCTAGTTCCAGGACAGCCAGGGCTACACAGAGAAACTCTTTGTATCAAAACCAACCAACCAACAAAACAAAAAACATCCCCATACATAAACAAAACAAACAAAGCAAAAGTTAAAAACCATTGGTTGTGTATGTTGACTATCTCACTTGAATGTAGTTGTCTTGAAAATGTTTAGCATTACTGATAATCTGTCAATCAAATTTGCCTCACTAAGAAGAGTATCTGTGTCATAAACACACTGGATGCCAGACTTCACTTATTTTGTGCATCTGAGGGACATCATTTGTTGAGATCAGATGGACAGAAGTGTTTCTTTGTTTGTTTGTTTTGTGTTTTTTCTTCCACCACATAGATACCAGGGAATCAAACTCAGGCCCTCAGGCCTACCTGCAAGCCCCTTTACACACTGAGCCATTTCACTGGGCTGGTGGTTCTCAGGTTTCAAACTGAGGCAGTGAGCATTCCCTTTTTCTTACAGCTTCAGAAGTTCTAAATCTCATCTTTGGATTCTGCTAAAATTAGCATACCTGGCTTCTGTCTATGCAGCCGCAGCACAGAACTAATGTTGAAAAACAACCCGCTATCGTCACTAAAACACAGCAACCCAGTTCAGCTAAAATTCCCTTCCTCCTAAGTGCTGCGCTAACATTTTCTTCAGAATTTTAAAATATGAAATGAAAGAAACCACTCATTGAGACCTAGGACCACATCACATACAAAACCCCAATCCAAATATTTACCCTCACAAGCACTGTCAAAGGACCCACCCCAACCCGGCCTCTGTATAGGATGTTACCTTGTAAAGTTTCAAGTGGGATTGGTTTAGCCTTTTGCAACGTTACACTGTGGCGTGAATACAGCAGGCGGTGCATGGGTAAAGACACAGATGTGGTTTACCCAAGTCTGCAGCTGGAATCGGTCCAGGCTCTCACATCAGAGGAGTCAAACGCACCCCACCCACAGGTGAGAATAGTGCTGGAGACTCACTGAGCGATCAAGTTACAGGACAAACAGGGCATCTTGCAATAACAAGGTTTTGGTAAACGATCTTCCTCAGGAGCTGGACTGCTCCTGTTTGTTTTTACCTTAAGCTTCGCTGGGCAGGGAGGTACAAACAGGGCGGGGTGAGGGGATAGGAATGACCACTGCTTTGGACATGGGAGCAGCCTGACCTTCAAGGCCTCAGCTGTTCCTAGTGACTGCTCTCCTGGTACTTTGGACCTGTTTACACTCAGAGCAGGTAAAATCTGGCTGGGTAGAACATTCTCCAGTCTCACTGCACTTTGGTTGCTTTTGTGTTTTTGTTTCAAATCCCTATTCGCTACAATGTGTGTGTGTATAGATAGACAGACAGGTGCTAGTGCCTTGCACATATCAGGAGAGTACACTATTACCAAGCTACACCCCTGCCCAATATTTATTAACAACGCTGTCCAATATATTGGAATATATGACCATTGCATATTTGTGTGTGCTTCTATTCTCCTTCTGAAGATTTTTTCGTTTGTTTGAACATTCATAATGTCCCATTCTTACTATTAGATTTCTAAATCTTTTAAAATTTTACTATTTTTTTTCCATTTTACTTATTTGTGTGTGTTCAGATACAGAGAGGTTCAAGACTTAGTTCTTCCCATCATGTGAGCTGATGGGATCTAATCCAGGTAGTCGGGCTTGGGGGAAAGTGCTACGACACTCAATGGCCAGGTTTTAAAATTAACAACTTTATGGGTGGGGGTGTGAACACAAGTGCTCACTTGGCCATGTCACACTTGTGGAAACACACTTGTTGGGGCAGGGTCTCTCTGTTGGTGGGATACATACTCTGGTCCTTAGAGCTTCTTGTGGGTAATTCTACATCTCGGTCTCCCATCTGCCTGTAGGAATGCTGGGATCAGAGATATGGGTTACCACATTCAGCTTTCTATTGTGTTCTGGGCCTGAACCTGGGCCATTAGGGTTGCACAGCCTATACCTTTAGATGTGTTGAGCCATCTCCCCTACCACCATTATGATTTCTTTCTGCTTTTGTTTAGAATGTTTTGAACCATCTGAGTCTTCCTAGTGGCCTCCATTGCCTGTTGCTGGGTTTGAGCTTTCCTTTTGGTCATTATTGTTTTGGTGGTGCTAAGAATTGAACCAAAGGCCCCAAGCACGCTAAGCACAGACAGTTCATATTAACTCTAAACTTTTGAGACGGGATATCAATATGTTGACTACACTGGCCTCAAACTCATGATCCTCCTGCCTCAGCCTCCAGAGTGCCAGGATTAAAGGTGTGTGCCACTGTACCTGGCTGAACTCTCCTTAAAAGAATTATTTTCTCTGAGCCTTGAAGCTGGCCGATCTGGTGTCACCATGAGCAGGAGCTATTCCCTCAAAGCATCGTGGCAGGTCCTAGTGATCCAGAGCAGGTCACTTCAAGAGACATGGCAGTACCCTGTAGGATCTACCTGACAAGATTAGTTTGTATGCACACTTTAAAAAATACAGTTGTAAATGACAGGGTTCCAGTATCTTCTCCATAGCTCCCCCCATTAGCAAGGTCTTTTATACAAAGCTGTCAACTACAGACTTTAGATTTTATCAGCATTTCCATATTTGTGGTCCCAGGATGCAACCTAGGATTCCACGATTTTCTTAGTTACTGGGGTCCCCTGTGTTCTGAGTTCTCTTGAGTTGTCAGGGAGTTTCATTTTCTTGGGTTTCAAAAATAACCCCTTGTTTGCCCTCTTAATTGTATTTTCAAGGTGGGATGACCTTTCCCCTTCTTGTTTGCCCTTTTACACCACAAGGTCCTATCTTTTCATTCTGCCAGCATCTGCTCTAAGGGTGCACCAGCAGAGCCACTGGGCACCAGTGAGCAGGTGTGGCACCACTGCTACCAGTGGGGACAGTTCTGCCAGTTCATGGGAATGGAATGCTGTGTACTGAAGTCCTTGGAAAACCACACTAGATATTCTTAGCAGGCACTCAAAACCAGAGAACAAAAGGTCACCTCAGCATGGGTAACTACCACTGACAAACTACAAAGCAATTGTGTTACAAAGGAATAAACCACAAAGGATCACTTAGACACCAATTCGTAGCATTTATTGACATTTCCATTTTAAAATGCTAGGAAAGCTGTAAAAATTGTAAACATGGGAACCAAACACTTGCATAAATTATTTCCAAACTCTACAGCACATTAGAAAACAGTGCAGCTAATTGAAGGATAGAAACATAACTGACAAACAGAAGGGTGGGCTCGACCACTAAATCACACACCCATACTGAGTCTTAATCGCCCGTTTGAGATCAGCAAACCGTGATTGTCAAGTTGCAGTCTTGATGACACAGGTGGCCCAATTCGCTCTGCGGTTTTGTATATTAACACGAATCATCTAACACAAGGGTGCAGAAAGTCAGTACGAGGACCTCAACCAAGTCGGAGACAAGTCGGCATCCCCGAGCAGCCTGGCAGAGCAAGCTTCCCTGCTAACCCTGCTCCTGTCTCTGTTCCTCTCTGCTCCACAGGGAGCTGTGCAGAGAGGGGAGCAAAACCCAGAGCCTTCAACTCCCTGATGCTCGGCATGACTGAGTTAATGACCAGAAACCTTGGTTTCTCTGGCACCTCCTGCTTTTCTCTTTACCACCAAAACAGAACTTTAAAATCGGCTTTAACTTAGCCCTGTAATGGCGCATTTGGGAGTCAAGTCATGAGCATTTGATATCTGGCAGGCATGAGAAAAGACATCAGTGATGCTCCAAGTAATCCCCAAAGTGGCCCTGGAGCAGGGCAACACAGGAGGAGGAGGCAGAGCAGGGAGCCTGGATCGGGACCTACCCTGTGGGACACCAACCTGGGAGGAGCATATCAGATGCAGACATTCATTGCTCCCCTTGCGTCCTGGCTGGTTCTTAACCCAAAAGCTTTGACTACTCTCTTTCTACACTTCAATGCTGCTGTGTATTCTTAAGATAATTGCCGAGTGTCCTGTTACACACACAGGTATGAATTAACACTGTACCATGACGGTTCAGTTTTCGAGTCTTTTTAACATGGACAAAAGAATTCTAGTTTAAACACCCACAATCACCACCCCCCTCCAACCCCCTCCCCCACAAAATAAACCACCTGAAATGTGCACCATCCTTGTTTACTAGGTGATGAGTGTAAGCCTATATACTTCATGGGAATGTTACAACAGAGGCCCTCAGAAACCCTCTCACCTGTTCCAGGAATGCCTGCAATGGACTGTACTAAATGGCTAAGCTCAGTGGACTGTCCCACACAGACGTGTTCGTGCTCACGGGTGTAGAAGCGGACTTCCTGGTACTCCCGCCTGGACCAGATGTGGACAAGCAGGCTCTGATGACTTACTTTGGAGGTAGAAATGACACGGCGAGGACTCCACTAGTGGCAAACTTAGTGTGAATTAAGACAGGAGCACTCTGTCTGCACCTAGAACCTTGACCCAACATCTTTCTAAATATTCCCTCCTACAAATCCAGGATGAAAGGGCCAATGGAGGCCCAAGGAATGATTAACTATGAAGTCCTGCCAACACAGACCTGGGGACTGTCTTGGTTACTGGAGCACCACCAAGATCTGAAATGGCAGTGAACACTCTGTGTACAAGAAAGCAGGGAATTACTGGTTTAGGCCTGAAGCCTTCCAGGCACAGTTGCACCTGTGCTTTGAAGGGTCACTGGCCTCATACTTTCAAAACTTCTGCTTGGCAAAACCCCACTGCTTAAAAGTCGTGTGCCATCAAAATCAACACACGCTCTGAAATGAAATAAAAACTGGAGGAAATCATGGAGGTGTAGATAAAGAAGCCAGATGTAACTTACCCACAACCTGCTAAAGACCACAGAGGATCATCAAGATCTGCTATAAGCTAAGCTCTGCAAGGCCAGGCTCAGCACCACTGACTTACTTTAGAGCAGACATCAGCAGTTCCCGGTACTCTGACCTCCCTTTCCCCACACCAGGGCTGTTGCTAGGCAGATCTTCACCAGCCTGGACCTTTGCTTGCTTCATTACTAGACAGGTTTCCTCCCAACACTGCTTCCTCTTCTTAGGATCGAGTTCACTTGGACAGAATACCCAATTCCTATACCCTTCCCCAGGCTTGAGTAACATCAAAATGGCTTTGCAGTTGGCTTCTCCCCTAAAATCTCATCAATCCCAAACACGTAACTTCTTTGACTTCTGAATATCCAACACACCTGTGCCTCTGGTGTTTTATGGATATCTAAGCCACCTTGCTCATCTATAGCTTCCATCTTTTATACCTGTCTGTACTATCCAGCTTAGGTTCTAAAATCTCTTGGAAGACAGGACTCGTGTCTGCTGACTTATCTAGTGTCAGAAAGTTGGGAGCAAAAAACGATGCTTCACGGGTGACCTTTGTAGCTGACAGAGGAAGTGGTAAGTTTGAAACAAAACAGCAGTAGGAGGAGTCACACTAGGCTTTGTGTTTTGTTCTGATTACCTATGGGTGAACCCAGACACTGGCAGATCACAGCATAGCACATCACCCATGGCAAAGCATCCACACAGATAACCTCTCTCTTACACGTTCACAGTGACTGAGGCTCCCTCAAGGGTTGTTTTCCAGTAGGATCACACCTGATTTTTAGAGGTAGAGATCCTATAAGGTGTCGGGTCGGGGACGGGCGGGGGGGGGGTAGGAAGGATATGGTCTCGTTAATGACAAGAATGACATACAGAAAGAATCGGACCCAAGGAATTAACAACAAAGGAGACTGCAAAAAAGCACTTCACCAAGCACTCTGTCCTAAAATGCTGACTCAAATTTGCAATTTGTGTTTCTCAAAAGAACTTCTAAAATTAGAAGAAAAGGACAGACATTAAACTTAACTTTTATTTTGGAGTGCTTTAATAACTTATACATGTTGAGGACGACCTTTTCTAGGGGAGCACACTGGATGATTGACTGGACAGCTGCTGGATATGGCATAGCCCACAGCAGTTTAAGCATGGTAAGCCTGCTGTGCCAGTTTAGGGAAAGTGAGTGCAAACTACGTGTGCTTTAAACAACCAACAACTGAGCACTGGCGCTCCCACAGAGCCCGCATGCCCACACCACTCCACCTTTGGTTGTGACACCCGTTTGAATGTGTATCGTTCTAAGAGTAAAAATACACGTAGACTCCCTTTATAATGTCAAAGGCATCAAAATTGCTGTTTTTGTCACACCCTCTGACACCAAGATTCATTTTGGCATTGTACAAAGGAGGTGGTCATTTTTAGGACACTCTATGTCCAAAACGTTCATGACATGGGGTGAGAAAGGGCTATTTATTCTGTGTGTTGATTTGAATTTATCACACGATGTCATACTAAAACTCTGTCTGGATATTTGAGACTTGGATTGAGCGGCCTGGAAAGAAGATCTTCCAGCTTGGGAAGAGAACATATTAAATCAAGATTAATAAATAAGCCGATAACGGGGGTCTCCTCTTCCATCCTCTGCAGAGTACCTGCAGGCCACCTAACAAAGAACAGTGGGTCCCCTCTGCATGTCTTCTCATCTGGAGTGTGCAGATAAACACTGGTTGCACCAGTTTTCAGTAACAGGTGTCCTTGTGTCCCAAGACTGACTGAGAAGGGCAGAAACAATTCTGGAACCAGTGACTGCAGTCTGGGGGCTTGTTCTAGCTGTCTCCATTTTCTTGAAACTTGCAGATACACAGGTTTTGATTAGGCTGAGCCCCCTCACCCCCAGCTCTACCCCACTATCTGTTGTTCAATCAAAAGTATTCATTCGTGTGACGAAGAGGTTCATGGTGCAACTCCCTGTTAGTGTGCAAGTTCCCAGAGTTTCTTTCAGGCACCAGGATACAGAATGTCATAATGTCAGAGGCTGAGAGATGTGACATCAGAAGCGCACTGTGAGGTAACCTCTCTCTGGCCCAAAGTGAGTACAACAGACTTCAGACAAAGAAATAATAGCAAAATCAGAAATGGGGGAAACTCTCATTCTCTTCATGGTTTCAAAACCCCGTATTTCTTCAGTCACTACAGAGGCTGACAGGGACACAGTTGTATTTCCGGAACTCAGGGAACCCGACTACCATGGCAGATTCATGACAGTCGGGTGGTCCTAAGAATCACTGAAAATAACGTCTACTTCTGTAACACATTCACACATAATCTGTGAGCAAACCATCAGTTAAGTACAAGGACCTGGGTTAGGACACTCCAACAGCCTCATTCTGTAGGATGGACCTCACTGAGATACGCGGCTATGGCGCCAAGAGCTGGGTGAGCCCAAAAAATAAACAGCAAATACAACTAAGACTGGAAACCCAAACTCTGATATGTATTTTGAATAACCAAATAAATATGAAGCTTCCCCTCCCAAGTACAGCCTTTTCTTTTTCTTCTCCAGACCCCAGAACACAAGGAAACCACCAACATATTCTTCTACTGCAAAAGCCACAGTTGTATTTCAGACAGAAAAGGTGAAGGCCCTCAGAGCTGTAGCACCAGAAGGAGAAAGAACGCAGGCGATGGCTTTGTTTGAAATCACAGGCTCCGCAACCCGGCATTAGGTTCTCACTAGTAGCTCTTTTAGATTACCAAACAGTCTCAGTATGTCTTCTTGTTAATATTACTATTAACGTAAGCTCCTACGGAGGAAGAGGGCTCAAGCTGTTACTAAAATGTCTTGAGATCTCTCTTCTCAGGAAACAGAGTAGTGGGTGTGTTGTACGTACCAGTCAGATTCCCAGGGAAATGCTGCCTATCCACCTATAGGGTTTAATCTTTTGCCTTTGAAAGAAGAGACTAACTTATATTTTTGTTAGCTTAGGTTTGTGTTTTGGTTTCCAGCGCGCGCGCGTGTGTGTGTGTGTGTGTGTGTGTGTGTGTGTAAGTGCTGGCTTTTGGCCTGAAGTACACACATTTCGACTGAACCAAAGTGGTCATCAAATTGCCAACCCAGTAAAAGGACCATTAGTTGTCCATGTGACTTTATGGCATCTTCTAAAATTGCAACTTGTTCCCTTCCTCGGGCAACTTGCCCGGAGATGCTGCTTCCGACAAACACCCACTCAGTTGATTTCCTTTTGGTCTTGCTTCCACGGGAAGCAGATACTTGGCAAACCTGAAAGGGAGGCTGATCAGCTGTGGAAGTTCTGTACTGAGCCCTGTTTCTGAGAGAGCCGCAGGAGCTCCTCTCGGATCGCTTTGATGAGGGAGGCGGAGGAGTGGCCAGGCTGGAGGCCCTCTGTGGAGCTGGTGGGGTAACCCAGCCCAGGGCTCTGCAGCCCTCGGTGGGCGAGGTTCCCGGGAGGGGCTGAGGGCTCCCTGCCTGAAGTCCTTGGCACCTGAAACAGCGGTGAAGAAGAATACTCTTGATGTCCGAGCATGTGGGTCTGAAAAATATGGTAAAAATTATTACACTTCCCAAGTAAGAACAAGAGATCTCCCGCCATTTCCCTCAGGTCTCCAGCGTGGTCCCTGCCACACGAATCCATGTGTGCTGGGTGTAGGGTGAGTGGGAGCAGGGGGAGCTACTCCAGGGCTTCTGCTTCGCGGCAGAACAGAGAGAGATCTGGGAGCTGGAGAGGATAAGCAAGGGGAACACCCACGATAACCCAGAGTTGGGGCAGCTAAGAAACACGGGCAACGGGCAAGATGAGAACCCGTGTGTCTGTTCTGGTGCTCGAGAGTGTGCATAAGAACACACTGGGACTCAGAGGCCAAGGGCAAGGACCTTATCCGTAGAACTGGTCATTCCCTTTCACTTTTCAACTGCTGGGATCGCAGGCATGTCCCTCCACACCCAGCCTCGTTCCTCCTTATCCAACTGTTACCTATCATGCACCTTTTAGTGCCTTTTTAGAAAGTAGGCTACTGTTACTAATAGACATTAGTTCTTCTGAAATTGGCAGACTATGAACTATTTGGCATTGTTTTGGCAAGAATGATTACATTTTCAGTATTTTTTTCCTTTCTTTCTTTCTTTTTTTTTTTTTTTTGTAGTACAAAAATAAAATAGATCTCAGGTCAGTAAACTAAATCAGTGTGTGCAATTCAGTATGCTAAATCACAGGTCAGTGTACTAAACTACAGGCAATGACTAAATCAGTGTTCAGGTCGGTACACTAAGTCAGCGTTCTAAATGCAAGGCAAACACAGCCTCCCAGAGCCAACTATTCCATTTCTCTTCCCTACATAGTAGAAGAAATTCTTCCCAGTGACCACTGCCAAATTCACCAGAAAACCTACAATACTTCATGAAACAAAGCTGAGCACATTAACAATAGAAAACTGTCATTATACTATAAGCAAACACCTGAGATTGTAAGTCTAGCAAACAATCATTCTCTTAGAGTTACATTTCCTTTCACTAAGTAAAAGTTTTTGACTATGTGAGTGTCACCACTGAGAAGGTGACAAACTGAAATCAAAGTTGGCACAATGAGATTTTTAAAAAGGCATTTTGGGGTTTGTATTCTCAAAATATGTTAGCTTATATCCCAAGATAAAAAATTTTTTCATTTAAAAATCTATTTTCTTTTGTGTTTGTGTATGTGTGCGCGCACACACACCTGTATGCATGCACACGTGTTTATGTGTGTGGATGAGTTCCCAATGAGGCCAGTAGAGGGCATCAGATCCATCAGAGCTGGAGTCACTGGTATTTCAGAGCCATTGGTCTTGAGTTCTGAGATTCAAACGCTGGTCCTCAGGACTGAACAGCAAGGGCTCTTAATCACTGAATAATCTCTCCAGCCACATAAAATTCTTGAGAAAATAAAAGTCCTTGCAGAGATTAATGGTACTCATGCTAAGTAACTAGAAACCCAATGGACAATGGATGCCTCGAGATACCCCAAGTCATGTGCTTATCACAAAACCATTCCCAGGTGGTGATCAAGGTAGGAGTGCCATCAGCAAGCCAGTAAGGACACACAAAAAAGGTAAGGTCCTGAACAGCATGGTCACACCAAAGAAAGAGTCTGGATTTTATTCAGGTCCACAACTTGAAGCCTGAAACCTGCCTCAATAATCATAGTCATCCCAAAAGTGGAAGGGAGTTTACCAAACTACAAGCACAACCAAG
Source organism: Rhynchomys soricoides (assembly GCA_019843965.1). Classification (NCBI taxonomy): domain Eukaryota; kingdom Metazoa; phylum Chordata; class Mammalia; order Rodentia; family Muridae; genus Rhynchomys; species Rhynchomys soricoides. Next base: position 8,664,453 of record JADRCH010000064.1, on the reverse strand, counting down.
CCAAGGCAAGAGGAGTGGGGACTGGAAGCTGTGTTTAGCATAGCTTTTAAAGAGTGTCAAAGCAGAAGCAGCTACACAGAGTGACTGTGTGAGAGCTCTAGCTGCCGGCCCAAGCCCCAGATACTTACGGCTTCTCTTCGCCCTGCCTCCTCCTCCTCATATACAGGCCAGCCTGGTCCCCCATACTGGCTGCTTCTGCTGGCAGGAATTTCCACTGGTTGGGCCCCAATTCTGCTTGCAATTCCCACCTGTGTCAGATGCTGGATCTGGGAGCCTGAAAGGAACACACAGCAGAGAACCGGTCAGCATTTGCAGGACATACATAGAGAGGCTGCCAAGGACAATGCCTTCAGCTCTGACCACGAGCTCCTCTGAGCATGCGTTCAATCTCTGTGATGATGTCCAACATCTCCAGAAGTGGCATTTCCTTAGAAAAGCAGGCGGGAGAGCTTTCATTCCCTTTCAACATGGTGCTGATGCAAGGCTCCTAACTTCCCATCGACATCAGATGTCTGGGGTCAGGGATCACAGAAGAGATGACTTGAAAGGGGACATGGTTGTAAGGTCTTAAAGAAGCTGAGGCCTGGCGCCTTCTTGCTTATAGCTCTGAGATTCTCATGGACCTGAATATATAATACACTTTTTCTTAAAAAGCAGGTGATACGATTATTTAAATTCAGAATGTTTAATACATTACATGTTTCCATAACAGCCACAACATGAGTAACCCCACTCACTAGCTTACAGGTGAGAGGCAGCGAGGGCAAAGCCAGCATCTTTCTAGGGCTAATTCCCCACACCCAGACATTAGCTTGTGTGTGGCTCCAAAAGTTCAGTGTTTGTGGCTTTCTCTTTTGTCAGCATTTGGCACATGAAAATACTCTACGCTGTGATCAAGGAAGAAAATAAAGACCCTTTATTTTTTGGTGGTGCTAAGGACTGAGCCCAGATCTTATATCTGTTAGGCTAGTGTGGGCTACATCCCAATTCCTCAAACTTGATCTCTGAGCCTTGTGAAATGCAGTATATAATTCGAAACACTGCCAGGATCATCAAATCTATCCATAGCACAGAAGCTCTCTGAAGGTCCTTAGGGGTAATGTGGCCTCCTCATTTCAGCCTGTTTCGGGTGCTGTTCAGTTACCCTTAACAAATAGACTACATTTTAAAAGAAAGTCTTCAATAGTTATATCTGAGCATACAGCAGTAACTGGGGGTCAGGAAAAGAAAGTCTGGGCCTCAGCCAGGGCAGACAAGCTCCATGTGAGCCCCATGTGAGCCCCGGTCTACAACTGGACAAACTCACCAGTATGAAAATTACCTATGGACATCTGTACTATCTATTCCACAGTCACAGGCTGAGCTCATCTTTTGAAGGGTTACAGATGTAGCCCAGGAGGAGATTAAAGCATAGCTTGTGTGTTAAATCACACAGTGGCTAAAATCATACTGTAGGCCTGACTCTGAATCCTGCTTTGATCCCATAACAAAGCAGTGGAGGCTTCTAGCTGACTCAGAGCCTGGCAGATCCCCAGCCGCTGACAAGTCAGTGTCCTCCAAGTGCTGGCTCCTGCCCCGGCTGGACATCAGTTCCTCAGAGCTCCAGTCACCTCAGAGGGTTATTTCAAGGATGGATCAAACACCAAACATGTAGGATCTTAAATCATTTCAAGTCTTTCTTGGTCTCTGTTTTAAATAGCTGCACATGGATGTGGTGGCATACAGCTTTAATCCAGCACTCAGGAGGCAGAGGCAGGCAGATCCCTGTTAGTTTGAGGCCAGCCTGGTCTACAGGGCTAGCTCCCAGAGAGCCAGGGCTACACAAAGGAACCCTGTCTCTAATTAATTAGTTAGTTAGTTAGTTAAATAACAATAGCTGTGTCACTTACTCACTGGATATCTAAGGAGGTAACTTTCTGTTTCTTCTCCTTCCTATTCTGAATAATGATGTGCTTAACATCTTGACGCCACGTTGGTTTTCCCTCAGTATTTTGAATTTGGGAGCAGAGAGATTGTGTATTCCAAGAAAATTTTTTTTACAAAACCAAAGACTCGTGAGTTCTACTTCCACATTGATCCCAAAATTATTATGATTCAGCTTTCTAACAGTGCACCAGCTGCAGTACACTCTTGCCACCTTGCCTCCCCCTCCCCCGCCAAGATGGACTGGCACCCTCAGACTGTGAGCCAAAGCAAAGCCTTCCTTCCTCAAGTTGCTTCAGTCAGCAGTGAGAACAATGACTAATACAACCACCAACAGCCATAATCCAATGATAGCACTAACAGTGCAGCTGACATGTACTGAGAGTGGGTGATATGCCAAGCACTATTTGGGGTACATTACACTTGTCATCTTGTTAAATGCTCCAAACAACCTCGAAGTTCAGCACTTGGTGAAAAAACTGGATAAATGTAATCACCTCATTTCTAAGAAGATAATTTCATGGTTGTATAATTCATGTTAGATTAACCTATACTTTAGTTATTTTTGAAATTAGGCTATTTTCCTAGTTCTTTTATATGATAAACACATACACATATGCATGCATGCATTTGCATGCACACACACATGCCTACACATAACCACATGCTAACACATACATATACACACATATATACATATATACTCATACACTCACACATACACACACGCCTACACATAAACACATGCTTATACATACATATACACGTATATATACACATATACACACACTCACACACACATACACACATGCACACTCACACACACATAGACACACACACGCACACACACACGCATACACACATACACACATTCACACAAGCATAACACATGCACACACTCACACATACACACATGCACACACTCACACATACCTTTATATATTTGTGAATTCCTTCTTCCTGTTCTCTGCTCATGCCTCTGAAGGGTCCTTATTTGTCAATTTTTATGATTGATCCTCTACTATAAGCTTTTTATCATAATACAGATTTCCCTATTCTTCTTTTGTTTATCTTTGGAGACAAGGTCTTTCTATGTACCTCTGGCTGTCCTGGAACTCACTATGTAAAGTAGGCTGGCCTCAAACTCATTTGCCTGCTTCTGGGCTGGGATTAAAGGTGTAGGATACCACATCCAGCTTCTGGTAATTTCTAAAAATACTCATTTGATAATTTGTTATTGTTAAGACAGGATTGTGTAGCCCAGGCTGGCCTTGAATTTACTATTCAGTCAAGAATAATTTTGGACTGGTCTCCCCACCCCTACCTTCCTTATGCTGGGCTTCTGGGCACATACCACCATACATGGTTTATGCAGCATTGAGAAATGAACCCTGGACCTTCCTTCTATATGTCAGGGAGGTACCGTATCAACTGAGCTACATCCCCAGCCCCACATTTGATAATTTCTAAAATTAAAAAGTAATTCTAGGAGCTAGAGATGGCTCATTAGTGAAGAGCACTTACCCTCTCTTGCAGAGGACTTGGGTTTAGCTCCCAGCACCCACAAGGTGGCTCACAACTCTTTGTAACTCCAGTTTCAAAATACCAACACCCTCTTCTGGCCTCTCCAGTCATTCCACACATATGCACAGAAAGACATACACAGGCAAAATGTCTATATATATAAAATAAAAACTAGCTGGGCAGTGGTGGCGTACACCTTTAATCCCAGCACTCGGGAGGCAGAGGCAGGTGGATTTCTGAGTTCGAGGCCAGCCTGGTCTACAGAGTGAGTTCCAGGACAGCCAGGGCTACACAGAGAAACTCTGTCTCAAAAAACCAAAATTAATTAATTAAGTAATTAATTAATAACTTTTTAAAATCTTTTAAAAATTCTTCTGATAGTAACATTACCCATTATAAGCATTTACATAATTTCATCTCTTGTTAGAAATTATTGGAAGACAGATTGTTCTTGAATATTTGACACATACAACTTCTATGTTTATGGGGTTTTTTTTTTAAACCTTTTTATTGTGTTTTTGTGACTTTCACATCATGTAGCACAATCCCACCCAACTCCCCATCCCCTTGTATCCACCTTCCCCCCTTGCGACCTCCCCTGCAAACAGAACAAAATAAGAGAGAATTCTTTAAAAAAAATCTTGTCCTGGAAGTGTAGTGTGTCACACGGCACACACTTTTGCCCACACATCTTTGCTTGCAAATGTTCATTGCAATGAGTCATTGGTCTGATCTGAGGTCTCTGGCTTCTGCTATTATCTATACCAGATCCTCATGGGGACTTCTCTAGAACACCTTGTTATTTCCCTGTGTCACGGAGATCCTCTAGAACCAAAGCTGCAGGACTGGCCCTTTCATGTTCCAAAAGATCATAGATGGAGTAGATGTTGAGGTGAGCCAACTCAAAGCCCTGGATCTGGGCCTGGGTGGTAGCTGAGTGAGTCAGCCTGCCAGCTATCCTGGATCCTGACCACCAGGGTGTTTTCTCCATCACTACCCTGGCTAGCTCACCCAATGCTTCAGCCAGCAAAAGCAGGGTCAGCTCTCCGGCTTCCATGTCCTCAGGGCCAGCTTACCTACACATTCATCACCAGGACCAGCTCTGCTGTGCTGCACAGCAAGGTGCAGGGCCAGCTCTCCTGAGTGCAGCAGCCAGTGAGGGGTGGGGCCAGCTCTCCTGCCCTCATGACCTCAGGATCAGCTCACTCACCTACAACAGGTGGTGAGAGGCTGGCGTGGGGTTGGGAGTAGGGGCACATCTCTCCATTGCCCATGCTACCCCACAGCACAAGAAAGGCAGGGCTAGCTCCCCATGCTCACACCCTCAGGTTGGCTCACCTGCACCTGTCACTAAGGTCATTTCTACTGTGCTGTCTTGGCCCCACTCTCCCGAGTGCTGCAGCCAGTGAGGGGCAGGGCCAGCTCTCTGACTCTCATGACCTCAAGGTCAGCTCACCTACCTGCAGCAAGTAGCAAGGGTGGGGATAGGGGCATTTCCACAGAGTTGGTTTTTTTTTGGTTTTGTTGTTGTTGTTTTAATAGAAATCAATGCATCTGAATTTGGTTAGCATGTATGCAGTACAGAAGGCCCAAATATACACGTAACATAGGAGAACAGATTTCGGGCAAAGAATAGAACATGGAAAGTGTGGGAAAGTCCACAGAGCATCAGAATATTGTTCTGTGGATGACAGACCATGAAAAATACAAGAATTTCCTAGAATAACACAATGAAAAAGTATCTAGTGTGGTGGTTTGAATAGGAATAGCCCACCCCACCCCCCACCCTCCAGGGTCATATATTTGCATGCTTGGTTACCAAGCAGTGGTACCTTAGGAGGTATGGCCTTGTTAGAGGAAGTGTGTGACTGGGGTTGGGCTCTGGGGTTTCAGATGCTCAAGCGAGGCTCAGTCTCTCTCTCTTCCCCCTGCCCGTGGATCCAGATGTAGAACTCCCAGCTACCTCTCTCTCCAGCACCATGCTACCTGCACTGCCGTGCCTCCCACTGTCATGATAATGACTAAACCTCTGAAACTGTAAGCCAGACCCAATGAAATGTTTGCCTGTATAAGAGTTGACATGGTCATGGTGTCTGTTCATAGCAACAGAACTTTTACTAAGATATTTACCAATCACTGAAAATTTGGAATTTGCATAAACTACTTTCTTGGTGACATCAAAGAAGTGTCTATTCTGCAGAAAGAAGCTCCACGCTTCACAGAGGAGAGGAAGTCACTGGGGGTGGGGGAGGGGAGCACACAACAGAGTGAATGGGCTCAAGCCATAAAACACACCAAGGTGACTTTGCAAAATATACAAGAGGCAGGATGAGCCTGGCAAGGGCCCATGATCTCAAGCAACACAGATGCTCTAGAAACACAGGACAGCATTCACAAACAGATCTCAGAGCATGAGCTCTTCATGAGTTATAGCCTTGAAGGGAAACAGTGATTTGGGGAGTGAAAGTCTGAAGCTTGGGTAAACTGCTGGAGTGACACCAACAGACGCCATAGTGAACCCAGGCACAGCTGTGGTGGCCACTGCTTGTCCACCAAACAGCACTGTCCCCTACTGAAACTCTAAACACTGTTCCACTGTAGCACCTCTGGTGGCCTAAGCAGAAGAACTAATCATAAGATAGAGTTGTAGGGCAGGAGAAACGACCCAGTGGGTAAAGGCCCTTGGCATGAAAGCCTGGCCACTTGAGCTTGACTCCCAGAATCTATTTAAGAAGCCAGATGGAGCAGCACACATCTGTAATCCCAGCACACTTAAGGTGAGATGGAAGGTGAAGACAAGGGGACTAGCCAGAAGCTAGTGGGCCAGCTACACTGGCTTGGCAACAAGTGCCTTTACCTGCTGATGCATCTCCCCGACTCCTAAAGCAAGTGTCCTACCTCCCAGAAATGCAAGCTCAATTGCTGGACCCACCTGTGGTGCCCCCAACAGGCCGAGGCCGGGCCACTGATAGCATCTCCTCCGAGTAGATTCCTCGGGCAGCATATGGAGCATCAGTTGATGACTGTGGCTGTGGGGGTTCGGGGGGGACCAACTCTGAAGACGGCAGCAACCCTGGGCCAAAGCTAGGTCTGCTGGGAGAGCACAGCACACATCAAAACCCCTTACCCTGGTTCTGGAACTATATTAGGCTAGCACCCTCTGCATGGATCCAAACAGCTTCAGGTAATTACCTACCTTCTTTCCAGGGATATAGGACATTCTCTGGCTCCCTAAGGGGTACAACTTCCCTGTTCAGGTCCCTACCTCAGTGCTAAGTCTGAAAGACAGCCATGAGAACAAAGGAGGGGAAGAGGGAGGAGGGAGGAGAGGGGAGGAGGGAAGAGGGAAGGGGAGGAGGAGAGAAGAGAGGAGAGGAGAAGAGAGGCGAGGCATGTGGCCAGAGCCTCAATTTTCAGTCTGGCTGCCCACTTTGCACCCCAGAAAGATGCAACCCAGACATGGGTTGTTGGATATTTACTTTTGGAGTTTTGTTTTCAAAAGGAAAACTCTACAAACAATCTCACTTGTCCAACAAGACTGAAAACCAGTCTAAGGAAGTGTCCTCAAACTGTTAAGGTTCTGAAGCCCCTTAAACTTAGAATAAAACATTATCAGGGGCTCCTCAGACCTTTTGTTTACATGGACTCTATCTTCAATATTATCTAACTCTATTATAAGTCAAAACTAAGACCACTCAAAAACACTTATTTTAAATATCTATTAAAACTCCCAACCTAGTCAATGCTAGCATATCAGTCCTCATGAAGTAACCTCCAAATTAGTGAGCAGTGCCTTAGATCTGGTTCAAATCCCCCCACAGAGGACTTCTAGATTCTCACACAGCTCTTCATTATCTAGAGACTGTGCTATTGGCCTCTGTGTTCAAACCCATAGATTCTTACCTTACCTTTCAATTTAATACAGCATATTACCCCATACAGGGCAGAGAACACACGTTTAACTTTTTAGATCAATATGAATGTTGATTTTTGTACAATGTTAAGTCAGCATGGTAGAATTCTTTTCAAAATTGACAGCACAAGTTATATAGCTGCAAATGTGTGTGTGTGTATCTATCTATCTATCTATCTATCTATCTATCTATCTATCAAAGACCAGTAATAGGCCAACTGTGGTGGTACACACCTTTCATCCCAGCACTTGAGAGGCAGAGGCAGGTGGATCTCTGCAAGTTTGAGGCCTCTAGGGATAGAGACTGTTTTGTTTTTTAAAGACCAATAACAGCAGTGTGACATGCAGCAATAGCAGCAACAGCTTTTACAGATTCTGCAGTGATTTTAACAAAATTGGAGACATCATGCATACTCTACTAGAGAGAGAGAAAGAAAGAAAGGGGGGAGGGGGAAGGGGGCTGGAGAGATTGCTTGGTGGTTAAGAGCACTGGCTGCTCTTCCAGAGAATCTGGGTTCAATTCCCAGCACCCACATGTCAGCTTGCACCTGTCTGTAACTCTACTTCCAGGAGATCTGACACCCTCACACAGACATACATGCAAGCAAACACCAATTCACATAAAATAAAAATAAATAAATCATTTTTAAAGTAAAAAATAAATCCCCCCAAACAGCAGTTTTTCATGTATCTTATATATTCAGTCTGCTGAGGTGTTTGTTACTCTAGAAGGAGGCTCTGTCCTCACAGAGTATGTTCTTGGGGGGTGGGGGGGAATGCTAAGATCTCTCTAGGAAATACTCAGATCATCATTTCACACACTGTTTGATACCACACCAAAATTCGAGGTGGAGTCTGACACAGGACTCTGAAGGCATCTCTCGACTTCATTAAAACCCACTTTGTCTGCCTGGTGACATCGTCCTTTGGAAAATGCAAATTATGAAGAGTCTACAGATGTAGACACACTTAACAGTAAGAAAAAGCACTGAGCTCATCCTGAAAAGCCTGTAGGGGCTAGGACACTGTCAAGTTCACAATTGCAGGAGGTAAAACTTAACAAATACATAATTTTTACTTGAATAGGCAAGGAAGAATTCTTCCAGAACAGGTCTGTTACTATGCAATTCAAATTTTTTTCTGTTTAGATTTATTTAATTTCATGTATATGACTTTTTGTCTGTCTGTTTGTCTGTCTGTGTGTGTGTGTGTGTGTGTGTGTGTGTGTGTGTGTGTGTGTAAGTCATGTGTAAGCCTGGTGCCCTCAGAGGCCAGAAAATGACACTGAATCCCCTGAAACTGGAGTTACAAAGGGTCTTCAGCCACCATGTGGGTGCTGGGAACAGATTCCTGATTCTTTGCAAGAACTCTTAACTGTCAGCCATCTCTACAGCCCCAACTCTACCTGATTTTTCAATATATTTTCAATATATTTTTTCATTATGTAATCTAATAATAACTTCGTGCTCATAAAATATTTTCAACTCAAGGGTGAGTTGAAAGTCTACTGAGCAAGCTCAGAGCTCATTGGCAGAACACTTTGTGGAACAGCTCCCCTCTGTTTTGTGTGTTAAGACTCTTACCAGGAACGGGTGCTGTCTTTTGTCAAATGCTGTACCTACTGAAATGGCTTTCCTCCTTTGTCTGCTTTGAAGGAGCGTACTCTTAACGCGCTCAATCATCTCAGGCTGCTAGAATCAATCCAAATTGGTTGTAATATGATATCCTTCTTATATATTGCTGGATGTTTGTGAATAGTTAGTTTCAGAGTCTTTCCTCCTTATTTTACATGAGTAAAAGTGGTCTTTAATGTTTCCATTTTCACAAAGTCCTTGTTCCTCTAACTCATCCTTTCTTGGTTCTTGTCCCCAACCCCCCATCTCTCACTCAGTTGTAGTACTTAAATTCCAATATCCTATGTGTGCGCATGTGTGTGTGCACGTGCGTGTGTGTGTGTGCGCATGCGTGTGTGCATGTGTGTGAGCATGTGTGTGTGCGTGCGTGTGTGTGTGCGCGTGCACGCGTGCATGTAACTATGTGTGAACACATGCGCCATGGCACACATGAGGAGAGCAGAGGGCAGCTTGCTGGAGTCAGTTCTCTTTCTTCTACTTTGTTGTTCCTGGGACTAAACTCAGGTAGTCAGTCTTTGTGGCAAGCACCTTTAACCACTGAGCCATCTTGCCTGCTCAGGCCCTAATACTTCAGCAGTAAGCATTTTTACCACTGAGTAGTCGCCCAAATTCCAATATTTTGCCTCTTCTTCAGGTTAGATCAAGAAAATCCACAAGCCAATTTGCTAACTGTTCAAATGAACTGAAAATTGAGTCTATAAAATAAAAACCAATAGCCTGCATGAGAAAGCCATGATGCGATTTCTTCTGGAAACCTTACCTTGGCAATGGACCTGAAGGGGGAGACATCCCATAGTCTTCATATCTCTAGAAAAAATTTAAAAGGACACAAAGATACACATGGAATACTTATTTGAAAATGACAATATCAAGCCAGGTGTGGTTACAAATGTCTTTAGTCCCAGCACTTAGGAGGTATAGGCAGTTGGATCTCTGCAAGTTTGAGGCTAGCCTGGTCTATAGAGCTAGTTCCAGCACAGACAGGGCTATGTAGAGAAACCCTATCTTAATAAGGAAGGAAGGAAGGAAGGAAGGAAAGAAGGAAGGAAGGAAGGAAGGAAGGAAGGAAGGATATCAAACTTAGGCCTTTACGGTTAACTTGCAAGAATATTACTATTGTTACTGAGCAATATTTCACCATATTGCCTTAGCTAGCCAGGACCTTGCTATGTAGACTAGGCTAGTCCTACACTCAAGAAATTCACCTGCCTCTGCCTCCAAGTGCTGGGGTTAAGAGAATGTGCTACAATACTAGCAAGAACTGTTTTTTGTTTTGTTTGTTTTGCTTGTTGTCATTTTTGTTTTGTTTTGAGATAGGGTCTCTCTACATAGTCATGGCTGTCCTGGAACACACTATGTAGACCAGGCTGGCTTGGAATTCACAGAAATCCACGTGCCTCTGCCTCCCAAGTCCTGTGATTAAAGGAGAGCACCATATCGCCCAGCAAGAACTGTTTTCTTATTAAAACTTGAAACACCACTGGGGTCCTCCAACAGCAAGCGATGATGCCAGTTTTTCAATTAATTACTTCTAATTTACTTTTTAATCTATGTGTAAGGATATTCTGCTTGTATGTACCTTTATGCAGCACATGGGTACAGTGTCAGCAGGGACCAGAAGGCATTGGGTCCCCTAGAACTGGAGTTACAGACAGTTGTGAGCCTCCAGGTAGAGTTGACTATCTCCCATCCCTAAATCGATTCTTCACACTATTATTGATTGCTGTCTTTACTGTGCCTAACTTTTCAATTCTATGTAATCCCATCTGTCAAGTCTAGGAATTTTTCTGGGTACTATAGCAGCCAATTTTTAAAAATTTAAAATGGCTTTTGATGGAAAAGAGGCTTCTGTGTAGAAATTTAGCAAGTCTGTCTGTCTTTCTTCCTTCCTTCCTTTCTTCCTTCCTTTCCTCCTCCTCCTTCTCCTCCTTCTCCTCCTTCTTCTTCTTCTTCCTCTTCTTCTTCCGCCGCCTCCTCCTCCTCCTCCTCCTCTTCCTCTTCCTCTTTTTTTTCTTCCCACCAAGACAGGGTTTCTCTGTGCAGCTGTGGCTGTCCTAGAACTCACTCTGTAGACCAGGCTGGCCTTGAATTCACAGGGATCCTTCTGCCTCTGCTTCTCAAGTGCTGGGATTAAAGGTGTAGACCACCACTGCCCGGCTAACTTTTATATTTCTTAATTATAACAATTGTTCCTGTTGTTTTGTTTGGTTTTGTTTTTTCCTCCTTCTAAAATTAACTTTTCCCCACCTTGGGCCGAGGATGTAGCCTTGCCTAGCATAGGTTTGATCCCCAGGAATTGCCCAGAAACCTCTTGTAAAACAAGGCTGGTGACAGAGACCTGCAACCCCAGCATTTGAGGTAGAGGCAGTGGATCAGAAGTTCAGTCATCTGTGCAACAGAACATGCCCCAGGCCAGCCTGGGCTACAAGAGACTCTTTCTTTTAGATTTTTTTCTTTAACCTTGCAATCAGTGACTCACCTATTTTAGATCATTGTTAAAATGTCACTTTTGTAATAACAAGATGTGTAGAGTTGTCAGGGTGGTTTTGAACAATAAGCCTAGCGTATAGCAAAGCTTACATTCTAATAGAGTAACTGGTTCACCATTTATATGCCTAGTTTGCAGCTAAAATCTATGAAAGAGGAAATCTGTTGTTTTGTTTGTTATATTGAGTTATCCAGTATTGCTTGTTTACATAACGCAACATTGATATGCAAAGACAGATTGTTTTTGTTTTGTTTTCTAAGACAGGGTTTCTCTGTGTAGCCCTGGCTGTCCTAGAACTCACTGTGTAGACCAGGCTGACCTTGAACTCACAGAGGTCCACCTACCTCTGTCTCCTGAGTACTAGGATTAAAGGTGTGTGCCACCACTGTCCGGCCTGAAATCCACTACTTACTATGCTAACAAATATTAATGATAAAAAAGATTAATAAGCTTTAAAGAAAGACCCACCCACATCAACAAAAGGCAGGACAGGAAACATATTTGCAAATTGTTGTCCCTGTCTGTGCTTGAACTGGTGCCAAAGGAGCATTGCCAGGACTAAGTGGTCCAAGAACAAGCTAAACAATTAAATTCCTTTACAGAAATCAATGAGAACACACCTTCATGACGGGGGGG
>JADRCH010000064.1:8491572-8652235 GCA_019843965.1 Rhynchomys soricoides | reverse complement strand
GCGGGGGGAGCTGGGAAGAGATTTCCTTAAACACCAGCTGCATCTTCCTCAAAGATCAGACCTACACGAAAGGCTGTTTCCAACACTAAGAATTAATTGTAGTAGAAAATAAAAAGCTGAGACCTACCAAACAAGCTTTAAGTCTCCTAAAATGTAGCCAAAGTTTCACAGGGAGCTTTCAAGTGACAGTGAGGTAACACAAGTCAAGCACTTTGCCCAGCAGAAAATTCCAGAAGGCCAGTACTTACGCTGCAAGGGTTGTTGGTCGTCTGAGCTGGACTGTAGAAGGACCCCCACTGCGTGGCTCGCCTTTCTTCCCTGGAAGGGGTGCTATTCACAGGCAGGCTGGCAGGTACCCCAGTACCTGCTCCTGCAGCATTGGTGGGCTGGCTGCTGGGAGCCACAAGGGCGAAGGCATCATCCAGGAGGGAGTGCATGGTCTGGCGTGCCTCCTCGATGGACGGCTGAGGTGGGATGTACTGAGAGGCCGAGAAGGGCAGGCCAGGATACCTGCCCAGCTCTGCAGAGGAGGGCGTCTGGACATCAGCTGGGAGGTCAGGATCAGACTGTGAGAGGCAAGGGGAAGAAGAACAGGTGTGCTTCTGTGGGGCTCAGAGTAAAGCGTGAAGCGAAATTCTGGGGCAGAGTGAAATTTAAAAAATGGTCCTACTTTGTGGGAAAGGGTTTGTCATAAGAATTAAAAATCATCTCTTGCTGGGCAGTGGTGGTGCACGCCTTTAATTCCAGCACTCGGGAGGCAGAGGCAGGAGGATTTCTGAGTTCGAGGCCAGCCTGGTTTACAGAGTGAGTTCCAGGACAGCCAGGGCTACACAGAGAAACCCTGTCTCGAAAAACAACAGCAACAACAAAAATCATCTCTTAATAGGTACCACATTTTTGTATGAGGCAAAGACTTCAACTGAGAAAAACCCTATGAGAATATTCCCCAACTTCTTTTCTGTAAAACTCAACTGTAAAATATATTTCAGACCTGGGGGAAGACATCTTCACTGAGAGATCCTAAGCAGCCACAAATCAGACTTCAAAGTGCACACACTAAAGAGATCCAGTCAACTTTCCATGGGTGTAAAAATCATTGACAGTAAGAAACACCATATATGCATAGAAATAATTCAGTACCCATTTAAAAACTGTTTATAATAGTAAACACTAACAAATATTCAGAAACCGTGTCTCTAAAATAAAGATATCTGAGTAATTAAGAACAGTTTAATGTCCTATCCCCACTATTTAAGAAATAAGAATCAGAGAAACAAAGTGGTGAAAGTGGATGTTAGCCCAAAAGTTCAGAATACCCAAGATTCAATTCACAGACCATATGAAGCCTAAGAAGAAGGAAGACCAAAATGTAGATGCTTCAGTGTTTCTTAGAAGGGTGAACAAAATACTCACAGGAGGAAATATTGAGACAAAGTGTGGAGTAGAGACTGAAGGAAAGGCCATCCAGAGACTGCCTCACCTAGGGATACATCCCATATACAGCCACCAAACCCGGACGTTGGTATTCTTCCCCCAAATCTTTCTTCTTTTTCATTTTATTTACTGAGACAGGGTCTCTCTACAAATACATGGTGATTCCCCTGTCTCTGTAGTCAGTGCTTGGATTAAAGGCATACAGCACCATGCCCAGCTAAAGATTTATTTTCTTTTAAACCCTGTGCATGTGCGCATGTGTGCATCAAGCACACCAAGACCCCGAGTGGGTGGTGTTCAACTACACTCCAGAGTCCCAACACTCTAGGCCCCTCCCATCTCATCCTTCCTGGTCACACTTCAAAGAAGGAGTAACAGAGACAATTTAATTTTTGGAGCAGGACAGACAGGTTCAGGCTGGGAAGGAAGGGTGGTTCCTTTGGGTTCCCACTGGCACTAAGAGAGCCACAAGTCAGAACTTCCCACGCCTCTGTTTCCTTGCTACCTCTTGAGAATTTGAAAGTCAAGCATCCCCTTTCCCACATCTCACCATCTGGCATAGTGCTTCACATGGGGACGGAACTCAACAAATGAAAACCCATGGTCTCCTAAGGAAGCTTGGGTTAAAATTCAGGTCTGCAAATCCCATTCTGCTTCAGTGTTGATTCTTTCTGACACGGACAGCCACCAGCTCATCCCAGATAGGGTACCAAGGGCAGCTTGGAGAGCCAAGCTTAACTTGGATTTCCTTACAGAAGTGAGACTTAAAGGGGCCTGGGTAACTGACAGACAGCAGGAAAATTTTCATCCTGGCAATGATTAATCCTAAGGGAGGAGACTTGAGTTTCCTGGGCCTCCTAAGATGCTCTCGGTAAACACAGCTGCTCTGATCTGCTCCTGTCATTCCTCAGACATACACCCTACATCATAGGTCATGCCTTGAAGTGGCGATTTTGTAGTCCTTAGTGTGTGTGCTCTTAAGAGACTGACTTCATTCACATCCTGGTTTAGATGTGTGCCTGCTGCCCTGGTCTAATCATTAACAGCACTTCCTTTCTCCTCCAGGAGCATCTGGTTTGGACACTAAATGACAGTAAGGGGTCAACAATCTTGTAGCTTTTTGTTGGTGATGATGTTTTAAGGAGACAGGGCCTCTCTACCTCCAAACTCCTGGGCTCAAGCCAACTGCTTGGCTGCCACCTCCCAAGCAGCTAGGACTATGGATGGGCACCAGCAGGCCTGGAGCCAACAAAAACCTTGAGTCAAGAGCCAGATAATAAATATTTTAGGTTCTGCAAGTCATAAAAGTCTGTCACAACCCAACTCAAAAGGCAGCCAAAGACAGCATGCAAGCAGGGGCGTGGCTGTCTTACAAAAAGGCCCAGTGTTGACCAAAACAGCAGCAGGCTGGATGAGACCTGAGGGCAGAAGTCTTCAGGCCTAAACTAGAGAGGTGACTGGATAGAAGGGGTTGAATTTTGGAGGACAGCCCTCAAGGAGAGGTTATTTTGAGAGGAAAAATGGAAAATTCCAGTTAATTTATTGAAGGTAAAAAAATCTAGCTAGTAAAAGGTGAACTCTGAGAAAGGCATTATTTTTAAAATACACATCACAAAATTTCATGGAGAGTCAAAAGTTAAGTACATCCAGGGAGAACTTTATGAGCAGGGAATCTTCGGAAAGGCAGCCCTGGAGACAAAGTAGGAAGACCTCTGAGGAAACCCTTGCACTTTCTGTAAAGGGCAAAAATGGAGAAAACAAAGGGAGAGCCAAGCCAGGCACCATGGCTTGCGTCTGCCTTCCCAGCAGGAAGATTGTTTGAGCTAGGAATTTAAGGCTAGCCTGGGCAACATAGCAAGGGTCCAGGACACCATAAGAAGCCTGGCATTGGTCATCAATGAATATGAATGAAGAGTCCAAGGAAAACCAAACTCCCTACAGAGAATTCAATCAGAGGCTGGAACTCAAGGGCTGGAAAACAAGTATCTCCTGCAGGCTCCTTTGAGAAGATGAGCCCAGGCTACCTAGGAAAGGTTGTGTGGGTCGGGAAGGAAGGCGGTTTCTATTACTAGTTCTACAAAATTACCAGGTGACTATACTGAAGGCCTACAGGGACAATTTCTACAGACAGCCTAACACCATCAGTTTGGACACATGCTTCCAAAAGGCTCCATCAGAACATGAACACCCCACCAGCTGTTGCCAGGAAAGCTGGAGTGTTTGTGTGCGAGGGGATTCCTCTCTGGTCAAGGGCCCTAAATTCAGAGAAAGGAAGAGAAACGACTTGATTCTTTGCTCTACAGGGAGGGGATCTATAATTAGCAGCAATTGCTCACAAGAACCCTCAGGAGGGGCCATAAAGGGTCAAGTAGGGCTTCAGAGTTTACTTTGCTGCCAAAGAGAAACCTGCTTCTTCCAGATGATCTTGATGAAATTAGATTTCAGCTGATGTCAGTGCGGTGTTTGTCACATTTTTATAAACCTTTTGAATGTTTTTCAATATTAGTTATGTGTCATTTATGGGGGGAAAAAACAAATCTCAAACATCCATGTTGCAGGGCAACTGTGTCTTATCACGGTACCTTCTCTGAGGACAAGCTTGCTGCTACGTCACACAAACAAAGCTGGCTCTCTAAGGTTGCTCAGCACAGTAGGGCTGAGTCCTTTATGCTCCCCGATGCTGCCTGTGAGCTATGTCCATCAGCCTCCCCTTCTCTTTCCCAGGGCATCTTTGTGTCTCTTGCGAAGCTAGGTTTCTTTCCACCTCAATGGAGCCAGAGTGTATATGTCAGTGTATAATGTATCAATGTCTGCCTTCACCACCTCAAGCCAGGCTGTGTGCCTTTCCATTTAAAAAGTAAGGTTCTCATTCTTTGATTTTCATTAAGCTCTTTTCCCTATGAAAATTATACACATATAGAGAGATATACACATGCACATATGTATACACACACATATGTTGACCGCCCCAATCTGAAATCAGAAACTTTTTGAACTGACATCATACTCAGTTGCAGATTCTGAACATTTCAAATTATAGCCTTTCCTATCAGGATGCCCAACTGAGAAAGTCTGCACAAACGTTCCAATACATCCAGTATTTGAATCAGTGTGCTCTTCGGCAATTTTGGATAAAGGAGACTGAACAGAGTGATTCACTCCTTAGCTCCTCGGGGCTATGAGAGTGTGGGGGTACGCAGACAAAACAGGAAACATCTAAGAAACCACAGCACCCATCTGAGCAGAGAGAACCTGGACATTCTTGCTCTCCCAATTAACAACAAGCAGCTCCCATTCCAAGCAGAGGTGGTCTATCAAGTCACCCAGCAGCTCCCTGGCTTCACTGCTCCAGTGCCCAGCTCTATCTACTCTGGGTGCTGCAAGGCCTGCTGGCCCTAGCATCCACTTTGTACAGGGCAGCAGCCAATACTGTGCATTCTCCTCTTCCACCAAGACACCCCACCCCCCAGAGCCCTCACCATGTTTCCCAAGAGTCTGGTGTTACGTACTGGGCATCCAATGTAGGCAGAGTTGTGCACACCCGGGGGCCGCTTGTATGTGCCGTCACTGTCTGTAGTGATGAGTCTGTCCTTCTCTGCATCGGCGGGACAGCCATTGACCTGGTGTTTCCGGCGTGGCTTTGGAGAACGTTTCATCCGTGAGCTGACAGGAAAAACAGAAATTATCCTCACAAGGCTGGTCACCTTACCACAGGAAAAGCTCCAGTGATTGTGGCAAAGGAACAGTCATGGTCTGGGCCCTATGGAGCAGACCTAACTAACACAGAGACAACAGAGGCATTTTGTGCATCAGAGCCAGTCAAAAAGCAACAGGCCCAGCCAAGAGGGGTTAATACCTCACAGGTGACCTGAATGATTGAACAAACCTGAGACTGAGGAGGGACATGAACAGAGGCTAGAAAGTGCCAGTCCAGCAGGCTGAGGGCCAACATTGGCTGCAAGTGAATCTGTGGGGGAAGATGGAGGAGCCATCCACTGTAGTCACAGCTCTGTCTGTGTGGCTGGCCTCAGACAGAACAACAGTAGAGAGGAAGGCCCCATCTCCTCAGGGGTACAGATTTGGACAGAGAATGATAAGTTTAATATCTTATGTATGTAGGTGTTCTGCCTACATGCATCTGTGTCACAGACCGTGTCTGGTGCCTGAAGAGGCCAGAAGAGAACATTGGCTCCCCTGGCACTGGAGTTACAGATGGTCATGCATACCATGGCGGTGCTGGGAATTATACCTAGGTCCTGTGGAAGAGCAGCTACTGCTCCTAACCACTGAGCTATTTATCCACCAAGGGTGTTTACAGAAAACACACCTATACATGGGACAGGAGCCGGTAGATGGGAAGATGGAACCCAAGACTGCAGGAGGCCGTGGGAAAACAAACATGGAGACCTGCCACACTACAATGATTATCCAGGTGATGAAGACAAGCAAGGGAGGTGAAAAGTAGGAGGAAGGGTGAGGACAGCGAGTGGGGTCAGGGAAGCTGGCTGCACAAGGAATAGGCAGGCGCAAGGCTTTATCAGACTGAGAAGCAATCCGAGATTGCTAGCTCTGGGGTGTGGAGAATAGGAATCCCCTTCCTCCTTAGATTTCTCCCTCCCCAGGGAAAGTCCCTCCACTTCCTGCATGCCTTCCCTACCTCTACAGAAACCTCTTCAATTTACTGTCACAGACTGCCACCTGAATTTGACCAGGATTTCTGTCCTAGACTCTAGTCTCCATCCTGCTCCGTGGCTAGTTGGCCTGTCCACCATGTCCCTAGGGCCCCAGCCTACCTCTTCCTGGGCTCTATGAACACAGAGGGCACACTGGCTGCAGGGTCCAGGATCTTGTCAATCTGCATTTGTGCCCTGCGGTAAACTCGGTGTCGCTCCTTGGTGTCACCAGAAGACAGGTCATCCACCACTGGGAACTCGTAGTGGCCTCGGCGTTTGGCACGCAGGCGAATCTTGTTGCGGTGATGCTCGATCTCTGACTTGTGGCGCAGTGCTGACTGGATCTAAGTGCAGGAGGTGGACAGCATGATCAATCAAGGTGTTTTCTCAGGTTTCTGGGACCCTTCCTCTGTAAAGCCCTTTTAGAGATGTTCCTTTTCTCCAACTGTACACTTGCTCTGTAGGCTTGATAGAGGAACACACAGAGGCGACAAAGAATGGCCGCTGCCTACACTGAGTGGCAGAAAGCCAGCCATCCACTAATGATCACTAGCTTAGGGAAGCCTGGCCATCTGCAGGCAAAAGCCAGTGTTCAAGAACCAGAGGCAGCAAGCATGGCTCTGAGGAGGAGCTTCCTCAGGGCTGCTGCTTCAGTGCCTTCTGCTCATCCTGTCAGGATCCATCACTGTCCCTGAGTAGTGTCACAGTTTGAAAAAAATCAGCTGTGCATCATGGAAGGGCTCCAGAGGCCTCGCCACTGGCACAGGAGCACTAGCAGTTGATGATGTCTGAGAAAGGAAGAGACAGCTTTTCTCCAAGGATTCAGCTACTGCTAAGCTGTCCATTGCATGCCCAGTGCACGCGACTTACTGTTAATGACAATGATGAGAAGATAGCACGGAGTTGGGAAGGAGATAGGTCAGGGGGTCTGGGGAGAGGCAGGGAATGGATATACTGTATGCGTTTGCCAAATAATCAAACATTAAAAAATAAAATATAGGTGTGTGTGTGTCTGTCTGTCTGTCTGGCCTGTCTTTTGTTTTTCTGATTTTGAGAGAGGTCTTACAGTGCAGCCAGACATCCCAGGAATGATGTCTCAGCCTGCAGGGTGCTGGGATCACAGACCTGAGCGGCACCCAGTCTGGAGTGTTCTGAACTAGGTACACCGCAGTGATGCAGGCTTTTAGCAAGTGTTTGATACTATACCTTCCACTCATCTAACAGTGACCAGGATAGGACGGGAGATTTTAAATTAACGCGCCTTCATTAAAACCAAATACCTCCTTGTTGATTTTGTTGGTTTCTGCCACTCGGTCGGCCAGGACAGGGTGCTGCACTGGCGGAGCTGGGATAGGCTGCATGGCAATAAGCTGGATCTTACTGGGGACCCGCCGGCTGGCCTCTGAGGTTCGAGAAATCCTGTCCACGTGCTCAAAGATGGAGGCGGAGGAATGCTGCTCATTGCCTGAACTGGGCAGGGGGGCGCCTAGAACAGAAGGGCAGGAACATGAGCTGGAAAGCCCCAGAAAGCAGCAACACGAATCACAATTATGCATCACCCTGAAAGCACCCTTGGACCCAGTCTCTGACCAAAGCAATCTCTCTAGTTCACCGAAGATGGTCTATGTTAAATTATCTCTTTTGACTTCATTAAAAAAATTACACACAAAGCTGGGCAGTGGTGGGGCACGCCTTTAATCTCAGCACTCAGGAGGCAGAGGCAGGTGGATTTCTGAGTTTGAGGCCAGCCTGGTCTACAGAGTGAGTTCCAGGACAGCCAGGGCTACACAGAGAAACCCTGTCTTGAAAACAAACAAACAAAAAAATTTACACACGAGGGTTGGCAAGATGGCTCAGCAGGTAGAGAGGTACTTGTGCACAGGTCTTATGGTTTGAATTCAATCCTGGATCTCATGAGAAGGCAGACAGAACTGACTCTTATAACCTCGAAACATGTCATGTGTACATTTGTGCATGTGTGCAAGGTGTACACACACTCTCAATAAAATTACAAATGCCTTTAGGAAAGATGTGAGAAAGTATGTCAAAGATCACTCTACTGTTTTCTCTACATGTGGTTAAAAATGTCCTTAAAGAAAAGGGAAGTTCGTTTGAGAGGAGCGCATCCATAGCACATATCAGGCCCAGCTTCAGTGTCCAGAGCCACAAAACAAATCAGGAGACGTCTGAGCTGGGCACACACCTGCAATCCTAGCACTTGGAAGGTGAGAAGGGGAGGAGCACAGGTTCAAGATCATCTTCAGCTACGTAGCAAGTTCTAGGCTAGCCTGGGCTACATAAAAGTGTTTCTAAGAAGGAGGGAGGGAAAAAAAAAAGGACTAGAAACTGAAGCTGCTCAGAGAGTCAGTCAGCAATTTATAAAATTTCCACTAAAAATATTTACAGCAGCTTTGGGCATCCACTATCCTCCTGGCAGTCACCGGCATGACAACAATTAGTGACACTTTGATGTCTTCCCTCTGCACGGGGCAGGGATTGGTTCTAGGACACTGCAGCTACCGAAGTCCATCAACTGGATCAGTGTCTTCTAAGAAACGGTGCAGTATCTGCCTGCACACACAACCCAAGCATATGGCCCCGTAAGCTCTAATTTACCTCTAAGTTATATACTGTTGTTGATCCAGTGTAAATGCTACATTAATGATTATGTTAACATTTAAAGAATAATGACAAGCAAGGTTACACACACATGTAACATATATGTGGCTTATGAATATACATTAGTCGTTGGTTGAATACAGATAGCACGGATATGGAGAGGCTGACTGTGCCGTAGGAGGAGGGGATGGGACAGAGATAAGGAAATGAGAGCCACACAGGAGCACATCAGATTAGTTATGAATACTTCGGGCTTTTCACTCCCTATGTAGAAAGAAGTTCAAGAAGAAAGGGAAGAAAACTTCTCCCTTATAAAAAATTAGTTCTGCTCTAAGAGGGACTGAAGAGTGAGAAAGGTCAGGTTTGTGTTTCGTGCATTTTACTGCAATACTTTTAAAGAAGTAATCAGACGTATGAAAATGAAGGAATGTATGCACATACAAACAAACAAACAAAAAAACCCAGGTAAGCCAGGCACTGTGGTGCACACCTTTAATCTCAACACTCAGGAAGCAGTGGCAGGTGAGTACCTGTAAGTTCAATGCTAGCCTGGTATATAATGTGCTCCAGAGTGGCTAGGGCTACACAGTGAGACCCAGTTTCAAAAAGACAAGAAAGAAACACTTAAAATATAAACCGAGACTGTATCTTATAGAATAAATGACCCTCTCCAATTTCTCATTTTCAGTAATGAGAAATTTCTCTAATGATTATATATAGAAGAAATACCCCAGTAAAATTTAACTTTAGAAAGAAAAAAGGGACCTGGAGAGATGGCTCAGTGGGTAACAGCATTGGCTGCTCTTGCAGAGGACTAGGGTTCAGTTCCCAGCACCCACAGGGTGGATCATGATCAGCTGTAACTCCAGATCCGGGTGGTCTGCTGCCCTCTTTTTGGCCCTCCTCAGTCAGCAGGCACAAGTGTGATATACTGACATATGTGCAGGCCAAACACCATATACATAAGGGAAGGGAGGAAGGAAAGAAGAAAGGGAGGGAAAGAGGGAGAGACGGAGGGAGGAAGGCAGGCAGGCAGGCAGGAAGGAAAAAAAGATCTCAAAAAAGAGCGTTGAAACTGTTTATAATCAAAAGCCAATGGTTTGCAATCCCTAGTAAAAATGGAAGGGGGGGGGGGTCCTGAATATAAAAGAGACCACGAGCTAGCAAAGCAGTAGGGAACAGTGGCTGATGTTTTATCTAAGGAAGGAACACCAGTGCTCTATAAGTTTTGGATTTTCTCCTGATTTGAATTGTGCTGATGTTATCCCAAGGGAACAGAAATGATGTGTATGCCTCCAAACGAGTGGCCTCTCTCAACAAGACAGTTGTCTGGTATTTTTGGGCTCTCCTTCCATGCCCTGAGCCCTGACAGGGCTGGGTAACCTGAACTGCAAGTGCTGCCAGGCACTCCATCTAACCAGAGGTAGCCACTCAAGCTTCAGGATGAATGACTAAAAGGAGATTAACCTTGCCAGCAGGCCAGCCTGACCTCTGAACGTCTAAGAAATAGAAAAGTCACAAGGTTGGCACCTCAGCACACTCTCCCTCGGGAGCCAGAGCTCTCCTCTTGCCTCTGAGTCTAATGACTCAATGGGGAGCTCTACCTGTCCATCCGTCATCTCTGCCTGGATCGCACCTGAACCGCAGCCTATGAGTAGGAGTCTGTCATCCTCTCGGCCAAGGTTACAGAGCTTTGCCAGATCACTCACCACCTTCAAGGCAAGGAATGCCCAGACCTCAGCTTCTCTGACAAGCTACAGAGTAAAGGCAGGAGAGTAAAAGAAATCCCCCAGCTCCTGTACTGTCCAGGACCCAGCCCTTCAAAATACCTGAAAAGGGTTTTTAACTGTGCATTAAATTATACTAAATATTATACTCTATGTTGTGCAATTTAAAAATTACTTAGATAATAACAACCAATGGGAACATGAGAGATGCACAGAAATAAATGTGTGTGGAGACCTGCCTTAAGGCACATAAGGACTTTAGATTAAAAATCCTTTCTCTTTCAAAGCTACTCTTAAAAAGTAATAATATAAATTACACCACACATTCAAGAAATCATTGACTACAATAAATGTTATCTCTACAAAATAGCCAAGAAGTGGCTGCCAAGATGACCCAGAGTGTAAAGATGCTTGCTGCCAAGCTTGACAACCTGAGCTTGGGCCCAGAACCCATACACACAAAGGAGAGAAGTGACTCCTGCAACTTGTCCTCTGAGCTCCACAAATGCACTGTAGCCAGTACATGTGTGTACACATGCATGTACAAATACACACACAGGAAACAAACAAATAAATGTAAATAGTTTCTAAGCACTGTGAGAGACTTTACGTGTTCTCATATAAAAATATGTTAATTGTGATGAGTGTCTCATACAGTAAATAACAATTTCACCATTCTAAAGGGCACACATACACATTTTGATATATAATATATTAAAACCTAGTGTTGGGAGAGCAGCTGTTGTTCCTGTGGAGGATGCAGGCTCAAGCTCTCCGCACTCACATGGTGGCTTACAACTATCTGAAGGTAGAACCCAGTTCCCAGAATCTGATGATGCACATACATGCATTCAGGCAAAGCACTCATACACATAAAATTAAAAAAAAAAAAACTAAAAATGTTTTTAAAAATTGTGTTGTAGGTATATATTAAAGTAAACAAATAAAAATTTTGAAATTAAAAGAAAAAATTAATTTCTGCTGTTTAAGACCCCAAAAAGGAAGCAAGGTAGGATTATACAGAATAATGTCAGAGCACAATGGCAGAGGAAGGGTATTCCTGAAATGCTTTGGTGGAAGACTATTTTAAGAGCTTCATCAGTTACAGACAAATATAGTCAATCCCCACCATGGCTAAGTCTGGTGACCCCAGCCACACCCTGCAAAGCTGAGGTCACTGGCCGATTGATCACCCTCCTCTCTGACACTAAGCACAGTCCGGGTGCTCAGGAAAAAAACCCCAAATGAGGACCAACTGCCGGCAGTCATGACTCAGTTTACAAGATTCTTCCTTGAAGAGGCCTCTGGGAATTGCCTCAGTGAGAAATCGAGAACTATGCTTAATGATCTCAGTCGTTTCAGAAATGAGCCTCCAAAATTACCTCACGCCTCATATATGTACCTAATCTGGTTGAAACAATGTGTCCCTTCACCTGACAAAGACCTTATCAGGTGCCCCAATAAATGTCCTATCAGTCCCCAGGAGAAATGCTCCCACCTGGAGCTTGTGGAACTCAAGTTGATGAAGATCTAACTACTTCAGAATCACACATTTGCATTCATGAGAACATCAAGAAAGCACTGGGGGAGGGGGACAGACTGGTGATGTACACTTGATATGAGCACCAGGAGGCAGATCCAAGTGGATCTCTAGGAGTGCTAGGCCAACCAGGCCTTCTAGTGAGGTCACCCAGAGCTACACAGTCACAGCCTGTCTCAGTACCCGCCTCCCCCAGAAAGCACTTGGCAGTCCATTTCTATTTCTGAGGACAGGAGTGGGCAGGCAGGGCCATGGGGAGGACGGCACTGACACCCTAACCTGGTCACTCTTAGTCAAGAGCACACAGCCTTCCCCCCTCTCCCCACATTCTCTTCAGGGATGGAAGTGGGAACAGATGTGTCTCCCCAATTGCAATGATTAAGAGCACAGGACCCTGTCACTCATCACCTCTATAGGTCTCAGAGATGGACACAAAGGCTGCATGACAATCTAGCCAGCACCTTTGAAGTGGCAGGGAAGGA
This sequence comes from Rhynchomys soricoides, assembly GCA_019843965.1. Taxonomy (NCBI): domain Eukaryota; kingdom Metazoa; phylum Chordata; class Mammalia; order Rodentia; family Muridae; genus Rhynchomys; species Rhynchomys soricoides. The sequence continues at coordinate 8,639,760 of JADRCH010000064.1, read as the reverse complement.
AACACAATCAAGTTTGAACTTGCCAAAACATGAAGAGCAGTCTTCTATGAGTTTCTGTTGCAAGAGGGGGAATGAAAATGTCGTGCCAGGGACCCTAAAACCAGTCACTGGGTGTGCAACATGCAGTGGTGACAGGGAACACTGGTCCAAAGAACAAGGTTCCTGGTGATTCTCAACAACCTCCTCCACTCACATGACATGACACAGAAAAAGGATTTTGACACAATTTTTAAGAAACAATCTAGGTGCTGTGGAGTGCATCTGTGATCCCAGCACTCAAGAGAGAACCACTAGTTTGAGGTCCAGCCTGGGCTACATGGAAGCCATAGTCTTTAAAGGGGAGGGCACTAGAAATATAGCTAGCGAAGAGCACTTGCCCAGCATGTACAGAGTCCTAAGTCAGTCAGTCTCTCTCTCTCTCTCTCTCTCTCTCTCTCTCTCTCTCTCTCGCTATCTCGCTCTCTCCCCCCCCACACACACACATAGTATTTAATGAAGCTCTACACAAATGAGGAAATACCTATGGTAGCCCCAAAGCTGTCTTTTGGCAACTTCTAAGAAGGCGGGAGCTTTCAAGTGAGTTAGTATTATCTTTCTAGAACACAGACATAACACAGATTCTGGCTTCATGAGCATCAAGCTTTCAGTTATGGTAGCAGCACCTGAGGTCTCAGCATTCCCAGGAAGTTCCAACTCAATGTCCTGCCTCACAGGCAGTGGGCTTCTAGCGCCCCGACTTCTGAAGCTGACAGTGCTGCTTGGGTAGAGGTGGACACAAGGAACAGCACAAGCTAACTAGGGTGAGCAGTCAGCAGAGACTGAGAAAGGCTAGGACTCTCCTCTTCCTTCTCAAATATTTCTTTCCCAGGATGGAAACAAGATTTTAATCCTGTCTGTCTGAAACATGGCACCTGGTTACCATGGTGCTAAATAAGTTTTAAGATTCTGTGAAACTGGATCCCAAGGGAAAAACTCTTCCCTTAGTCTAAGGGGGTATTTCCTCAAAATTACAAAAGAGCCAGTGGGTGGGTGGGTACAAAAGGGTGGCACAAATGAGTGACAGGCGCATGGAGCGGGGCGGGGACCTGCAAGGCCCTGGGGGTGAGTGTCAGGGGTACAAAAGTCCCTTGGGCCTTGGTCCGGACTCTCTCCATTTATAGAATGTTACTCGGCCTGTGCTGTATTTTCAAACAAAGAAATGTGTAACCTGACAGAGTGAGAATGGGGCTGGAGAGATGGCTCTGGGGTTAATCACATTTGCTGATCTTACAGAGACCTGAGTTCAGTTCCCAGCACCCACACTGTGGTTCACAATCATCCAAAATTGTAGTTCCAAGAGATCCAATGCTCCCTTCTGACTGCCATGGCACTGCATGCGCATGGTGCAAATACATACACGCAGGCAAAACACTCATATACATGAAACAAAACAAATCTAAAACAAAGAAAGGCAACAAAACATTTTAAAGTAAATGTAGCCGGGACTGATGGCATATGCCTTTAATGGCAGGACTAAGCACAGACGGGTAGAACACTGTGAGACCAGTCTGGTTCACAAGACGAGTGCCAGGCCAGCCCAAGCTCTACATCAAGACCCCAAAATCTCCAAAACAGTAAGCACAAAAACCATTATTAAATCCCTTATATCTGAACTGCTGAAACAGGATCCTGAGATAAAAACAAAGCCCCAGACAATTCACCAAGAGCAGATTCATTTAAAACAACCTATTAAGCTGAAACTAAGCTGCTGGAGACCCAGACAGGATGGCTCAGTGGGTAGCAGCACTCACTACCAGGCCAGACAGCCTGAGTTCAATTTCCACAATAATCTATGTGTTAGAAGGAAAGAAAAGATCCTGGCAAGTTAGTTGTTCTCTGGTCTTCACCCGTGCACCATGACCCTCATGTGCCCATGCACCCATACACATAATGAACACACATACACACACATAGTCAGCCAGGCATGGCAGAGTATGTCTGTCCCCTCACTAGTCAGGAAGTAAAATCAAGAGAATCCAGATTTTTAGGCAGAGCTCATGTGAGTCTCATGGGCCTCATGAGACTATGTCTCCAAAAACTCAAAGTGAAATAAAATAAATCCATGACACATTGCCGGTACGCCAAGGACTATTACCAAGGCAAAGAAGTCCCGTGGGCATAGGTGTTTGTTTGATTGGTTGGTTTGGTGTTTTATTGGTATTGGACCCAAAGCAATGATCTTTGCTTTGTGTGGAGTGACCTTTGTTTTGTGCCTGGCCTGCAAAGATGGCTGAGCCATCTGATTATACCCACCTACCTGCTGGGAGAATGATCTAGAAACAAGACCATACTGGATGGGTATGAACCCCTGACAGACAAACATCTTCCCAACAATGACATCCTGAAACTGGTTCCTTAAAAAATGTCACTGTGTCAACAGGCAGTTTTAGGACTATATTTTCCATTAAATTCTTGTCCCGCTTGGACACTAAATGAGAATGAATTTCTAGCTTTAAGGCACAATTCAGTGAAGCCCTCATCTCTGCCCCTGTGCCTTTCCTTGAAGCAGACACCAATACAGGGATCAAAGTGACTATGAAGGCTGAGAAACTCAGCACAACTGATGTATATTCCGTGTTTGTAGATGTTTTTTTAAACTTGGTTTCCACAGTAGGGTAATCCCCGGGCTATGGGACATGAGGAGGACAGACAGTGACACACCGCTCTGCAGAGCTCTGTGGGCCTTGTTCTCAGGCGCAGTAGCAGGAGTCTTCTCTCCCACATCCCTCTCGCTGGACTCCTCGCTGACTGTGGAGTCGGCATCTGAGGGGGAAACTCTGCAGATAAAAAAGAGATGCAAGCATCAGAGAAGCACATAAAGGGGTTAAAATCGTCAGACTCATTAGAAAGCAAGCTTCTAATCCAAAATTAAAGGATCATACTACGGTGACAGTCCTGAGGACAGACTGGAGTAGCTAACTGAACAGTTGAGTAGGGTGCCTTCCAACAAAGGCTAGAAAACTGAGGACTGGAGGGGAGGAAGTCCCCAGAGCTACTGGGGCCCAAGGCCGAGCGCCTGACCCTAGGTCCCTTCTAGACAGTGAGTCTGGGTCTAACACAAGTCAGATGAAAAAGCATTGCTTAGTGTTTGCATACTGGTCGTCATTTGAAAAGCCCTGGGTTCAATCTTTGGCGCCACAAGAAAGCAAACAACTTTCTCTTAAAAACAATGGCTCAGCAGATAAAGGTGTTTGTCACTAAACCTGATGGCCTGCATGTGATCCCCCGAGACCTACATGGTAGGAGGGAACTGACTCCTAATTATTGTCCCTGACCTCCACATGTACACATGTGTATACACAAAGGAAGAGGGGAGGGGAGGGAGGAAGACAGGGGAAGGGGGAGTGGAAAGGGGAGGGGGAGGGGGGAGACATATGTGATTTTTTAAAAACAAAGAAGAACCTGGGGTTCTGGCCTGCTTTAGCATTAACTGAGCCTGAGAATCCTGGGAAGCCAGGGAAGTTCTGATTCCACCCCAACAACCCCAAACCTTCAGATGATTCCTATACCTACAACACTAAAGCAATGACCCCTGATGAGATTTGACTCCGCAAATTAAGGGTAACACAGCACCAGGATGCACGTCTAGCTTCAACTGCAGCATGACTGCTAATACATGCTGGTGTCCTTGAGGGACTCTCTCCACAGCTGGCCCTCAGTATCTGAGGGCCATAGATACTCTCAAATCTCTTATATGGAATGACTGGTCTGCCTGTAACTACATTTCCTTGTAATCATCCCTACATTACATATATCATCTTGCACAACACTGTGAAGAGCTGCCATAAACTGCTTTAAGAATAATGTCAAGGGGCTGGAGAGATGGCTCAGAGGTTAAGAGCACTGACTGCTCTTCCAGAGGTCCTAAGTTCAAATCCCAGCAACCACATGGTGGCGTACAACCATCTGTAATGGGATCTGGTGCCCTCTTCTGGCCTGTAGGCATACATGCAGGCAAAATATTACATAATAAATAAATCTTTAAAAAATAATGACAAGAACAAGTCTATAAGTCAACATCAGCACCATTTTCCCCAAGTATTTTTGATACACAGGTGGTTGAATCCGTGGAGGGAACTGGAAAGCAGAGCAGAATAACTGTATCCACCTCAAAGACCATTGTGATGACGGGGCCAACTGCTGTTTGCCATGAGGCTACTGTGGAGAAAGCAATTCTTTGAAAACTTTTACTAACACGTTAAATCATCTTTGCTGATTTGCTGCTTCTGGGCCTGGGAAATAATTAAGCCAAGAGCATCTCCCTGAAGAATTTAGTGTCTTCCCTAAGGACTATGTCCCAACATCCGTTACATTCTTCAACTATGCTAGATCCCCAGGCGGAAGTGACGTCATGGGTTTGGGTGTTGAATACTGGTGTGGACACAGGCTTCCTCACTCCCAGCTGCCAATCAAAAGCCAGACCTCTGAATCTCAAAGGGAGGCGGACAGAGGGAGACCTCAGAGGCCAAAGCTATGAACTGAAGCCAACTCACAAGGCCTGATCCTGGCTCTGTCTTCTTCAGATTATTCTAGCTCTTCCCACAGGGAGGGCAACAAGTACCTCCCTGTCAGTCTGAAAAATTAATGCACAATTCTCCATAAGATCTGCTTTCTGGATCCATAATCAAATCTGGGGGCAACCCAATACAAACAAGCATTTGGTGGGAAGATGTCACACAGCCTGTTCCAGAGGCCCAGCAGAAGGAAAGAGAACACTTCAAGGTTTATGTGTAGAACTAGAGAAATCAACCATCCCCCAGGCTGCCAGCCCAAGGCAATACTCATCACTAATGTTTCTGATATCAGAAACAGTCCTGAAAGCTGAAACATGTTCTCCAACAGAGAATCTCAATACTAACCTCGCCCTGTGTCGGATGTTCTTGGAAGGGATCTTTGACTTTGGGCTCGGCACATCTCCATTTTCAGAGGGTGTGGTGTGGTCCTTCACAGGTCCTGGCAGTGGCGCCGGCTCATGAATAATCAGTATGTCATCTTTATTGTGCTGACCCAGATGCTGCTTAGCAAAATCGAAGCCTTTCACGCTGGGGATCTGCAGCTAAAACACACATGGTGGTTAACATGAGGTCTGAGGGCAGCAAGAGACTGAGGGCTGACCAGAGGAGCATGACCCCTGACCCAGGACTGCCAGCAAAGCCATCAACCCAATTCAACAGCCATCTCTGTAACAGGTCGGGTGCCAGGTTCTGTTTATACTTAGAATTCATCACAGATGCTTATGAAAGGATTAAACAAGAACACAGGGATTAAATATCAAGACCACAATACAAAACCATTCCAACAGATCACCTGCTCCATTGTCAAAGACCTGTGACTGAGACATTCTTTATAGGGAAAGGGGCGCTTTATCCAGACCTTGGAAACTGGAAAGGCTTCGGAGACTTTGCTGTAGATCAAATTGTGAGCTGAACGGAGACTACCAGAGAACGAGAACGAGAAGAGATTACAGTAGCTGTGCTAATAGTGGGAGGTGGAGAGAGGAGCCAGGCTGCACACAGAGCATCCCAAGTGGCAGCTTTTAAAATCGTCCTCTGGATACCCAGGATACTCAGCCTCTAGTTCTAAAAGAGGCAGATTTCTAAAATCTAAGCAGACAAGCACAAAGACCCAGAGATACCATGTGCATAAAATCAGGATGGTCTGCCCAGATACTAGCGGGGGGGGGGGGGGGGGGGAAGAGGAGGAGGAGGAGGAGGAGGAGGGAGAGGAAGGGAAAAGCACAGCAGACAGAAGAAAACAAAGAACAGGTAATGGCCTGGAAGCCTGATCCCCAACATGTTGGAGACATTAAGGGAGTGTCTTTAAAGGGGCAAAGGAGATAAAACAGCAGACTTCCCTTTCAACAAGGTTAGTTTGAAAGACAGAGGACAATAGCTTAGGAGATGTTCGGTCTGAGAGGTGATGCCCGCAGCTGCCTGTCAAGTGACATGCACGCATGAGTGTAGAGTCTTTGTTAAGAGAACACCTGACAGGTTGGAACTAGGGAGAAGCAGAGGAAGCATGAAAGAACACAGAAGACTTCAAAGAAACGAGCCAATCGGAAAGCTCGGTGTACCAGCAACCAAAGGAATAAAGCATTTCTAGAAAAGTCCACAGCACAAATACTCACTGTTAGACACAAGCATTCTCTCTGGGGACCCCAGCACACCCAACACTATACCCAAAATCAGACCTAGAGAGCTGCACCTCCTCTAGGCTTTAGCTTCTAAGCCTATGAGGGAGGACATTCATAGCACCGAGATGCACAGTACCAGTTTGGTGACATCAATTTAACAATGCTACAAGGACCAAGGGTGGGTATTAACAGTTTCCTTAAATCCAGCCTGCACAGTATAGGAAAATGGAAGTTCATTAAAGCAGCGGCTCTAAGGGGCTAAAGAGATGGTTCAGTGGTGAAGTGCTCACTGCTCTTCCAAAGAACTCCAGGTTTGCTTCCCAGCACCCATATGGTGGCTCACAACTGCCTGTTGATTCCAGTGCTAGGGGTCAACACCCTTATTTGATTTCTGTGGGCACCAGGAGCACATGAGACACATACAAGCATGTAAGCAAAGCATTTATGCACATAAAAATTAAAAATTAATTAACAGAAAAAGATGAAGCTGCCCTGGTGGGTCTGTTCATTAGAAATACTGCTTGACTTTATCACTGAGTCCTAAGGAATGCTTTCACATAATATACTATATACAGGAGCACAGGTGATGTCACAGTGCATTATTTTATGGCTCAAAGGTGACGCTGTGACCTAATACTCTTAATGTTAAACATCCAAATGGGTAGGGAAAGGGCAGTCTGCAATAGTGACGTTTGCCAGCAGAGGGAGACAAACGGTACTGTAAGGACAGTTTACAATGAGCTGCTTGGAAACAAAAGGCAGGCCAGCTGGCAACCATATTCCCTAATTAATGAGCTTCCTTTACTAGAGCAGGCTGCTGGTCCCATGCATCTCTGGACCCATCAATACCTTATGGGAAAGGAAAACCCAAAACTAACTGCCTCCCTCCAAATGGTCTACTTAGTCTCCTGGCAGGTGGACAAACCTTTCTAGTAGCAGAGCCCACCCTCCACTTCTCTCAAAGTCTTGTTGCCCCTTACAGAAGAGAAGCCCCGCTCCTGTGAACACAGGAGCTTCGTGGAGTGTTCTATATAGAGACTAGAAATCCCCAGACATCAAATACCGAGGACTTATGGCGGGTCCCTTTCATCAAAGCACAAGAAACCTGGAGATGGCTTCCTCCTTCCCTGTCCTAAATGTATTTCCTGTGTGTGTGTGCATGCATGCATGAGAGTGTGTGAGCATTCATGTGTGCATATGTGTGACTGCATGTATGTAAGTGTGCCGCAAGCACGGCACCCATGGAGGGCAGAACAGAACATCTGGTCCTCTAGAACTGGAGATATATATTGTGGTGCGTTACCATGTGAGTGTTGGGAACTGAACCCGGGTTCTCTGTAAGAGCAACAAGTGTTCTTGACTGGTAGGCCATCTCTCCATCCCCCAACCCCCCATTTTCCTTAAGATGGGGTCTCCTGGTACATAGGATCTTGGTTGGATTCAGCTAGGCTGGCCGGTCAGCAATCCGTGGAGGTTCATCAGCATCTAGCTCCCTCGTGCTGGGACTACAGGTGCGCACTAGGAGCCCAGGCTTTCTGCAGGAATGCTGGGGGCTCAAACTCAGGTTCTTGCGCTCAGGCAGCAGGCACTGTAAGCACTGATCCATCTCCCAGCCCTTACATCCATTTATTTTTGTCTTTTAATCTTTGTTTGCATTTATTTGTATGTGTCTTTAAGTGTGCGTCCAAATGTGAGCGCAGAGTCCCACAGAAGCCAAAAGAGGGCGCTAGAGTCCCTGTTGCTCAAGTTAGGGGTGGCTGTAAGCCAGCCAGACATGGGTGCCAAACTCTAGTCCTCTGCAAGAGCAGACAGCAGTTCTAACCACTGAGCCATCTCCCAAGGCCCATCACATGCATTTCTTTAATGAAGAATTTCACACTGGGATGTTGTGAACTCATATTTTGCAAAGGAAAACAGCAAGAACGGGGTTGTTTCTATTTGATATCATCCCTACCTCCTTCAGATACCTCCCTCCTGCAAACAATCAGTGAGAACAATGCAAGAGGGTGCCAGTGGGACATCCTGGGGTCGAGGGCTCTGTGCTTTGTCTGTACAGTTTAGAAGCGACATATTGTCATGTGACAATCAGCATGGTAGCCTTGGAAACACGAGTGTGCCCTGAAGTGCACCCTGCCTGCAAGATCACCATCCTCCATGATCCAAAGTGCCAAGCTCACAAGGTTGGCCTTTTGTTGTTACTGATTGGTTGGTTGTTTTTTGTTATTGTTTGAATCAATATACCCAGGCTGGCCCTGAACTTCAATTTTTGAGCCTGGAGAGAGCCTAGGTCCTTTTTATTTTTTTTCTGATTTTATTATTTTTATTTATGTGTATGAATGTTTGCCTCCATCTACATCCTTGGTGTCTGTAACTCCAGAAGAGGGTATTGGGTTCCCCTGGAACTAGTTACAGGTGGTCAGGAGTCACAGAGTGGGTGCTAGGAACCAAACCTGGGTCCTCTACAAGAGCAGACAGTGTTCTTAACCACTGAGCCATCTCCCTAGTCCTAGAGCCTGGGGCTTTATTTTGCATCAAATAGCAAAGAAGTAAAAATTTTCATATTTACTTCTAAAAAAAAAAGGTTATAACTTCAAATCAAAAAAGGAAATAGTCGGGCAATGGTGGCACTTGCCTTTAATCCCAGCACTTGGGAGGCATAGGCAGGTGGATTTCTGAGTTCGAGGCCAGCATGGTCTACAGAGTGAGTTCCAGGACAGCCAGGGCTATACAGAGAAACCCTGTCTCGAAAAACCAAAAAAAAAAAAAAAAAAAGGTAATAACAGAGCCAAGATGGCATCTTTGTTTTCTTGAACTTTTACTCATTCCTGTAGGAAAACTTCCATTACCTTCTTTCACTTACTGGACAGTCGGGTCATGTTCCAGTCACCTGACTCCTTGCTGACCCCTTCCTCAGCGAGTGTCCCTCTGTACATATTAGATCAACTCTAGGGTAACACATTTGGACCTAAGCATAAATAATGTACTTGAGGGGCTGGGAAGATGGTTCAGAGGTCAAGATCATTGTTTGCTCTTGCAGAAGACCTGGGTTCAATTCCCAGCACCTACTTGGAGGCTTACAACCATCTGTACCACCAATTCCAGGGGATCTAAACCCCTCTTCTGGCCTCCAAGGGATGTGGTACACATACACAAACTTAGGCACACATACATGCACTCAGGCACACACATGTAACATAAAATAAATATATTCTTAAAACAACACACTTCACAATCAGCAATATGCCCTCCGTAAGTCCACACTTGCTAGCCCAGTATTTTTCCCTTGTTTGTTTTAAGTTACCATAATGATTCAGCTGAGCTCTTAAATGCAAAGCATGCATGCATGTATGTATGTATGTATGTATGTATGTATGTAGAAGAAAACTTAGGTAACTCCTGAACCAAAAACAAAACAAACAACAACAACAAAAAAAAAAAAAACCCAAACTGCTTTAATTATTAGGATGGGTCCCTGTCTATCAGACTTAGATACATTGTTCTAACTTAGGAAGTATGTAATTATAAATATTATTTTCATTTTGAAATTACAAATCTACCCATCCACATAATTCTCAAGTGTCTGTCAAGCCTTTTTAAGATGGCTAGAAAATTGGCAATTTGACACCAATTACTCTTAGCTAATGAGGAATATCCCCAAATGAGCAATTTCCAATTTTGTACATATGTTTCACTCCAAGCTACATAGCCTCTTAGCATCTTCATAAACGACATGCCTCCAACTGAAGAAGTAACAGACAACAATGGCCATCTGAACAGCTCAGCCTTTGGCTAAGAAACTGTGGGAAAGCTTGTTTACATATCCCCATAGGAAAGCAGCAGCCTCAAAGAACTGGATAGAGCACAGTTACCCAAGACAGTGTTTGCTTTAGTCATACTGCAGGAGCAGCAGACTGTCCCTCTAAGCAAAGGCTTCTGAATAATGTCAAAGCAGACACACAGCACTGGTCTCTGCAGGACCATCAGCCCAGGCCACGGCCAAGCAGTAACCACCTCCCCTCAGAGAATGGCAGGGCTCAGGTCAGACACAAACATGGCAACATGTAAAAATGCTTTATTAATGCCAAGGCTATGCAAGTGAGATGGATGGCACTCTCATTGCTACCAGTTGATGAAATCCCAAGTAGTGAATATAAATAGTGGAGCCTTCAGGACATCAGCTACAGCTACGTACAGAAGTGTAGACACAATATTTTATGAGTAGCAATGTGACACACAGTAGACCCTCCACAAACAGCTAAAGCCTAAGTGAGATACAAGGAAGTCAAGTGACACACCAAGCTTACCAGGGTAATAAACCCAGACTCACCACAAGACACAAGTCCTGTGGTCTACTGCTGATTCCAGCTCACATCCTTAAGCATCCTCATGATAGCCCATCTCACAGGCTGAGGAAGACACCATCTCCAACCACCATAAAAATAGGACAACTCATACGTGCTTAAACACAACACAAAAGCCACCTACACACAGAAGGAAAAGATTACATAAAGCACCACTCCTCCCCCAACTGGGAATTCACAGCTTTTAGTATACCCCTGACTGTTGCTTTCTGAACCACTAGAAGCTAGTTTTTCCATTCCTTAAAAATAAAATCTAGACTAAAGCCAGGCTGGCACTGTACCCCCCACCTTCCATGTACAAATGAGCTTTAATCAGTTTCTCATAGGAGAGAAATCATGATGAATTTGAGTCTTCAATATTCAAACTTCAGCCAGTTATTTCTGAAGAGAGATGGTCCTTTTGTTCTTTCTTTTTCTCAACCTATCATTCAGAGGACAAGCGCGTTGTCTGGGCCCCATGGGAACACACTGCCGACAAGTCAGGGAGGTCTAGGCGAGCAGGTCAGCCAAGTAACAAGAGAGACACATGATGAATTTTAAAACATGTGAGCCATAAATATAACAAGACCCAGATGGAACAAGACACAGTGAAGCCCCCAGTGCTTGGGTCTGTCTGATCCCCAGGGAAGGGGAAGTTAAGATGACCATAGAAACCATACAGCAAATCCCAAAAAGAGTCTGAACCAAAAGACCCGCAGTGGTGTGCAGCGTGCCATTGTATGAATTTATTACTTGACTGATAACAACTGGTAAAAAATCTCCACAGCCACCATGTTGTTTCCATTTAAAAAGTGAAGACAAGGTAGAGTTACAGGCATCTGTTTGTCCTCGATGTGGCCACCTGGGACCCTGTGGTCCCTGAGGTGGGAGGAGAACACTCCAAGGTTCTGGCACCCACCAGCCACATTGAATCATGGGTAGCAGCCGGAGTGACTGAGACGTAAGAGTGGTAAGGATCCAGAATATTCTGGCAGACTGTGAGTCTGGAGCTAGGGGGAGTACATACATCTCTCCTCAAGCCACTATCCACACTGCCTTCCCAAGTGACTGCTGCAAACAGACAGCTGTTCAGCCTGCTCCCCTCGTCAGATACCCTGCAATGGCTGCCTGTGTACCAGCTCCAATCCTATCTGCATCTATAAGCCTCTTGAGAGGGTCCTCTGTTACATGGTTTAGGCTGTGCTCTTCCTTACAAGCTTGCTCCAGCTCTACTTAGTCCTTTACATCTCTTCCAAGGTTGTGGTGGTTTAAGTAAGAATGGCCCCATCAGTTCATATATGTGAATGCTTAGTCACCCAGGGAGTGGACCATTTGAAAGGATTAAAAGGATTGGGAGGTGTGGCCTCATTGGAAGAGTGTGTCACCTCAGGGGAGGGGAGGAGGGTAGACTTTAAGGTTTCAAAAGCCCGTGCCAGGCCCAATCAGTCTCTCTCTCTTGTGGATTCAGATGTAGAACTCTCAGCTACTTCTCCAGCATCCTTTCTGCCCATGTGTTACCATTCTCCTCACCATGATGATAACGGACTAACCTCTGAAGCTGTAAGAGAGGCCCCAGTTAAATGCTTTTTTTTTTTTGGTAACAGCTGCCTTGGTCATGGTGTCGCTTCCCAGGAAGAGAACCATTGGCAAAGACAGAGATCCATACTGTCTCTTCCACCTCAGTTCCAGCCCAGTTCACCTCCTCTCAGAAGGTAGCAGCCACACGCACACACAAACACATATACACTGCCCAAAGCTGCCACAGCCCACACACACTATGATTGTACTACTCCAGGTCAATTTGGGGGAGATTGTTTCTTCTCTAAAACTATCACCCTACAAGACAGAAAGGATGCATGCTACCTGTGTTTGTAATTTAGTCTGGCCTGAACATTTAGGAGTCTGGACAATGGATATACATGACATTTGCATGTATATCCTTCTGGCTGCACACAGTGCCAACATTAGTAGCAACTGAGGATGTGATCCACCCAGGGGCTACAATTCCACGCTAATAACTGGTACGGGACATTCCCATCAGAGAAACACATTCCCACGGGGCCTGAAGCATCCAGCCATTTTTGGTGAGAAGGATCTATACCACAGTTTTGTAGGTGATAGTACCAAATGATGGCTTTGGACAGAGATTAAAGCAAATACAAATAAAGGAGAGATACTTGGAGTTTCCCCCTTTATTACTGGAAATTATAAAAAAAAAAAAAAAAAAATGCCCAGCCTGGAAACCTAAAACAGACTGGCCTCTCCTCTTATTTCAAAAAATCATGGACCCCCAGACAATCTGAAGCAGTCTCTTCATTACAAGGGGAAGGGGTGGGGAGTGCAGGCCAGTAGATTTATTGTTTCCAGATGTTTGTAACTCTGAGACTTGCTGGAGGATTTCACAGAGTAACACGGGGCAGCATCAGGGGTGGGCTGAGCAGGATGGGGAGAGAAAGCCACAGGAGCAGGGAGGCGAACCCTATAGTCACAGGAGGACAGCACCTCGCTGATTACTTCAGGGGACAGCAACAGACCTGTCACCACAGCTGTGTAGCCTCAGCAGAGAGTGGAGAGGTTTGTTTTAAACTAACAGAAGGTCACCATCTTCCTATTGCAGACCCATGACAAGTCTGCACAGAGAGCTGTAATACCAGCAAATAAGACACAGTCTTGCCTCCTGATGGTGTGAGCAGGCAGCCATTTCCTTGGGCTTCTGCCATACGGATCTTTGCTGAACAAGGCTGTGTGTACACAGAGACCCTTGCAGCCCCTGGAGAAGAAGAGCAGCTCTACAGGCTGCAAGTTCTATTTGGAACCATCCGTTTGATTTATAGCAACATCTGCCACATGGAACTATCCCAGAAGTGGACTCGAGAGGAGAGCGCTTGGAGGATAGCCTGTCTCCACTTCAGGAGATGCTGACCTCTGATAGTTTATGATGGGCAAGGCTGCCACAAGGAGTACGTATCGCAGAAACAGAGAACAGAAAAGGCCTAAGCACACAGCAATCTCCACAGGTTCAGTCCCCTGTAACAACACTCTTTACTGGAACAAAACATTTCCCTCCCTATTGTTGACCCAATTTCATGCTGAGAATCACTGAGCATGAAGACAGGCAGCACCTTCTCCACATCCATTGTTACTGTAACAATACTAGCTGTAGACGCTGTCAGACTATGGAAATAAGTGAGGATGAATGGGAAAGAGAGTATACATGTGTATAAAATACTGCTCATATATTTGATAGCCACAAGCTTGCGATATAATTAAGATCTTGCATAGGATTAATTCATAGGAAAACAAAACACTCTTTATTTACTACTATAGATAGATAGCAAGTTTAAAAATTAAACTTACTTTTCCACTTAGTAGGTTGTGGTTTGTAATATTTATAGTATTTGTTTTGTTTTTCCATTTTGGTGGGTTATGTGTGTGGTGTGTGTGTGAGTTGATGTGGGCTGTTTCTCCCTGTGCCCAGAGCTTGCAGATTCAGATTCCTCCAGTCTAACTAGCCATCTTGTCCCAGAAATCCTGTTTGGTCCTCAGGTGCTCTGGGATTACCCCTCACTCCCCAGTTCTTATGTAGGCACAGGGGATCTGAACTCTGGTCCTCACACTTGCATGGCAAGTTCGTAGTCACTGAGTCTCCACAGCCTGTTTTGTTTTGCTTTGCTTTGTTTTTGGAAACAGCATCTCACTGTATAGTCCCAGGTGGCTTTGAACCTGATCTTCCTGCCTTTACCTCCCAAGTGCTGGAATTACAAGCATGTACCTCTGTGCCTGGCTAAGAGAAGTTTTTTGATTTTTGTTTTGTTTTGTTTTTTGTTTTAAAGACCATCAGAAAATCAGAAGGTTACTATGGCAATCTTTTATTTCTTGCTCTTTTGTCATTTGCTTGATATTATCACTTTCAAGATAGAGCAAGCCTTCCAAGTAGGAAAGATTTACATAGTAGGCACATGCTAATAGACACAGCAGATTGGATTCACAGCTAAACAGGCTGGTCACCGTCTATAGCTAGAGACTTTCTCTGGAATGCATGCAAGGTTTTTGTTCACACCAGGTAAGCTGCCAGATGCTGACCCCAAGTCAACCTCTTCACTATGGAACCTCATGTGACAATGTCATAGAAACTCCCGAAACACTTGTAAGTAAAAGAATCTCTACTTCTACAAAACTTAATGCTTTGGAGAGACAAATGAAAAGTGGGGAGCTAAAATCAAAACAAACAGGAAGTCCAGCAGGGGCATGGGAAACATGGAAAGAGGTATTGAGAAGAAAAAAAATCTGGAAAATTTGGGACTGAGATTTCTTTGATCTTATCTAAAGAAAACCATATCGGGAACAAAGGTGACACACAACTGGTGCTGTCTGCTTTAAGAAAAGCACTCAGAGCACCTCAGGAGACAACTGCTCCATACAACAGTGAAGAACTGGAGTATGCTGGAAGACTGGAGTCCACTCATAATACTGATGTTTGAATGTTTAAAATATGAATGACCAAGTTTTAATAATTAAATAGGGACCAAAGAGAGGTGGCTCCGTGGTTACTTCCTGATCATTCAGAGGAGCAGAGTTTGGTTCCCAGCACTCATACTGGGTGGCTCATCACCACGTCTAACTCCAGGTCCAGAGGGGCTCACATTCTTGGATTAACTTTCTCAGGTGCACACACACCTATGCAAGAGAAGAGGATCGGAGGGAACCTGCATAGCCACTGCTCTCTGAAAACAGCCAGAGTAAACAGATCACAACTCATCCACAGAATGAACTGGTCTTCCACTGAGCTCTCAACAATAAAATGACTGGTCTCCAGGCTCACTAGATTTTACAGGTTGTGTTCCTGGGATGTTTTACTAATACAGAGAACTGGGCTACAGTAAATACACATGAGGACAGAGGACACCGCCGATAGACCAGAGAGTTCTTTAATGGTCTTCCCCTGTCTTTCAGCATCCGAGGCTGGACTTGCTCCTGCCCCGGAAGGATGCTCATGCGGACTCTGGGGTAGGAACTTACCTTCTGTCGCTGCTGTATGTTGGCCACCGTGTCAGGCTGGAAGTCTAGCTTGTCCGTGCGGCACAGCTTCCAGTAGAGGATGACAACAATGACGGTGACCACTAGCACGGGAATGACCACACCAACCACGACCCATAGGTTGCTGCTCTGTGACTCCGGGGATGGCCTCTTCACCCTGTCCACCGCTGCGGATGAGAAGACAGGGGAGAAAGTCTCTCAGCAACATGCTCTTCACTCACGTACAGGACAGAATGTATCTTCCTCTGGACACTCAGGGGCTCGCCATACAGCTCAAGACAGGAAAGCAACCAGGCACATTTGAATGTCACACAAGGAACATACCAGGGACCACATTGACACTTATGTGTCTGAGGGCAAACGCTTGGTTGGTTCTAGGCTCCTGGTTTAAAATTCCCACTCCATAACAGCTCATAAAATGGTCCATACGACCTCACTGAAAATGGTTCTCTTCAAATGTGAGAAGAGAAGCTACGTGTTCAAGACCCAGCTGTGAACACCATACCCAACGGGGCAGGAATCACCTCCCAGGTCTCTGGAAAGAACATGATCTGGGACTTGGAGGTCTGGGAAGGAATTCCTTCCCCACTCTTACCAACTCCCTCCTCCCTCTCTACAATAAACAAATGTTTACTGACAGTGCCAGACACCACTCTAAGGGTAAGGTATGCTGACTAGCAAGCAGACAAAACCCCTCAAGGTGCACTGGTTCTAGTGGTGGGAAGGAAAACTACCAAGAAATAAATCCCCAAATAATGGTATCTGCTGTTGGAACTCTATACCAGAGGAAACAGAAACGAGCTACAGCACCAGAACAAAGGCAACTGATCATGTCCACCTCAGCATCTGAAATCCTGAGAAAGACGGTACCATTTGTAGCTGCGTGGATCACAATAGCCACGGTGGAAAAGCCCAAACCCGTCAACAGGTAAATGGATAAACAGAATGTGGTATATCTACATCGTAGAGGTCTGTTCAGCTTTTAAATAGGAAGTGGGGTACCATGGAGATGGCTCACCAGGTAAGGGTACTGGCTGTATAAACTGGAGGACCTGAATTCAAATCCCTAGCAGCCAGGTCAACGAGGGGCACAGTCACACTCGCACCTGCAACTTCCGTGCCATGTGGGGCATAGACAGGACAAGTGACTTGACGGCCAAAGCTCCAGGCTCAGTGAGAGACCCTGTCTAACTGGGTGGAGCATGACAGAGTAGGATGCCTGCCTCACACACAAACACAAAAGAAAGAAGACAAAGGGGACTCTCAAAACAGCCACAACTAGAATGAACATGGGAAACATGACACATGAAAGAAGCCAGTCACACAAGGATAAACGCCATACCAGGCGCCTAGAACAGTGGAATTTATAGACAGGAAGAAAAACAGCGGCTGCCAGGACCTGGGGACAAATGACAGGTAGTACCCAAGGGGCAGGGCTTCTGTCTGGGACAATGACAGGCTCTGGACACGGAGAGCAGAGGTGGCTGCAAACACTGAGTACAGCTACTGTCACCTGTTCACATGCATCAAGAAGGTTTTGAAACAGTCAATATCACTACCGACGAATTTTTCCTTTTGGTTTTGAGATTATGATTATATAACTGCTCCCTTTCCTCCACATTTTTTTAATGATAAAGAGGACTCTTGGGTTTAACTAAAAGGGAGTGTTTAGTGAGAAAACTGAAGTCTGAAAGTGTGATGTCGGGGTGTAGTCCTCCTCACCCATGACCTCTGAACCCTGGGAACTTGGGGTCTTAATGGAATCTGCTTTAATAAAGGTAACAGGTATAACTCTATTGGGTGATACTGCAGAGAGCTGTACTCCTTTGGACTCACCTGTCTGCACTCACAGGCACGCCCATGCACAGCTGCCTCTCATCTGCCACAGCTCAGATGACCCTGTGGACACTCCTGTTCCAACCCCTCTCCTTGTTCTTCCACTAGCTGATCCTCTGCCCTGTGTCCTCTGTGTTCCTTGCTGGTCCTATGTATACATTCATACACACACACACACACACACACACACACACACACGGGACTTTGTCTGCACATATATCTGTACAGCACATGTGTGCACTGCACACAGAGGCCAGAAGAGGGTGTCATATCCTCTGGAACTGGAGTTATAGGGGGTTGTGGGCTGCCATGTGGGTGCTGTGAATCCAACCCAGGTCCTCTGGAAAAGCAGTCAGTGCTCTTAACCACCAAGCCATCTCTCTAGCCCCAAATGAAAGAGTCTTAGAGAAGCTTATGTTTAACAGAGAGGAAACCAGGCTGTGTTTTAAAATGTGGCCTGGATGGAATTTACATTAATAACTCATTTTTCCCAAGAACAAATGGACATGGTGAAAGCTCCATGGAAGAGAGCTGAGAGAACTGATATTCTTCTCAGTTCTAATCTAGGAAAACCAGAGAGAGGGGGAGAAGTAGGGGGGGAGGGGTCCTCAAGGGCCCTGCATTGGCCCTGATAGGAAGTGAGGCTTCCTCATCTACCAACCCTGAAGTCCCAGGATTTTTGCCCATGTGCCTTGAGCAGTCCTCAGGTCAGGTGACTCAAGTAAGGCCACTGCACAGGCAAGGAAGGACAGGGAGGCAAGAGCAAGGATGAAGTACATTTTTAATGAAAGGAAAATGAAAACCACACTGAGAAGGGAAGGGAGGCCGGCCAGAGAGACACGACTGCTCTGGGTCTGTGCTCTCCGTGGCTTTTCCTGAGGGTTGACGATATTTGCATGTGCTGTGAAGAATTTCCTGTGAGGGCTAGCTAAGTTGCAGAAGCCCTACTGTGCCCGCAGGCCTGGAGCCACCTGTGCAGGTTCACACAGTGGGCATCTGAACTTGTTGGGGGTCTCACAGCATGTGTGTGGTTCAAGTCAGGATGTGTGTTTTAGATGAAGCGGCTCACCACATTTCAGGGTTGTCCTTGCCTGCTCTGCCCTTTGGAGCAGGGTAAGTATCTCACCTTATCTTCCTACCTTTGGTTCATATTTAGGTCCAGAGCCAGTTAGAAGCTGCTTGTGGCTTCCCCATTATCTAATAAAGAGCCAGCACTGGTTGATCATGTAACTGGTTGATCATGTAACTGGTTGACCATGTAACTGGTTGATCATGTAACTAACTTTGTAGGCTGTGACAGGCACCCGAGAAACTGCTGACTTGCTAGCTGATAGGCCAGTATATGATATCTGCACCCGATCATCCTCTAACTCCCTGCCTGCTCCAACAAAATGGTGCTTAGATCTTCTTAAAATCAGCCTTTGTATACAGCATGGAGGGAGGCAGCTCTTCCATCCACCTCAGGCTCTGGATGCAATGTTAAGAAGTGCTTCTCATATTACCTCCTCACTGACCTGAAACAGAGCCCACTCACGGTGATCCCTCAAGCACACCAAGGAGCCTGAGAATGGCTATCACTTCATCTCTTCCACCACTGTCCATCAGCACTGTGCACACGGCAGCCCTCACACAGGTTAGCCTCACGGACAAGGACCGACTTAGCCAAAGGCCTTTTCCTCCAAAGGGCAATTTCAAAGGTTTCATTCATTTAAGAACTGCTATTCCGGAGGACTCGGGTTTGATTCCCAGCACCTTATGGTGACTCACAACCCTCTATAACTCCAGTCTCAGTGGACCCAATGCCCTCTTCTCTTCTGACCTCTGGGCACTGCACATAGGTGGAACACAGATATCTATATAGGTAAAATACCAATACACATGAACTAAAAAATAAAATTAAAATCTTTTTAAAGTCGGGCAGTGGTGGCACACACCTTTAATCCCAGCACTTGGGAGGCAGAGGCAGTGGATTTCTGAGTTCAAGGCCAGCCTGGTCTAGAGTGAGTTCCAGGACAGCCAGGGCTACACAGAGAAACCCTGTCTCGAAAAAACAAAAACAAAAACAAAATCTTTTTTAAAAAAGAAGTTGCACTGTTGATTATAGCATGGCGATCAGGGCGCAACAGTCGGAAGCTGGCCTAACAGGGCAGCAATGTCCCGGAAGTGGGACCTGAAGGACACAGAGCAGAAGACGCCTGGGGGTGGGACCGCCTCTCCAAGGAACTTCCTCATCTAGAAAGGAATTTATCTTAAAGATGTACTTATTTATGTATATGACTGATTACCTAGATGTACAAATGTGGACTGTGTGTGTCTGGTACCTGCAGAAGCCAGAAGAGGGTGTCAGATCTCCTGGATCTAGAATTATGGTAGTCATGAGCCGCCATGTGGGTGTTGTGAACTGAACCCAGGTCCTCTGCAAAAGCAGCTAGCGTGCAGAGCCACTGAGCCATCTCTCCAGCCCCATCACTCCATTTACATGAAAGAACCCAGATAGTATATGAAGACTGAACGCCTCGCAGAGTGCCTGATATAAAGAAACTGGCTACAGTTTCTCCTCCCCCATCTGCAAATGATTGCATCCAATAAGCTGTGACTGAATGAGTGGACGTTCTACTTGTTACAGATGAGCTAGGTTGCAGTAACTGACCTTCATAACTGAAATATAAAGCTACTTGAGAAGCACAAAAGCATGTCTTGTGGTTACAGTATGCCCTTCTGACAGTCATGCCCAGTCTCTGTGAGTGCTGATGGAATTGTAAATCATGCCAACTCCACTTTCTTACAAGTGTTAACTGTAAGATCATGTGCGGAATGAGACTGTCTTAGTGGGCATTTCTGATGCCTCTTTGCATCTATGTGGGGTATAGCTTATGGATGCTAGCATGCACCCACAATGACATGTCCCTAAGTCTACGTTTTTAATAAACATACTGATAAAGGAAACAAACAAACCTCCCATTGTCTCCTCTCTGTCCTCAATAAAGTTCTTCAGGATTCTCTGATGTCAAGGCACCTGCTTGTGCCTGTGCTGTGGGGAGGAGGTTTTCCTATACACTATGAAGGACCGTTCTGGATCATGGAGGGGAAACATACACACTAAGGAGGCGGTCTGCTTGTAAAATCTTATTTAGAGAGTTATGATTCTCCACGCTGCTTCCTATTTCATTTCAAATATACACCTAAAATCTGGGAGTTGGACAAGAGGTACTGAGAACAGTCACTGCCAGAGGGCCAAGTGCCTTCCAATAATAATAAATATCAAACACGTCTTTCTAACTGTAGAGTGGTGTGAGGCAAGGTGACAGAGAAACAGGACTGAAAAGAGGGTAAGGATCAAGGGACTCCTTTGTGTTGCAAGAACCCAAGGCAGCTCCCAGCTTCCTGACTGACTCACGGTCCCCACCAACACGCAGGGCAGGACATGGAAGGTTTTGAAATAAAACAGAATAGGAACATTATTTTGCCTAAGATGGATTTTTAAATGAAAACTGGTACAGGGGTAGGGAAAACGATGTCCATGTTGATATAAGGTTCTGTGACTCACTAGCAGCTCCATGAATATGAGGTGTGAGGTAGGAAACAAGACAGCAAGGCCACAGTTACACAGATGGAAAGAAAAACAAAGAAGGTCTCAGCAAGTGAAGCACTTGTCACACAACCTTGATAGCCAGAGCTGGAACCCCAAAACTTCATAATGATGGAAGGGAAAAACGGACTCTACAAAGTGGTCCTTTGATCTCTACACATGCACCATGGCGTGTATACATGTACACACACACACACACACACACACACACACGCATACACGCACAAACACACACATGCATACAGAGTAATGATAAATAAACTTAAGAAAAGCACAAGAAAGTCTCAGCAAATAGACGTCAACAACCAGCACAGATCAGACGCTGTAGTTCAGAGTTCACTATCAAACCACAAGTGACTTTGGACCCCAGCATGGCTGGCAGGATAAAACTCTCAGACTTACGCTGTGCAATGGCGCCCTGAATCCGGTACCCCAAGATGATGGCTGCCCTCTGGAGGTCTACCTTGTTGATCAGATCTGAAGACTTGACTGCACTGAGTCGCTCTCCATCTTGGTTCTCCACAAAGTAGATGAGCTGTACCGGATTGTCATCTCCCTCCAGCCTGGACACGTTCACCACCTTCGAGAGCACAGAGTCCATCAGCATCAGGGAAGCTCACAATGCCAGATGCCCCTTCTCGGGGCACATAGTTGTCCCTAGTGCATGACTTGGGATTTGTCCCAGCTCTCTTAAAAAGCTCACTACCACATATGGAGTTGCAGGACCCTCACTGTCCTCTGCTGGCAGACAGCATTGAAACTAAAGCCACTCTGTGTAGAATAGCAACTGTAATTTTTTTTGTTTTTGTTTTTGTTTTTTTGGGGGGGTGTTGTTGTTTTTTTGTTTTGTTTTGTTTTGTTTCAAGACAGGGTTTTTCTGTGTAGCCCTAGCTGTCCTGGAACTCACTCTGTAGACCAGGCTGGCCTCGGACTCAGAAATCCACCTGCCTCTGCCTCCCAAGTGCTGGGATTAAAGGTGTGAGCCACCACTGCCCGGCCAGCAACTGTACTATGATTTAATGCTTTCTCTGAGACAAAGGAGCCAAAAGTATGCACAGAGCAGCACCGGGCACTCCAAAATTGTAAGTGACAACCCCACCATATCATGAGAGTGTACTGCTCTCCCCTAGGTGGTTCTACCTGATCTCTTCCTGAATCTACTCAAATGTCTTGCTTAGCTCTACTGATGTATAGAATAGTGAATTCTTTGCTCTTTGACATGGATGTCACTGCAGAATGGTTAGCCTCACCCCTGGGCTCTGTCTATCACTTACCAGTACCCACTGCCCCCTCCCCTTGCCACCCGAAGTGATAGCCGAAAGTATCTCCGGGCATGCCAAGTGCCTTGTGAATTTATGCTTCTACAAGCCAACCAGAGCTAACTATCTTTAACCAGAATCTTGTACATTTGATACAAGAGAGCAACACATTAGCAAAGCATTTCACTTGGAGAGTCCAAACTGTAACGCTTCAAGAACCCTCAATCCTGGAAGAGCTCACTTGTTGCCCCCTCTTGCTCTTCTGAGTCAGTTTCCTAACCACACCCGCTCCCAGGCCACCTGCTCCCCCCTGCTCGTTTCACCACATACTGGTTACCTTGTATTAGCTGTAGAAAGAGATGTTATGCAAGGACTATCGAAAACTTAAGTAGATCTTATCTGTCTCCACTTCTTTTATACTAAAAAGTCCAGGGAATTTAGAAGCTAAAATTTCTTATAGAAATCACATTCTCAGTGGTGGCTACTTTGATTAAAGACTCTGCAAGCTGTCCAGACTGGAAGGAGCCATTAGATAGTCTAATCCAAGCATTCTTTCTGGATGGTGGCTAATCAGATTTATATCATGAACTACAATATATAAGGTGTCTCTCAGTCAACCCCTGGGGTGACTGTAAGTGTGTATGGCCCAATGAAGAAACTTTGAAAAGCATGTGTAAAAGACTATAAAGAATAAAATGAAAATCTCTTGAAATTCAATTAGAGAAAAACCCCTCTAAAGAACTGAGTGCATTTCCTGTGAATTCTCTGTTCCTATCAGGATTGTTCTTGCTCCTGACTCTCTCTCCAGCGCCTTTCAGCAGAGCACATCTCTTTTTCTTTCTTCTTTTTCAGTATTTATGTAATTTATATGAATGAGTGTTTTGCATGTACACCTGCACACCAGAAGAGGGCATCGGATCCCATGACAGATGATTTTGAGCCATCATGTGGTTGCTGGGAGTTGAACTCAGGTCCTCTGGAAGAGCAGGCAGTGCTCTTACTGTTGGGCCATCTCTCCAGCCCTCAGAGCACATTTCTATATGACTAACTATTTTAATAGGCTGGAGAATATTTTAATACATAAAGACTTATCTTTTACCCATTCCCTAATCCCTAATTCCTAGACAGTTATGTTAGTTCAATAGTTCTTATCTCTTTTATTAATTTTTGTAGTAGGGGGAAAACAAGGTCTCACTCTGTACCCTAGGCAGGAAATGTCTGTGTAGACCAGGCTGGCCCTCGTTGGGCAGGTGGAAATCAGAGAATGACTTGCAGAAATTGGTTCTCTCCTTCTACCATGTGATGCCTGAGAATTGAATTCAGGTCATCCAACTTGGTGGCAAGTGCCATTTCACAAGCCCTTGTTCAGTGTTCATCCATGGTCACAAATAAGGCTCAGTTACTTTTGTACACAACATCTTTTATATAATTACACATGTTTGGCCATGCTAAGAGAGACCAAAAACAGAGAGTGGCATCTAGGCAAAATGTCAAGTGGCACTAGTCTGAAATGTTCCGTTGACTCCCACAGATGAGATGTTTTTACCTTTAGGAGTTTGTGTATCCAGTTTAATACCTGACCATCCAGGTTTCTCTGTAGCTGCCTTATATGCACACTCAGTCCTTGAGTTATATGAGGCCATCGACTACTAAATAAGGCGAGACTTTCAGAATTCATTTTAATGTCTACTTGCTGTATGATTGTTTATTTAATGATTGCATTTATTAGTGCTTTTTCCTTTCTTTTTCTATTTATAAGGTTTTTTTTAAATTTTCTTAGCATTTGGCCTGAAATATGGCTCAGTGGTTAAGAGCATGTACTGCTCTCAAAGGCCTGAGTTCAATTCGTAGAATCCATGTTGGGTGGCTCTCGGCCAACCCTAACTAGAGCTTCAGAGGCATCCAAAGGGCGCCTTCATTCATGTGAACACATGCCTGCACACCTATACATAACTATAAATAAATATTTAAAATCTTAGTACTTCGTAAACTTCCCTAGTATGACTGTATCTGGCAAGGGAACTATCTTGGGAACCTAAGAAACCATGTTTCTGGATGGGGAACAGCAAGCAAGTCTGAGAGGGACGAATTTGGTGAGGGTGCTGGGGACAGGGATGCTACTTCTGGGAAACCCTGCACCTTGGCCCGCCCACATCATTTCCGTTTCTTAATCTCAACACCGGTACCCCTCCCCTGGCCACCAGTCACCCTTCACTGCTGAGTTTCACCCCAGTTTCGTGTTTCTGAAATGTTCTGTGAACCCCGTTTTTCTGTGATCTTCCAAGTCTGTAAGTGGTAAAGAAAGAAATTCACACCATTCACACAGAGACAGGATTAAATAACAGCCCCGCCTCCAATGTTCTGTGAGTATGTGTGTTTTTTTAAATAGGTCATTTTCCAACTCAAATAAATCTGCTTCTGTGGCCTGTCTGCCCAGTCCCCAAAGTGAAGACAATTTAGGGTAACAAAAGACAACCAGGCTGGCAGGAGGCGGGGAGGGCGAGATGTCTGAACAGAGGGTAGAAAACGCCCCTCTCTCTGTCTGCTGAGGACTGTCCATGATCGGTGACTCCTTTCTAAGATGCCACTGGTGCCATACAACAAGATCAGCTGTTGGTGAGTTAAAAATTTGCTCTTCAAAACCAAAGCCTTACGATGATACAGGAACCCAGTGGTAAGTTTCCTACTAAGCTCCTTGCAGTCCAGGGCGAGGCTAACCAATCGCCAAGGTTTCTGTCTGGACGCTGAGTTGTCTTGCAAGGCTGCCACATTCAGTAGTGCTGTCATTTTACATCAGGGCTTTCCCATTTGCACAAAAATAGCCGATTTCCAGTGGGCTTTTCCTCTGCTCTCAACCCTCCTTCAGTGAGTACCTGTACCATGCTGTTCCCAGCAGCCACGGTGGCCCTCCGCCACATGCGTCTTCTGGTGGGCACCTCACTGAGCAGCTGGGCCAGTTTGCGCTCCATCTCAGCTGGAAACACTTCATTATGGAGCTGCTTTTCCACTACACCCAGGAGGACTGTGTTCAGCAAAAAGCACAAACACTCAGAATAAGTTAGCACAGACAAAGATGGGCCACAGGATGTGTGCACATGTGCAAAGATCTGTACAAGAGGACCACAAAACACTAATCTCTAGACAGGTAAAGGTCCCCAGAGTGGCCCTAGTCCATGGTGAACTAAAGATAAGCAGGCCCAGGAACTCAGCACCATGGGAGCTCTAATACAGAGCATCTACCTAAGATAGACAAGGATCTTGTCAGTCTGGTATAGTTTGAGTTCTTATCTTGTCTTCGGACAGGGACTTACGCTCTCCCTTGTACAGAGGAGATCTGCTTTCTTCTTGCTATCTGTATCAGACAAAAGTATCTGAACAGATAAGTCAGTTCATCCTTTAGTTGATGGGGGCAACAGCATTTCCAGCCAAACTGGTTTCAATTCTCTCTGAAGTCCAACTCTGGGTGAGTCGGTTCAACACTCTGAGGTCTGGAAAATGGACACTGTGCAACGAACAAAGAGCTGACCCCACACAAGACTTCAGAGCACAATGCAACTGGCAAGAGCTGAGCCCCATGAGCTGAGCCCCATGATCAGTGTCTATCCCTATTAAATCACACTCTTTCCTTATGATTGGTCACTGGCTGTCGTACCCTGGGACTTGGGACTGTCTCACTGTCTCTGAGAGTTCCAGGGCCAGGTCAGAGAGCCTTGCACTGAAATGTTATGTCCTCAGTCTATGTAAGGCTCTATCTATAGCCATATCAACTTGAATGAGCCCAACTCTGTCTAAATAACTAACCTGGGTCCTCAAACTACTTTATTCATCTAGACAACACTTGCAGAAGAAAAATACCCTTGCTTTTGAGCACCACCCTGTCTCAGGTCAGGTGACTGTGGGCTCAGGTAGACTGCCCTGGAGTTGATGTACTAATTTTAAAAGAAGCTCTTTCTGTGCCATAACCCAGCAGGACACACTCCCATGGCCCAAATCGAATCCCACTTCTTGTTCATTCTCTGCCAAGAACATAAAGTACATCTTGTCCCGAATTTGGGAAACAGGAGGGGCATGTCAACCCCAATATGTCCCCACGGACTCCACGTTGTCTAGTTCTCCAAACATTATGTAAGTTGAACATACCTGTTCTGACCCAGGAGGACTTCAGTAACTGAGATAAGTTGAGCTGTGGGTATTGGAAGGCTATAAGAAGGAAAGACACACAGAGAGAAGTCTGTAAGAAGCATGTCTTCACTGGTCAGGGAGGTAAGCGCTCTGAGAATGTGAGGCAGGTCATACACATTGTCCTTCCTATACGATAGCACTAGGAGAGACCAAAATACTGCAAGTGTGAAGATGGGCGGGCACCAGTCTCAAGGGCTCTCTCAGCAATGCCTCAGAGCAAAGGGAAGCATGTTTTGGCTTGCTGGGAGCTGTCTCTGTGTACTCCTGCTCAGACCCCAATTATTTTAGCTGTATGTACATAAACTGTACAAAATCAAAATTGTTGCACATAAATTTCATTCCTAAATACTTTTCTATATACATATTTTTATGGTTTGTTTTGAATCATGTGTGTATATGTGAGTTTTTAATGTAGGTTTGTACACATGTGAGCGTAAGTGCTCAGAGAGACCAGAAGAGGGTGTCAGAACCCCTGGAGAAGCAACCACAGTGCTGGGAACTAAACTTGGGTCCTCTGCCAGGGCACTAGGTATGTGTTCTAATCACTAAGCCATCTCTGTAGCCCACTACTTTCATGTTTTATCTTTTATTCTTCTTAATTTAATAAATAATATATTGAAAAGCATTAGGAATCATGACTTAAGCTGGGCCTGGTGGCTCATATCTTTAATCCCTGTACTTGGGAGGCGCAGGCAGGTAGACTTCTGAGTTCTAGGCCAGCCTGCTCTACAGAATGAGTTCCAGGTGAGCTAGTGATACAGCTAGTGTCTCAAAAAAAAAAAAAAAAAAAAAAAAAAAAGATTTGGCTAGTCTGTTTTCAAAAAGAATTTTGTTTATTTGCCTTCCCTTAACTCTGGAATGTACTGCTTTCTGAAGTAAGCATCCCCCACTTCTTCCCAACTGCCTGGAAATCTGATTGCTTCGACCAGGAAGTAAGGTTCTGTTTTCATTTATTACTTTAATTTTTTAACTCAATGCACAATAAAGTCTGCTCTTTTGGCATCCAGTTTCAAAGGTTTGGGGAATTGGGGAATTACATCACTGTGTAAGCACCACCCAGTGAGGACCCTGGAAGTCCCATTCCCTAGCCCGGGTCTCTCCAAAAGCACCTCCACTACCCTTTTGTGGTTAAATATCCTCGCCACCTTTCCCCTGAACAGAGCTGCTCCCCTGCAGTTTCGCGTTCTCCAGACCTAGCGTACTGTTTACATATAGTGCCCCTTTATTCTCAAAAGCAAACAGGAAAGGGAGGCACAGGGGCAGAGAAGGGCTCTGGAGCCCGCCCTGGCTGGGCTTGAGAAGTCCTGACTTTATTCTGGAGTTCAGTCAAATATGTCCTGTGGGGGGAAAAGTCCCAGTGAACCTATTGTGTTTAACACATGAAGGCAGGTACATAGCACTAAACATTCATTTAAACTGCAAAGAATACAGCACAGAGAGTGAGCCCTACCATAAACCTAAAGACCCTGGGGGACCACAGTGTCAGTGTGTGTCCACTGGTTGTGGTCAATGGGACATTGTGTAAGGGACTTTCCATGTGTGAGCAAGCTAGAACATAAGAAAAATCCTCTCCATCCAGACCCTGCTTACTGTGAGCCCAAAAGCACTCTAGAACAATTGAGTTTCTTTTTAAAGTTAACAGTATTTTAAAGTAGACATCTACCAACAAAACACACTGGCAGCCCCTCCCCCAGGGCCCTAAGGAGCCACTAAGTACTCACGCTCTGCGATCTGCAGCACAGGGTACCCCAAGTAGAAGCTGAACTCCACCACCGTCAGGTTCCTCAGCAGATCACTCACCTCCGACCCATTCAGAAAACCTTGCGTGCCTTTAACAGCAAAGATAATATTCACTGGGCCCCTCCGGGGAGCCACCCTCGAAGAAGCAATGGTGACATTCACAATCTGAAAGAAGGAAGCCAGAAGAAGCTTCTAGAATAAGATATGGAGCTAAAGGCCTGACTGTGCTTCTATCACGAGTTCTCTGATCAGTGTTCTTCAAAGGGGGTAAAGTGAAGGAATGTTTTATCTTGTTTTTGTTTTTAAAGATGTTGTCTCACTATACTGCCCAGGCCTGGAACTTCTTGTCTCAGAGTGCTGGGATTACACACCTATGTCTTCAAGTCTGGCTCAAAAGGAGGTGAATTTTTAAAAGGAAAGGGAGCTGATTTCTAACCTTGTTCCCTTTCTGTGAGACTTTAAATTCTGTTTACTGGAAATGTTTTTTATATTAAGTGACAAAGTTGAATGCGAGCATTTAGAATCCTCCTCCCTCCTCCTCCCCTTCACCTCCCCTCCAGCCCCAAAACCCACAGAAATAGCAGTAAGCTGAACAAAGGACGATAAATCCATAGAGCACGGAGAATGGAGAAAAACCAGAGATCTGTCAGAGTCTAGAAGATGGAGAAAGGACAGAACTGTGCTGAAATAAACCAGAACAGAGAGAACGAAGACCCTAAACACACCCAGGCAGAGGCTAAAACAGCCTCATTCACAAGTGAGGGCCTAGAGAGGCCCCCTGGAGAGGGCAGAGGACCTGACAGCAGATGTAGGAAGGATGATAGCAGGAATCAATATGGCTAATTAAGAGGTTTCATACCATGAGTGAGCTCAAGCCTTCCTATTCTTGCCAGCTCCACCCTCAGGCCAATACAGGTACCAGCAGTGCCATCTCCTAGAACAGCCGAAAGAACTGCCATCTAAGGAGAAGGAGCCCTTCCTAGAGGAGACCAAAGGTCTCTTGTGGGTTAAGACTGTCCACAAGGAGGGTGAGACCGGATAAACTCCAGTGCACACCAGAGCATACAGGACACAGAAGAGGACTGGAAAGGAAAAGAGAGGGGTCTGTGCCATGGAAAACACTCAGCAGGGATCTGTCCCCAGAGCAGAGCTTCCTGAGCTTGACACAGAGCAGGGCCAGTCTGCCTAGGTCTCCAACCACAGGCTGTGCAGTGCTGTAGACAGAACCCTGCACTTTGGTGAATTCATGCTACCCAGCTCCCAAGCTCACATGAAGTCTCCCATCAGGAGACAGGTCTGACACAGAAGCAGCCTCCATAGCCAAAGGGGACAACCAGGCCAGCAGTCATAATTAGCTCAGTTCTCCGTCCTCAGCACCAACCAACCTCCCACTAACCAAGGGCCTCAAGACACAGAAAAACAGCACAAAAGCCAAGCACAAAGATTGGCATACAGAACAATACTTCAGAGAAAACAGACATATGTAAGAACAACATAGAATAAACAGAAGAAAACCCTTTTAAAATTCTACTTAATGTCCTGAGAGACCCTGAAGGCCACTCTCTCACATCTCGGCAAAGTTATAATGAAAAAGGAACAAAGAGCAATGGGGGAAATGACTACTCAGAAATTTCAGTATGAATGGACATAGCTGAAGGCAAAATTAGTGACACGGAGGATAGACTTTCCAAAATCTCGAACAGAGAACAAAAAGATCCATACCGCATGAGGAAAATTAAAGAGCACAAAAAGTGGATTCAGGGGAACTAAAATTTAGAGTAAATTTCAGAAAGGGAACAAAGAATGGGGAGGGGGTCATAAAACCCCAGCAGTTTGAACAGAATACACATGAAGCCAGTCTGCTGATCAGAAGAATCCTCCTCTACATTTAGACAGAGACGCTGCAGCCCAAAGAGCCCCACGGACACAGGTAGAGCGTCCCTGTCATGAAGACTGAAGTAACACTGAAGTCCAAAACTCTAGGAGCATCATACCGATGCCCAGATGGTTCTACCATTTGGATCATTTCCTAATTTCAGGCTAGAGAAACCCAATGAGTAAAGTCTATGCAACATATTCCAAATAAATCCAAAAGCCCTGTTGCCTCAAATAGCCCAGCACCAAGCCTTTCTGATCTAGGCTACTCAACTTGATGGAAAAGCAAAGTGTGTTCAGGCACTGGCTCATTGACTGTGTAGCTAGCTAATATCATCCCTAGGCGGAGCATTCTTGAATTTCCTGCATATGACTATCTCTCTTCAATTCACTCTGACTCCCTGATTTGCAGTCACTCACACTGTAGACTCCACACCTTGCCAAAAGTCAGCTCTGGCCCTCATGAGCTAGCTTCCCTCCACTGGAGGACACAGCTTTTTATCTCCCCCACCCCCCAGACAGGATCTCACCATGTAGCCCTTGCTGTCCTGAAACTCACTCTGTAAACCAGGCTGGCCTTGAACTCACAGACGTCCATCTGCCTCTGTCTCTCAAGTGTTGGCATGTAAGGCTTGTGACAGTGCATCCAGCATGGAGAGTGCATCTTAAATGAACTTCTGTGGAGTGTAGCACCCTCTGCCCTGCAGTGTGTGTGCGCATGGGTGTGTTCTCACCTGCACTGTGAGGTTATATGACCCCTGGTGTTTCCTCACTTCAAAGAGAGCTGTCACCAGGCCTTTCTCAATGCTCTGCGTGAAGTTGCAGAAGCCAATATCCACACTCGGAGGCACAAACTGAAGTACTAAAAAGAAAGACAGCAATGGGAGTCCCATGAGTGAGGTCCTGCTTAGACTAGGAATGAAGTGAGGGACAGTACTGAGACAGGCTAACTCATCCACCGCCTGAGATCAAGCACCGTGGGGGTCTCATTTCTTCTGTTCCTTAATATTTGCATATTTTTATTTCATATGTATGGGTGTTTTGCTTGCATGTATGTCTGTTCTTCATGGGTGCAAGATGCCAGAAGAGGCATCGGATCCTGTGGAACTGAACTTACAAATGGTTGTGATCTACCATGTAGGTGCTGGGAACTGAATCCCAGTGTTCTTAACAGCTGAGCCATCTCTCTTCACCCCAGTTTTTTTAAAGATAGCCTTGTAAGACATACTTTTTGTTCCTAGTTAACACAGTAATGATGATATATGACAAGAGTCTGCTTTCTTTCTTCTGCACATTTATGGTTTATAGTGTAACATTTTAACACATGCACACAATGATGTATCTGAGACTCAGAAATTTATTATTTGTGTGGGGAATATTCAAAACCAGCCCTACTGGCTATTTTGAAATATACTGGAGAGATGGCTCAGTGGTTAAGCACTGATTGAGTACTCTTCCAAAGAACCCAGGTTCAGTTCCCAGAATCCACATAGCAGCTCACAGCCTGTCCCAGGAGATCCAACATCCTCTTGTGGTCTGTAGGGGCACTGCACACACATGGTGCACAGACAGATGCAGGCAGAACACAACACACTGAAGATAAAAATGGAGGTTTTTAAAAAATAAATATACAGCTAATGGCTGTCAACCACATTTCACCTACTAAGTCACAAGACACAAAATAGTTCCTCCTATCCAGCTGCATGCTGGGGGTTTTAGCCCTCCCCCCATACTTCCCCCCCATTCTGTCAATCTTCTACCCCCCACTTTCCAATCCAGTTCCACAAGTTAAGTGAGAACATGTGGCATTTGGCTTTCTGTTTCCCACAGTTCAGTTAGCATAATGTCCTGCCGTTCCATGAGTGCAGACAGAGGGGTTTTGTTCGTTGTGGGGGATATTCATTTATGTGCAGGTGCCACAATTCTTCATCTATCCATCTGTCAGTGAACACAAATGGTGGCTGCCTATCTTGCTACTGTGAATACAGCTACAAAAACATACCAGTGATATCTCTTCCACATACTAACTTCATTGTATTTATATACAGCAATGTGACTCCTGGACCACAGAGTAAACTTAGCTTTTTATAATGTCTGTATAATCAACATTATATGATCAGTGGATGAAAGTGAGACCAGTCTGAGCTACATAACAAGACCTTGTCTTCCAAAACAAACACAAACAAAAAGGAAGAAGAGGCTGGAGAGAGAGCCTAGTGTTTAGCAAAAAGCCTTTACTGCTCTTACAAAGGACCTGGGTTTAGTGCCTAGAACCCACATCAGGTGGCTCACAACATCCTATAACTCCAGATCCAGGGCATCTGATGCCCTCTGGCCACTGTGGTGCATATAAATTCATTGTAAGCACAGACATTAACACACACATAAATATATGTTTTTTTAACAACAGAAAAAAATCAGAGCCAGCAAGATGGCTCAGTGGGATAAGGAACTTGCCATTAACCCTGATGATCTGGGTTTGATCCTGAGAAGCCACCTAGTGGAAGAAGAAAACCTAATGCCACGAGTTGTCCTCTAATCTTCATGTGCATGCTGTGGCATCCACACGCTCATGTGTGCACACATGTACATGTTAGTGAAGGCCTTTTATTGGACTAAAACAGGGGGATGGATAATGTTTACATGAACTAAGGTAAGATCTGTTTCTGTCCTTCCTTGCCTGCCTAAGGCACCTTCCGATTGGCTAAAATAAATAGCTTATGGTCTATAGTAAGGGGTAGAATGAAGGTGGGGCATCCAGCAGAAAAAGAAACTCTGGGCTAGAGTGAGGCACAGGAGGCCTTCTCCCATGTCACTACTGAGACATGGGAGAAGCTGGATGTATGAAGCCAAGAGATAACCAGCCACATGGCAAAACTTAGATTAGTACAAATGGGATGATAAGGTACAAGCTAGTGGGAACAAGCCTAGCTTAAGGCCTGGGCATTTATTAACAAATAATAGGCCTCCATGTCATTATTCAGGAACTGGGGCATGGGTAGAAAAGTCGATGGTTGTATGTACACATACTAAATAAAATACACATGCACACACAAAAATCTAAAGAAACAAAATAGAGAATGTGTGAAATCCTCTTTCCCTGCATCCTCATCAGCATTAGCTAATGCCATCTTTTGAATACGCTGTTAAACAAGAGGATATCTCTTTATAGTTTTGGTGCGCATTTCTCTGATTAGTGGTGCTGAGCATTTTTTTCACATCTTTACTGGCCATTTGTATATCCTGCTTCAAAAACTGTTTATTCTGGCCATTTGCCCACTGTGTGTGAGAAGTACAGGGAGGAGTGTACACATGCACATGGATGCCAGAAATCGACGTCAGGAGTCTTCTTCAATTGTTTTGCACCTTATTTTTGAGACATGGTATCTCACTGAATCTGGACCTTGGTGACCCAGCTAGACCGTCTGGTTAGCAAGCCCCAGGGATCTTCTTGTATCCGTGTCCCCACTGCTGGGGCTACAGAGCTTCCCACTCAGCTCCTACGCTTACACAGAGGAGCAGACTCGGGTCTTCAGGCTTACAAAGCAAGCCCTTTACAAAGCCATCTCGTCAACCTGCCTGCTTTAAAACTGGATAGCTTAAGGGGTTTGCTGCCCAGTTGTCTGAGTTCTCTGCATATTCTGGAAATGAATGCCTTGTAGATATTCCTTCATTCTGTAGGCTGTCTCCTCACTCTGCTCACGGTTACTGATGCTTTACGAAACACTCAATGTGACCCATTGCTCAGTTTCTGATTTGGTAAATATACTTTCATGGTCATATCAAAAAACCAAACCAAACAAACGAACTTTACCCAGACAAATATCCTAAAAGCACTTCTTCAGTGACTCCAACAAGCTTTACAGGTTAAGATCTTACATTTTGGTCTCTATTTTGAGGGCTCTTTTTTTTTTTTTAAGTTGAGAGAGATCTTATTTTTTCCTCCTCTATAAAGACATCCAATTTTCCCTGTGTGGTTTACTGAAGAGACCATTTTTGTCAATATATGTTCTTGTTACTTCTGTTTCTGCACTTTCTGTTCTGCTCTGGTCTCCATGTCTGCTCTTCTGCGACACCATGACCGTTTGGTTACTATTACGTTGTAATAGATTTTAAGATGGGGGATTACAGTGCCTCCAGCATTCTTTCTCATTCAGGCTATTATATTTGTTCTCTTTGGGATTTTTGCTTTGCTTTGGATTCCATACAAGTTTCAAAAGCCCCCCCCCCCCATACCTGTGAAAAGATGCCACTAGTATTTTCATAGAAAATTGCAATGATCTGGGCTGGAGAGATGGCTCGGTGGTTAAGAGCACTGACTGTTCTTCCAGAGGTCCTGAGTTCAATTCCCAGCAACCACAGGGTGGCTCCCAACCATCTGTAATGGGATCCGATGCCCTCTTCTGGTGTGTCTGAAGACAGCTACAGTGTACTCACATACATAAAATAAATAAATCTTTAAAAAGAAAATTGCAATGATCACCTGCCAGTATGGATATTTTTTTCTTTAAAATTTTTTTCTTCAACTTCTTTTCCAAATGATCCATCAGTTTCTTTTTTCTTCGAGATCTACTGTTAAATGTTACTGTGCTCCCTTTGACGTATCATAGTGTCTTGTTTCTTCATCCCCCTGTGTCCCTACATAATACTTGTATGCCTACTAGATTCATTGCTTATTGTTTTTTTAAAAAATATGCTTTATCTTTAATTATGAGGGTGCACATGAGGGATGCAGGTACCCGTGGGAGCCAAAAGAGGGCACTGGATTCATCAGAGCTGCTGTACAGCAGATGTGAGCCACACCATGTAGGTGCTGGGAATCAAATTCATGTTCTCTCTAAGAGCAGCATGCATTCCTGACTGCTGAGCTATCTCTCCAGTACCACTTCTATCAATTTTATAGGATGGTTTTCTCCTGTCATGTGTCCTGTGGTACCAGCTGGAAACATTACGCTGCTTTTCCAGGTACAGTGTCTGCAAAATGTCGCCTATAATCAGCATAGGCTGGGTCTCCAACTAACTGTCTTAATGGACTAGGCTGCAAAGACTACAGACTGCACCGACTATGGGGTACACGTCAGTTTCCACAGGATGTATGGGAGCAAGGCTACCCCAGTAGGTCATGATGGGTGTACCACAGTACTCCTGATAATAAGGCAGGGTGGTTGTCAAGGAGACAGAAAGCTCTGATGGGAAGAGAGTTGCAAAGCTCATTTATTTTGAGAGCATCTCTGGGGGAGAAGCTGCTGAGAGTGGGCCAACAAGGTGTTTCCCAGGTCACAAAGCAGACCTGTATGCTTGCTCAATGGGCCACTCAAATACTTCCTCAGATTACAATTTGATGCTGCCTGGTTGCTTTCTGAGCCACAGATGAGTCATATTATTTCAAAGGTTTGTGTCATAGAATGTTGGAAGCCAACCACATGAACACATGCAACATGAAGGTGATTGGCATGCCTGTGGGCTCAGCAAATTTGGAGGTGGAGCCAGAAAAATCACTTGGGACCACGAGTTCAAGTCCAGTTAAAAATCTACGCATCAGAAGATGCAACTCATAAACATTTCAAATACAGAATATTCATTACAGATGAGTTATTAAGTACATTTAGGTAAAATGATATGACATCTAGCATTACCACTAATTAATTAGCTTTACTAATTTTGCTGAAAACTGGTAAAAATCTCAATTAACTTTTAAGCTTACATATGAACTTAATGTTATGTATTCTATTTTTGTTCATGATTGAAAACGTCCATAGTAAAAGATTAAGTAAGACATTAAGCAATTATGGCTAGCTTTAGGGGGTGTGAGGATGTGGACAGACGTGCATCTGTGTTTAATAATCCTTTCCTTGTAGAGGTACAGGCTGAAACACAGGAGTGAAATTATATGGGCCTTAAGATTTATTATAAAATAAAGAGAAGTGGATGGAGGAGAAGGTAGAAAAAAAAATCTAAGAATTAAAGATTATCAGGATGGGAAGACAATTTGATCAATAAGGTGCCATGCCTTACAAGCATTGAGGACCTGGGATCTATCCCCAGAACCCACATTTTAAAAGCCAGAGGTGCTTGCTTATCTCATAGTGCTGGGGTGGCTGAGACAAGCAGACAGCATAGCCTAACTGGTGAGCTCCAGGCCCGTGAGATATCCTGTCTCAAAAAACAGGGGGACAGAACCCGAGGAGTAACCCCTAAGGTTGTACTCTGGCCTCCACATGCATGTGCATATACTACATGCGCGCGCGCGCACACACACACACACACACACACACGCGCGCGTTAAAAAATAAATAAAATTCTACATACAAATCCAAACCCCATACTCGTTTGTCTCACCTGTTTGAACTTGAAACCTGGGATCTGGCACGAGGAAAGATGGTTTCACAGACAGGATTAATGGAGTCTGGTCACGTACAAGTTTGCTATTGATGAGGACGTTAATGACTGATATCGCCGTGTAAACAAAAGGACCAGATGTCACCAGAAATGTGAAGTCTGTGAACAGTTCATAAACCTAGAGAAATAAAACATTTGAAAAGAGACAATTCAAACTTAGAGAAAACCGTGTTGGATAGAAAAAATAATAATCAGCAGCTTAAATGGAAGGATAAAGACTTCAAAGACAATCAAGATTTTATTTGATGTATTCCTTTTATATGATCTCAACTTTTACAGAAACAGCACAGGAGATAGGAGCAGCCAGAAGGGACAGACAGTAATATGGGTTGAATAGTGAGTTACGGAAAACTCAAGATTTTTGTCATGTTTAAGCCACACATAAAGGAGCAGTTGTTTCACTAAGACTCGCTGTTTAAAATAACATGATGACAGCCACTTAAACAATTTCAAAGTATATGGCAGCCACATTAAAGGTAGAGGAACAGGGAGAGCTAATTTTAAATACATTTCACTTAATACAGAAAACATCATTCCAGTGTGTAGTCAGAACAAAAAATTATTAGTGAGATATTTCTTTATCTGGTGCAGTTTTGAGATCTGACATGCAGTTTACACTCACTGTGTACCTTATTAGCTCATGCCAGGCCCATTTAACATGCCCCATGGCCAGTATGGCTCAGGCTCTGGTTAGACATGGGGCAGGACTAATTAGAGCACAGCTTTCTGAGCTCATCTGGGAAGGGGATACCATCAGTGGGCATAACACAAACAGTATAGGGATCCATCTCAGTTGTACTGGACGCACAGAAAGACACAAGTATCCTCACCCTGAGATCTAGTATAAGCCCCAGTCACGTATTAAAGTAAGTCAGAGGATAGCAAAATTGTTACGGTTGCTCCAAACTATACTGCCTCTGATCTGAAAGACTATTCCAATTCTACAAATGCATCCCCCACCACACAGGGTAAAATGGCATGTGAACGGAGATGCAGTGTTCCAGGGGGGGAGTGAGAGAGAAAAACCCAAGTGCAGAGCCCAGGGCTTTTACCACACCCCATGAGACCCAGAAAGCATGCCAGATATCAGACTCCCAGGCTCAGGGTCTCACCTTTAGCTCCACCACACGGTTGAAGTGAATTCTCAGCACTTCTTTAATTGATGTAATGATGTACTCCTGCACGGCTCGTCTGGCCAGCACTACAAATGAAAGCCAACCACCAGATGCATTTTAGTGCTATTATGAAGCATGAAGGTGCCACTTCAGGAAGCCATGACTGAGATGAAGCATGCTAGAGGCTTGTTTTGAAAAATAAGGCCCATACTAAGGACAGAGTAGAAAGATCTAAGTGCTGTGAAGTATTATAGAAAATGGAAAAAGTGGGTATAGCATCGGCCCATCACACTGAGAAAGTTGATAAGACCAGGGAGCAACTGTGGCCCACTCGGGGGGGGGGGGGGGGGAGGAGCTTCTGGTTCCCACTTTCTTCTCAACAAATAACAGAATGTCTCCAGCTATTCACCCAATGGCAAAGAATGAGGCTTTAAAAGCTCTCAGAAGTAATGTTTTTGAAGTCCTTGAGATGCTATTCAATGAACTGGTGATCTCTTCCTGCATAGAAGGAGGGCAGCTACATTGAGTGTAGTGGTTGGGAGTGCTAACCACTACAGATGGGAGGGGAAACTCTTTATCATGTCCAAGTAGTAACATTTTATGCAGGGTATAAACTATTTCTCATCCCAAAGTCTAGTTCTTTCTATTCATTTTGCATTTAAAAGCTGAATTTAAAAATCTGTACTGGGAGCTGGAGAGACGGCTCAGAGGTTAAGAGCACTGGCTGCTTGCTCTTCCAAAGGTCCTGAGTTCAATTCCCAGCAACCACATGGTGGCTCACACCATCTGTAATGGGATCCGATGCCCTCTTCTGGTATGTCTGAAGGCAGCTACAGTGTACTCATATAAATGAAATAAATAAATCTTTAAAAAATGGGGCTAGAGAGTTGACTCTGTGGTGACAACCCAGGCTGAATTCCCAGCACCCACATCAGGCAGCTCACAACCTCCAAATACAGAGGATTTAACACCCTCTTCTGACCTCCACAAACACCTGTATTCTCACACACACACACATACACACACGTGCACATGCACATACTTAAAAATATCTTTATAAATAAATTAAAAATTATAAACCTGTGCCAGTGAGTATGTGTGTTCCCCAGTAATTAGCACACCTCCCCTTCTACTTCAGTGGTTTTCCTTTCCCTTCCAGTCCATATGTAGAATTATAATTTATCTGACATTATTATTCTTTTTTCTATTGTATTTATGTGTATGTGTGTCTGTAGATTACACATATGTGCGTGATTGTGGAGAACAAAAGAAGTCAGACACCCTGGAGCTAGAGTTACAGGCAGCTGTGGGGCACCCAACATGGGTGCTGGGACTTGAACTCTGCTCTTCTGCAAGAGCAGAGCATGCTCTTTTTAACTACTGAACCAACTCTCTAGTCCACTATTCAATGTTTCATCATCCTATTTTTATTATTAAAACATAAGACAGAATCATTCCTCATTCTCCATTCATTATAAAAACAGGAGTTTAAGCTGTCTGATTGTTTCTCCAGTGAGTGAGTGACATGTGAAGAGGTGGGAGTGTCACCTCTTTAGTTCATGGTCCAGTCTGACTACCTTCGCTGATCCCACCAACAGTCAGTGCAGCATGGCTGGCTAGACTCTAACTAGACAGACTATGCCATTACTAATGAACAGAAAAACAAAATGACTGGGAAGGTCTTAAGGGAGGGAGGGAGGAAAGGAGGAGGAGCTAAACTTGAGGAAGGTGAGGTGTAACAGAACACCAAAATCAGAAGGCCTCAATGGAGGTAGGAGGTGTGGGCTACCAGTAGCCCTGTGCAGCTAAAGGAACCACTCAGGAGAGCAGACTGCTACCTCGATGGCCCCCACTGACCACCGCCATCACTGCCCACGTCTGTGGTTAATCTGAGGAAGACAGGAAATGGCAAACTTGTAATACAAGGATGTGAGTCTGTGAAATAGGAACCACCCAGATACATGGATCATACAAATGGTTTTCTATCTACAGTTTCTCCAAAGCCAGGAGAGAGGTATGGAGACCTTCAAATGATGCCTG
Source organism: Rhynchomys soricoides (assembly GCA_019843965.1). Classification (NCBI taxonomy): domain Eukaryota; kingdom Metazoa; phylum Chordata; class Mammalia; order Rodentia; family Muridae; genus Rhynchomys; species Rhynchomys soricoides. Next base: position 8,600,176 of record JADRCH010000064.1, on the reverse strand, counting down.
TCTCCCCACAGTGGAGGTCAGAGTCCAAGCATCCCCTAAAGCCATCATGGACCAACACCCCTTAAGTAGCTCCGCTTCATTATTATGGAGAACCATCTATTCAGTCAATCAATGAATCCCTCTATGTTTGTCTAGATTCTCTTCCTGGAAGACAGCTGCCAAGAAGAAAGAAGCCGATAAACATGTGGCTGCAGCCGATCAGATGCCTGTCCAGAACAGTGTGGAAACACAGCTCCGCCAGTTATCAAAACTGCTGAAGGGCAGGCGCAAAACTGCTCTGTGACACAAAGAGCAGCTAAACACATCCAAATAAAGGACGACAAATGTCATTCAAAGTATATCATACGTACAACTAGAAAGTATACTATGCGATACCTGATAGTCAGAGATTCCTGAAATAGCTCCTAATTATCTCCAGAAAAAGATTGTAAAACAGGCCACATCATCAACTATCATAAATACCACAATTCCTCACTTAAAAGCTTACAACAGCTTTTTCAAGGGCCTGTAAGAACCAACCGGTTTGAAGCTGCTTTGTGAGTGTTTTGTAAGGAAGAAAAGCATTTGGCTACAGTAAACAGATAGTGAGTAAATCAAACCTGCTTTACCCATTGTCCAACCTGCTCTAATATGCAGATTAAGTTTCCCAATTTTGTTTCAGCTTCATTTCTTACCCATTCTCCTCACTCTCTGCTCTAATTTCCAGTCAACAGAATGTCCACTGAGGAATATCTTCCCCCGTCTCCAGAGGACAGCAGTCTATTCTTACGTTCTTCCAAATCTGTATTTGACCATCTGAATTCTGTTTTCACCATTCTTATTACAGTTACCAAGAAAACACTGGGCTGAAGGGAATACCTGCTAATAGCTCACAAGATACCAGGCCCATCCAAGTCAAGTCTGGCAAAGAAAAACCACAGTCCCAAGACCTTATTATCCCTGAGATGAGTCCATCATTCCAGGTATATCCTCAGGTAAACTGTGCTCCAATGCACACAGAGCAGGCTACCACTGAAAGAGACACTGCAGTTTGAATGCTACCAAGCAAGGCTGCAGACTGGAGAGGGGCAATCCTGTATCCAAATTCACAGGACATTTGTTTGTTCAATCTTTTCCCACTCGGGATCCAAATGACACAAAAATACATAAAAGCAAAGGTAAGAACATGACATTAGTAAGAAAATATGAGTCATCCTGCCACAACTGCCCAGCTCATACCTTGAGACAAGAACGGGTTTTGTTCGAACCATGCATCTATGCACATGCTGGGCAGTTCCAAAGCTAAAGATACTAACACAAGTTCCACAGCTCGTTTAAATCTTTTGTCTGTTCTTAATGGTGATTGCTAATTAATATGCAATCTTGTGTGGTCAATTCCATGGTGCTGTGTATTTTATCAAATCTCTATGGTAACCTAATGGAGCTAGTGTCACTACGGTCCTCCTTCAACCCTTGTGAAAGCAGATTAAGACACTGGGTAATTGGACAGTTGGCGTGGGGCCAGCAGAGGAGCAGCATTACTCCCCACAGGTTATGTGAGACCAACACCTACTCTCGTAACCACGATGGTGTCTCGTAATTCTGCACGCAAACACCTCAGAGAAGTCCTCTACCTCAGAGAGGTGACTGGAAGCAGGGCCTTACCAGTTGTGATCAAATAGACATCGGGAACTGTAATATCACACACATATGGCGGCTTGGCTGTGGCCAGTGCTGGTGTACCAACTGTGGCTTCAAGCGTGGAGGTGGTAACAGGACCGAGGGAGGGTTGGGGAGGGGGTACACTGTTCCCCTGAGGGTTCTGACTCATAGGCTCGCTGTTCAGAGCAGAGTCCACAGTATCACCAGGGGCAGTGCTGGTGTTGGGTATGCTTGGTTCCAGGGATGTACTTGGTTCTGGGGAAGTACTGGGTGGTAAATCTGTGGGTGTCAATGATGAGCCCATGACTGGCTTTGTGGGCGGAGGTGAAGGGCTTACTTCAGAAACAAGTGATGAGGAGACTGACAGGTATGGGTCAGAGATCGATTCTGTGCTGGCTGGAATGACACTGGAGGGTGTGGTTAAGACGGGTGTGTGATGGTCTGTCACACGCACACTGCCATCAGATGGTGTCAGAGTCAAGAATGAAGATGACTCGGTTAAAATGGGTGTCAAATGGAAAACAGTTGGCAGTGATGTAAGGTGAGTCCCAGATGTGGAGATGCCCAGGGTGGGCTGAGAGCTGGAGGGCACCAGTATGCTGACTGTGGGTTCATGGGGAATGGGTGGAAATTCAAAGGCAGAGGTAGTTTCAGAGAAAGCTGAGGTAAGATGAACATCGGATTCTCTCAGTGAAACTCTGGATGCTTCGGCGAACTTGAGAGATTCAGGGGAGGAGCTTGAAAATGGGAGCCTCTCAGGGTGACTAGGAAGAACAGTGACTGTGTTCAAAAGGAGGTCTGCACTTGACCGTGGCTGAGATGGCTCTAGACTTGTGGGATTAAGAACAGAAAGCTGAGGTGACTGCAAATTCATAGAATTGGACAGTGAAAATGTCTCAGCCACAGTGGACAAAGTTTGAGAAAAGAAGGTTGATGGATCACTTGACATCAAAGATGAGAAAGCAAGCACGTCTGACCGTGAAGGGGCTGGCGTGCTGAAGTCCAGGGCCGGAGTTGAGTAAAAGCCGGATGTGAAATCCAAAAGACTTCCAGACTCGAGTTCTAGAGAGCTGGTAGGTGCTCGGTCAGAGAAAACTTTAGACTGTGCTGAGGGGACCAAACTGGGAGAAGTGAGAGGGCTTGGATTTCCAACGGGAAGGGATGGAGTATTTTGATTTGCAGTCAAGGAGAAAGATGAGTCAAAATAGGTGCTGGGGATAACAAAAGACAATAGATGGGTCACACTGGATGACATCACTAGATCATTGGTGACAGAGAAGCCAAAAGTTGAATCAAGTGAGCTTGGTGTGGAGAGGCGGCCATGGGAAGGGTACACCTGGTTGGTGGCAATGCCGCTCATATCCACCTCGGGTGACACATCCGTGCTGGCTTTCCACAGTCCCACAGATCTGGAAGAAAAGGAAACCACGGGTCTGGAAGGGAAAAGAGTATTAAATTCTTGAGGATCTTCAAGTTCGGAGAGGTCTGTGCCCACACTGCTCAACGGAGAAAGACGAGTTGCCTCTACTGAGACAGTAGACAAAGTCTCAAGCCTGTCCCCTGATCCTATTTCCTTCTCAGTGAGGCTCCTGGACAGTTCTTGCTGAGATGATGAGACAACACAAGACACACACCTCGTGTGTGGTCTCAGGGAAGCCTCGGGGCTCAGGACATGAGGATGGTCAGTAAAACTGGGGACCGTGGAGCTGTACCATGATTTTAAGGCTTCCCTGGCCTCACTAGAAAGGAATGAGTTATCTGAAATGCTTGGTAACTGGGTAGCGAAAGATACAGCTGAAAGTGGGGTTGAAAATAAAGCAGAAGGCAGACTGCTAAAAGCAGGGTCTGTGGGTGACGTGGTTATGCCGGGGTGTGCTCTTAAAGCGATGGCTTCCTCTGGATGTTCGCTCCAAGCAGTGGTCTCATTAGGGTATCTGTCCATGCTTGTGGCCAGGATACCCACTAGAGGCTGTGAGACCTCCCACAGAGGAACAGATGGCTGTTGAGTCATGCCATCACCTGATGGCTGAGACACTGAAATCCAGGAGCTGGAAAGGAGATTTTCTGTGCCCTCTGTTACAGAAGCTACCATCTCTGGCAAAGCCTTGCTTGATAACTGGCTGTGAATTTCAGAAGGATGAAGCACCGAATTCCTACTAGGAGTTGGAATGATGCCCTCAGATGTGAGAAACGCTGACCAAGAAGTGCTGAAATACATGGACGGCTCCACATATACAGTTGTCTGTTGCGTTGTGTTCTGACATTCGGACAGCACTTTATCCTGCAAAGAAATGGTAGGTAGTGATGGGGTTGTGCCAGGCTCCGACATTTCCTGGGGTGGCTCTGGTGGGCTTGGTGTGATATACCGCATTGGGGAGACCACCCGTGAAGAGGTCCAGAGAGCATCTGGCAAAAAGTTATCCATCTCCTGCTCATCAAGGGCCACCTCATTACTTGTCACGGATCCATAATTTGCCTCAAAGATGTTGTGCTCCGCAGTACTTTGAGTCTGTTGTCTCTGGCTTAAAAAGGCCATATCAAAAGCAGTAGCAGACGGAGAGGAGAGGACAAGGGCAGAGATGCTTGGCTGGGACCCGGGAACAGTCTCTGATAAGGTCACTTGTGCAGCACTGTGCATGATGCTTGTCTCTGGCAGGATCTCCGAGGGGCGTAAAGGATGTCTGTGCTGTTCCAGGGAGAGCTCATCTGGTAAGAAAAGCAAAGTTGAATTAGCTGCCATGCAAAAAGTCAGAGTGCTAACACTTCACTTCAAAGGTAAAAACTCACTCATTCAAAAAATGCCCATTCACTAAGGCTGCACAGATAGCTCAGTGGTTAAGAGCACTGGCTGCTCCTGCTGAGGGCCTAAGTTCAGTTCCTAGCACCTATGTAGCAACTCAAAACCTTCTGTAACTCTAATTCCAGGTGGTCTAGCACCATCTTTTGGCCTCTGCAGATACCAAATACATAAAATAATGCAAAAAAATGCACATAAAATAAATATATTTTTTAAAAATTCACTTACTACAGTCACAATTTGCAGAAACTCTAGTTGGAAACTAGACAATGCCAAATGATGGTATATAGTTGCAATAATGCTGCTGCAAAATTTGTGCATTTTTATAAAACTCACTTCTTGTCCAGCTACAACCGTATAGAGAAGCTACAACTAAAGATGAGCTGAAGGAAAGACAGCCCAGGGTTTGCGCATGACCCCCATGGTAGAAATGGCAACTGAGAGTCAAAACAAAATTCTGTGAATCTATTTTGAGAACACACAAGAGCTTGTAAATAATATTTAGACTTATGGTTGGCATACTTCTAGCTTCTGAAAGTCACAAAGTCACACCAGTTATAAACTGTGTAAATTGCCACTCCCTTCTCTGTGGCATGACTTTTAAAAAAAAAAAATGCATAGGAATGTGGTTCAGTAGCAGAACACAGTTAGAGGCAGGAGACCCTTGATTTGATCTCCAACACTGAAGAGAATTTGAATCCCCTGGAACTGGAGTTACAGGTGGCTACAAACTGCCAGATGCGAGACATGGAAACTGAACCCAGGTCCTCTGCAAGAGCAGCAAGTGTTCTTAACTGCTGAGCAATCTCTCCAGCCCCTAATCAATGACATGACATTAAACTGTTTCATGGTGACATCATTAAGCATTTACTATCTTCTGTATAGCCTAGCTGTGGAGTTTCCTGTCTAAATGTTTTATATCTTAAACTTGTCACATACCAAGCACAGGCAAAACAATGACTATTCTTCTCTATGGTAAAATAAATCAATAATAAATAAATATGGACAACAACAAAAGAAAAACACCAGCATACATTTAAAAGGTTATGAGCTCTTTCCTTACGCTGCTACGTCCGCACCAGTTAGTAAGCTCAGGCTACAGAAGAGGCTTGCTTCTAGTGTCTTCTGCTATGGTCAAAAGAAGGTCTGGTTGGACCCCAGTGAGACCAATGAAATAGCAATGCCAACTCCTGTTAGCAGATCAGGAAGCTAGTCAAAGATGGACTGATCATCCAGAAGCCTGTGACTGTCCATTCCTGGGCTCGCTGCCGGAAGAACACCTTGGCCCGACGGAAGGGCAGGCATATGGACATAGCAAAGAGGAAGGGTATAGCCAATGTTCAGATGCCTGAGAAGGTGACCTGGATGAGAAGGATGAGGATCCTGTATTGGCTTCTCAGGAGATACTGGGAATCTAAGAAGATTGACCGCCATATGTATCACAGCCTGTACCTGAAGGTCAAAGGGAATGTATTCAAAAACAAGAGGACTCTCATGGAGCATATCCACAAACTGAAGGCAGACAAGGCCCGCAAGAAGCTACCAGTTGACCAGGCTGAGGCTCGAAGGTCAAGGACCAAGGAAGCATGGAAGCACTGGAAGGAGCGCCAAGAAGGAAGAGATCATCAAGACACTGTCCAAGGAGGAAAAGACCAAGAAATAAAGCTTCCCTCATGTCTGTACATAGTGGCCTGGCCTCACATGGATCAGCCATTAAAATAAAACAAGCCTTAAAAAAAAAAAAAAAAAAGGTTATGAACTCATAATATTGTCCAAATATGTTGATACACATTTAAAAGTCTGCCTAAGAATAAGTAATTTTGTCTGTTTTAAAACTCTGCTATAGGGCTGGAAAGATGGCTCAGAAGTTAGGAGCACTGCCTGTTCTTCCAGGGGACCTGGGATAGGGTCTCAGCACCCACATGGTGGCCCACAACTGTCTGTAACGCTAGTTCCAGGGGATTTGACACCTCTTCAGACCTCCAAAGACTCCTGCACACATGTGATACAAAAACATACACTCAGACACATCCACATAATAATTTTTTAAATAATAAAAACACTCTGCTGTAACTTGTTTTAAAATGTAAGAGCCAAAGAGAAGACAAGATCCCTTCTAAAATGAGTCAGAAACATGTCTTTGTGTGAACCAGTGGATGCAAGAGATAAGACACAAAGAACATTGTTCAGTGGCTGATTTAAGACCCCAGAGATATGACGTAAATTACACTTAAATAAAAGGGCAGGGAAGAGGAAAGGCAAAGTGACCAAAAAAGACTAAAAATAAACCTAAAAGTCCCCAACTGAAAAGGCACAGGCACAAAAAACCTTCACACTGAGGCCTGAAAGGTGCCAACCTGGGAGGTTTTATTCTCTCTGCCAAGCCCCAGGAGATCATCAGCTCCTAAGAGGCGGCAGCTGCAGTGCCAGAGGGAATTACCTCTGTAGTTAATTCAGGAAGAGGTTAGAAAGCCCAGGTGAGGCCCTCTCCACAGAAAAGGCACCAGGGGCTCTCATTTCAAGCCCTGGAGATCAGTTTCCAAACTATAAGGCTTTTAGATCACCCAAGAGTGAAACAGAGAAAGGAAGGGGCAGTGACGTGGGCGTGCAAATGACGCAGGGGCCTTGTGGACAAAGCAAACACTGCAGTGTCCCAACTCCATCTGAGAGTTCATCCCCCTGGGCCAGAATAGAGGCACTTTGTCCCCACACCATCTTCACTGGGCGCTCACCTGGACCTGGCCATGCTACATATTCCAGCCCAGAAACTGCCCACATGCCGTCTGCACCATGCCAGCCTTGTTCACAGTGATAAAATCAGCTGCAGAGCCACCGACTGTCTGTCTGTCTGAGACTCACGCAGGCAAAACAAATGTGGCATTCTGAATATGTTTTTAAAGTCATGTTAGTTTGTCTCAAACTCTTTCCTAACGACAGCAGAACACTAGTGAATCGTGACTCTCCCAGCCAACTGGATCCCTTTAAGACCCAGTCAATCCCCTCCTGTCACAAATGAGGCTTACAGGGTTTAAGTTGGCTTGCTGAGAATATGCTTACCTACTGAGGATGGGGGCGGGGTGAGGGTGGGCTCACCCCAAAATGTGGGCTCTTCTCAAAATGTTTTACCTACTGCCAAGCCAGTCCATTTTAACTCAATGGTTGAAAAGCATGTCAAATTGTGTCATGGTGTTATAATTGAGCTGAAAGCACATAAGTTTGACTACTGAAATCCACACAAAGGCGCCTGCCTGTTTTAGACTAAGTCCCACTGCCCACCTCCAGGCCACGGGCTTGAGTGTGGGCAAGAAAGGCCATCCTCCCTCAGAGTTGGCCTGGAGGACAGCAGCGTCACCCAGCTCTAGAAGCTTTAATCCAAATGGAACTTCCTTGGGTGCTTTGTTTTGTTTTGGTTTGGTTTTGCTAAATTGTATAGTTCTCAAAACATAATGATTCATCTCAACTCACTGTGGACATTCAACCTACAAAATGAAACAAGCCCCACCAGTGCCTCAGACCAGAGACACAAAGGCAGACAGATGAAACCAATGACCAATTTGGCAAATGGTCACTTTTTTCTCCTAGTTCTGAGAATCCTGAGGGGGATTTTCGGTGCCTTCCCACACCTGCATCCTTTTCCCGACTTAGAAAGCAGTGCCTGCCTTCCTTCCTTCCTTCCTTCCTTCCTTCCTTCCTTCCTCAGCCCCAAATGTACCTCTGCCAGGGTACTCTGTCCTCCATGTCCTCCCAGAGACCAGCTAGGTAAGATTTACTATTTTATACCTGTGTGTGCTCGCATGTATATGTCAGTTACATGGATCATACATGATCATAAAGAACATCTGGCTACCCATGATCCGGATTGATCCTGACCTTTGACATCCCACTCCCCAGGTCCTCACCATTAGCCATAGGAGTAATTTTTTGAATTTTTTGAAGGATATTTCTCATATCCTTGAAAACAGTAGTAAACCATAGAACCCCCGTTTTCAAACCTTATCAAGTTGGAATCACATGGCATATAGCCCATCAGGAGTCACTCTCTTCATTCCACGCTGTTTCACAATTGGTTTTTTGTTTTGTTTGTTTTTGTTTTGTTTGTTTTTGCATGTAGCCATGGCTCTTCAATTGATCTTAGCCAAAACAGCAAGAAGTGATGGTAGTTATAATTCTTAACTAGTTTTCATTAAACATGTTCTGACACACACATATACAATGTATTTGATCCTTTTACTGTGGATGAATGGTCGGACTACTGGCAATTAATATTATAAACATTTCTGGTATGACTTTTTCTATCCATTGTGTGTGTGTGTGTGTGTGTGCGCACGTGTGTATGCACACATTTGTAAAAATAGAATACTGAGTCTGGGGACATGTGCATCTGGAAATTTGCCAAGCAAACAAACATTATCTCAAAGTTGATGAGCCAACTTATACTCCCACTAGCAGTAGATGAAAACCTGGCTGTTGCTAATCCTCACTAATACTGGACATCCCTTGGTGTTCACATTTGTACCAACCTGGCTCTGTGAAATCTTAATTTTAATGTTCACTGCTTCCTGCCCACTGACTCAGGCAGACTCCCCTTCCCATCCACTGGCTGGTCATGCTGTCCCTTCCTGTGTCACGTGACCTCTACTACCCATCCTTCTACTGGACTGTCCATCAAATGTCTTCCTGATGTAAAGAGGCTCTTACTACATTTCAGAGTCTAACATCCTAAGTCAGATGTACTTCCTCAGTCATGATTATTGCCTCTTTAGGATGTCTTTGGATCTCAATTTTAATACAATCTAGTAGTATCTTTTGGTCTCAGTTTGATCCAAGTTGTGTGTGTGCGTCCTTAAATAGCACCATCTGAGTCAGTGAGATGGCTCCACAGGGAAAGGCACTTGCTACTTAGCACCAGACCCCAATGATATAAGAACTGACTTGAAAACTGCCCCCTGCCCCTGCACGCACACTGTATGCACTCTGTTGTCTACACGCACGCTGTGTATCCTCTTCCTCTGTAGGCACACTGTGTGTCTTCTCTCCTCTGCATGCACACCACAGTGTGCACACTGTGACATGCACATGCCTATAAACAAATTAATTAAATAAATAAGCTTTAAAAGATAGAAAGGTTCCAGAAGTTGTCACCTCTACTAAAAGGTGTAATGATGCTTCTAAGCAATCTTCTGAAGTTTTTGAAGTGTTTGCTTTTCACATTTAGTACTAAATGAGCCTCGGAGTGTACAGATGTGTCTGTGCACACACACTTATGTGCAAATGAGGTACGAACATGGGTAAGGTCGCCCCAGGCCAGTGTTCTCTAAGAACAGTCCACAGGCTTTCTTCTAGCAGCTTACAGTGTAAGAAAGTGCTGGAGCCTGCCCCTGAATCGATGTAGCCTTCTGAGTTACACTGTTGCAAAGACGTGGCAAGCCCCAGGATGGGATCTAGCATAAACTCCTGTTCTCCTTTTTTAAAGGAAAAGAGTTTGCAGACACAGAGGGGGTGGGGTATGTAGGAGGCCCCTGCAGTGGAATAGGGACAGGACTGGAAATACAGTCCACTGAGGGACAGAGCCTCAGAGGAGGCCAGTGTCTGAAAAGAGAAAGCAAGCTTAAAAATAAAAACCCATCTCAGGGTTAGGTGATAGCTCAGTAAGCATGAGGACTGGAGTGAATTGAATCACTAGAACCCACATAAAAAGCCATGTACACTGCTATACATTCATAATCCCAGGACTGGGGAAGTAGACAGATGCAGGTTGATCCCTGGGCCCACTGGCCAGCCAGCCTAGACTACCTAGAGAGCCCCAAGCCAATGAGAAAGCTTGTCTCAAAAAAAAAAAAAATGAAAAAAAGTGGACAGTGCCTGAGACACCAGTCACACCTGAAACACAAAGGTGAGAGACCAAGTAAGATCCTAAAGCAACAGGAAGCCACTAAAGAACACGATCAGAATCACAGGTGTTGAAGTCCACTTCCCCTGCTGCTGGATGAAGGACAGGTAAACGGGAGCCAAGGAGGATAGAGATTTCCACCATGGTTGAGCTTGAGCTGACTTAGATGTAAAACTTCAATTACCAAGGTGGTCTGGTAGCCAACAGCTAGGACTGCCCACGTTTCAGAAACACACCTACTCAGACCACATGAATCCCCATTCAATCAGACATTGCCATTCACAAGGATCCCAGGGGGTTGATGCCCATTAAAGTCTGAGGAACCTGAGCTTATTCTAGGGAATCCCCTGTAGTGACATCTAGTATACAAAGGACACAGGGGCCCTGGGACAAGTCTGCCAAAGTGAAGAAAAGCCAGAGAGGCAGGGATAACAAAAAGTGGGGTGACAAAACAGAATCAACACTGAGAGGGGTCACCTATGTGAAGGACCCTAGGGGTCAAGACAGAAAGGCTGGACACTCAAGAGGCCAAGGCTAGCTTCCAGGAATTAAAGAAGGAAGGGATTTTCTGTAGACAACTTTTCTGAGACTTTAGCCATGTTGGAGCAGAGAGAAACAAGATGCATCTGGAGGGGCCCCAAGAGGTCGTTTGGTTCTTAGAGCTGTAAAAGCTAATCGTAAGAAAACATCAGCCAAAATCAGAGATGTTCCATAAAGGACCAACTCCTCAAAAATGTCAAGGCCATAAAAGGCAAGGAACGAGTCCAGGGAGATGGTGCCGCAGGCTCAGGCGCTTGCTACGCAAGACTGACGGCCTAAGTTGAGCTGCATATGGCAGTGTGTGTCTGTAAGCCCAGCAGTCCAACAGTGAGATAGGAAGGGAGAGCAGCAACAGCCAGAAGCTCATAGGACAGCAACCCTGAAGTGTGCAGCACGGCAGAAACAAGAGAGACCAGTCAACAGGGTGGGAGGAGAGAACCAGCTCCCAAACGTTGCCCTCTGACCTCCACACAGATGCCCTCACATGTACACAAAACTCATTAACTTTTTCTATTGATTCTTTTTGAGTTTCATATCATGTACCCCAATCCACTCATCTACCGGTCCCTTCATATCCACCCTTCCCTCAAAAGAAAACAAACAAAACCATCCGTCATGGAAGCTGCAATGTGTCCCACAATACACCCTTTCTTTCAAAGAGCTTTACTTGCGAATGTTTATTACAATGAGGCACTGGTCTGGTTCGAGGCCTCTGGCTTCTGCTGCTCTATCAATACTGGATCCTCATGGGACTCCTCTCAGATATCCTGTTGCTGCCCTGAGTCATGGAGATCCTGCAGCTTTGAATCTGCAGAACTGGTCTCTTCATGCACTCCAGCAGTTCATAGATGGGGTAGACGTTGGGGTGAGCCAACTCAGAGCCCTGGGTCTGGGCCTGGGTAGAAGCTGAGTTAGTCAGTCCGTCAGCTCTCCTGTGCGGCCGCCGCCATGACCACTACTACCACCACCACCACCACCACCACCACTACCACCACCACCAGGGCTTTACTGTGCTACCCAGGTAAGACACAATTCTCCAGAGTGCTTTAGCCATTAAAGAATGGGGCCAGCTCACCTGCCTGATACAATGGTCCCTCGCCCACACCAACACATGCAGGAGAGGAGTAGGGCCATCTCTCAGGCACTGGAGCCCTGCCACCAAGGTCTGAGCTGCCCAGGAAAGGTGTGTGTCACACCCATCTCTGCCCCATCCCTACCCCCAAGTGCTGCAGCTGACAAGAGGAGGGGCTAGCTCTCCCTCTCTCTTAAGTGGTGAAAAAGTAGGGGACACCATTTCTTCCTCAACCATGCCACCATAGACAGAAGAGGCACAGGGCCAGCTCTCCTGTACCCATGCTACCAGATCCAGCTCCTCTAGGGGAGGAGCCAGCTCTCCCCAGTGTGGTGTCCAGAAAGGGGCAGGACCAGCTCAGCACAATGCTCAGACTTCAACATGGCCTCAGGTGGCAGCCCTGAACAGGGACTTCCACATGGTCTTTGGCAACACGGGACCATGGACCCAGACATGGCACTCGAGGTAGCTTGAGCCCTGGACATCACCATGGCCTCAGGTGGTTGCACGGGCTCCTTATTTCCGCCTGTTCCTCACTGCTTTGTCTCCAGTTCTTTGCTTTCTCTCCCTTCTCTCCACCAGGTACTCCATCTTTCCCATCTCCCCATCACATGTTCACCCGTCAGAGGGGCACCCACCGTGGCAGATGCTTGGGTGTCTTTCTTCCAGCTGCCCTAAGTCTGCTTTAAAAAAAAAAAAGACAAAGAAGGACTGAAGACTTGTCACAAATGTGAGAAGACTAAGAAGGTGTGGTAAACCCATAAAGTAGGATTCTGGATTGAATTCCAGAGGTGAGAGATTGGTGAGCCCAAAAGTGTGTGGTTAAGTTAATGCCACCATCCCAAGGATAATTTCTCAGTTTCAAATCTTTTAGGATCACACACAGTGCTACTATTAGGAGAACCCAAATGAACATGCAGGAAGTATGTGTTCCTCTACTTTTATATGTTTCTGTTTTGTTTTTGGTTTTTTTAAGATTTAAAGAGTTGTGCACATGTGCACATACCTGTACACGTGTGTGGATGCTCATAGAGGCCAGAAGAGGGCATCCTATCCCCTAAAGCTGGAATTACAGGCAGTTATGAGATCCCAGCATGGAGACAGGGAATGAACCGCAGGTGCTGTAGGGAGCAGCACAAGCACTGAGCCATCTCCCCAGCCCCCTGAAATTCTTTCAAAATGAGAACTAAAAAACTCATTTCTGTTTGGCAGGTTAGGCATACATGGGCTCAGGGAGCACGTGTATGGGAGTGGGGGTGGGTCTGGGTGTGTTTTAGAACTCATCTCTTGAATCAACACCACAGATAATTCAGATGCAACTGCAGCAGTACTGATACAACCCAGGAGAAGACATGGAAGGTGGAGAGAATGAGGAAATGGACACAGGTGAGCTGGAAACACAAACAGAAACCAGAGGGGAACAGAGAGAGCGACAGAGACCACAAACACACAGTAGCTGACTAGTGAGACTCTGACGGAACTCTATCAGAGTTCCCCCCTCTGCATCATCTTCCTTATGGTTTGGGCTGTCGTCCATGGTAAAGAGGGTGTGGTGGGAAGATACACAGTGCAGGGGAAGAGGGGAAGAAGCAAAGAGACCTGGAGGGCGGAGGAGAGCACTGAGCACAGACACCACGTAATCAGTAGGCTCTCTGTCCCCACCCAGAAGGTAGGTTTTCAAGTTAGGAACACTCCTGCTCCCAAATCCATGTTCCTGACCACAAGTGGGTGTGGGAACTCTAGGAGCAGCCACTGTGATGCATGTTCCACAGCAAAGAACCTGCCTCTGTAACATACTGTACATCCCCAGGACTTTAAATTCACAACTCCTTAAAACACTCCTTGAAACCCACGTGCCTTCTTTGACTAAGTCCTACTCTTCATTAAAATGCCTGGACCACCCTGGCTCACCTCTGAGCCCTGACTCAAACAGAAAGCACTACACTGAAAAGAAACTGCTGGACACCCTGGCCCTCTGCTTGGAGGCTCTTCTGTGTGAGCCTGGACCCACCTCCAGCTCTTCAAGCCCCGCCCATAACGAGCTCAACTTCCTTTCCTGGGTCCCAGTTCACTAGTCCATCTACAAGATGCAGGGTTCCTGGAAATTACCATCTGAAAAATGAGTGCTGATGCTTGTCTGTGCACATAGGACTGAAATGTAGCCCTTCCCGTATACAAGGTTGGCTCAGTTAAGAGCTGTGTTTGCAAGGGAAGACTGTCTACATAGGCAGGAGGTGAGTCCACAAAATGACTGTAGACAGAATTCACTAGAAAGACTCAAGTTCAGAAGGCAAGCCCAAGTCTGTAGAGACTGGGTAGCTGGGGTCTTGAGCAGGGAGTGTTCTTGGCAAGGCCTTAGCTAGATCTGTCTGCAGGGCTGCCTCAGCCCTGTCTGCATGCTCAGCTCCAAGGCTCCACTCCTCCCTTGAGCCCAGAATCCCTGGATGAGAGAAGGTCCAACTGGCCAAGCCTAGGTCACATGCCATGTTACTCTACCAATCTCCCGGCCCTCTAGACTGTCATAGATAAGCTTTCTCCATATTTAAAAAGGAGAGTTCCCACTAAATGACAAGGGCCTCTCTGTCAGCCCTTGAGGAGACTTCAATTATAGCTGGGAAAAAATCCGGCCAATAAAAAGCAGAGCTCTTCAGCTCCAACACAGACAACCTAAGCATGCAGGGAGCTGAAGGGCCAACGTCAGCACACCCCAGAGAACACAGCAGAGTCCTCTCCTGCTCCCTGGTTCTCTGGGACTAATTCCTTGTGGTTGTTCCCACTTCCCACTTCCTCCTCTGCTGATGAGGGCCCAGATAAACAACCAGGGACATCTCTGGAACATCAAGGGAACTTGAGAAAAATGCAGAAAACTATAACCACAGGCCTACAATGCCACAATAAATGGCATGGTAAACTTCCTAACAATTCATATTATTACAGTCAAAACATCAGCACGGGACTTGTGGGGTTTGAGGACTCTTTCTTTTCAAGACCCTATTTGATGAGATAAGGATATTAAAATGCTGGCTTAATTCGTGGTATATTTATTGGACAACGTCACAGCTGGCTTTGGTTCTTACTCTTTTCCTAAATAAGATGTGATCCTCCCTTACCAACCTGGAGAGCAAGACCATCAGCACTCGGAGCAACCAAAACAAGCTAAATACTCAATTCACCAGGAACAAAAGGGGAAAACATCCTTCTGCTGGCCATCTGTTCCTAAAACAATTTAATTCAAAACAGTCAGTCCTATAACAGCAGGGAAAAGGACACCACCGCTTCAAGATAATCTTGTCTCCAATTACACTCCCAGAGCTGGATGGCACACGACGTCTCATGACTAAGCATGAAGAGGCACTTTCCCTCCCAGACTAGGGGCGGCAGCATTCAAGTCCACACTAACGGGAAAGGGTCTAGGGCAGAGCAACACAGAGTCAGCCCTCCCTTGCTGGGAGGATTTAATCCCAACAAATGGCAAACAGCTTATGCTGCAGGCTTAATACCCTAATTCAGGTCCAAGTTAAGCTTTTCTTTGATATCAAGAGAGCCAGAAGCTTAGACAAGAGAAGGGTCAGTCTGGCTGGAGGCACCAGCAGAGACAAAAGGGAGTGTGCACAATGTCCGATGTGTTTCTGTGACAAAGAGCAGTGGCTCCATTCAGTTGGGAAGGATGCTAAAAAGTTGGCTCAGGAGTGTGAGAATGTCTGCAGACAACGGGGAGCCACTGGATTGTGTTGAGCAGTGCAGCCTTTTGACATCACTGTCCTGCATAAAAATCACCCTGGCAGAGGGAGGAGAAGGAAGCAGGCTCCATCCTCCACACAGATACACTGGATACCAGGCAGGGGGTGTAGTCAGGAGGGAGAGGAGAACGGGGCAAAGTTCAGAATCAGAGGAAGCAAAGTTAAACAGAACATAAAGCTTTAGAGCCTGGTGTAGTCTGTGGCGCATGGGAATAGTGAAGGTGATCTAAGGCAGGGCAGAAGGTTCAGACATAAGGACAGGAGTTCAAGGCCACCTTGGGCCACACAGCAAGATCACATCTCAAAAAAGAAAAATAAAGTCACTGTTGCCAGCTGCCCACTAGACAACTCCTCTGAGTGTCTCAAAAGCCCCACCCCTCCTCCAGGGGACTCAGCTCGCTAACTCTCACTCACAGTTAGGTACTTCCACCACTGTTAGCCCCCCACTCTCTCCTTCCTACCCCCACCGCACTGCTGTGTCCTGAGGATGACCAGAACTCAGGCTTATAGAGTCCGAAGGAGATGGGCATGCTGGGAACTGAGTGAAACAGGTAGGTCTTCTGAGACCCAGACATTACTTTGCTTCCTCACTCATTCTGAATATGGCTCTAAAGCAAGGAGATGTCTGTGGGAACAGGGGAAGGGAGAGGGACCTGGTTGAACCCTTGTCATAGAATTAGGCATTCCAGCACAGTTGGCATCTACTGTGAAGGTTGTCTACACTGAGCAGTATTCCTTTTAAAGAGATCATATCTAATAAGGATATTTAAATATCCTCTTCGCCTTTCCTCCACCATCGTGCACACTGCGCCTGATTGAGCTTCTCGCCATGTCTTCTCACAAGACTTTCAGAATCAAGCGATTTCTGGCCAAGAAACAAAAGCAAAATTGTCCTATTCCTCAACGGATTCGGATGAAAACTGGTAACAAAATCAGGTACAGCTCTAAGAGAAGACACTGGAGGAGAACGAAGCTGGGTCTGTAAGGATTCACACAGTGGCAAGACTGAGGGTTCTGGCTATCCTGGAACTCACTCTGTAGACCAGGCTGGCCTCAAACTCAGAAATCCACCTGCCTCTGCCTCCCAAGTGCTGGGATTAAAGGCGTGCGCCACCACTGCCTGGCTAGAGTTCAACATTTTTAACCTGGAGACTTGCTCATGTCTAAATTAGGGTGTTTGTCCAGTAATAAAATTTAGAACCTTTAAAAAAAAAAAGAATATTTAAATACTCAGACATGGTGGCACACCTTTAATCCCAATGCTTAGAGCAGAGGTAGGCAGATCTCTGTAAGTAACAGGCCAGCCTGGTCTACTAGTGAGTTCTAAGACCACCAGGACTATGTACAGAGTCCATGTCTCAAAAAGCAAACAAAAAGCAAAAGACAGAGGGGGGTGAGGAGATCTTAAATAGTAATGAACCATGATGAGGCCAGCCCATACCTAGACTTTTGCTTATTCTGACTATAAACCTGCAAATTTTCTAGGAATTTCATAAGAAACCTTATAAAGGTACATTTTAACCGCCTTCTGTAACTCTTGGGATCTGTGGTTGTGTTTTATCTAATTATGATGTCATCCAAGGTGCCCCCAGAACCCTCTATAATCTAAATTATCAAAAAGGGGAATAAGTATAAAAGAGGAAGGATCTCTTGAAAATCTGGTGAACAATGTGTGGTGGTTTGAATAAGAATGGCTCCCATAGGCTCATATATGTGAATGCTTAGTCACCAGAGAGTGGCACTATTTGAAAGGATTAGAAGGATTAAGGGGTGTGGCCTTGTTGAAGGAAGTGTGTCTCTGAAAGATGGGCTTTGAGATCCAAAAACCCATGCCAAGACCAGTCTCTCTTGGCCTGTGGAGCAGAATATAACTCTCTGCTACTGCTCCTGCACCATTCACGATGAAAAAAATACTACCTCTGAAACTGTAAGCAAGGCCTCAATTAAATGCTTTCTCTTACAATAATTGCCTTGGTCTTGGTGTCTCTTCATAGTAATATAACAGTGACTAAGAAATTTCAAAAGTCCAATACAGCAGGGCATAGTACCAAACAGCCTTGAGCCTAGCATTGGGAAGGAAGACCAAGGTGATCTCTGTAAATTCAAGGCTAGCCTGTGTAGATATGTTGTACCAGGAAGCATTTGTGAACCCCAAAAGATCACCTAGAAGCCGATTTTGATGCAATTGCATTAGGGTCTCTTTATAATAAGCTCAAGGTTGGGCTCTCCTCCAACCCTGACACAGTAGGACAGGAAGGTGGAGCATCCCTAAGCCCCTCATCAGGATACGGTTTTATAGGTGTACTGGCTGGTTTTGTGTCAACTTGACACAAGCTGGAGTTATCACAGAGAAAGGAGTTTCAGTTGAGAAAATCCCTCCATGAGATCCAGCAGTAAGGCATTTTCTCAATTGGTGATCAAGGGGGGAGGGCCCCTTGTGGCTGGTACCATCCCTGAGCTGGTAGTCTTGGGTTCTCTAAGAAAGCCAGCTGAGCAAGCCAGAAGCAAGCAAGCCAGTAAGCAGCATTCCTCCATGGCCTCTGCATCAGCTCCTGCTTCCTGACCTGCTTGAGTTCCAGTCCTGACTTTCTTTCGTGATGGACAGCAGCATGGAAGTGTAAGCTCAATAAACCCTTTCCTCCCTAACTTGCTTCTTGGTCATGATGTTTGTGCAGGAATAGTAATCCTGAGTAAGACAATAGGAAATGGCAAGCAAGTAAGGAGGGTTAAGCCAACAGGTGGGTGCTTTGAAGCAAAACCATGAACAATCACAAATGGTTTGAAAGTACATCTGAAACAATCAGACTAATCTTTGATTGACTGTTGCTAAGAAGTAGCTAGGGAGTAACTGTGGGGTATGGGCCAAGGATAAGCCATGGGGTCCTTCCTGGTGCTTAGGTACAGCTTTGGCTCAGCTGCAGATCAAATTTTTAGGCTCTTTTTCTTTTAAAATGGAGGCCAGTCTCAAGATGAAGTAAGTTTGGCCTCTCACATAGTAAGTTCTGGCCCAGCCAGGGCTACAAAGTGAGATCATATCTTTAAAAGAAAAAAGGAAAAAACACAGAACTGGAGAGATGGTTCAGCAGTTAAGCAGGGGCTACTCTTCCAGGACTCAGATTTGATTCCCAGCATCCACATGGTGGCTCACAACTATATGTAACTCCAGTCCCAAAGAATCTAATGACCTCTTCTGATCATGGTACAGAAACATACACATAGGCAAATAAATCATTTTTTAAAAGCTTAGAAACATAAAGTCCTATACACAGTCACCGTTAGGCCAGTGAAGCTCGGGTCCTCTTAGAAGCCACACCCAAGCCAGGCATATCTACCTGTCTTATAGCCTAACCCCTGTACCCTGATCCACACTAAATATCTTTTTAGTAAATTCCAGCTCTGCCTCATAGTGGTTCATCCTGAAATTCTTTTCTCTCCGAAGGCAACTCCTCTGGATGCTGATGGTAGTTCAGGGATGCGTCTCCTGCTGCAAGGCTGGGATCACTCAAGAAACAGAAGACCCCTAAACACCCATAACAGGCTTTCAGGGGGCTTCTACTGTGGGGTCATAAAGCCCAAGTAAAAAAGATGGAGGCATCTCCATCATAAGAATCCCCCACCTTGTTAAGACAGTTGCTAGAGGTGAGTGACACCCTCCACAGCACCACAACCTCTGAGAATGTAGGCAAAAGATGCTAAGCTGGGGCACTGTGCCTGCCCAGCTCTCAGTCAGAGGTGTAAGCTCCAGGACATGGATATCAGCTGAGGCCTAGTCTCTCCCCATAAGCTACACCCATGCTAAACTCAGTACTCTCCTATCTACTCTGCATCTAGACTTTTCCAATTGGTAGATCTGATTGATGTATTTCTGTATCTCTGTTTTACCTAAAAGAAATAAAATATCTCAGGGTATCCCATTCCTAAAATCTTTCACTGGTTCAGAGCAGCCTTGCAAAAGCTCAAGCACCAGATATGATGAGACACATCTTTCATCGTGGCATCGAGAAGGTGGTAGAGGCAGGAGGATCCGAAGTTCAAGGCCAGCCTGGGCTACATGAAACTCTGTCTTAATTCTTCAACTCATCCCCCCAAAAATACAAAGTGAAAATCCAAAGCCTTCAAACAATGGAGGGAGGCTCCATCTCCTACCCTGGTGCTGGTGGAAGCACGCCCCAAGGCGACCCCCACTCCAGCTGCTCTGTGCATTGCTTTCTCAGATGCTGTCTTCACTACCAGGCCCTCCTAATCTCAACTCTCGTTACACCCAGCCTCCTCTCTTCTGTTTTCCCTGGACCCGTGTATCTGTGCTTTTCTCATCAAACATAAGTTGCATCCTTGCCAGGCATTGTGGTGCAAGCCTTTAATCCCAGCACTGGGAAGGCAGAACAGTTCAAGCCCAACCTGGTCTACGCAATGAGTTCCAGGCCAACAAGGGCTATACACAATGAAATCCTTTCTCAAAAAAAAAAAAAAAATGGAGTCTTGATTTACTCCTCTGCCTGCCCTAGGAGACTCTAAGCAATCTAAAAGGAAAGACTACACCTTTCCTGGGTCCATCTCCACCTCCAGCCCAAAGCTTACCATGTCTTTACCAAAGTCTAGCAAGACCTTTCTGACCATGAAAGCTAAGAGCAGGATAGGGATTAACCAAGAATGAAAGGTCCCCTGCTAGTGGACTTTACAACACAGAAGAGATCAATAACTAGGGTCAGACTGGGGAGATTGCCAAGGAAACAGGGAGATTGCTGCCAGAAAATGATAGACAAAGAAATCACCAAAGGATGAGGAGCCAGAAAGACAGTGGGAGGCTGCTCCAGCAAGACAGGATAGCGTGTGTGTGTGAATGGGAACAAATTAGTTAAAGATGAGAAAATCTGGGTGCTTGGCTGCACTGAATCAGAGCCTGGGACGGGAAAGCCCTTCACAGATGTGGAAATGGGTGGTAGGAAGAACACGTGGCCAGAGGAGAACCTGCCATGGGGAGCCTGCCACAGCAAGGCTTGTGTAGAGTGTGGCTAGAAATGTGTTCTTGAGAGAGCAGTTTGGGACAATGAAACACGTGCTGGTTGCTTTTCTCACTGCTGACAACTTAAGGAAAAGTTTATTTTAGCTCACAGCTCCAGATTATGGTCTACCATGGCAGGGAAGGTAACAAAGGAGCTGGGCAGCTGGTCACATTGTATTCGCAGTCAGGAAGCAGAGAGAGGTGAATGTGAGTGCTCATCTCTCTTCTCCTTTTATTCAGCCTGGGATTCTGGGCACAGAACAGTGCTTCCCATGTTGAAGGTGGGTCTTCTCAATAAAAAAAACAAAAACAAAAATGTCACAAACCTGTCCAGAGATTTATTTCCATGGTGTGGTGGTTTCAATGAGAACGGGTCATATGCTTGAATACTTATTCCCCATTTGGTGGAACTGTTTAGAAAGGATTAGTCGGTATGGCCTTGTTGGAGGAAGAGTGTCAGTGGGCATGAGATTTGAGACTTCAAAAAATTAGTGCCATTCCCTGTGTGGTCTCAGCTTCCTGTCTGGGGGTTGAGAGGTGAGCTCTAAGCTGCTGCTCCATCTGCCATGCCTCTGCCCCTCCATCAGAGACTTTAGCCCTCTGGGAATGTAACGCTCCATTAAACTCTTTCTTTTATCAACTCCTTGGCTTATCACAGCATTGGAAAAGTAAGTCACACACATGGGAATTGTAGATCCATCAAATCAACAATCAAGATTTACCATCAGAGACTGACAGTTATCAGCAAAAAGACAACGTGGCCAAAGAGGGTAAAACTTGTAACTTGTAATAATGCTTATTTGAGGGTGTTCTGCAGCGGTCATATTATGGTGCTGTAAAAAATTGTGTTCTTCCCAAATCTGTGTTGAAACCTGTGATGGTTTGAATATGCCTGGCCCAGGGAGTGGCACTGTTAGGAGTCGTGGCCTTGTTGGAGGAAGTGTGTTACTATGGATGTGGGCTTTAAGACCCTCATCCTAGCTGCCTGGAAGCCAGTATTCTGCTAGCAGCCTTCAGATGAAGATGTAGAACTCTCAGCTCCTCCTGCACCATGCCTGTCTGGATGCTGCCATGTGTCCACCTTGAAGATCATGGACTGAACCTCTGAACCTGTAAGCCAGCCCCAGTTAAATGTAGTCCTTATAAGAGTTGCCTTGGTCATGGTGTCTCTTCACAGCAATGGAAACCCTAAGACAAAATCCTTCCCCAAAGGTCACTGAATTTAAGGAGCTGAGGTCTTAGGTCAATAGCTGAAGGCCACTAGATCAATAGAGTGGAAACCACAAGGATTAGTGTCCTTATAAAAAGGGGCTTGGTCATCTTTTCCCCCATGTTTTTCCCCCATGTAGCTATATATATAAATACACCCCTGCCAAACACCCAGTCTACTGCACATCAAACTTGGACTTGCCAGCAAACAGAATGGTGAGCAATAGATTTCTATTGTTTATTAAGTACCTAGTCTAAGGTATTTGTTACAGCAGCACAAACAGACTAAGTCCCACACCAAATCAAGTGCTATGTGCATGTACTTCTCGGGTTCAATACAGCCAAGCACACAAATTATTCTCATCCTTACTTAATTTATTCCTAGACACTGCAATCTTTCCCAAACCCCCTCTTTCTGCCTGCTTATTGGTATGAAGAGCCTACTGATTAGCAATTATCCATAACATTAACTCTCTAAGCATCAACAATGTGGTTTATTGGAAGGCTCTTTGGGACTCCAGAATGAAGAGCAACATAAAGTTAATATAAATACCAATTTGCCAAGAAACTAGCCAGATTGAAAGTATAAATAAGCCAAACAGCAATCTTCTAACACTGAAGAACAAAGCAGAGTTCAATATTTGTGTTTGCCATTTACAGTAAAATGTTTAAATGTTGCCAATACATCCATTATTGGCATTTAAATTTTCTATTGTCAAATAAACATAAACAAAAGCTGAAGGAAAAAAACCGCAGACTCTCTTGCATAGTTTTAAGACCATCAGTGACACCACTGAGGGGAGGAAAAGTAGATTCCAGGGCTGGGCAAGAGCTCAGTGTCAAAGTCCTTGCCAAGCCAACAAGAAGACCTGAGCTGGACCCAAAAAAAGCTGACCATGGCGGCCCACACTTGTCATCTCAATGCTGGAGAGGCAGAGACAAAGGATCTATAAAGTTCACTGACCAATCAGCCTGGCCTACTTGGTGAGATCCAGGCCAGGGACAGATACTGCCTCGAGAAACAAAGTAGGCAGCTCCTGAGGACGGAGATACCTGAGGCTGACCTCTAACCTCTACATGCAGAGGAATGCACATGCTTATGCACAAGAACTCACAAGAAACAAGAACACACACAGAAATCCCAAACATCAAGAAATATTTCCATATTTCTAGTTCAGGTTTCTAAAATAATAACCAAATATCATCATCACATCTGGCAAAATTAAAAAGAATTCCTAATTATCCTATTCAGTATTCCTTGATCGCCTTGAGATACTCTTGCATAGCTGCTTTTCCCCACTCAAGTCCCAAAGATGAGACGGAGTGCTTTGGTCTATGTTTCGTAAGTGTCTTACACATTATGAAGTTTTCCTCTCCTTTCTCTTTGAAGCACTTGCTAGTTCATCATTAAAGAAAGCAGGCCATCTGTCCCTGCAGACAGCCCACACTCTGTCTGGCTCGCTATATATTCTTGTGGTGTCATTTAATGTTCTTCTACCCCACATTTCCTGAACTGTTGGATGGATCAAGAAGATTCCTGGGGTTCAGGGTCAATGCTTTACCAATGACACTTTCCAGGTGGTCCAAGGGCCTCTAGAAGGAACTTGTTTCCAGCTGTGCCACTCTGTGTGGTGGAAACTTCTCATGGGCTTCGGTGGTGATGGCCTGCTCTAGCAGTGGGGGGCTCGGCAACTTTTCACCCATGGTTGCCACTACTGCCACTAACCCTGCTGACACTCATTACTTCATTAGGGAGGTTGGGAGGTTGCATTTGTAAGCCTGCATTAATTAAAGATATTCCAATGCTCAAAGATATAATTAAAGAAAGAATGATAATTATTTGGTGTCTGAAACCCTATCATGTTTATGTTTAGAACACCCCTAAGTCTTCTGATTAGAAATTCAATACAAAGTTGCTGGCCTCTTGCTGTTCCTTAGAAATTCTGCAGATGAATCTCTGGCTCTGTGATAAAGCAAGGATAAAGCCTTCCTTCTCTCTTTGGTTCAGACTTCAGAAAGATAGAGAATAAAGAATCAAACAGATCTTGAAAATTATGACACATATGAAGAAGGAGAGGAGGAAGTAGACCGCTAGAACATTTTCAAAGCAGTATGCTTATTTTAGACACAGATTAATGAAGAACCAAAGTAGCCTCAAAGCACCATGGCTAAGCACCGTCAACGTCCTCTTCCTCTGCAGCCCCTTACAGAGCGCTTCTAGAACATGGCAAAAAGAATCCAAATCTTCTTCCCACCCTACACTCACAGACAGAAGGCACACTCCACAGAGAGACGTGTGTATCCACATTTATCACAGGCATTCCTCACAACAGCCAAGGTATGGAGCCAGCCTCGATGTTTATCAACAGATGAATGGATAAAAAAAATGTAGACTACACACAGCCAAGTCTTCCTCTGTTATAAAGCAGAATGAAATTATGCCATTTGTAAAAAAAAAAGTGGATGGAATAAGATATGATCATGTTAAGCAGAATAACCCAGACCCAAGAAGACTAACACTACATGCTCTCTCTCCTAGGCAGAATCTACATGTGAGATAGATACATCCAATTTATATATAATTTATTTATATGAATGACAACACAGAAGGAAAACCATGATGGTGAAGAATAGATCTAAGGAGAATGAAGAGGAAAGGGGAGATGGAGAGCTCGTCCTCTCTCATACGTGGGATCTGCAGTGTGTGTGTGTGTGTGTGTGTATGTGAGTGTGTGTGTGTGTGTTGTGTGTGCATACGTGTTCACGTGCATACGTGATGGCACTATACGTGGGGAGGAAGAGAATCAGTAAGACGAAAGGAGGCTCTCTTGGGGAGGTAGGAAGGGGTAAATGTGAGCAAAATACATGTGTACGAGAAAGACATAAAGATGTTATTATGTACATCAATTAGAAAGCTTTATAAGGAATTTCAAGTCTAGGAAATAAAGTAAGTAGCATGTAAAATGCCTGTGTAAGCAGAAGGGAGAACCCCCCTCCCCCAGTGCGAGACGCGTTAATACCTTCCACATAATCATTTAATGACCTGAGAGCCTCTATTAATAACCAGCCTCGGCACGGGACCGTCTGCCCCCGTTGGAGAACTTCTCTGCAGAGAGCAGAGCTCACCCCCGTGTCGGCACCAGCCTGATACATGCAGAAGGGGGACGGGAGGAAGGAGATGGGTGTTCGGGTAACAGAAGTGAGGACATGTTTTGACTACATACATGTATATATTATGGAAAGATTCATTAAGTGCAAATTATATGCTAATTAAAATTAAGTTTTAAAACAAGTAAGAAAACACAGCAATGGATGCTGCTCAAAAATGAGCAATTGGTAAATTTTGCTGTGTTTATTTTTCCACTTTAAAAGGAATGCTAGCCAGGCAGTGGTGGCACACACCTTTAGTTCTTTAAGCACCTGGGAAGCAGAGGCAGGCGGATTTCTGAGTTTGAGGCCAGCCTGGTCTACAGAGTGAGTTCCAGGACAGCCAGGGCGACACAGAGAAACCCTGTCTCAAAAAATCCAAAAAAAAGAAAAAAAAAACAAAAACAAAAACAAAAACAAACGAACGAATGAACAAACAACAACAGAAAGAAGGAAAGAGAAGAGAAAGGCAGAGCAGAGCTGGGGCTGGCAAGATGGCTCAGCCAGTAAAGGCATTTACTACCAACCTAATGGACTGAATTTGATCCCCTGGGTCCCACATGGGGAGAGAATTGACTCCAATGTTATTCTATACCTTCCACACACGTGCTATAATACGCACACATGCGCACACACACTCACGTATGTACACTCATACAAACAGACACATACATACAATAAAATGTAATTAAATGATGCTGTGTCAGTCCATTTTGAGGCTCACATGGACAATGACGACCATTCCACCAGGAACCAGACTCTGATACCTTTCCCTATATTAGTGAAGAATCTGAAGACCCAAAAGACTGTATAAATCCTTAAGACAACAAATGACAGATAAACCAAGGATCTAAAGACCCACTGCCCAAACCCTCTTTCTCTGATCACCATACTACCTGGACTACCTAACAGAGAAGAGGTGTACCAAGAGTTTCCAAGGGAAACTTCCAGATTACAGTTCTTGAGCACTATGCACAAGACTTCATAATTACATAATTACTTGTTGAAGATGCCTCACTGCATCTCAGCACAAGCCCACAGACTTGGTGAACCTTTAGCGTTTAAAAGAGAAGTGCAGGGCTAGGGAAAAGAGCTCAACAGTCCAGGCTCTGTTCCCAGCACCCATGTGGCAGGTTTCAAGCCTTTGTAGCTCTGGTTCCAAGAAATCTGATTCCCTCTTGTCTCTGTGTGCACCAGGCACGTGTGTGGCATACATTCTTAGAGACAGGCAAAACTTGTGCACACAAAAAATAAAAACAAATAAAAATGTAAAAGCAAAACAGAGCAATGTAGTAACATCAACACTAACACCACAGAGATAGGACCACACATAGCACCAAAAGAGGCCCCAGGACCTGGGAAACCCACCAGGACCTAGCCTTCTTAGGCACTGGCATGGTGTTTCTTCACTACCTTATATGCAGAGACAAGCTAGAAGTTGGACCAGATGCAAGAAAACTCAAGTGAAGAACCAAATTGCTTGCTTGCTATCCCCAACAACCTGTTAATGGCCACCTGGGGCCTGACACAACAGATGGTCAACCAATATGTGTCCATCCTTCCACCACTGAGAAGCCAAGGTAGCCTGCTGGACTGTACAGAACAGACAGGTAACAACAGAGTGCCTTTTCTGTGACAACCATGGCAATAAAGGATATGGTCCCCACTTTGTAGCTGGGTACTGCACACGTACCCTTCATCCACTCTACGCCCCTCAGCAGGGCTGCTCAACATCAGCATTGCTCCACAGGTTCTGCCACACTGAGCCGAGCGACCAGCACCTGCCATCTCACATACAGCATGGAAGCCGACTCCCTGTGTTTGAGAAACACTATCACTGCCCTTCCAAATTGTAGAGCTCTACATGAGCAGTACTTATTATTATTATACTTATTTAGTTAGTGTGGGAGGGGCAAGATACACACATTGCAGGAATCGGTTCTCTTCTTCCATCATGTGGGGTATAGAGGTGAACTTCAAGTTGCTAGGCTTGGGAGCAAGCATCTGTACCCACAAAGCCTCCTTATGGATCCCTATAGAATGTTTTTGATATTTGCAGATGTTGTAGAATGGCTGAATCAAACCAATTAATCTGGTTTAATTCTCATCCACTCTCAGTATTTTACAAGATGGCAACATGTTACCAACAACTACAGTCACTATGTTGCCTAATATTGGATTTATTCTTCCTAAGAAAAGCTTTGTCTCTTTTGTACCAACATCACCCAGGCCTGTGTCCTTTTTACCTAAATAACTTAGGTTTGTTTGCTTGCTTGCTTGTTTGTTTTTCCAGAATGAGTATCTCTATATAGCACTGGGTGTCCTGTAACTCTGTAACCAGGCTGACCTCAAACTCACAGATCCTCCTGTCTCTGCCTCCAGTGTGCTGGGTTAAAAGGGTGTGCCTCCACTGCCCAGCTTCTAAATAATTTTCAACTCAAAAGCAAGAAAGCCAGAAGAAGCTGAAGCACAAGGGAGGAGGCTCAACATCATCCATGGGGGAAACGCAAATGAAACCCCTAAGAAATGCCCAGTCAAAGCCACAGAACGGCCATTTTAGGAAACCTGTGCAAGTGGGTGGGAAAATGTAAACCTTCCTCCAGGGTGCCTGGTACACGTGCTCACTGTTGACACGTCACAACTAGTTACACACAGTCAACAGAACCAGGAATCTGCCTACCTAAGCAAAAGCCCAAGACATTGAGAGCAGGGACTGCAGCCAGGCGTAGTGGTATAGTCAAGCTATCTCTGTGAGCTTGAGGCCAGTCTGCTCTACAGAGAGAGTTCCAGGATAGCAAAGGTCATGTGGAGAGATTGTGTCTTGGGGAAGGGGGGGGGGGGGAAGAAAGAGAGAGAGAGAGAGAGAGAGAGAGAGAGAGATAGTGCAATTTTTTTGAATTTGTAATATTTAGGAAGGTTAAGCAGGCATATGCTACAGCACACCCACAGGGATGGGATTATGGCGACTGAACTCATCGGGCTTGGTGGCAAGCTCTTTACTCATTGAGACAACTTGCTAGTCCTGAAAACAAGTGTTCAAACAAGGACATGTGCATGAATGTCCACAGTAGCATTAACGTTAATAGCCAAAAGGTGGAAACAACCCAAAAGTCAATCAACTAATAATAAATAGCATGGTCTGTCCATACAATGAAATATTATCCAATCATAAAAAGGAATGAAACAGCAATGGTGCTTCTACAACATAGACTTGAGCCTTGAAAACATGTAAGTAAAAGCAGGCACAGACACAGGCAGACACACACACACACACACACACACACACACATTTTCTCTCTCTCTCTCTCTCTCTCTCTCTCTCTCTCTCTCTCTCTCTCTCTCTGCCAGCCAGGTAGCAAGGTGCTGGGGAGGTGGGGAGGGCAAGTGGCAATGACTGATATACAGTGTAACACATGGAAAACAGCGCTGCCTCACTTTATACTTTCAAGTGCCTAAAATGCTAAATTTTATATACATACTCCCCGACAAAAAAATAATTGAAAGTAAACTGAAGAACTCAAATACACAAACTCCTTGGTAGAAATCAACCTTATCAGCATTTAATGCGGTTAGATTGTTCCCTTCCTAAAGCCCACCGTTCCTCTTGCTCTTAGAATCTACCTCAGAGGGGCCCTGCTCTTAGAATCTACAGAGCTTTTGAATCTATAGGTTTGTAGTTTCAGAGCTTGTGGGCCAGGAATAAACATTTTAAGTTTCACCTAGGTGCCATAGTGACATCCAAAGTCTAAGGCAGCCCATGCTTGTCCTTCTAGAACATGCCCAGAGCTTCTGAGAAAGAAGGTACTGGTAAATCCTCGTTAATGCTTATCTGTGCATGCTGACAGCCACTGTGCTTGGTATCAGTTCGGAGCTGATGGCAGCCACTGTGGCTGGCTATCTCCCAGGACGTCCTGGCAGGGGCTGCCTGACGACTACCTTAAGGTTCTATGCTGCTTGTGGCCCACTGAGTGGCCTCTTGTTTCAGAGACTAATCAGACTTTCTGATATTCCTTGTATTTAATCCATCAGCTTTACATGTTGGAAGCATGAAATCACTCACATTGTCGGACCTAAAGACTATGATTAACTGTTGATGGCCGCTACTTTAAAGCCAGGTTGCAGGGCTAACAAGATTGTTCTGTAATTAAAACAAAGATTGTCCCCAGGAGTTACGTGGTGAGAGGAAAGAACTGGCCTGCCCGGGTGGTCCTCTGATCATCTGAGACATACCTGTACCCACACTAAATAAATAAATTTAAAAAAATTTTTTTAAATCTAGTATTAAAGTCAGGTTGCTAAGATGTTTTCACAAAAACATATTAAAATAATCCTCTTTAGAAACATACAGCATCATTAACAACAGTGACCAGTTTTTAGATGAGACTAGAAAGGGCTCTTTCCTCATATGATATAGTAATTCATCCACCATCAAAGACTACAGTAAGCTAAGCAACAGACATCTTTAATCTGGGTCTCCCATCTCAGTGTACTGACCACACCCCCTTCTCCTGCCAGGGACTCTCCCTCTCCCCTCCTCAGCCCTCCCCTCCCCCTGAGCTCTGCCAGTCTCCCCTGGGTCCCTGGGGACTGCCTCTCATCGGTCCCTCTCCTCCTTAGCTGATTTAATGTATCATAACAATATGAAAGCAAACACTATATTCATTGTTGCACTTACTGAGTGAGACTTTTTATTCTCTGCTTTTAAACACTGCTCATGATTTGTTCTTTTAGAAATGCTTTTCTGCCTGTGTGTAAGACTTACTTGATTTCTCCAGAGGAATCAGTGGCCTTTAAGAGAAAAAGACTCTTGATTACTGAGGCTATTTAAATAAGACACACAGGCATCTTCAGTGTGCTTGTGAAACCACTCTCCAGTGTGCACAATTGCTCTTTCTTTTGCTTGGTTACAGGGATAGAAAGAGAAGTCTCTCACAGACCAAAGATTTTCTAAGAAAAAAAAAAAAAAAAACTCAACTTTTTTTTTTTTTTTAAATAAAAAGCTTTTTAGCAATCCTACTCAGTGACATGTAGAGGTCCCCAGTTTTTTGCCTCCTGGACCTCATCCACTGTCTATAAACTCCACCCCAGGAACCCCTAGCATCAACACAATCATGCAGGTGAAGGGACCAGATAGGAATGGCTAGAGTGCCTGACATCTTCACTAGGACAGCCTGAAGGACAAACCAGGGGACAGGTCAACAGTCGCCAATCCCTGCTGGCACCCCACTGCCGGCCGATATAGAAAGAGAGCACAGCAGTGCGTTCACTTGGATTTTATTTATAATGTTCATACCAAGCTGGAGGCAAAAAAGAAAACCCAGCCCCTTCCCACACCTTTCTCACAGTTCCCATGTCCATTCATGTAGAATCATTATTCATTGGGTTGAATTACTTGTGAAATCTGCAGCCCCAGTATTGACCAAGTTCCCCAAGACCAAATATTAAATAAGTGGCCACAGTAAACAAGAAAAGTCAACCCATTAATGTCTATGATGATTTATATTTATGGACTTCCTACTATAAGCAAGTTCTGCACTGAGAACCTTTCTGGAATTAAATTGCTTAATTTCACCCCCAACAACCCACTTTTTTAAATGAGGAAACCAAAGCTAGAGGACACATAAAACCTAAGGCCAATTAAGTTAGCAAAGGGTGGGGGTGGGGCTAGCACGCTCATGACATCATTCCTCATACCACCCAGGTATCTCCAAACAGATCAGGTCACACCCCTCATTAATAAGAAAACTCCTGGGGCTGGAGAGATGGCTCAGCAGTTAAGAGTATGGGCAGCCCCTGCAGAAGACCTGGGTTCAGTTAACACATTAGGCGGCTCACAATTCCCTGTGATTCCAGCTCCAGAAATCCCAGGGACCATCTTCTGGCCTTCTCAGGTGCCTGCACACATGTGGTGCACATAAACTCATGCAAGCACATACATAAAAATAAGTAAATAAATAAATAATTTTTAAAATAAGAAAATTCCCAAGCTCTGGCATGGTGGTACAACTGCTTGTGAGGCTGAGGTAGGTGGAGCCGGAGTTCAAGGCCAGCCTAAGCTACAGAACAAGATCCTATCTCAAACACCTACAGTCCACTTTCATATCGTGAATCACGTGTGTTTGTGTAGCACAGAGATTCAACCTAGGGATTTTTGGATGTTAGATAAGTGACCTAATATCAAACTATATCCATAATGTATATTGTGAATATATAAATCATACATTAAAGCAAAATTTAAAATAATGAAGCAAAAAGCAATAAATGATCTCATAATTACACTCACTAGCAAGTGAAGATAAAAATCAAACCCATCTGTGGTCCTGATGCTAACTGTAAAGGTCAACTACACTGTCAATCATCCTGTGGAGCTTCAGGAACCAACTCCCCACATCTTTAGATACTCTGACAAGAGGAACTGTGTAGCCCCAAAAAGTTATGATGAACAATGAAGTAATGAAGTTATCTACAACATTTCAGAATGGGACCTTATCTGGAAACAGAGTCTTAATAGAGATTATCAAAGACACGGAGTGGGGGAAGGTTCTGATAGGACTGATGTCTTCATGAAAAAAAGGGGATGTGTGCATGCACAGAGGAATGGAGACCCAGAGAAAGACACATACACAGGGAAGATGAGTGGAAGTCACACAGAGAGAAGAAAGCCACAAGGCTGGAGGGGTGCAGCCAAGGAATGCCAAGAATTGCCAGCAAAAGTCAGAAGCTGGGGAAACCAAAGAGAGCCTCTCCCCTAGAGTCCTGAGAGGGAGTAAAGCCAAACCAAACCAGGGTTTAGAACTTCAGTCCTCTCAAACCATAAGGAAACAGTCTGTTGCTGCAAGCCACCCAGTCTCTGAGCATTATTCGAATGCAAAGCCGTACAGCTAGTAGAGATCTGACCTCATCAGTAAGAGTGCGAATGTCCGCACTGTTAATGCAATCTCCAATCTATACATTTTCAGATCTCAACAAAACACTTAGATCAATTACCCACTAAGGGAAACTTTGTTTTTTACAAAGCTTCTAATTACTTAAAAACTAATTACTTGATAAGCCCTTGTCACCTCTGTCCATCCCAAGTCACTGAAAGACAAGTAGGCCACCAACTCATGGCCAATCACTCCGTGTCACAGCACTCCTGTTTGTCCTCAGGACAATTGTCCATTCATTTGGGACATAATACTCTGCCAGGGTCAACACACAGAGCAGACATCAGTAAAACTTAATCATGATATACAAAATGGCTTTGGGGGTTCTTTTGGCTTTTTTTTTTTTTTTTAAGAACAGAAAGGGGGCTGGAAGATGGTCGAGCATGACAACTGAAAAGGGCTGGAGTGTGGGTGTTCAGGACACATAAATGCTAGGTGGGCGTATCTGCCATCTGTAATTCCAGCCTAGGAGGCAGGGGACCCCAGAGCAAGGCTACCATTTTGGCAAAGTCTGGGTTTAACTGAGAGAATATGTCTTTCTGAAGAGTGGTCAAGAATGATTCTGACACCAAGTTCTGACATCTACATGCACTCAAACTCTCTCTCTCTCTCTCTCTCTCTCTCTCTCTCTCTCTCTCACACACACACACACACACACACACACACATACACACACACACACACACACACACGGTCTAAGAAGAAAATAAGTACAGAAAAAGTCTAATCTTTTCCTCCCATGCCCCACTGTGCAGACCCAAAGCCTACTCCACCAGCCCTCTTCTCACACCAAGAGGGAAAGAAGATTCTGGTGAAAGCTGCAAGGCTTTGCTAACAACTTAACTAGTACTCAGGGAGCCAACCAACTCTGAGTTTAGAAAGGTCAGAACATCCAGACTCACCAAGTCTGAACTTATTTACTGAGTACCTACTAGGTCACAAGACAGATGGGTTTCACAGACACACAGTAGGAGAGGCACAGGGAACTTGCAAATCCTCGGTGTCACAATGAAATGTGCTTGTAAGGGCAACAGAATATCCAAAAAAAAATCATGATGCAGTGGGGAGGGAATCAAGTCAGTGCTGCTGAAGGATCCAGGAGCTGCAGAGCCACTGCACACACCTCTACAGCCAGGCCCCCAGAGCCCAGGAGGGAACATCACAACAGCAGCACTGAGAGGCAGGTGTGGTGGGGCTTTGCATGAAAGTGCACACCTGGACCGGGCAGTGGTGGCTCATACCTTTAATCCCAGCACTTTGGGAGGCAGAGGCAGGTGGATTTCTGAGTTCGAGGTCAGCCTGGTCTACAGAGGGAGTTCCAGGACAGCCAGGGCTACACAGAGAAACCCTATCTCGAAAAACCAAAAAAAGAAAAGAAAAGAAAAGAAAAAGAAAGTGCACACCTGACCTCTGGCATCCAAATCCAAATGATCTGAAAATTCTCTTAGAAGCCTCACAGCACACATTAGAATATGAGAAAGCAGCTTTAAGTACCAACATGAAACAGTCTCATAGGTCAGAACAGTGAGCTGGGTGGGGTATTTGTATAAAATGGAGAAACTGGTAATTCTATTTGCATTAATTGTGTCTGGAAGTCTTCAAAAAAGGGAATGGGCTGGTGGGTGATATAGGGTGTTGTGTAGCAATTTCCTCCACCTTGGAAAGAAGCTCCTTAAGACACAGGATTTTTTTTTTGGTTTTTTTGTTTTGTTTTTTTGTTTTGTTTTGTTGGGTTTTTGTTTGTTTGTTTTTGGTTTTCGACAGGGTTTCTCTGTGTAGCCCTGGCTGTCCTGGAACTCACTCTGTAGACCAGGCTGGCCTTGAACTCAGAAATCCACCTGCCTCTGCCTCCCAAGTGCTGGAATTAAAGGAGTGCGCCACCACTGCCCGGCTGACACAGGTTGTTTTAAAGGGAGGTAAAATAATAGTCCATCCTGCTCAGAAGCAAGTTCAGCTCAGGAAATAAACAACTCAAAGGTTTCAGGAAGTCCCTGAAACTGAACATAATTCTAGATCCTCCTTCCTCATGCATATATCAGCAATAAAAGCTGCTACGAGATACTCTCGGACCAGCCAAGCCACCTGACAGACTCAGACCAGCTGATCTTCATGGAAGAGATGTCCCCTTGAAGGTTATCTAGTAATCTGTAAATGTCACCCATGCTAGGGTGGGATTGTGGGCTGTGGTGATGTACCTGTCTTTGAGTTATTTCTGCTCCAGTAAGTAATCCCTTACCAAAATATCCAATAGGAACACCGATAAAAAGCACTGGTTCATCAAGATGGATTTTGGTGGACTCTTTACATTGGTCTGTTGTCGGGTCTCAATCTGGAGTGAGTAGACTTTGCTCACATCTCCCCATTCCGGGATATTTGATCACACTGTGAATCCTGTGTTGTTTACTGAAAAAAATCTATTTCTAGTTGCAGTGTGGCTCATCCTTAGCACACACCTTTAATCTCTCTGGCTGGAATACAGACACACCCTTAATACACACCTTTAATCCCAAACAATAAAGGTAAAGTTAGTTTGTAGAAAGAAACACCTATGTATGAAAGTGATGTCTAATTGAGTGGTAGACGAAGTGATGAGTCAGAGATAGATTTGACAGAATAGGATATGCCCAACTCTCAAGAGAAGAGAGGGGAAAGAAAGCTACTTGAAGGAACAGTGCAGAGAGAGAGAGAGAGAGAGAGAGAGAGAGAGAGGGAGAGCAGTTTTACTGGGAGAATTATACAAAGACAGGTTGCAGAGAGAACAAACTAGACACAGGTTAAGACAGAATGAGGCAGAGAATGAGACGGGGGGGGGGGGGGGGGAGATTTGAGCAAATTGCTAGAGTTAGTTTAAGGTCAAGCAGAGCAATTCAGGAGAGGCCAAGAGAGAGAAGCCAGATTGAACCAGTTAGTATGGAGAGGAATTTGAGCCAGAACTGAGTTGACTAGCCAACCAGAGATCAGAAAGAACTAGGAAAGGGTGAGTTTATTCAGCAGTAAGTCTTAGAGGCCAAAAACAATCTAGATTAGATTGCACAGAGGCTAGAAGCTTCCAGGACTAGGTCTAGGTTACCAGACAGAGGCAGTAAGCCTAAGGGACAACAATTACCACAAGTAAATAAAAGTTACTATTACATCTCCCTAGGAACAGTGTCAGACAGCGGGTGTGAGGGATGCTTCTCTATTTATAAACTTGTGCCTTATAAAGCATAAAAGGATGACTGTGATGATTTGAATATGGTTGGCCCACAGGAAGTGGCACTATTAGGAGGTGTGGCCTTGCTGGAGGAAGTGTGGCCTTGTCAGAGGAAGTTCATGACTATGTGGGGAGGCTCTGTGGTCCGATGCTCAAGCTCCACCCAGGGTGGAAGGGTCTCCTTCTGCTGCCTTTAGATCAAGATGTAAAACTCTTAGCTCCTTCTCCAGCGCCATGCCTGCCTGGAGGCTGCCATGTTTCCTGCCATGATGATAATGGACTGAACGTCTGCAACTGTAATGGAGCAGGTTAAAACTCTATGGTGGTCAGTAGTGTGATAGTGCCTGTGAATAGTCACTGCTCTCCAGGCTGGGCCACATAGCAAGACCCCATCTCTTAAAAAGGAATGGAAAAAAATGCTATAGGCTGGGCCTGGCGGTGCACCCACCTTTAATCCCCACACTTGGGAGGCAAAGGCAGGAAGATCTCTAAGTTCGAGGCCAGCCTGGTCTACAGAGCAAGTTCCAGGACAGCCAGGGCTACACAGAGAAATCTTGTCTCAAAAAACAAAAATAAACACACACACCAAAAAAAATGCAATTATCTTTAAAGGGCTGCCTTTACAATCACAGGAGAATCAAAGACCTACAGACAAAGTGAGGGTAGCTCAGGGAGTAAACATGGAAAAGGGATTAAGTTCAAAGGTAGTGTGCTGATATAATTACACAAAGTAGGCTCTGCAGGCCGTATAGTCATTTATTCTACATGAAAACTCTTAAACATTTTAACCATTGGCAACCGACAACATTTTAACAAGTCTGCAGGCCAGCCAAACCACTTTTCATTCTCAAGCCTAAAAGACAGTTCCACCTATAAGCCCTGCACTCTGCAGAGGTTGAGGCAGGAGGATTGCCACAAGTTCAGCCTGAGCTACTTACTCAGTGAGGCCATGTCTCAAAAATTCAAAAACCCAAAAGAGAGAATACTGACACATGCTGACCTCAAGATTACAAATTGTTGAGATCACCTCCCACCGGCCTGTATGTCTCAGAATGTAGCACTCAGGAGCAGTGAGAACTCGGCACAGATCCTAGGACTTCCCACCACATGCCAGACTCACAGAACCCCACATGCAGGCCACACACACCAAGCCAGGCAAATATTCTTGCACCAAGCCCAGCAGGGCTCCGGGACAGTTTGAGCAAAGCCACAGGAGCAGTGACCACCTCTGACTTCAAGACTGTGCAAAGCACCCCTTCCCAATGAGCCACACATTCTCAGACAGATGTGACTATTTAGCTCCAAGATCTGCACAAGAGCTTGCTGTATCAACAAAGGACACAATCAAGTCCCCATGGTAGCTCTGGTGCTAAAATGTGTGTATGGCATCATCGCATAGACTGAGCAAGTATGTCAGCTGCTAAAGACCACGATAGCCATTACTGGACAATGGGCAGGAAGGAGACTCCAGGGGATTTCTGAGAGGCAGGTAATATTTTGTTCTTGATGTTGATGTTGTTACAGGCTATAACCAGCCTGTGGAAATCCACTGACTATACCCTTCCGGTTTTATACATGCATATTTATATTAAACCTTAATTTTAAATGTTTGAAATCATTTGGGGAGCTGGAACAATAGTTCAGTGGTTACGAGCACTCACTGCTCTTACAGATGTTGCAGTTCCCAACATCTATACACAGGCATCTCACAGCTAATGCCCTCTTCTGTCTTCGATGGGTACCTTCGCTCATGTGCACAGAGAAACCCTGTCTCAAAAAACACAACAAAACAAACAAATGAAAACACACACACACACACACACACATACATATAAATGAAAATAAATATCGTAATTATTTTGGCATATTTCTGTTTGTCCTAAAGAGTTATTTTTCTTTTTTATTATTTTTAATTATGTGTGTGTGTGTTCATATAAGTGTGCATTTGTGCACATGAGCTCAGTGCCTATGGAGGTCAGAAGAAAGTATCAGATCCTAAGAAGCCACTATGTGGGTGCTGGGAACTGAACTCAAGTCTTCTGCAAGAGCAACAAGAGCTCTTAACTCTAGTGTGTTTGTTCTAATATGGAACTGGGGGTTGAACTTAGCGCTCCTGCATGCTAGCCAGGCAAGTTTCCTACTGATGAAATACGCCCCCAGCCCTAAGCATTAGGAATTATTTTATATATATATATATATATATATATATATATATATTCAAAAATTAAATTTCAGCCGGGCAGTGGTGGCACACCTTTAATCCCAGCACTGGGGAGGCAGAGGCAGGTGGATTTCTGAGTTCAAGGCCAGCCTGGTCTACAGATTGAGTTCCAGGACAGCCAGGGCTACACAGAGAGACCCTGTCTCGAAAAACCAAAAAAAAAAACTAAATTTCTATCAAATCTCTAACTCCTTCAAATACTCCTGAAAGATTCTAACGTATTTTGAAAGCCATTTACTTATACTGATCACAAAAGAAAAGGTTACTCCAAGGCAAAGGTGCTGTCCTGGATTGTCTTCAAGAAAGAAAAATGCAGCCAGGGCAGTTTTGGCGCACGCCTTTATGTTTGAGGCCAGCCTGATCTACAGAGCAAGTTCTAGGACAGCCAGGGCTATTCAGAGAAACCATGTCTTGGAGGGGGAAAAAGGGAAGGAAGAAAGGAAGGAAGGAAGGAAGGAAGGACGGACGGACGGAGGGACAGAAAGTCAGTGTCTCAGGCCTGAGTTATATCTAAAGGCCTTAGGGAACCCTGGTCATTAAGAACCATTTCCAATCAGTTCCACACAATTGGCAAGCCTCAGTGGATTCCTTCTGCTCTGGCTGGGGGCGGGGGCTTCCATGCATTGCTGCAGATTCAGCTCTACTGCTAGTCCACAGAGGATACAGCCTGGGCAGTTCCTCCTCCCTCTAGTTCCTGAACACTGGCTTTCTCCAGAGCTGAAACCACACACGCCATCAGATCCCGGCTCCTACCTGGCTGGAGTTATCTGCACCATCTCACATGAAATAGCTAGCCTTCACTCTCACTTTAGCCTGTGTCCTGCCTGCTGCAACTCTGCCGATTACCTGTCTGCCCCAAGATCAGGTCCGTCCATGCCCTCCCCAACCTACACGCTCCTGTTTCCTAAATCCAAACAACGCATCACAGAATGCAGAGCAGGAATGCGTTCCACTCTCCTCCCTCCCACCTTCCACAGCTCTTTCTCCCTGGAGCAGTAAATGACCCTGCTTCCCAGCTGTTCTAATTCCTGCTCCGTGCTCTGTGTTTCCTTGAATGAGCAGTTGGCATCCCTTCGCTGTGTCTCCTCACTGAGAAACCTGCACACACAAGCTGGCCCCCAGACTGCTAGCATCACAGGTGCAGTTCAGCAATGCACCAGGTGGAAGCAAATGCCGGTTTACCTCACAAAACTAAGGGTTCAAAAGGAGCAATTTCAAAAAATTACTAAAACCATAAGTCATTCCCTTAGGATCATCTGGAGCCAGTCTGAGTTCATAAAATGCTAGGCAGCAAAGAGCTCTAAAGCTGTGGAAATGCTACCATCGTGATGGACAAATTACACAGGAAAAGCACACAGTATACATGTCTGTACAAGAGTCAGGAATTTAAAGGCACTTCATGAACCAATGGTAAAGCCTTACCTTACAAACATTACAGAATTACCTTGCGTTACTCCACAGTCTGCTCCACCACATAATAGTAGGCACACAAAGAACAGTTTGGGGGGGCAGGAGAAGTGGCTCAGCTGTTAAAAACACTTGTTGCTCTTGCAGAAGACCCAGGTTTGTTTAAGGGACACAAAACCCTCTTCTGATCTCCATGGTCACCAGGAACACACACATATTATACATTCATATGTGCAGGCAAAAGACTCATACACATAAAATAAATAAATCTTAAGAAATAAAAAATACACTGTTAAAAAAGTGTAACGGGTGGGTCCTTTGTGAGTTCAAGAACAGCCTTGTGGGCTGGAGAGATGGCTCAGCAGCTAAGAGCACTGACTGCTCTTCCAGAGGTCCTGAGTTCAATTTCCAGCAACCACATGGTGGCTCATAACCATCTGTAATGGGATCCAATGCTCTCTTCTGGTGTGTCTGAAAACAGCTACAGTGTACTAATATACATACAATAAATAAATCTTTAAAAAAAATTAAAAAGGAAATAAAAAGAACAGTTTTGTGATAGTTTGTATATGCTCGGCCCAGGGAGTGGCACTATCAGAAGGTGTGGCCCTGTTGAAGTAGGTGTGTCACTGTGGGTGTGGGTTTTAAGACCCTCATCCTAGCTGCCTGGAAGCCAGTATTCTGCTAGCAACCTTCAGATGAAGAGGTAGAAGTTTCAGCTCCTCCTGCACCATGCCTGCCTGGATGCTGCCACGCTCCCACCTTGATGATAATGGACTGAGCCTCTGAACCTGTAAGCCAGCCCCAATTAAATGTTGTCCTTATAAGCGTTGCCTTGGTCATGGTGTCTGTTCACAGCAGTAAAACCCTAACTAAAACACGAGCCTGTTGTTTCAGGCCAACCAAAGATACATAGTGAGACCCTGTTTCAAAAAAAAATAAATAAATAAATCAATTAACCAATAAATAAGTAAAGAACAGCCTCTGTGATTATACAGTCTGTGCTAGGATCTCCTGAGCCCTGACTGGCCCTGGGTCCATTGGGAAATTGGGAAAGTGAGAGATAGGATTAAATGAGATAGTGCACAGTAACTCCTGGCTGATGAAAAATAGGGAAAGGGGTGGAATAATTACCTAACAGGTCTCCTGCAGCAAAATATTTACACACTAATCTAAAAGCGTGTCTTCACAAGTTGAAATCAGCACTTGGCTCTGGAGACTAGCTCTTGTGTTTTGTTTGTTTTGTTTTTGATTTTTGATTTTTGAGACAGGGTTCCTCTGCCTAGCCCTAGATATCCTGGAACTCACTCTGTAGACCAGGGTAGCCTTGAACTCAAGAGTTCTGCCTGCCTCTGTCTTGGCCTCCCAAGTGCTGGGATTAAGGTGTGTGCCCCTCTGCCTGGCTTTAGCTCCTGTGCTTATCATTTCTCACTCTGATCATCTTGTTCATTGTTTGTTGAGACAGGGTCTCTATGTAGCCCTGGCTATCTGGAACTCTCTATGTAGACCAAACTGGCCTGAGATGCTCAGATTTATTCCTGCCTCTGCCTTCCAAGTACTGGGATTAAAGGCATGTACCACCATGCCCAGCCTCTCGGTGATCATCTTGAGACAACTCCAACAAAGAGTTCTAGAACATTCTAAAAGTCACAAGACTAAGTGGGCTGAAACCCTCAATAAGTAATACCCAATAAAGATCATCAAGATGTCTCAGTAAATACAGGCACCAGCCTTCAAGCTTGATAACTCCAGTTTGATCCTTGGCCCCCAGCATGGTGGAAGAAGAGAGCTGACTCCCAACAAGCTTCTTCTGATGTGCACACATGCCTAGCACCCACACC
The DNA here is from genome assembly GCA_019843965.1 of Rhynchomys soricoides. Lineage (NCBI taxonomy): Eukaryota > Metazoa > Chordata > Mammalia > Rodentia > Muridae > Rhynchomys > Rhynchomys soricoides. The sequence goes on along the minus strand of JADRCH010000064.1, from coordinate 8,559,550 downwards.
CAATTTAAGAATGCCAGCCATGCATTTGTTCTTGTTAGGAAGGGTTTGGTTTTTTTTTTTTGGGGGGGGGTCAGTTTTTGGAGACAGTCTCCCACAGCACCTGCTAGTCTCCAGCCTCTAGCTCCTGATTCCACCTCCAGAAGAGAAAGGATAAAAATCTAAAAGATGATTCTTAGAACACAGATGTAGGCGAGTCTACACTGAACACTTGGGGAGCTCAAACAAGAATCTGGCAGGGTCCATCTGTATGGACACTGAGCAGCGACCCTCCAAGATGAGACAGATCAAATGTTATTACTGTGAAGTTCTGCACAGGCTCACACTCTGCCGGGAACCAGTTTCATCTCTGGTTTCTTTCAAGTGCAGTAACAATGTGGAGAAAAGCATAAAAATACAGAATTCTGCCAGGCTGTGGTGGCACACGCCTTTAATCTCAGCACTTGGGAGGCAGAGGCAGACGGATTTCTGGGTTCGAGGCCAGCCTGGTCTACAGAGTGAGTTCCAGGACAACCAGGGCTATACAGAGAAACCCTATCTTGAAAAGCCAAAAAAAAAAAAAACAAAAAAAAAACCCACAGAATTCTAAGAAAAAGACTTCTTAAAGCAAGCAATAGTCATTCTCTACATGAAGTGTGGCATGCGCGCACTCACACACACATCTATAATAAAATACACAAATATGAAAGGAAACAGGGTAAGAGAAAATGAAGAAAGCCGCCTATAATGCATAGGAATTGTACTGAACTCAAAATGGGAAAGTTAGGGGCTCCACATTCCCAGGAAGAGACTCACAGGCACTCAATTAGGAATTTTTCAGAAATAAAAATTTAAGAGTTTTCCACTATCTTCCTCCCACACGCCATACAAATATGCTCACAGTAAACAAACAAACTGAACGGCATTTATCCCCAACATACTTCCAAGACTATTTTTCCCCATGCCGATATCGGGACTATCAGCTGAGTGTGGTGGTCACATCTTTAATCTCAGCATTTGGGAGGTCAAGGCAGGAGATTCAGGAGTTCAGGGTCAACATAAGACCCAGTCTCAGAAAAATGAGCTGACTACAACCTGAGTCAGGATGAATCCGCAGTGGGTGGTGGGCTCTGAATGTCAATGAATTCCTTTCACAGAGATACAGAAGGCAGGACGTCCACACTATCAATGGCACCTTAGCATCAGGGACATACAAACCAGCAGTCAACCTGCCCTTGATACCCACAGGTTTTGTATCTTTGGGTTCAACCAACAGGCAATGAAAAAAGTTTTGGGTTTTTTTTCCCCTTAAACTTGTATCTGTGCTAAAAGTATACATACTTTACTCTTGCAATTGGCCCCTAAAGAGTTCTGGGTAACTGTATGTGCAGAGCACTGCCTTTGCCTTACGTACAAATAATCTAGACAGGACATAAACTACAAAGGATACCCAAGGGATTCTGCTAATTATCTGAGCATCCTGAGACACTGGTGTTCATGGGACTCAGAAAGCCAGCAACTCCCTCCCCTCCATGGATACAGGGGACAACATTGTATCACAGCATTAGTGAGCAGCAAATCTAGTTAGGAAATGTCCTAGCTAGGCTTCTGTTGCTATGCTGTCTCACTCACCAAAACAACTTGAGGAGGAAAGGTTTATTTGGCTTACAAGTTACAGCCCATCCCTGAGGGAAGCCAAGGAAAGAACTGAAGCAGAGATGATAGAGGAACACCACCCATACTAGCTTGCTTTCATAGCTTGCTCAGCCTCCTCTTTTATATAATCCAAGACCACTTGCCCAGAGATGGCACTGCCCACAGTGGGTGAGGCCTCTCATCAATCATTAATCTAAAAGATGTATCCACAGACATGCCTATGGACCAATCTGATGGAGGCAGTTCCTCAAATAGGGTTCCCTTTTCCCAGACTCTAGTTTGTATTAAGCTAAACAAAAAAACCTACCAACATGAGAAAGTAGGGTACATGCCTAAAAGCCATGTTATAATAACAAAAGTCAGCTCTCAGGCCAAGGGGTGGTACACGTCTGTATTCTTAGCACTGGGACAGTGGGGGATGATGGATGAAGAGATAAAGGCCAGCCTGGCTGCTTTGGTTAGCTTTCTTTGATAAACACCATGATCAAAAGCAACTCAGGAAAGGAAAAGTTTGCCTGGCTTACAGGTCCATCACTGGATGGAGTCAAGACAAAAACTCAAGGCGAAAGCTTGAAGCTTGCTGCTTACTGGCTTGCTCCCTCTGGCTTATGATCATTCAGCTTTCAACTCAGGCCCCCCCAGCCCAGGGGTGGCATTGCCCACAGTGGGCTGAGCCTTGGTATATTGATTAGCAATCAAGAAAACACCCTCATAGACATGCCATGGCTAATCTGGTAGAGGCAACTCCTCAACTGAGGCGTGATATGGACAAAAGAAACTAGTCAGCAAGCTGGGCTAGACAGGGAGCTCAAGGAGAGCCTGAGCTGGGAGGGACTCTGTCTCCAAAACCAAATGCAAAACCAGTCAGCTCCTCAAGAGGAACAAAGACTGGGTGAATGAAGCAAGAGGCTCATGCTCTATCTGTAAGAACAAGGGAGCTGGAGGATGGGCAGGTGCTGTTTCCTCTGGGGTGCTGTGCAGGGGTGAGACACCAGAGACAAAGCAGAGGATCACACGGCAGAGACATGTGTCTAGACAGCAAGGGAATGGTCCCTGTCATAGGACTTGTGCTGTCCAACTCTGGGGGGAACTAGAAGTCCAACTGCTCTCTACAGCAGCCAGGGAGACCATCCAGCTCCCGTCCTCTGGCCACACGGCTTTGCTCACCCTGGATATGTACACGTGTGTACACACACACACACACACACACACACACACACACAAGCTAGCATTTAATTCCTCTATCTCAGTGTCCTCCAGCCCTAACAGATACCACCATTCATTTCCACTTCAGCCCTTGGCCTCAGGGCACCTTCCCTGACTCACCAGAGCCTCCTCACATCCTGCCCAACTCATGAAGTGATACTGTGGCACACAAGGGTTCAGGGGAGATCTGTGTGCTGTACGTACAGTAGACCGACAGACTCGGGTGAAGATTGAGAATGTGGCAGAGAAGAGAAGACGTGAGGGGTATTGTGGGAAACTCAGAGCTGGACAAGGACAGAGAAACAGCAAAGTCACATTCAATGGCACCACAGAGCACAAATAGGAGGTGGATGACGTCAACACACACACACACTTCCCTCCTCTGTGATATGCTGGATGGCTCCATCATCGCTTTGTTCAAATACCAACTCACCTCTCACTTCTGCCAAAGACAGTACTTTACTCACCAGACATGGAGGTGAGTCCAACGCCACCCCTGACCTCACTGTTCAGTCTGGTAGTGAGAAAGAAATGAAATCACTATACTCTAGTGATTTATAATATATATTATCTATATATTTTAATAATATATAATATAAATATACAATATATAATAATATATTCTAATATAATCTACAATAACCAAAAGGTTAAAAAGAAAAAAGTTACCCAGAAATGACAGATAAGTAAAATACGCCTCATGTGGGTTTGCTGTTGCCCAGACCACAAACACTGGATGTATATTTAATTTGAAATGAGTACAGAAAATTTGGAAAAGGCAAAAAAAAAAAAGTATGGGCCATGCATCTGATGGAATACTATGCAGCCTTAAACAGGGAACTGTGACACATCCTACATCAAGAATGAACTCAAGGACTAAAGGAACCGATCACATGACTCCATGTATCTAGAGGAACACAGGAGTCACACTCGTAAAAACAGAGAGCAGAATTGTGGCTCCAAGGAACAGGGGTACAAGGACAGGGAGTTGTTTCTTGATGGATATCAAGGTCAGTTTTGCAAGAAGATGTGTCCTTCCCCCAGCCTTGAGTAGGACAAACAACCTTGCTGGAGCCAGTCTGGCCTCTGCATTTGCAACTTCCTACAGGAACCTTGAGGAGTCGACTGGACTGCCCGCTGAGCTTGCTGGAACAAAGGATTGGGTCTTTGGGCTCTCCCTTTAAAAGGAGTACAGAACAATAAAGTTCAAGCCTTGATCAGAAGCGTTTGTCTTGGCTTCATTCTTCTCTCGCACCCTGTCCCCTTTTCACTTCCAGCCTCCCTTTCAGGTAGACCCGGTTCATCCGTGGCTGCTGGGCGCACAGGAGGAGAAAGGTTTGCAAAGGTACTTAACTCCGCTGAACCCTGACCTTAACGCTGACCTTAAAAATGGTTATGAAGGCAAATTTGATGCTACGTGAATTTAACCACAAATTTGGAAATCAAATAATCACTGTAATTCAGGTCAGAAACAGTTAGAATAGAGACACTAAATACAGCTGTGGCAAAGGGAGGGTCAAGGAAGGGGCACTCTGCTGTGGAAAGACAGTGAGGCTGACTCTGAGACTCAGGGAGGAGGATGAGCATGTGCGTGCACCATTGGTCCCAGAGAATATAGTGAGCTCTCCTGCTCAGGTGCTGGGGCAGCAAAGATTCCCAACACCACCCACATTGACTCCTGGACTTTCGTCTTCACTGGTAGCCAAAGGCGCTGACTCTTAGTGAGTCAGCACATGCTCATGTATAAAGGATGAGGCAGAGGATAACCAGACAGCAGGCCTTGGGGCAGACAGCCATCTGCCCAGCTAGTCTCCTTTAAAAACTGCTGAGCTGTGAATCTAAGATCCCAACACTAGTATGTTCTCCAACACACCTTGCAAAGCTTACTGATGAACACTGACTCGGAGATTTTTTTTTTCTTCTCCAAATCTACCGTTTGTAATCCAAGTCTTAATATTATTCTGAAGGAAATAAAGAAAAGCTGAAAGACCTGGGCACAGAGGTTCATCACAGGACTGTAGAGTCAGGCACCAGAAGGCCAATAAGATACTGAGTGGTTTAGGAATGGCTGGGATGCAGCTCAGGGGTACAGCTCTAGCCTAGCAAACGCAAGGCCCCAGGTTGGATCCCAGGATCTTAAAAACACAAAACACAAAATTCAGGAATGGCTTGGAAAATCCTGCCCTATAATTGAATATTGTGTGTTTACTTTAAAATATTTTAAAGCATATGGAAAATGCTTACAATAAAATGAAAACTGGAAGACACAAAATCTATAAGTAGCATAATCCCATTTCCATCTTTCAAAAAAAAAAATAGGGTCTACTACATGTGCACACAAGTACAGTTTTCAGGAACTCAGCAAGAAAGGACCGGGGAGATGAATCCGTTGGTAAAGTACTTGCTTTGCAAAGATGAGGCTCTGAATGTGTTCCAGAACCCTAAAACCCCAGGCACAGGTGGTGCACAACTGTAATCCCAGGACTGGAGGAGGTGGAGACAGGTGGATTCATCCCCAGGGTTCACTGGCCAGCCAGCCTAACTTAAATATAGACCTCCAGACCAATGAGAGACCTCCAGACCAATGACTCAAAAGACAAGGTGGATGGCTCCCAAGGGCAACAGCCAAGGTTGTCCTCTGTCTCCACAAGCACATGAAATGCATACACACTGTCTTAGTCAGGGTTTCTATTCCTGTCCAAACATCATGACCAAGAAGCAAGTTGGGGAGGAAAGGGTTTATTCAGCTTACACTTCCATGTTGCTGTTCATCACCAGAGGAAGTCAGGACTGGAACTCAAGCAGGTCAGGAAGCAGGAGTTGATGCAGAAGCCACGGAGGGATGTTTCTAAATGGCTTGCTTCCCGTGGCTTGCTCAGCTGGTTTTCTTATAGAGCCCAGGACTACCAACTCACAGATGATACCACTCACAAGGGCCCTCCCCCCTTGATCACCAATTGAGAAAATGCCTTCCAGCTGGATCTCATGGAGGCATTTTCTCAACTGAAACTCCTTTCTCTGTGATAACTCCAGCGTGTGTCGAGTTGACACACAAAACCAGCCAGTACACACATGTGTACATGCACACACGCACGCGCACACACACCCTATGCACACATGAACACATAAAAAACAACCAGGAAAATATATATTAAACTATTTATGAAACAGAAATACAGATGGGTACTTATTCTACAATTCATATTCACAGCATCTGGAAGTGAGTATCATTTACAGCGACTAATAAAAGTTTGTATTTCAACAAGGAGCAGAGATCTTCACATCCACCACTTTTAGGTTAGTCTGACAGCCAGTCAAGCACAGGGGATTATGTTAGGATGAACGTGGAACAAAGATGCAGTTCTGGGGTCTGACCACATGAAGGTGAGGGCAGTTCCCGAAACCCTGAGCATGATAAAGATTCTGGGGGGGCGGGGGGACATAGAGAGGTCTGTGCTTGGTTGTGGGAGGAAAAAACTCAGAGGAGGCAGTGATGAAAATGAAGGGTGCCCAGCTTCTTAGGAGCCGTTCTCAATGGGAGAGAAGTCACACTCTCACCAAACTCACCATGTCCTGAGTTGTTCTAGCTTATTCCATAGTGCATACAATCATGTATGCAGTCAATGGTCCATTCATGGGAACCTCATGCACACAATCATGTATAGAGTCAGTGGTCCACTCATGGGATCATCATGCACACAATCATATATGCAATCAGTGGTCCACTCACAGCATCATCATGCACACAATCATGTATGCAAGTCAGTGATTCACTCATGGGATCATCATGCACACAATCATGTATGCAAGCCAGTGATTCACTCATGGGATCATCATGCACACAATCATTTATGCAAGCCAGTGATTCACTCATGGGATCATCATGCACACAATCATGTATGCAAGCCAGTGATTCACTCATGAGATCATCAAGCACACAATCATGTATGCAAGCCAGTGATTCACTCATGGAATCATCATGCACACAATCATGTGTGTAGTCAGTGGTCCACCCATGAGACCACTCCTCCATTCATCCATTTAAGAATTCACCAGGAGCCGGGCAATGGTGGCTCACGCCTTTAATCCCAGCACTTGGGAGGCAGAGGCAGGTGGATTTCTGAGTTCGAGGCCAGCCTGGTCTACAGAGTGAGTTTCAGGACAGCCAGGGCTACAGAGAGAAACCCTGTCTCGAAAAACCAAAAAAAAAAAAAAGAAGAAGAAGAAGAATTCACCAGGTGTTCACTAAGGATGGTCTCTGAGCCCAACCACAGTGCACACTGGTAAGGATCTCGTCCTACTCTGGAGCTCATGAATTTAGTTAAGTGGCGTGTGCAGAGAGGGCATCCAAGCCATTCTCCTTCTACATGCCTTGTGGGGAGGTGAAATGTGGCCAGAAATTTTTGAGGGAGAAATGAGACAAACAGGGAGGGGAGGGGCCTTTGGGAGGAAGAAATGGCGCATAGAAAGCACACAGACACCAAACAGCTCAGGAGTGTTCTCTCCATGAAGATACAGAAGCAGTGTGATAGGAAGACAGGTTAGACTTGAGGCAAGGAAGCTGAAGGAGGCTGTTCCACCCATCCAGAATACCAAGAAAAAGGAAGATAAAATCAGTCAGAGACACTGGTATCTGACATCACTCCATGCTAATCAAACGTACTTAACATAAGCATTGATATGGAACACAGCCAAGAGACCCAGCAATGGCAATGGCCAGAAATTCAGAGTCCCCTCACAAAGCTCAACCAACATGGTCACTTGCAGATCTGTCCTGATCTGTCCTGTCCCTTCTCTCTCCTTGGTCTACCCTCTACTGCTCATCCTCCCTTCCTATGCACCCACAGATTATCCTGTCTGCGTGTAGGCATGCACACCCTCGCACATCTGCACATACTCCCGGCTGAGAGATGGGCACCACTCCCAAGTCCCAGCTCCCTCTGCAGAATCTGAATCTCAAACAGAATAATAAGGATCTGACACACATCCTGTTAGCTATGCGCTGACAGTCAGTCTCTGCCTCCTACAGCCTGCATCCTTAACTGTGGGCCCTGGAGCATCCTGTCAGAACCACAGAAGTAGAAACTGATACATATATGAATATTTATGCATCTTGCCAGCTGTCAGGTCCTATGATTCAGGAGCTACTTAACAATCTCTCACGTACTTCCCATGATGACAGCCATGCCTGCACTTGTAGTTAAAGATGGTGCCTCTCATCCTCTGGTTCACGGTCATGGTGCTCCAACCCCACATCAGTGAGTGTTCCTCTCCTGGGTCCAGAGAGGCCTATTCATCATCACAGCAGAAAGCAGCAACCCAAGATGACCCAACCAGAGTGACCACACTCCAGCCATTCCCTCGGAGAGAGATGAGCACAGGACACTGCTGAGAAATATTACAGACCTGCTCTGTTCAGTGCCCAGCAGTTCTCACACATCATTTTATATATTCTCTGGAGTTTTTTAATGCATTTATTATTCATTGTGTGTGTTCCGGGTGGTGCCACTCACATACCATGGCAGGATCGGAGGACAACTTGCAGGAATTGGTTGTCTCTTCCTACTACATAGGTCCCAGAGAATCTAGCTCAGGTCTTCTGCAGGCTTGGCAAGCAAGTATCTTTAGCAGCTCACCAAGCCAATTTGCTGAGTCCTGTTTTCTCCTTAAGAGCAGTTACCTAGATGTTAACATTGTTTTACGCATCTCCTGGTGGCTCAGCTAAGAAAGCCACCCCCAGGAACCTGCTTCTGAGAACACTGTCAGTCCAAATGACACTCTTGGTTACTCAGTGATGCTGTCCTGTCTGACCTGGACTTCTGCCCAAGTCCGCTGGTCTATACTGATTCCCAGGTATAGACAATCAGTTGCTTCCCTGATCCACAAAGGGCTCATCAGCCCAGGGGCTGGACATCTTCAGGGCTGCTGCTCTCGACCTCATGCATAGTGTTTTTTTCATAGTCATTTTTTTCTTACTAGTATTCTAAAAATCAGCTGCACACTAATTCACTCCCTCGTGGCAATTAAGCCAAACACTCCAACTTTTTTTTTTTTTAAACCGTCTCATAGACAGCTACAAAAAGGAAATTCAATACTTAAAAGAGAATGGTGCCCTTTAAAGGTCAAAAGATTGGTGCCCACCTCTAGTCTAGTGCACTCAGAGGCAGGTGGATCTCTGTTTGTGAGTTTAAGGCCAGCCTGGTCTGCAGAGTGAGTTCTAGGACAGCCAGGGCTACAGAAAGAAACTCTGCCTCAGAAACACAAAAAAATAAAATAAAAATAAAGGTCAACAGACATTTCCAGGGCCCATGCAGGAGGATTCTTGGAGAGCCTCTCTCCAAGTCTAGTGCAGAAATGCTGCATGCTGAGGGAAATCTGACAGTGTAGCAGCCATCAGAGCAGCTGCACAGAGAAAAGATCATCAGGTTCATGTCCTAGGCTAGACCCACAGTGGGATCAGCCCCATGATGAGCCTTCTCTACTCTACAGCCACGGGACAGCTGGCTTCCCTCAGATCGGGAACTGCTGCATACCATGGTCTTAGTTCTCCAGGCCTGTGCATACTCCAATCCCCACTCCGTCCTACTTCTATTTATTAATTTATTTATTTACTCGCTTCACTCTATCCTACTTTAAAGAACCAAGACACTCCATGTTGATGCCTTCTTCCGTGGTCCACGAAAATTACAACTGTGAACCATTTTCCCCACAGAGCCCACACTGTACCAGCCCCATCCGGCTTACATGGTGACTATCTCACCATAACACATAAGGAGGCTGCTGGGCATCACCTCAACAGCAGCCTTCTCCTGCCCAGTCGCTTCCTTCCCCACCCCAGGAAAGGGTGACATTCCGTATGCACTGCCCTCTGACCTCTACCTGTGTACTATGGCCCATATGCACCCCACAACCTCATGGGCACACACAATAACAACAACGGCCTTTTAAAAAATAATAGTCCCCAAGACCACTGCTTCTGAGAATCATTTAGAAAGTTAATATTTAACATCAGATCCTGGCACAAATGCACGATATTAATATACTGCTAATCAGGTTTTGGTTTTGTTTGTTTGTTTCCCCTTAGAACTAAGAAAGCTCAAAGGGTAGAGAAAGCATGGAAGAATGGCTCACTGTAATGTTTTGGGTTTTGTTTTTAATCTTTTTTTTTTTTTTTTTAATTTTATGTATATAGGTATTTTGCCTTCATGTATATCTGTGCACCACATGCTTGCCTGGTGATCACAGAGGCCAGAAGAGGACACCAGATCTTTGAGACTGAAGTTACAGGCAGCTATGAGTCATCATGTAGGTGCTGAGAACCAAAGCCAGGTCCTCTGTAAGAGCCAATGCTCTTAACCACTGAGCCATCTCTCCAGCCTCTACTGTTGGTTTTGAACAAGATACTTGTCTGAAAGCACTGACCCCTCCCACCAAAATTGAAAGTTAATGAGAAATTGATTTTTAGGCCAGAAGCACATGCTAATTTATGATCAAAGAAGAAATAGAACCACACACACTTGGCCGTCAGAAAGAAACCGCAGAGAACACATCATCTATATAGCAATGTTATCAAAACCACAAGGATATGATCCAAGCCTCAGTAAAGGAGAAAATGCAGGGTGCAAATGTCACTCAATGTTATGGAAGATTATCCTCCAGACTGGGAATGACAGAACGCTGTCTGTGAGGGGAACTTACATTTTTTGAAATTGTTACTATTAAATGTTCAATCGCTAAAACAAGACAAAATAACTATCCATGTGATTCTGTAGCTCTAGGAAGGCTGCCTTACCCATTTCTCTCAACAGAGGTTTGGTATGAACCTTCTATGGCCAGGGCTGTATGTGTCTTAGATCAAGGCTTGTTCCATGCCACCAGCATGGTGCTCTCCTGGAGTCACAAATGGCTTTGACTACGAAACTACAGAGTTTACTCCACCTAGCAAACCAAGCCTGTGAACGAACACAGGATATATTGCAGCACCATTTACTAACATGGTCCAGACAGCAGGAGCCTAGCTGGGGTATTCACATTCATCCTAGAGTTAGGAGGACATTAGCTGTGTGGCCTTGAACAAGCTGGTGAACCTCTCTGAGGTTTGTCTTCATTTGTGCAACAGGAGTGGCAAGAATGCCTATCTCCCAGCTGTTCTGTAGATGAGACAGGAGCTATGCTGTCTCCCACCATTACTGCTCTTCCAGCACAGCTCTGGGTGTGTGTGTGTGTGTGTGTGTGTGTGTGTGTGTACACACCTGAGCACATGCTCGGAGGCCTGAACAGATGTCAGGTGTCGTGCTCTACTATTTGTCTTACTCCTTTTGAGTCAGGGTCTCGAACTTAACTCGGAACTAGGCTGGCAGCTAGTAAGCCCCAGCAGTCCTCCTATCCCCACCCAGCACAGCTCTGGGGTTAGTGGTATAAAAAGCTTTCTCACATGAGTGCTGGGTCCCTGAGAGCAGATCCCCCCAATGCTCACCCATTCTCACCTCTCTCAAGTCCCTCAGCCCTGGGATTTCTACAGAAAACCAGAGAAAGCATGTCCAAGGGGAGCTTGATCAAAGGTTCAAATGCCAATTAGCAATCAAAGAAACTCAACAGTGATGAAGACACGTCTCACCTGTGAGATTGGCAAAGATGGGTAATGGGCTGTACTCAGAGGGATTAAAAAAAAGAAAAGAAAAGCCACTGGCATTGCTAAGGCATTGCTAGAGATAATATGGATGGCTTCAACTTTTCTAGAGAGCAATTTGGCAGAGTACATCAAAATTTAATGTGTCTATTTCTGGGAATTTATCCTACAGAAGTTATTAGAAAAGTGTGTGAAGATGTATGTACAGCGGAAACACTCGAGAGTTCAACCCAGCAACAGAGCACCGGTTAAATGAGGCAGAGAACATCCACAACCCCGGATAAATTGGCTTGTGGCACAAACACAAAGATCCCACAATGGAGCGTGAAAGGGGAAAGCACAAACTGCCAAACAATGTGTCGGATATGACACCACTGCTTTGCGTGTGTGTTCTTGTGTGTTTGTATGTGTGAAAAACTAAAAAGAGACACGCCAAAATGCCATAGCAATTATCCGCAGTGGCGGGGTGTGAGGCAATTTTGCTTGTTAATTTATGACTTTTTCTAACCACCCGAATGTGCTGAATGAGCGGCACAAGCTACATTATAATCGAGTTACCGTTTGACGACAGCCTTCTTCTGAGCCTCTATGCCCGGGACTCACTTCCTCTCACATCTAATCCTTGACTCTCCTACCTCCACAGTCCACACTAGTTCTCTTCTGAGACCTAATCTTGGACAAGTTCTTGTCTTAAGGACCATGCACGGCCATGCCCTCTGCTGGGAGAACTGTCCCCGAAAGACCTCTGGGCAGTCTCTTGCCTGCTTCAGCTTTTAGTTCAAACATCAATGCTGTGGGCTGGACAACAGCAACAACAAAAAATTCTTAGCCCAGAGAATCTCAGAGTATGACCTCATGTAGAAACAAGTCACCACAGATATAATTAATTAATATGAGGTCAAACATAAGTAGGTAAGCCTCTCTGATCTGTCATGACTATCCTTAAAAAAAGGTAAAATTTCAAATGACACACAGAGAAGATGGAGCCACAAGCCAGGAAATGCCACAGCCATGAGCGTGGCCTGGAACAGGTCCAGTCTTATCACCTGCAGAGAGGTTGTGGCAATACCTCGAGCTCCAGCAGAAGAGTGTCACTTCTGCCATTTAAGGCCCTCCATCAGTGGCCCTCTGGATATCACAGCAAACTAACTCAGGCACCAGGCAAGGGGGGTCGCCAACATCCCACACTGAATCTGCAAGCCCCTCTACTTCTTTGCGCTGCCAACTAATGTACTACTAACTAGTACCATTTGGTGACATATGGTACAGCCCGAGGCACCAGCACACAGGGCAAACTGCTACATAAATAAGCAAGGATACAGAACCAAAACACTGAGCAAAGCGAGCCTGTCCTGCTGCAGCCTATGGTTTAGTGAAAGGGACTGAGAATAAAGAGACAGAATACAGGTGGTGACCAAAGTAGGTAGGAGCTTAGAAGTGATGGAAGCATTCTTGCCGGAGAACGCCTCCTTTGACCATGTGGGAGCTGAGGAGGGACCTGTAGGAAGGGACGTAACTGTAGATAAAATCTGAGGTAAGAATGTTCTAGACAGAAGGAACAGCAAGTACTAATTATTGCAACCAACGCATACTGTTTTTATAATCAGGGAGGAAAACCAGTAAAACTATTGTAACCCTCAAAACACATAAAAACATTTAAAAGCCCAATTCCAAAGGCTGCAGAGAACAGTGGGGTTTTACAAATTCTGTAAGACTATTTGGAAGCAGGAGGATCACTTGGTGCAAGAGTATAACAAAGCCCTGTCACACACACACAAAAAGTAGATACACACACACACCCCACATATATTACAATTGTATGAGCCGCTAGCAGGCTCAGGATGAAAACTCCCACTCTTCTGTCCAGCTGCCTTGCCCAGCCCAGGCTCCAGCCAACAGTTGCTCAAGACCAAAAAAAAAAAAAAAAAAAAACCCTCAACAACTTCAAGGTGAGAAGGGGGAGGGCAGCTAAGTGAGGCAGGGCGGAGCAATCCTGACTTACAGCAGCCTGGAGATCTTTGCTAGTAATCACAGAGTCGGGGGAAACTTTGTTACCACTGTCGGGGCCACCATCTGCTGATGGGTCCTATACTTCACACCCATCACCTGCCTGGAACTGGGGTTCTTCCCACTTAGACCACAAAGCTTCAGTGTGATGCTCTCTCCTACTTCTGAAACAATTAGCTCACTCCACCACTATTGTTACTTTTTAAACAACCAACTTCCTAAACACTTCCCCTTAGGAAACTGAAACTCTGTAACTTTACCTAAATGTCTACGCTCTGCCTCCCAGGCCCAGACAGCTATTTCTTCCAGATAAACTCTAAAATATCCACTCTACCCCCTACCTCGCCTAAGGGTCAGCATCTGACCTTCTCCCCTTGATGACGTCACTCATAATTCCTTTACCCATTTGCAGTGTGTCACAATTTCCTCCCCCTCTGGGGGCTGAAGAAGCTGAAGAACACACACAAGTGCATGAGCACATGTACACACACACACACACACACACACACACACAGGCCACCATTTGTTCCCTAATCTCAAAGGATTTCTGTAAGCTTTGGTGGCTAGCCCATTTGAATCTCCACACAGTTTAGGAAATCAGGACTAGTCATGCTGGTCCCCCATGGAGAAGCTCAGAACAGGAGCAGACCTCTGATCCAGACAGACACCAGCTCAGGCTTCTACCCTCCACTCCCCTAGAAATCTGGGTTTTACAACTTGAGGACACCCCACTAATTAGAGAGCAACCAGAAATCTTTGAAATGCACCCAAACTCATCCAGAAACTGCTGAGGCTAGAGATTCCAAACCTTAGGAAACACATAAATTACCTAGAGATACCTCAAAGGTAGCTTATTCAGTAGGCTAGGGGCGTGGGGCACTGTCTATTGCAGCCCAGACTGTCTTCCAGCTCCATGTGTACCCAGAGCTGACCTCCTCCTGAGTGCTGGGATTTCAGGTATTGAGGGTTACCTATTCTGCTGAGCCTGAGTTTCTGACAGGCTCCTAGGGGAAGCTAATGCTGATGCTGCTTGGTTTGGGGGACCACACTGGAGCAGTGAACCCTGGGTTCCTGGGCTTTGCCCAAGTTCCCCAGAGCTGACTCCAAAAGATCATTTGTTCTGTTTTCAGTCCCTCCGCCCTCTGAAAGCTCCCCAGCACTTTAAAACAGACCTTCAGACTGTCTGGCTCCAAAGTTAATCCCCGCACCTGAAACTCTAAGTGATGAAGGGCTCTTTCCACAGGCCCAAACAAGAGAAGCAAAAACAAGGCCTCAGCAAGCCTTTCCAAATGATGGCACAGGGCTGTGAACAGCCTAGCACAGGAGAGGCTGCCTCCCCACTTGCTCTGACCAACTCAGGACCAGCACCACTTGCTCATCCTCCACCAAGCCGCTGGTGTGATGAGCAGAGTGTCCACCTGGACTACAACCAAGACTGTCCTTCCAGCTCCCTGCCTGACATTCCCTTCTTTCCTCTCCTCCTGTGGAAAGCAGCAGCATCTTCTCAGTTCCCAGTCCCACCTCCGTTTACTCCCTCCCAACACCTACCTACCTCCATGAATAGTCACGCACTCAAGGCACGTCTGCCTCCAGAGCTTGCTGCCTGGACCTCTTCTGTTTTCTTCTTCTCTAGAATGAATTTCTTCATGCTTGCCCTGGCTCTCATTCCCTCCCAAACATGAGCAAATACACTCCTGCACTCTCTGCCTCCCTTCAAACAACATCTGTCTCCTCCAATCCCAAGACTGTTGCCTCCCTATCTGTTCCACCTCTGGAACCTAAGCATCTTACTTCATCTCTGGAGCATACACAGCAAGCTCCCAAAATGGTAGACACCTTCCCTCTGAAGGCCTGGACTCTCTCCAGCACTGGCCTCCCCTGGATTGAGAAAGGGCCTCTGTGATGCTGCAGGATCATCTGGGGAGGGCAGAATTTAGGGTCCACATCCATCCCTCCACCTTTTACTGACCACACTGGACCACTGCATCACCAATACTCAGAAATACCCATCACCCATTATATCCATGCCTACACAGTTAACAGCAACCAGGATGTGAGCACTGCCCAAAAGAAGTGGTGTCATTCTAGTAAGTTTAAGGGCAGAGGATCTGAACAGAAAGTTCTCAAGACATAAAAATGATCAAGAGGTATATAAAAGGTGCTCAGTATCGATAATCATCTCTGGGTAAAGCAAGATACAACCACAGGGAGACATCGCTTCAGACCTATTATATGCTGTCAAGAGGACCAAAGTGGAGTCCTAGGAGTAACCATTGTACTGAGTACAGCCTTTAGTCCCTGACCACAGAAAACTGAGGGAACTGGAACTGAGAGAAAAGTCCTGAGAGAGGACAGAGGCCCCAGGCACTAGGGGAGAGGATGCAGAGCTAGCACCACCAAGCCCCAGGAGGCTGGAACAGGAAGCATTTCCTCCACACTCAGGGCCTCTCAAACTTGAACTGTGGGGTGCACAAGAACCTAGGAACCTGGCAAATTCAGAATTTCAATTCAGAACATCTATCTAGGGTGGGGCTCTGCAAACTCTATCTGCCAGGAGGTGCTGCTGCTACAGGGTTTGATAGACAGTGGGAGCAGGAACATAAATCTTCATCAGTGCAGGCAGATGCCTGAAGCTGCAGGCCACAGTGCTCAGGACCTACCACACTGTCAACAGAGATGGAGGAAACAGGAGTGTGCTAGGCAACTGCTGTACCCGAGCCACACCCCAGCCTCCCACAAGTCCTGCCTTTGTTTTCCATGTCCTCCGATTTTTGGTATCGTTATCAATCATTCCTTTTTTTTTTGAGTGTGTACACCTGTATGGGCGCACACGTAAGATCAAAGGACAACTTTCTAGATTCAATTCTCTCCTTCCACAATGTGGGTCCCAGGGACCAAACTCAGGTCACCAGGCCTGGCAGCAAGCACCTTCTTGCTGAGCTGTGATACTTCACACCTGCCTTTCTTTAGTTTTACTTTGAGATGGGGTCCCACTTATTTACCAGGTTAGCATCACTCACATTTTCTATTCTCCTCCCTCAGCCTCCTGACAAAACTGTGATTGCACGAGTGCACCAGCAGGCATGTAGCAGATTTGAGGGTAGGGTACTTGGCTAGCACACATGAAGCCATAGGTTTAACCCCAGAACCAGATAAACCAGGTATGGTGATCTGTAATTCCAGCACTTAGGAGGTAGAGACAAGAGATCCGAAGTTCAAGGACATCCTCAACTACATATCAAGTAAGCAGTCGGCCTGAGATACATGAGACCCTGTCTGAAAAAAAAAAAAAGAAAGAAAAAAACAAACAAACAACAACAACAACAAAAAACCCACCAGACAACAACAACAACAAAAGCACTTGTTTTGGGGGGGGGGAATTGTTAATGAGATGAAAAGAGGAATCTGTCTTCAGCGGATCATTAGCCTGGTATATCTAATGGACAAAAAGAAAACACAACACACGCGAACACCCATGGGGGGAGGGGGTGCCAGTTGCATCTATACATTTTCAAGGCATTTCAGATATCCAAAAGGAGAGTCTAACTCTGTACCACTGATGTGGACAAGGCTACGTGTCTGTGGTCCCACAGTAAGTTATAGGCAGAAGGGCATACACCTTGAGTTTCTAATCTGTCCAGAAGCACGCAGAGAGGAAATCGCATCCTGGTAGGCTCCAGATGAAAGGCTGGGGTCACAACCTGCAAACAGCCCCTGCAGTTAGAACTCCATCTTCCTCTCTAGGAAAAGCCACCTGGTGTAATTATAACCATAGTAATTAGCTGCTGCTATCACCCAGGGCAAACAGAAACCCCTGCTCCCAAGTCCCAGGTGACTTTTAACAGTTCCCTGGTGGGGGCTCTATTTTCAGGCCTAAGGGAGGCATTTCCTGACAGACTATAGCTGCAACGCCCAGAAGCCAGGAGGGAGAACCAAAGCAGTGTCCTTCTACCTGTGAGCCTAGGAAAACCAAAAGCAACAAGAGATAAACCAAAACCAATTTCAACAGAACAGTTTAATTCAAATGTTCTAATGGTCAAAAGACAGCCATGGGGCTGGAAAGCTAGTTCCACTGTTCAGAGCTCTTCTGTTCTCGTAGAGGACTTGAGTTCAAAACCTTAGCAGCTACGAGATGGCTCCCAACTGTCTGTAACTGATGCAGGGGATTCAGTGCCCTTTTCTGGCCTCAAAGGCACCTATACACACACACACAAAATAAATAAAACCTAAGATAAAAAAGACAACCATAAGACATAAAAACTGGGCTGGAGAGATGGCTCAGTGGTTAAGAGCACTGACTGTTCTTCCAGAGGTCCTGAGTTCAATTCCCAGCAACCACATGGTGGTTCACAACCATCTGTAATGGGATTTGATGCCCTCTTCTGGTGTGAATACAATGTATTCATATAAATAAAAAATAGATAAATAAGAAATATTTAAAAAGACATAAAAACTGTCTCTATTAATATTTGTGTGATGGGTTTACACTACTTAGATAGTTCCCAAGTATTAAATCCCCACAGATGAGCTTTCACTTATTCTGATAATGATCCCCAGATACCATCAAGAGATTAGAATTTAGGGGAAGACAAGCTCCAGAAATCTAAATCCTTTTATTGTTGTTTTGGGTTCCATTCTGTCTGTTTGTGGCAAAGGGTCTCTCTATGTAGGCCAGGCTGGCCTCAAACTCAGATCCTTCAGTCCCTGCTCCCAAGAGCTGAGATGAAAGGCTTGCAACCCACACCCTGTTTCAGAAGTTTAACCTCTTAACAAGCATTCCACAATTCCAAATAACAGAGTGCAAGAGGTCTGGGAATCACAAGTTGCAAACATTTTAAGTCCTTGCTTACAATTCCAAACTAGGTCTAGCAAATATTCACCTTGAAACAACCAGTAGCTCATTAAGATAGATAAAAACTGAACAGGCCATGGTATAAATGCATGAAAAAGAATCACACAAAGAAAAAGCAGATTCTGCTAATCACAGTAACTGCACACTTCTGTGTCTCAAAATTATATAAAAAGTGGGGACAGGGAGATGACTCAGCAGGTACAGACACTTGTCACTGGAGGCCAGGCAACCTGAGCCTCATCCCAGAAACCACGAGAAGTAGAAGTAGCAACTGTACAAAGTTGTCCTCCACGGCTCACCACCGCACATGTGGATACACACAAACACACTTTTTTATTCAATTATGTAAAATGTAAAAGAGGCTGGGGATGTGGCTCACCTGGGAGAGTGCTTGTCTAGCATACACAAAGCCCTGCATGTGTAAAATGAGGCACAGAGACGCATGCCTGCAATCCCAGCACTGGGGGGCAGGGGAGGGGGAATTTGCCTCAAAAATTAATTAGCTAATTAATTTATTTTTTTATTTTTTATTTTTTTGGTTTTTTGAGACAGGGTTTCTCTGTGTACCCCTGGCTGTCCTGGAACTCACTCTGTAGACCAGGCTGGCCTCGAACTCAGAAATCCGCCTGCCTCTGCCTCCCGAGTGCTGGGATTAAAGGCGTGCGCCACCACTGCCCGGCTAATTAATTGAATGTAAAAGAAAAACACTAGAAGGAGGAAAACAGTAGTACTAGAAGACACAATGACAAACCCTAAGAATACAAACACGAAAGAAGCAAAAAGTCAACACTAAATAAATGCAAAATGTGAAAACTAAAACAATGTATTACAAATTTAGCAGGCAAAAGTGTTTAAAAATAATCAAAGGATTCACCTTTAATCCCAGCACTGGTTAGGAAGAAGCAGGATCTCTGTGAGTTCGAGGACTGCCTGGTCTACACAGCAGGGCTCCAGGATAGCCAGGACTACATAGAGAGATGCTGTGATAGATAGATAGATAGATAGATAGACAGACAGACAGACAGACAGACAGGAAGAAATAATCAATGGATGTGATGACAGACATCAGCTATATTAACTTTTGTGGCTTTTTCCAACATTACAACTTTCAGAATACTGCTTCATTCAACAACCACACCCTGAGCATCCGTACAACATCGCACACTACAAGCAAACACATAGGAAGCCAGCCTGGCACACCTGACAGTTAATCACATTATCATTCCCACTCGACAAATACATGCTTAAAAATGAAGACCTGGCGGGCAGTGGTGGTACATGCTTTTAAGCCCAGCGCTCGGGAGGCAGAGGCAGGCGGATTTCTGAGTTTGAGGCCAGCCTGGTCTACAGAGTGAGTTCCAGGACAGCCAGGGCTATATAGAGAAACCCTGTCTATAAATAAATAAATAAATAAATAAATAAGACCTATAGATATGGGAAAATAGAGAGAGGCAAAGACCAATCTGTAAAGCTTCTCACCATAACATTTACAGCTGCTTGGCTGGGCGGCAGCAATGGTGGTGGTGGTGGTAGCAGTGTAGTAGTGGCCCACGCCTTTAATACCAGCACACGGGAGGCCAAAGCAGGAGGACTGTCACAGATTTAAAACTAGCCTGGTCTACACAGTAAAGCCTGGCTTATATAGCAAAACTCTACCACAAAAACAAAACCTAACCCACTTATAGTGTTATGTATAGGCTGTGGAACTGTGGGTGAGCCACTCTACCCTCCTTTCTTGTCCTGGGTATTGAACCCAAGGCCTGAGCAAGCTACCCAACATTATACCACTGAGCACACCCCAATTCCTGAGTGACTGTTTTCTGCACCTTTCTTTACTTTCTGGATTCTGCCATGCTGTCAATTTCATGATAATCCTAATCCTGAAGGAATTAGGAATAGGGACTAGGCCACCATTTTCTCCTTCTCCATTGTGGGTGGCTGGCTCCCTAAACGTACTATGTTCAAAAGAAATCTCCAAGCATTTTGGGTTGTTTCCATAACAGCAAATAGTCAAGACCAAACTTATAAATGTTTTCTTTAAAAAAAAAAAAAAAAAAAATCACCAGGTGATAGTGGGCCAGGGTCTCAGAAACCCTGGGGGGGGGGGGGGGAATCATGCATTTAAAATGCTAAAGAAACAGACAACAAATCAATACAGCAAAGAGCTCTCTCTAAAAACTGTAATAAGGGGACCACCTAAAAATCAAGTCCGTTTTTGCTGAAGACAGGGAGCTTGTTAGCCAGACACAGAAGGGACTGATGCCTCCCGGAGGAATTGTAAACACGATTAAGGCATCACCCCTATCCCCTCACCCCCACCACTCCAGGACAACCCTCAGCAAAGTCTCCCTGCCAATACTGTTGTTGAAAGTAAGACACTAAGAAGGGCCTGGTGCCACTGAGGGGAAACCTGGGCCAAACACACCACCTTGTCCCAGGATCAAAAGCTGCTGGCCATGGCCAGGCATCCCACAAGCAGCCTAGGCACCTTACCAAGACACCCTCCAAAAAGCTGGCTTCCCAAAGCCTGCGATCAGATCACCATCTCCAGGTCATCCCTGAAGACCCTCCACCTAGCAGTTCACTCAGAGTGGACACACACATCTGCACTTGCTTTGTTTTGAGGCTGGGCCCCTGAAGCTGGATGCTGTGCACGCACACTGCTTCTCACTCTGTGTTTCCTGCCCAGAGGCAGCTATGCACACCAGAGAAGCAACTTAAAGGATGCCGCCTATGGCTCTTTGATGTCAGTTCTAGAACAGACATCTAACTTCACATCTCTCTCTCCTAGTTGGATTTTGGATTAGGAGTAGCAGAGAACCAGAACGGGGGGGGGGGGGGGTGTAGACACACCCACCGTGTGTCTTTAAGTTTAGCAAAACAACTTTATCTCCTACAACCTCTCCAGAATATTCAGATGATGATGTGCAAATGGAAAAATGCTGGGGCCGGGAAGCTAAGTGTATCATGGAATCCGGAGCTAGACTCTCCTGAACACCTGTTAGGACATCCTTCCTAGGTTAAGCAAGGATGATAAAACAACCCTTAGTGTGACTGGGTCACACAGTACTGGGCACACAGGTCAGTGGAAACAATTAGTGAGCTAGGTCCCATGATGGTCAAATCCAGCAGAATCCAGCTTTCTCTGTTGACTAGAGTCAAGAGCTTTCGGAAGGACTAATTCCTTTCCACTGAACACTGGACTGGAACTCTCAGAGCAAGACTAAGACAGGAGGTGCTAGCTTAGGCAAAGTTTCTGCACCCACAACGCACAGCCTAAGAGGTCCGTCAACCCCACCTCTGCTGTGATCCCTGAGGCAGCATTCCACCCAGCTAGAGGAAATCTCTGGAGGCTTCAGCTATGACCCCAACCTGTGTGTCACGAAAAGCAGAGGGGAATGGAGAGCTACAGCAGTTCCTCTCACCACCCAGCTGGTGACCTTTCCTCCTGAGTGAGTGAGTGGGTTTCATCCTAGACGCCCTGAAGTCCCTTCCTCCCTTCTATTCCACCATCCCCTTTGTGGCACTAGTTATAATGCCCACAGTAGGGCCTAAGGAGCACCTTCAAATGTGTTCTACTTCCTTCAAGCCACCTGGCAGTCCTCTGGCCCTGCTCCCACAAGCAGGGAGGGTTCTGGGCTGCTTTCATGGCTTTTCTGTTTCTCCTGTGCAGTGTGAAGAAGCTACCCACCCTAAACTGCTCCTTTCACCTTCCCTTCCCAAAAGCAACCAAGTATGTGTGTGCTGGGGCAATCACAGGCTTGCACTGTGTCACCTTGGAGATGGTCCCAGGCCATCGGTCCAGTGCACGCTCAGGGTGGACAAATAAACATTTCAGAGAAGCAACATGAATTAAACCATTTCCTCAACAAACAAAACCCACCCACGCGCCTCATAAATCATGTCTCTTAATCCCATGCTGATGAACAGTCACTAAATTGCATCTATTATAAAACCAACCATGACTCCTTTCATGCCCTGACACTTCAGACTCAAAATATTTTCACACTCCATTGTAATGCCTTTGTAGAGGCAATACCAATAGCTAGTTCCCTGGAAAGATCCATGGCCAGGGCGCTTTCCAAGAGATTTTTCTTTGAATGTTCTTTGTGTCCTGGCGCACTGGGGGACACGGCCAGCTTGCTTGCATCTGGGGGAACACTGGCTGTTCATAGCAATGCACAACTGCTCTACAGCACACACCAAATGCACCCATTTGCCCCAACAATAAAAGTATCCCAAAACATTCGCCACGACACATTCACACAGCCATGCACAAACACAATTCCAGTGCCTGCATTTTGCAAAGGGGAAAAAGAAAATAGGCATCTTCAGAGCAGAAACCACCAGATCCGCCTCGGGCAACATGGTTCACGGAAGACTAGGTTGCAGACCTTTTAGTAAGACCGGTCAGAAACCGCTCACTCTTTTCCTTTGCATTTATTCATTTCCTCCATGCCTTTATTTGCTGGGCCCAGGAAGAATAGGAAAGCATCTCCAGCAAGGAGGGCGAGGGAGCAGTGGAGAATAAAAGAGGATGGGCGGGTGGGGGAGCCAGGGGGTGACGAGCGCGGCAATGAAGGCGGCCAGGGTGGCGGCCGCGTCCTGGGGGGGGCTCGAAGAGGCTTACCTGGGGCGCACGAGGCCGGCCCGGCGAGCAGCAGCAGCCAGAGGCCGGGGAGCAGCAGCCCCGGGCGGTGGTGGCGGGAGGAAGGCCCGCGGCCGCACCGCTCCGGCCCCAGTGCAACCCTGGCGCGGGGCTCCCGCTCCATGGCCACGCGTCGGCTCCCCGGAACCCCGGCCTCCCGGCGTGGGCGCGCTCAGGCCCAGGACGCCGGCGGCCGCTGCGGCGGAGACTGGGCGCCTCGCACCGGCTCCCAGGGAGGCCGGCGAGGCGGGGGCGGGACGGGCCGGATCCGCGGACTGGGGCCGCTGCACGCCGGCCGCGCCGCTCCGCCCCCTCCCGAGCCTCGCAGCCGCTGCCGGGCAACGCACGGCCCCGCGCGGGGAGGCGAGCACCACCTCCCGGCCGGCCCGGCGCCTGCCTGCGGGCGGCCCGGCAGAGGGCGAGGCGGGACCCGGTCCCCGCCCTCCCCCAGAACCCGCCTCTCAGGAGGGCGCCCGGGACGGCGCCTCCCCGCACCCGTATCCGCACCCCCGGGGCGCTGGAGGACCAGTCCCAAACCCGGTGATTCTGGAGCACGCTCCTCCCGAGCCGCCCACGCTGGGCGGGCAGCAGGTGTGTGTGCGGGGCGACCAAGGTCCCTGGCAGAGCCCAGGCTGCCGAGCGGACAAAGCCTAAAGAAGTCAGCTTTCTTCCCCAGAGCCCGCGCGCTGGAAAAGGCTAGGGAGGAGGCGCACGGGGCTCAGCCCATCCTTTGCCTTTCCAGAGCTCTGCCACCTTGCGAAGGTGGCCTTTGGAGAGACCTGGGCCTACTGCCATGAGCTTAGTGAGTCTTCAGAAAGGGGCTGCTGGAGCTCAATCGAGGTAGGCAGACGTAGACAAACACAGAGATCCACAGACCAGACCAGACAGACCAGACCAATGGATGGTGAAAAATACCTTCTTGGGGTTAGTTTCCCGGGGAATGGGGTTGTGGATGCAAGTTAACATTTGTCTCTGTGCTAAGAGCCAAGTGCGTTAACTCTGAAGACAGAATAAGGTTGGAAGGTTTTGAAACACACCACAATTTTGGACAGTTATAGCTCAGAAGTTGCACCAGCCATGGTCTGAAAGCTGAGCGTAAGAGAAGTATCTTGTAGACTGAGAAACTATGACAGACGGTGGGAAATGTGGGCCACCCAGACTGGCCAAAGGATCAAGGTTGCTCTTCACTGAGGTAGACAAATAGATCCAGAAAGGTGCTACCCGGTTTTGCTGGGCAAACTTATCTATCTAGGCAAAGAATCAAGAGTTCCTGTTCTGAAAAAAGGGGGGGGGGGGAGGGGCACCTGTTTAATTTCAAGGAAATGAAAATCTAGGTTACAAGCTTTTGTGGATGACCTTAATTTTTGTGCTCCATTGTGTCACCTGTCATAAGCAGCCCCCATAATTGCTCTCCTGCTCCGCCTGCCATACACATCCACGGAGTTGTCTCCAGCATACCCGAATGGAGATTCTGCTTGTCTGAGCATGCCTGCACCCTGACCACGATAACCCTAGGTATGGCTCCCCTCTCTGCTGGCTTTTCTCTGAATTCTTTGTATACACAACTCATCCGGCCACAGGCCACCCACCTGGAGCAGTTCTTGATATTTAGTCATGTTATGTTATTTTTGATGAACTTGTTAGTTCCCCACACACACTAAGTTAAAAT
Organism: Rhynchomys soricoides; assembly: GCA_019843965.1. NCBI lineage: Eukaryota > Metazoa > Chordata > Mammalia > Rodentia > Muridae > Rhynchomys > Rhynchomys soricoides. The sequence goes on along the minus strand of JADRCH010000064.1, from coordinate 8,534,907 downwards.
GGCTTTCTAACATGTTATCACCCCACAAAGGATCTCCCCACAGTCTCAGGAAGATTTCATTATATATTTGTTGGTGGGAATATATGTGTCCTTTACAATTGGCCTCAGTCTCCAGGAAGTTCCCATCTGCACTAGACATCAGAGTATGGGAGAAAGGAATCTCCCACACGGTTCTGAGTCAACTCAGACTCTGCTAAAAATAAACATGCAACCTTGGGCTAACAGGAAGGACCCCAGGGCATCAACTCTCTAAGGAAAAAGGGGGTCCCTAGAGTCTCTTGGTCTCCCTGCTCTCAAAATGTAAAACCAATCTCTGTCAGGAATTAGAGCGTTCTCCCCAAATGACTCCCGGGGCTCAGCTGGCAGATAGTGTGACTCTGCAGACCCAGCAGGAATGAATGCTCAAGATAAACAGGAATGTGTATGTGTGTGCATACACAAGTGCACATGCATGCCCTCACACCTAGTCACACATCTATGCACATTTGTGTCTAAAAATAGGGATTAAGACAGAGCCTCAGAGCATGCATACACAACTGCAATGAACAGATCTAGGGGCTATGTCTTAGCATTTTGTATGACTTGTTAGTCCTGGGAGGGGGGTGTAAAAGGAGATAGAAGCATGACTTTTAGACAATTTTCACCCAATCTCATTTTATATATAAATAAATGAGAGATGAGCTTTCCCTCAGCCACCAGTGAAGCACCAACAATTAGGAGGAAGAATCAGCATGGCTCCTCAGCAGGCTTCTAGCCTGGTTTTGGGAGGGAGTGAGATGGGGTCAAGTTTTACTCTTAGATATGGGCAAAACAGATACCAATCTGGGCCTCTACAAGCTGCACCTGGGCCCCACATGCCCAAGAGTCTGAGGAGCCAAGGGAAAACCCACCAGGATTCATCTTTCCAATGCCTGAGTGCCCAGAACCCCATAATTCCACTCCTTCAACCCTACTCACTTCCAGAGTCTGTGTGGTATCGTCCTGATGTCTGTCCTCCAAAAAGTAGGCCAAAGTCTGTTGTGTCTGTCTATGGGGTGTGGTGGGGGCAGTTGTTTGCAGAGGTGGTGATGGGGCTTTGACAGGTGGAGAGGGTATCTACACAAATCCTATAGGATGAAGCAAAGAACCAAGGATGGAAAGACAATCTCCAGGGTCACACAGAGTAGAGTGAATGTTTTCACAGAGCAAGGAGTCTTAAATTCTGCCCTTGAACTCAGCCCACTGGGTTAGTAGGAAGATCTGTACAGAAAAAGGCAAAGATGAGTGTTTTATTTCAGAGTTTGCTAGCTCATCATAGACCTTGCTGATATTTCACTGTGGGCGTGTATTCTTTTCAGATGCCCTCTATCTACACGGCTCTGCTTCCTGAGCTGCCATGACGTGAACAGACAGGGCCACAACTCCTGTGTAGGAATGTCCCTTATTTCCCCCACTACAACAAACCAATACCCCTGAAACCACAAGGTCCACACGTTCCTGTTGAGTTCCACTCACATTTTGAGCACTAGCTCTATATGCCAGACACCACAGTGGGCGCTGGGAATGTCGCAGCAGACAGAAGGAAGCTTTTCTCTGATGGTTCTTATGTTCCAGTGGAAGCAGACTGGTGACAAGAAGGAGAACACTACACTGGTGACAGCTATTTGAAGACCTTTAAAGGAGGAAAGGGGAGGCTGGATATGGTGGCACAGGCCCTTAATCCCAGCACTCAAGAGGCAGAGGCAGGCAGATTTCTGTGAGTTCAAGACAAGCCTGGTCTACATAGCAAGTTCAGGATAACCAGGCCCTGTCTCAAAAATTAAAATGAAAGGAAATTTAAAATTGATAGAAGAACGGTGTGTGGGCAAAGACAACATTCCCATGCTAACTAGAGGAGCCAATGGCAATCACTCCAGTAAGGCAATGTCGAACACTAAATCATGGGACAACTGGAGCAAACCGTGTCTGACGCAGAGCAACTAACTGTTCGTAAGAAAGACCCACCAGGTAAGTATCCAAAAACTGTTTACTGAGCCCCTGAGGCTGTCCCACAGAATTGTGCTGGGCCTTGAGGAAATATAATTAGCCATGTGTTGTGTTGTCCCAGGCAGGGCACCTATGACTAACCAAAGTACAGATACCACCAAAGTCCAACTTGGTGAATGAACCATGAGTTGTATTTGGGATTATTTACAAGAATATAGATTAGGGGCTTCTTACAGGAGCAGAAATGACTCAAACACAAACAAATAAACTACATTACCGAAGCCCACCCCAGCATGGGTGACAGCTCTAGCTGGGACCTAGAGCATACAGGAAGTTCAACGTGTTGGAGAATGTCCCTTCCAAGTGACTCAGTTGGTCTAAACCCTTCCAGGCAGCTCAGCTGGTTTCTGTCTCTTCCAGGCAGCTGGTCTGACCTGAGAGTCTTTGCAGCTGGGCTCTGCTCCTCTGAGGAGGACTCTCAACTTTTATTACTCTGGTGGGTAGGGGTTTAGGGAATCTGTCAGTTTCAAGAACTTCCTGAAGCTATTTTGAAGTTTTTGTTCATTTGTTTAGTTTTTGGGTTTTGGCTTTGGCTTTTTTTTTTTTATTTTTTTATTTTTTTTTTTTCCTTTTTGCTTGAGGAGCTTCCCTGTGGAGAGGAATGTGTTCATCTCCGAGAAAACTATTACATAACACCATGGTTTTGTAGAGGGGAAAAAAAAAACCTTTAAAATGACTCTATTACAGGCAGAGGATTTCAGATGTCAGAATGACGTCACTAAACGTCCAAAGGGGGCATTTGTATTTGATAGGAAGACAGGAGGAAAGCTTCATGAGCTGGGATGTAGCTCAGTGATAGAGCATTCACCTAGCATACATGAGGTCCTAGGTTCAATCCCCAGCACTCGGCAGCACATGAAGTGGATTTTAGGAATTAGAAAGCTACGAGATTTAGCAGGATTGCACCTGGAGAAGACCAATGTCTGAACAAATACATAACAGCAAGAATGTGAGATTTTTCTAACCGATGTATCAGCTCAACTGGAACCTTGGGTCCCAACCCTAGCAACTACTGAAAGTCAACTGGAGTTTGATAAATAAAGCATACCATCCCTGGCCACACCTCCAGTAATTAAATTCAAATGTTGGCAGTTAAGGCTTGGGCAGCACTCTGTTTAGAAAGCTTCCCAGGATTTTCAGGCACAGCCAGGGATGGAAAGCATCCAGATAGAGTGAAGAGAAGACCCAATGGGCAAAAAGGAAGATTGAAACAGGCATAGGGCAAGACCCAAGCTAAAGTATCTGAGCTTCATCTGCAGGCAATGAAGTATCAGTAAAGATCTTTTTGAGCTATTATTAGAGTGAAGCACAAGAAAGATGACTCCATTAACAATGTATAAGACCATTTGGAGAGGAAGGCTGAAGAGGGAGGGAAGACCAGTCAGGAAACTGCAACCCTGCATGCATGAAGCAGGAAGGATTTGAACATCTCCCACCACCAAAGACAGCAAGCTTAAATTTTTTATCTTACCCATTTATACGAGAATATAGGGAAGTGGGCATTCTCAAATCCTACTGATGGGATTTTGAGAAAATGGTTTTTTGAGGCCAGGAAGACAACTCAGTGGTCCCTTCCAGAGGACCTGAGTTCAGTTACCAGAACCCACACGCCGGCTCACAACCATTTTTAACTCCAATCCCCAGCCATCCAGCGCCTTCTTCTGGCCCATGTCGTGTACAGACACACAGAGAAAGACAATATACCCATACACAGAAAATAAATAAATAAATTCGAACCATGTGTCACTTCTTTCCCCTGACTCATTCATCTTTTTTACTTTCAGTATCTACAGTTGGCTAACAAGGTAGCCCAGGAAGGCTCCCTCCGATGTATACAGTCTCTCCCTCCCCTGCCTCCCCTCCCCCTTCCTCTTCTCTTTCTCTTTCCCCCTCCTTTCCTTTTTTTTTCTCTTTTTTTCTTTCCCCCTTTCTCTCCCACCCTCAACCCTTCTCATTTCTTTCATTTTTATATCTTTAATTTAGTTAAATTTAGTCAGGCAATTGAGTTTAAGGAAATTCACCTTTTAAAAATGTTCACTGAGCCTTCACAGGTCTGGGGGGTTCTATAACCACCACCATTCAAGATATGGAACATCGCCTTAAAATTCCTTGTATCATCTTTCCATATATCACACACACACACACATGCACTTGCACACACCTACATACATGCACACACACACTCACACCCACATGCACACAAATTGCTGGCAACTCCAATAATATGGTTTGCACATCTATAATTTTGCTTTTTCCAGAATTTTATATAAATGGAATCATATAATATATGCAACTTTTGTTGCTGTTGTTCGGGGATTGGGGGTTTTTTGTTTGTTTGTTTTTCGAGACAAAGTCTCTCTGTGTAGCTCTAGCTGTCCTAGAACTCACTCTGTAGACCAGGCTGGCCTCAAATTCAGAGACCTGCCTGCTTCTACTGGGATTAAAGGCATGCACCACCACTACCAAGCTGAAAAAGTAAACCCATGTTAATATATACAACTTTTTGAGCCTGGGTTATTTAGTATATATCAGTTGTTGCATGTATCAATAGTTTGTTCCTTTATGTTGCTTAGCAGTGTTCCTTTGAATGGACATACCACAATGTGTTTATCCATTTTACTAACTGATGGACATTTGGGTTGTTTCTACTTTCTTGGCTATTATTTATTTCCTACTGTTTGTATAAACTTCTGCTTTCATTTTTCTTGAGTAATACCTAGGAGAATTACCAGATTCTGTAGAAAATGTATATTTAGCTTTATAAGAAACTGATAAATTGTCTTCCAGAATGGTATATATATTTACATTCCCACTAGTAACGTATGAAAATCCTAGTTACTGTGTATTTTTGTTAACACTTGATTTTATTTGTGTGTGTTTATTTGCTTTTGCTTATGCTTTTACAGTATTGGAACAATATCCCAAGACCACTGAATAACATTCTCAGCCCTCTCTAAATTTTATTTTGAGACAGGGTCTCACTAAATTACCAGGCTGACTTCAGACTTTTCTGTCATCCGACCTCACCCTCCCAAATGGCTGAAAGAGCAAGCATGAACCATGATGCCAGCTTTGTTGCAGTTTTAATTAATAGGTCAAGGATCTGTGCACAGATAACTCCTGCATCATAATGATGCTAAGCACCATGTTCTCTGTTTATTTGTACCTACCGGGTCTTCTTTGGGGCAGTGTGTTTTCACATCTTTTACACATCCTATATAGGCCATTTTTCTTCCTGTCAATTTGTAAGCATTTTTATATATTTTTGGTATAAATCTTCCATCAGATTACCATTGTCTTGGCAATATTTTCTCCTGGCCCACAGCTGGCCTTTTCAGCCTTCTAATGGTATATTTCCAAGAGCAGACTTTTTTTCTCTCTCAGTTTGATGAAAGCCAGCTTTTCTTGCCTTTTTTGGCTCATAGTTTTTGTGTCCTAGCTAAGAAACATTTGACTAGGCAAGGCTGGATTCCTACACAAGAGCAAGATTGAATACTCGACTGCTGGCCGTGAGAGCCTATCTAATATGACCATGGTGGTTGTGGTGGTGGTGGTGGAGGGGGGGGGATTGAAAGAGTCAGCCAAGCCAGCAGTGGTGGCGCACGCCTTTAATCCCAGCACTCAGGAGGCAGAGGCAGGCAGATTTCTGAGTTCGAAGCCAGCATGGTCTACAGAGTGAGTTCCAGTACAGCCAGAGCTATACAGAGAAACCCTGTCTCAAAAAAAAAAAAAAAAAAGAAAGAAATAAAAAGAAAAAATAAAAAAAAGAAAGAGTCAGCCAAAAGGCCAAAGACTGACATGGAAACCATCGACAATAGGTCGTTAGCTACAGCTATGAGAGTGTATAATTGCACAATAGGTCGTTAGCTACAGCTATGAGAGTGTATAATTGCACAATAGGTCGTTAGCTACAGCTATGAGAGTGCATAATTGTACCTGAGAAGAGAGGACTTGATAGGAGAGAAGGACCAAGGAGAGGCGTTCAAGAAAGACTTTGACCGTGGAAAAGCTGAAATCGAGCCTGTGCAAAAGACCAACAGCAACTCTTGGACAACACAAGGCTTTCAGTGGGCATGTTGACTGTCAACCCAACAGTCTCTGGAATTACCTAGGAGCTAAACATCTGGGCATGTCTGTAAGGGATTCACAACCACCTATAACTCCAGTTCTAGGTGGTCTGACGCCCTCTTCTGGCCTCTATGGTCACACCACACACACAAATGAAAATGAAATAAATTGTTACTATGTAGTGAAGTCTATTATAAAACAATACGTCTGACTTTAAGTAATGAACACTGAAGATTGTTGTATCAAGATGATATGATCTGGGACTTTGTTTCCTTTGATAAAGATGTTACATTTATCTTTTCAGTCAAAAGACCTTAGCGGTCTATGGTGCCTCATGTCTTTCATCCCAGCACTCGGGAGGCCAAGGCAGCTTGGACTACAGAGTAAAATCCTATCTCAAATAACAAAATAAGCAAAGATAAATGTTTAGAAGGCAATGTCTTCCCCAAGTTAAGAACAAAGACAGAACAATCAAAGTAGAGGACGTCATGGTCGATCACACTCCCTTTAATGTCAGTCTCAGAACTAGATGGCAGGATTTGGAAGACTGAGAATAGGAAACTCAGAAAAAGGAACAGGTCAGTATAAGCTACAAAAGGAGTCACAGAGAATGTTGGGGTTTAAGCTGGGTCTCGAACAATAGAAACAATGGGTAATGACCTTTAAAGGAAAGAAAAAGAAAGGGAGAAGGTACTGTTAAAAACTCAAACAATCAGGAAGAAGCAAACAGAACACAGAACAGAGCCCCTTGCTTATGTGACATATTTGGGGACAAAAGAGCAAATAAGGTCAGAGTTAGACATTCTATAATCTCAACTAAATAACTACCTCAGTTGACCTCAGCTCCCAAAAAGACTTTCTGACTATTGAAAGGGAAGCCAAGGGCCTGGGAGATGGCTCAGTGGGTAAAATACTTGCTGGACAAGCACGAGGACCTGAGTTCAAGTCCCCAGCACCCACCTAGAAAGCCAGAGGAGTTAGAATGTATCTATGACCCTAGAACTGCTGTGGTGGGACACAGACAGATTCCTGGAGCTCCCTGACCAAACCAATCTAGCCAATGTGTGCTCCCGATTCAGTGAGATGCTCTGTCTCAAACGTTAAGATGGTGAGATAGTCCTTAGTGGGCTGGTAACCTCAGAGGTAAAATAGTTAAAACCAGGCTTTTTGGGCCAGTCAGATGGTAAAGGCAACTGCTGCCAAATCCAATGAACCCACAAGTTGCAAGGAGAAAACTGACTCCCTATGTCCCACTGATCTCCTCACATTCACTGTGGCTCACAACTGCAATCCCACACACAGAGTAAATAAGTAGATGTAAACAAAGTCTCTTTCCAGTGTGCCACTAAAAACACCAAACAAATAATGTCAATAGAAACTGGCACAGGCTAAACCAGAAGCCTGCCTCTCTTACACAGTTTGGTAACAATGGTGGCAAGAAAGAATGTTCCAGAGGGAGGAGCCAGGTGCACCTCCTGCATATCCCACTTCCCCAACTTCCGTTTCCCCCACGCTCCAGCCCCCAACACACAAGCTGCCACCAATCCATCCGCTAAACCTTCTGCCCACACTCACCGTGGTCATCTCCTCCTATGGCCCCAACTGGTGGCAGCTCTCCAAATACCCACCTCAAAATTATGGCGACAGTTGGTGACAACTATTTTTAGGTTCACCCTCCTTCTCTAGCTTGCTACGAACTCCAACTCACATATGAGCGCGTGTGAAACTTGACTCTGGCAAGCTGGGACCGAGAATGATGGGAGCAGCCTAGCTCCATCCTTGTTCTCTCATTGTGGGTTCAGATCAAGTACAAGTGAAGCCAACCCCACACTAACTAGCTGTCCATCTGTCTTAGAGTTTCCATTGCTGTGATAAGCCACCGTGACCAAAGACAACTTGGGGAGGAAAAGGTTTACATCAGCTTACAACTCTCAGGACACACTCCATCACTGAGGGAACTCGGCAGGAATCTGCAGACAGGGGCTGAAGCAGAAGCCATGGAGAAACGCTGTTTATTACTGGTTGTTTGCCTTGGCTTGCTCAGTTTGTTTGGTTGTACCATCCAAGACCACCTGCCAAGGGGTGGCACCACCCACAGTGATCTGGGTACTCCCTCATCAATCATCACTTAAGACAATGTCCTGCAGACTTGCCTTACTGGACAATCTCATAGGAGGCATTTTCTCAATTCAGATTCCTTCTACCCAAATGACCCTAGCTTGTGTCGAGCTGACAGAAAAACTAGCCAGCACACCATCCTAACCATCTTCACTCTCAAGAGGACTCCTTTAGCTGTCAAATCCCAGAGGCATGTCTTTCCCAGGAGAAGGTCCAGTCTGGAACCTCCACAGCTGTAGACATCACTCCTGTAGGAAGTCTTGCCTGGTCTCTGCAATGTAGGGTTTGTTGCTCTTCCTTTTGCAGCCTTGGTGGCTGTGCAGATTGCATGGAGTTTGTGAGTCAGCTCCCCACCTGTAGTGTGAGTTCTCCAAGGACAGAGACCTTGTCCTTTCCATCTCTTTCTTCCCCAGAGCTCAGTAGCTGGTGAGGGTTGGAAGGCCCAATAAATGTTTGGTGAGTGGACAAATGGAATCAAAGACTAAGCTCAGAGGCAGTCTCTCCTCCTGACTCCCCCTCCCTGCTCCCCCCGAGAGAGTGCATTAACCCAAGAGGAGCATGAGGTTGGCCGAGCTCTTTGGTACCAGGCCCAGAAGGGAAGTAGCTTGGCATCTGCTTGTGCACCCTTGTACTGACAGAGTAACTACTCGAGTTTCAAAGTATGTGAAGAAGTGCTGGGTTTCTCTGCCACGTAGTCCAAAACACCAGCTGAGATCACTGGGAAAGTATAAAAGGCTGCTTCAAGCCTGATGTGGGCTTGGCCTTCTCCAGAGCTCAGGAACTGAATGAGCTGGCATCCACAGTCGTTTGTTAAATGTAGTGGACCAAGGCTCTTGACAAGGAAGAACAAAAGCTCTGTCCTTTAGAAAATGGCATTCCCCAAACAATGAAGGATGCCTGATTCTTATTCCTCATCAGACAACTCTGAATGCCACAGGCTTGAGAAGACAATTGTCAGAAGCTGGGTGGTAAAATTACCTGCCCACAGATAACGCTGGGTGGAACTTATCCACCAGCTCCCAAGGGACAAATTAAGACATTTCTATGGAGAACTTTAGTGGTGAGGGACTTGCTCTGTCAATTCTTGTTGTCTGGGGCTAAGGAGACGCTCGGTGGGCAAGAATGCTTGTTCTACAACCATGAGGATATGAATTCAAGTCCCCAGCACCCATATAAAAAGGTAAACATGTCTGTCCACATCTGTGACCCTAGCACTGAAGGAAGTGGCAGGCAGATACCAGGGCGTTGCCAGCCAGCCTAGCTGAACTGAGGAGCACCCTGTCTCAAGGGCAAAGTGGAAAGCTACAGAGGAAGACAACGATGTCCTGTTCCAGCCTCTACCTGCGTGCATCCACACTCTCACATGCATGCCACGCCCACAAAATAAATGAATGAATGAGTGAATGAATGAATGAAGTCATATGTAAATCTGTGCTGTCTAGTTAAACAGCCATGATTGTTCAGCATTCAACAAGCAGCTGGCTGACCAGGGAGTGGGATCTTTAATGTAATTTAATTTTAATTAATTTAACTTTAAACATCCACATGTGTTACACATTAGATAGACTGGCTGTGGTACACTACAGACACATACTATACACCCCATATAGTATCAGGCATCTAGCTAAATACACAAGGGTGATCATTATTACTTAATTCTTTGCCAGAATTTTAAGGATCTTGTGACTATGCTTCTAAGATGAAATTGGCTTCTAATAGAATTTTTAAGGAATCTTCTTACCTTTGTTAAGAATAGCACTTATTTAACTCACTGAAATAATTTGTGATCGTGCCATTTTTTTTCATTTTTCTTAAAAGAGCTTTAATTTTTATCATATATTGTATGAAAAGGTACAATGTTCCAAGCAAGATTATAAGTATTAGAATTACCCATAATCTCACTAGCCCCAAAGAAACATCATTAGTATAAGACGTACCAGAGACTAAGACAGAAGGCACCAAAACATCAGTTATTTTATGTGTATGAATGTTTGCCTACAGGCATGTGCACACACGTTACACATGTGAGCGTTAGTGTCTGCCGAGGTCAGAAAAGGAATCACTGTCATGGAGGTGCTGGGAACTGAATCCAGGTCTTCTGTAACAGCATCAAGAGCTTTTAGCCACCGCGCCTCCTCTTTAACCCCTATATTATGGTTTTTGTTTGTTTATTTGTTTGTGGTTTTTGGGGGGGGGGGGTTACGAGACAGGGTTTCTCTGTATAGCCCTGGCTGTCCTGGAATTTACTCTGTAGACCTGGCTGGCTTCAAACTCAGAAATCCGCCTGCCTCTGCCTCCCAAGTGCTAGGATTAAAGGCATGTGCCACCACTGCCCGGCTATACTATGTTATCTTAAAGAACGTTATAACATAGCAAATCTGTCTTCCATTCCTGCACCAGGATGTGAAAATGCTAGTCTTCTGGCCCTTTGCCAACCTGGATATTGTTTCACCTTTGGTGTTTATATCTTTGGGGGGAGGTTGTATTTGTGTATGTGAATGCATGGATGTGCTCACCCACGTGGAGACCAGCGGTCAATGCTAGACGTCTCTTTCAACTGCTTTCTACCTCATTGTTTGTTTTTGGTTTGTTTGGGTTGTTTTGGTTTGTTTATTCAAGACAGAGTTTCTCTGTGTAGCTCTGGCTGTCCTGGAATTCACTCTGTAGACCAGGCTGACCTCAAACTACCTGGCTCTGCCTCCCAAGTGCTGGGATTAAAAGCATGTGCCACCACCACCCGGTCTCTCCCCCTCATTTTTGAGACACACTCCGTGATGATTATTATTTTTAATTGTCAACTCAGCATACCCTAGAGTCACCAGAGAAAAGAGAACTTCAAGTAAGGAATGGCTGTGCTCAGCAGATTGCCCTGTGGCCATATCAGAGGAACTATCTTATGACTGGTGGAGGAGGACCCAGCCCATTGTGGGTGGCACCATTCCTAGGCAGATGGACCTAAGCTGTATAAAGAACCTAGCTGATAATAAGCCAGTAAATACAAACCACAAACCCTTAGCAGTATTTTTTCCGGCATACATAATAGTCCACATTTGAAGCATGCCCTTGTAGTGAATGCTGTCAGATTTGTGAGTACGTCTAGCAAGGTTTACCAGAACACAGAGCAAACAGAAAACAGATGCCGGAAATAACTAGGCAAAAATATTTGATTTTCCAGTGCTGTCTTCAACACAGAGCTTGATGCTTTCCTTTGAGTTTGCTTGCTTACCTGCACATTTCCACCTCAGACGTTTCTGCAGAGTCAAAGCCATGTTCCCGCATTCCCATAACCCCAGACCTGCAAGACATACATTTATAGTCAGTTTTGGAATTTTTTTGTTTGTTGGTTTGTTTGTTTTGTTTTTATTTTTTGAGACAGTTTTTTTGTTTTGTTTTTTGGTTTTGTTTGTTTGTTTGTTTTTGTAGCTCTGACTGTCCTGGAACTCACTCTGTAGACCAGACTGGCCTTAAAATCAGAGATCTGCCTGCCTCTGCTTCCGAGTACTGGGATTAAAGGTGCACCACCACCACCTAGCTGTTTTGTTTGTGTTTGAGACAGAGTTTCACTATTCGGGCTTGGCTGGCCTGGAATTTACTATGTAGACCGGGCTGGTCCCAAATCCAGTGATTAAAGGCATGCACCATCATACCCAGTGTGTTTGTTTGGTTTTGGTGATGGGAATCAAGCCCAAGGCCTTGCAAGCCCTTGGGTTTGGTTTTTAGTTTTAGATAGAGACTTGCTGTGTAGCTCAGGCTGCACTGAAATTTCAGTCATCCCGCTCAGCCTCCTGACAACTGGGATTGCAGGTGTGCATCGTCTTTGTTTTTGAGAGTATGAGCTAGTTTAAGGCAAGCATTCCCTGCATATATAAACAGTCACTAGGTATGGTCTTTTAATCTCTGCCTGGGGTTAAGAGTACTGTTGATCTGATTCATATCTGCTTTGAGAATTACATAAGCTGGTATACTTAATAGATGTCATCTAGTATTCACATAGACGTAAGAAATGGAATCTTAAGCCGGGCAGTGGTGGCGCACGCCTTTAATCCCAGCACTTGGGAGGCAGAGGCAGGAGGATTTCTGAGTTTGAGGCCAGCCTGGTCTAAAGAGTGAGTTCCAGGACAGCCAAGGCTACACAGAGAAACCCTGTCTCAAAAAACTGAAAAGGAAAAAAAAAGAAATGGAATCTTTCATCATTACCACACTTTCTCATAATTTCCAAGAAAAAAAAAAAACTTTAAGTATGGTAAAGAAACTGACTTCAACATCTCTTGCTTTTTACTTGGATTTCAGATTTCAAAGTCATTCTATCTGGATTTTCTTTGTTTGTTTGTTTGTTTTTGTTTGTTTTGTTTTCTCGAGACAGGGTTTCTCTGTGTAGCCCTGGCTGTCCTGGAACTCACTCTGTAGATGAGGCTGGCCTCGAACTCAGAAATCCGCCTGCCTCTGCCTCCCAAGTGCTGGGATTAAAGGTGTGCGCCACCACTGCCCGGCTTCTCTCTGGATTTTCAATGCCACCAACCACTTCTTAGTTTTGGGGTATTCTTTATTACTAATATTCAATAATTTAGAAGTATTTAGGGCTACAGTTAAAAATGTCAGAAATGGAGTGTGTGCTTAGCAGAAATAAGGCCCTGGGTTCCATCCACAGTACCAAATAGGACACATATACATCTACATATGTGTGTATTCAGATCTCTTAGTATCTTTGATGGAGTCCTGACTGTATTTTTGAGTTTAGAAGATTAGTTGGTGTGATGGTTTGTATATGCTTGGGCCAGGGAGTGGCACTATTAGGAGGTGTGGCCTTGTTGGAGTAGGTGTGTCACTGTGGGTGTGGGCTTTAATACCCTAGTCCTAGCTGCCTGGAAGTGAGTATTCTGCTAACAGACTTCAGATAAAGATGTAGAACTCTCAGCTCTGCCTGCACCATGCTCCCACCTTGATGATAATGAACTGAACCTCCGAACCTGTAAGCCAGCCCCAATTAAATGTTGTCTTTATAAGACTTGCTTTGGTCATGGTGCCTGTTCACAGCAATAAAACCCTAACTAAGACAGTTGGGTTTTCATTAACAATTCTAGCATGTGCCTCTTCATGAAACCCAACCAAACTACTGGCCCATTACAACTGTTCTTAGTGTGCAGTTATGTTGCTGTGCTTGCTGCTCCATTCCATCAGGTTGCAGGGAACATGATAGCCCTCGGACTTAAGCCTACTGTATTTTGAAGCTGATTTATCAGTTCTTCTTTAGCATTGATGACTTCCTATGCTGGATTTGGTTTTAGCACAGGGAGCATAGACTTCCCTATGCTTTTAGGGATAAAACAATATCTGCCCCACAGAATCTACAAATCTATTGAAAGTTTTCCTCAGAGCCTGCTTTGCTCTCCTCTCATGCTCTCATGAGATCCCCAAGCAACCCTAAGAGCTGATCGAGATCTGAATTTTCACAATAATGTCTGCCTACCTCCACCTTCAAACACCCCCCCACACACACTTCAGGGAGCTAGGGCTCTCATCCAGGGCTTGTACACACTGGGAAGTCCTCCACCACTGAGTGACATCTTACCCCCAACTGCACCCCACTCTTGGTTTTGATTCTGCTCTCTTTTTGTTTTTTGTTTGTTTGTTTTTGTTTTTGTTTTTTGAGACAGGGTTCCTCTGTGTAGCCCTGGCTGTCCTGGAACTCACTCTGTAGACCAGGCTGGCCTCGAACTCAGAAATCCGCCTGCCTCAGCCTCCCAAGTGCTGGGATTAAAGGTGTGCGCCACCACTGCCCGGTAATTCTGCTCTCTTTGTGTTGTAACTTTCAAAATAGATTTTGAACAATCTTTCTGCTTTCTCATTATTCTTTGAGTGGTTTTCTCCATTTTTTTATCTGTTTGTTTGTTTGGGGTGTGTGTTTGTATGTGCATGGTGATGGTGGTTTGAATAGAATGGCCCCCATAGGCTCATATATTTGAATGATTGGTTATTAGGGAGGGGAACTTCTTGACAGGGATTAGGAGGTGTGGCCTTGTTGGAGAAAGTGAGTTCACTAGGGGTGGGCTTTAGAATTTCAAATACTCAAGCCAGGCCCCAGTCTCTCTCTCTCTCTCTCTCTCTCTCTCTCTCTCTCTCTCTCTCCCTCCCTCCCTCCCTCTCCCTCTCCCTCTCTCCCTCCCTCTCCCTCTCCCTCTCCCTCTCTCCCTCCCTCCCTCCCTTCCCCTGCTGCCTTTGGATCTAGATGTAGAACTCTCAGCTCCTTCTCCAGCACCATGTCTGTCTGTGTGCCATCATGATTTCCCACCATAAGGATAACAGTCGAAACCTCCAAACCTGTAAGCAAACCTCATTCAAACGGTCCCCTTTATAACAGTTGCCGAGGTCATGGTGTCTCTTCACAGCAATAGAACATTGACTGCACGTGCGCGCACGCGCGCACGTGTGTGAGTGTGTGTGTGTGTGTGTGTGTGTGTGTGTGCATGCGTGCACTCTGCCCCTCTGACTAGCTCTAAAGCTGTTTGGTTTATTCAGACCCTGGATACCACTATGTCTCTCTAGAAATTTTCTGATACTTTCTTGGAACTTTTGACCATATGACAGTTGTGTATATAAAATGCAGCATGTGACATCTCTTCTCTGTCTTGGAACTTTTATTCTTTCTATTATCTTAATACAGTTTCTAGGGGCTGGAGAGATGGGTTAGTGGTTAAGAGCGCTGGATGCTCTTCCAGAGGACCCAGGTTCAACTCTCAGCAACCACTCGGCAGTTCAAAACTGTCTGTAACTCCAGTTCCAGAGGATCTGAACCCTCACACAGACATTCATGCAGGCAAAATACCACTGCACTTGAAATAAAAATAAATCAAGCTGGGCATGGTGGTGCACACCTTTGATCCCAGCACTAGAAAGGCAGAGGCAGATGGATCTCTGTGAGTTTAAGCCTGACTGGTCTACAAAACCAGTTCCGGGACACCCAGGGCTGTTACACAGAGAAAAACCCTGACTTGAAAAACTTAATCCCCTCCCCCCCCCCAAAGGAAATGCTTTGAGTGCAGTCAGCTTTAGTCCATGCAATACTTTGCTATTGCAGTGATAAACATCACAACCAAGAACAACTTAAAGAAGAAAGGATTTTAGTTTGCAGTTCCACAGGGAGCTACCCATGGTTCCAGAAGTCAGTATTAGACGTCACCAGGCCCAAGGCCTACAGAGGCTGAAGGAAGGCACTATGGACACATGGAAATATCCAATAAAGAAAGGCAAAATCAACTGCTCTATGACAGCATCTGCCATGCTTTCTTGGCTTGATTGTGCAGATGTGTAAAAGACTGAGGGCCAAAAGAAGATTTTATCTGAGACACCTCCGCCTTTAAAGCTGGTAGAGCCAACCCAAGTTGTAACTTCCCTCACTTCTGCTGATATCTTGCTGAGTGTACTAGACCTTGCTGGTCCCTCCAAATAAATCAGAAATCCATCTCGTAGATACATGCTGGAGCGTGAGTGCACGTCAGGCAAGACAAAAATAAAATATTACCTTTATTATTTTCTTTCCGCTCTTTAAGACACGGTTTCATGTAGCTCAGGCTGGCCTCATCTCTCTATGTAGTTGAAGATGACCTTCAGCTCCTGACATCCCTGATTCTACCTCCCAAGTGCCGTTATCACAGTTGCCCAGCAAATGCTACCTTTATAAGGTGAGTGTATTGATAAGGTCAAATGGAACTTCCCATGCAAAAGTAAATCCAGAAGGTGCATGATTTAATATTACTAAATAATGAATGGGCTAATAAAACATGCTGGCACTATGGCACATGCCTGCACTGACTGACACAGAAGGCCTGTTTGAAAACAGCGTGGGCAACAGAGCAAGACCCTGTCTCAACAAAAATTGAATAAATAAAATATAACCTTGGATGAGTAATTAATTAGACATACTACAGAACTTCCCTCAACATTTGGCTGGACTGCAGCTGGTGCTGTAACTCAACTGGGAGAGTGCTTGCATTGAGTTTGATCCTCTGGGCATGTTGATACATTCGTATAATCACAGTATAAGCCTGTAGTTTTAGCACTTGGGAGGTGAAAGAAAGAAGATAAGAAGCTCAAGGTTATCCTTTGCTACATAACGAATTGGAGGCCAAACTGGGATACTTGAGACTGCATCTCAAAACAACACCACACATATATATTTGCATACTGTGGTGCTCTGAATAGGTTTGGACTCCCATAGATTCACATATTTGAAAATGCTTGACCCACAGGAAGCGGCACTATTAGGAGGTGTGGCCTTTGGGGATAGGTGTGGCCTTGTGTGAGGAACTGTGTTATTGTGCAGGTGGGCTTTGAGGATGCCTAGTGCTCAAGCTCCGCCCAGTGTAGAAGAGACCATCCTCCTGGCCTCCTGCAGAAGTCAGTCTCCTTCTGGCTGCCTTCAGATCAAGATATAGAACTTTCAGCTCCTCCAGCACTGTCTGCCAGCAGGATGCTATGCTTCCCACCATAATGATAATGGACTGAATCTCTTAAACCCCAATTAAATGTTTTCTTTATACGAGTTGTCTTGGTCATGGTGTCTCTTCACAGCAATAAAAACCTAACTAAGACACATACTACATATATATATTTGCATGCACAATATACATGCATATACATACAGACAAGGACACACACACACACACACACACACTGCTTTGCAAGCACCACATAGGCAAGACATTCCTACAAGATTGTTCCTGTCCCTCATTCATTTGTGCTAAGTTCTCACACTTAGATATCAGTTCTCAAGCCTACTCAGAATCTGATCTGTAACTTTGTTTGTTTGTTTGCAGGGTCTCACTATATAGCCCTGGCTGTCCTGGAACTCACTATGTAGACCAGACTGGTCACAGAGAACCTCCTGCCTCTGCCTCCCAAGTGCTGGGATCAAAGGCAAGCTCTACCATGCCCAGATATGTAAATTTTTTAAAACATTTAATAGCTTCATTGACTTTTTCTTACAGAAGAAAAGCATAATTATTAGAGAAGAAAAATATATATAATACATTGTGTTATACAATATGTAACATATATTGTCTGGAACAACTATCCAGGAAACAAAATGTATTGTGTCTTCCATGAGAAAATGCTGATGGGACACTTCAGAGACCCGAGCCTGGCAGATGATGAGCAGAAACTATTGTAGCCGCTCTGAGAAGCAATCCCCACGTTCTTCATGAGTCTTTCTAATATCCACTGTCTTATACCTAGAAATGTACTCTAAGAAAATAACAAGTGCTGGCACTTACTCAAATACTAAAACGATGCCAACAATAAACATCCAACAATAGAACTATGATCATATGACACACAGAAGAGTGATACACCCATCTAGTAACACTGCAAATGCATTTGACATAGGAAAATGCTTATAACATCCAAAAGAGACAAATATAACCTCAATATCTAAGATTAGATATATTTAGATATATGAGAAAAACTGAAAATACTTAACATATTAGCAATGATTGCCTCCTTTTTAAAAAAAATCATGTAGTGGGGGGGGGGGTCAGAAGGCAACTTGCCGAAGTCAGTTCTCTCCTTCCATCATGTGGGTCCTGGAGACACTCAGGCTTGGTGCTAAGTGACCTTACCCATTGAGCCATCTCATCAGCCATTGTGATTATGTATTTAGTTTTAGTTTTTTGAGTCAGGGATCCACTGTGTAGCTCTGGCTGGTTACAAACTCACAGAGAAACCTGCCTCTGCCTCTCAAGTGTTGGGACCAAAGATGTGCACCAGATGTTATACAGAGGTATTGATGGTGATTATTACCTCCTTCTTTTTTTTTTTTTTTTTTTTTTGGTTTTTCAAGACAGGGTTTCTCTGTGTAGCCCTGGCTGTCCTGGAACTCACTCTGTAGACCAGGCTGGCCTTGAACTCAGAAATCTGCCTGCCTCTGCCTCCCGAGTGCTGGGATTAAAGGCCTGCGCCACTACTGCCCGGCATAGATTTATTTATTTTATGTGAGTACATCACTGTTTTTAGACACACCAGAAGAGGGCATCAGATCCCATTACAGATGATTGTGAGCCACCATGTGGTTGCTGGGAATTGAACTTAGGACCTCTGGAAGAGCAGCCAGTGCTCTTAACAGCTGAGCCATCTCTCCAGCCCAATTAATATATTTGTATTGCATCAGTCAGTTTTCCATCCTGTGACAAATGTCTATTAAAGTCAGTTTTCTTTTGGCTCACAGTCAAAGATTTCAGCCCATGGTCACATGGCTCTGCTGGACCTGATGAGGCAGAACACCATGGTGGGGTCATTTGGTGGCACAAAGCTGCTCAATTCATGGCAGCCAGGAAAGCATGAGAGGAAGGAAAAAGGAACACAACCCACCCCTCAAGGGCGTGCCCTCCAACTACAGCCCAATTCTCAAAGTTTCCAACTTCTCCCGACAGCCCGTTGTGCTTTAAATCCATAAATATAGAAACACATTCATGAGGCCGGATCCTTCATGATCCAATCTGCTTCCAAATGCCACCCTCTGAACAACTGCAGAGATGGCTCGAGGTTAGAAGCACTTGCTGCTCCTGTGAGGACGCATGGTGGTTCCTAGCATGCATCATTAATTCCAGCTTCAGGGGATCTAATGCCCTCTTCTGGCCTCTGTGGTCTCCTGCATGCAAGTGTTAAAAATAAATACATTTAAAAATGAAAACGAAGCTGGGAATAATAGCCACACCTGTGATCCCAGCCCCTGAGAATGTGAAGCAGAAGGACCAGGAATTCCAGGCTAGCCTGGGCTACAGAGCGAGGCCCTGAATAAAAAGTCAAACAAATAAATAATGAATCAATTTACAGAAGCTCTGTTACTTAAAATAAAATTTATACTTTGCTCATAAACCAATAAAATTAAAAAGAAAATCACTATATATACCATAAGATATAATTGAGTTTTATTTATGAATGTATTGATGCATAGCAAGTAGAAAACAAATGCCAAGAGTATATGCCATAGCCAGGCAGAGCTAATTTATTATAAATTTAAGGATGTTTTAATATTATAAAAACATTGAATGCAATCAATCATGAAAGGTGATTAAGAAATTATTACCTTAAGAGATTGAGTCATTTTATCAAGTTTTCAGCTTCCAACAAATAAGAGTATTTATCTTATTCTAATAAAGAGCAGTCATTTAAAGCTAACAACTAACTCTATATTTAATGAAGAGATACCAAAAATATTTTTATTTGTATTTAACATAAAATGATAGAGCTCCATAGCAAATCACTTTATAGCTATGATTTTATATTCAGAAAAACAGGCTATCTGCAACTATTACAACTAACAATTCACCCAAAGGCAAGGATCTTAAAAGTTAGCAGTATTTCAGAGAGATCCCCATAATGAGTAGCAACACAAACACAAAATAATCAAGAAAGAATTAGCACAATAAATTTATAAAAAAAAACATAGTGAGGAAAATCAGGACACACTGATGTTGGACAGACAGAATCCTTGATGGGCAAGCCACTTCAGGAACAGAAGTTGACTCTAGACTTCAATGACTCACTTGTTTGTCATATAGCACCCTTGTTAGGAAAAAAAGTGTAAGCATTTTTTTTTTTAACATAAAGGACCTGAGCTGAGTGTGGTGGTGAACATCTTCAGACCTAGCAGACGTTTCTGGCCTACCTAGTCTACTGAGTTCCCGGCCAGCCAGGGCTACAGTGAGAGCCTGATTTTTTTTTTTTTTTTTTTTAAATAAAAACAAAACCAAAATCAGAGCCAGAAGTGGTGGCACATACCTTTAGTCCAAGCACTCAGGAGGCAGAGGCAGGTATATCTCTGTGAGTTCAAGTCCAGCCTAGTCTACAGAGTGAGTCCAGGACAGCCAGAACTCTGTTACAGAGGAACCCTGTCTCAAAAACAAAACAAAACAAAAACTATAAAACCGAACAAACAAAATAATAAAAACCAGCATATACTGAATCAACTAATTCAGTGTCTGACAAGAAATGTTCTGACTTCTAAGTGTCAGAGTTACCACGAGGAATAGTGTTCTTGCTCAAAACCAAAGCTTTGGAATATGAGGTATAATCTGGAGGCATACGGACCACCTCTCTGGGATCAGTAAGGGTCACTGAGGGTCTTGACAACTGTAATCTTGCCAGGCTGTGAAGCACACAGAGGGAAGTAGTGATTACCTTTACAGAAGAGGCAACATCATTTAAAGACAGAGTCCAGGGCTAGGTCTGGGGATGTGCTTGGTTGCTTGCTTAGCATGATCAAGTCCAGTCTTCAATCCCCAGCACTGCTTAAATTGGACATGGGAGCAAATCCCAGTAACATCAACACTCAGGAGGATCCAAAGCGTAGACTACATACTGAATTCAAGACCAGCCTAGAATACCCTTCCTCAAAAGAAAAACAAAAATAACCAACCAACCAAATAAGAGTAATAAGATGAAATATATTCCAAAAACTTCAAGTTAGTTGAAAATGTGGCATCCATTTTGTGGTTTGTTCTCTAGAGACATGGTTTCTAGTAGCTGGGCCAGACTGTAGCTCACAGGGTTAGGAAGACTGGCCTTCAACTCTGGATTCTTCTGCCTCCAGCTCCCAAGTGCTGGAATTATAGGCCTGTTCCACAACACCAGACTCTAACCTTTTATTTCTAAACCTCAACCAAAAAAAGTTAATACATAATCACCAAAGTAATATCTCACAAAAATCTGTATTTCTGGCTTCTTCCGAGAAAAACTGAAGAATATGGAGATCTGGTCCACACCCCCAGATGGAAACCAGAAACGAGTACCCCTCACTCTTAGGACAGCTCACCCTTCTTCCTTACCCCCATTTACCGGTCACTTCTGCCCCTGTGGATCCTGATGTATGACTCTTGCCCTGCATGGTGGAGGCTGATGAAAATTTCAGCAGGAGAAACAGAACTGCAACATCCTTAGATTTGCTTCCAAAAGATCAGCATCTGGAACGGAGGCAGGGAGAAGAGGGGAGAGCCTGGTGTGTCCCACACCTGTGACCCCAGCACTGGAGGAGCAGCGGGATTACTACAAGTAAAGCCACCTCCTCTATAGGTCTCAAAACAAGCAAGGTCCCATGAGATGGGCTCTGTGTGCCACCATGCCTAGGAACCTGGATTTGATCCCAGGGACCCACAGATGGAAGTCAAGAACTGACAACAGGGAGGCAACCTCTGACCTCCACATATATATCACAGACCCACGCACATCACTGCACTCGGAAGCCTACACATGTATTATAAATAAGTAAAATGTGGTTAAAGCAGGGGAACACTAGCCACATTAGAGGCAGAAGTGTTAGCATGCACCTATACCCCCACCACTTGGGAGATGGAGGCGGGGAGATAAGGAGTTCAAGGCCAGCCTGAGCTACACAGTGAGTTTGAGACTAGCCTGAGCTGCATGAGACCATGTCAACAAACAAATGAGAGAGATTAAATGAAATCTGCAAAAGCCAAATATATCAATAATTTAAATGTGGCTACCATTATTGCAGTGAGTGCAAGAGCCTACCCAGCACCTCATACCGAAAAAACAAAACCAAAAAACCCCAACAATTAACCTGGACATCATTGATTAATGTGCTTATGAAATATGTAAGAGAGGTATGCACCAAGGCAGAGGTGTGTGTGTGTGTGTCTGTTTGTGGGTGTGCACCAAGGCAGTGTCTGAAGGTGGAGAGAGGCAAAGAAAACTGACTGTTTTAAGAGGTTTCTGGGGTGGGGGGAGAGAGAGGGGAAGTACTCCCAACATTTGGTAATAGGTTTGCCATGGGATGGGAAAAGACAGTAGGGACAATCAATAATGCGTTGTCTTTAGTCAAATGGCTGGATAGGGTCTCCGAATGGGGGGAGGGCTGGAGAAACCGATCGTTCAAGTGGAGCCTCAAAGCTTGCCCCTCCACCACACAGACCTCTCTAACTCCTATGTGAGCTCTCTGGGGAACTGCCATCAGGCCATGTGAAGAACAAAGGAAGGGGTGTGATCATGGAGCCTAGCTCGCTCATTACACAGGTTTGGGCCTCAGGACCTCTCCATCCCTGGAGTCAGTTCACTGTGTGCTGTGGAAATAATTTGAAAAGTAAAGCCCAAGGAAACACCGATCCGTTTCTGAGACGTGAAGAAGTGAAAACACTTCAAGACAAGGCAAGGAGCTGTGCGTTATCTGGCCCACACACTGTGAGAGAATGTCCAAGGTCAGCCATCACCCACTTGTATAAACTGACCCCAAGTTAGCTCCCCAGTGGGACAGGCTCTGGAACACCCCCATCTTTCCTTTCTAAGATGATTTGTGAATCAAATCACCCTCTTCCCTCAGTATCACATCTCTAGGCTTTATCTGCCCGTCGTGGGGTGAGCAGCCAGACTCGGTCCAATAACAACTACAGAGCATAATTTTAGCTCAGTGGTAGAGTGCTTGTCTAGCACACATGAGCCATAGGCTCATTCCCAGTATCATATACAGAAAGATAATTTTGTAGACTAAATTCTGAAAGAACTAAAACTTAAGATGAAATATTATTGACTTAAGTAAAATGTTGCAACAATGATTACATCGTATAGAATAGCATGATGGTAAGGCACGTGAGAAAACAATACTGTAAAAGACACCACG
Source organism: Rhynchomys soricoides (assembly GCA_019843965.1). NCBI lineage: Eukaryota > Metazoa > Chordata > Mammalia > Rodentia > Muridae > Rhynchomys > Rhynchomys soricoides. The sequence continues at coordinate 8,512,070 of JADRCH010000064.1, read as the reverse complement.
TCTATTGATGGAAAGGGTTCACACTGAGCTGCCCCAGCCCACTAAGGACTTAAGGTGGATTACAGGAAAACACATACAGGAAAATAACAGTGTAATTAGTAATAATAATTAAATAATTTCCTTCGAGGCAGGGTCTCACTAGGCAGCTCTGACTAGCCTGGAACTCACTATGTACATCAATCAGGCTGGCCCTTGTACTCAGAGATCTGCCTGCCTCTGCCTCTGTAGTGCTGGGATTAAAGGCCTACACCACTGTGACTGGCCTAAAATGCTATTTTAAAGTTTAGCCAAGGACTTGGAGGTACCTTGCTGGTGGAGGACTTTGCTTTACAGGGGAAGGCCTTGGGTTTGATCTCCCCCCCCCCCCCAACACACACACCACTAGGAAAAAAAGTCACTACTAGAAATTTAAAAAAAAAAAATATAAAACACAATTTCAGAAATACTGTCATTGACAATCGAAGTGAAAAAAATCTAAGTCAGTGAGATTACTTTCCATTAAGAGGAAACTGGCTTTACATTTGGAAAAGACACTTTTATACCCTCCTCTCCTTTGATCCAATGGCATCGTGATAAAAGTTTCTCCAAATAAGGTAAGTTTGGCTTTATGAAAACTTACTAAATTGTTCCTATTTCTCAAATGTCATGTTAAGGAAAGATAAATCTTTTTACACAGTGACTTTAGGGAACATGACCACACCAAATATCCGCAAATCACACACTGAAAACAAGAAGATGAGTGGAGACAGACAGGCTGGAGGAAGGGAGAAGGGAGGAGGAAGGAGAGATGAGGGAAGAGGGGAGGAGGGAGAAAGGAGAAGAGGGAGGAGGGTGGACAGGAGGAGGGAGGGAGAGACCACGAAATGGGCAAAGTATATATAGATTCCTGATGGCCTGTCCCCATCCACACGGGGGAGATACAACTGGAAGGAGTGACCTACACATCCTTCAAGATAGAGCGGCTGAGCTCGGATAGGCTCAACAGAAGATGAGAGAGAGGTGGGGTGAGGTAGAAACCTCTGGGCAGACCCCAAAGATTATTAGCTGGGATGCTGGCTGAGGATGGACCCACAAACTTGAATATTATGAACACAGTATTGACGACAGCACAGAGGGCCCGAGTCACAAAATGCAACGCAGGAAATTCACAAAATCAAGCAAGACACACAGAAAGCAGGGACAGAGGTTATCTACACAGATGGTTAAAAAAAAAAATGTGTATCAGAAGACAGTATTGTTTAGCACCTACAAGCCAAGCAAAGGTACAAGTTGGCTTTTAAACTCAATACTGCACAGGTACAAAATGAGATATTCAAACATTGTTAGGAGTATGAAATATTCCAGAATATGGGAGGTGACTGAGCTATATTAATACTTCTGTGCAAAAAAGAGATTATGTATAAACCCAAGTAACAAATAATACACAGAGCGCACAAACTGTGATGTCTATAACGTAAGCCATGTAAATGGAGTCTGAAAAACACCAGCTGGACCCAGAAGTCAGCAGAAACCTGCCCTCCATCCAGAGGCACGAAGACATCCATGAGCTGCAGAGAGAGGCTATAACTTCAGGGTTCGCCCTGGACTATGTGCTCAGAATTTCACCCTCTTTGCCGGCTCCAGGTCCAACCTCAGACACAAGTGTATTTTCATTTCCACCCTGGGTTCTGGCAATCAGTTGTGAGGTAGGTATTAGAGTTGCCAATGATACTAAGTGAGAGAAAGAAAGACCGGCTAAAAACTCCAGCTCAGCAGAAGTCTTGCTTCTGATCCTCCAAGATGGACAAGCGGCTTCTCGCTTCCTCCGATGCTTGTTGAGCTTTACAGGGGCTTCCTGGGCAATTGAGCACGGGCAGGGAAGAAAGGCCTGGCTTCCACAGCCCCGGCCCCGAGGGCTCCTTGTTTCCCGAGGCCTTGTGATTGCTCAGTAGAAGCTGAGTTGTCTGAAAGGAAGAAGAGAGACTTTCTGTTTTAATTCTATGTTGTTGGAAGCAACATGGGAGAGAATGGGGTGGACTGTATAAACAAACAAACAAATAAGTAAATAAATAAATTAAAATAAGCAGTTGGAAACAGTAAGCAGCAACATGAAGAGATATTTCTGATATTAAATTTAGTGAAGGAAGATGGTAAGCTAAAGCCAGTTTGCCCATATCCAGATCAGCTTCCTCAGTAACTGGGCTTGAAGAGTTACAACAAAGTGGATCTCCCTGCAACTTTGTGGTGGTTTGAATAAGGGTGGCCACCCTAGGCTCGTATATTTGAATGCTTAATCACCGGGAGTGGAACTCCTTGATAAGATTAGAAGGACTAGGAGGTGTGGCCTTGTTGGAGGAAATATGTCACTGGGGTGGGCTTTGAGGTTTCAAAAGCCCATGCCAGGCCCAGGGTCCTCGTCCTCTCTCTCTCTCTCTCTCTCTCTCTCTCTCTCTCTGGATCAGGATATAGCTCTCATAGCTCTCAATTACTTCTCCAGCACCATGCCTGCTATGCCTGTCACAATGCTCCCTGCCATGATGATGCATGCCTCTGAAATCCTAAGCCAGCCCCAATTAAATGCTTTCCTTTAGAAGAGTTGCCTTGGTCATGGTGACTTTTTACAGCCGTAGAACAGTAACTAAGAAAAACTTAAAAGAATAAAGAATTATTTTATTATTACTTTTTAAGATGTATTTATTTTATGTATATGAGTACACTGTCGCTGTCCTCAGACACACCAGAAGAGGGCATCAGATCCCATGACAGATGGTTGTGAGCCACCATGTGGTTGCTGGGAATTGAACTCAGGGCCTCTGGAAGAGCAGTCAGTGCTCTTAACCACTGAGCCATCTCTCCAGTCCTAGTTAAAGTTCATAAAATCAAACCCCATGTACATTATTCGTCACCTGCCATCTCCCTCCCATGTTCCCAGCTGAACTATTAAGATTATTCTACCAAATTCTTGACTCCCAATTTGCCCAGAAGCTACCATGCTCAAATACTTGGGCAAATCCTCTAACCTGGCAAAATCTTCTCTTCTTCAGTTAGAATCATATTTCCATATCATGCAATGTTAGCTGGAGCTAGAACACAGCTTGGTGATTAAAAGCTCTTGCTGCTGTAATTGTAAGCACCTCACAGACCTCAAAGGGATCTGATCACCTCTTCTGGCTTCCCCTGGCACCTTCCCTCCTACACACGTACACATTCGAGAACACACACATACACCTGTACACACATGCACACCACAAACAAAGTAACAACAAAATAAAATGTTAACAGTCTCAACCTTTCCAAGGAAAGGCTGCAATTAGCACATGTTTTTGTCTGCAGGCTGGCTTCCATTCACTGCTTCTCCTACGACATAGAACAGAGAAAACCTTAGCACAGCTCCTCACAGACGGCTCTATGCCTACCTTTCTCTTCGAGCATCTTGTGCAACTTCTTATGTCTGTAGGTAGAGATTATCTGGAAATTCACAACACTTGAAACACTAAGTTCTTGGTCCTCTAGCAACTTCAGGGTGGCAGCATGGATGAGCTGGTGGGAGCGTTTGCAGGTCTGAAATGTGCATTCACCCCGCACAAAGGACTTGCATACGTGAAACTTGTTGCATTTATCCTTGAGGCTGCAGTAGCCATAGAGGCCATCACTACCTTTGTTGTACAGCAAACAGACCTGGGGCAGAAGTGAAGCAAGGCTTGAAGGAGTTTTCACTGTGACCTGTAAGCCAGTAAACTATAGTTTAACTAACCAAGATGTTCAATGGCAGCTTTGGGGCAGAGTGCATGTATGTGCTCACGCATGTGAGGGCCGGAGGTCAGCACCTCAGGGGCTTTTTTAATCATCCTCCACTTTATTGTTTTTGAGACAAGGTCTCTTGTAGAATTAGAACTCAGACAGACTAGCTGGTCAGCAGGCCCCAGGGTTCTCCTGTCTCTCCTCTCCACCATTATGATTACAGGGTATAGATATCACATCTGTTTTTTGTTTTGTTTTGTTTTTAAAAAAGAAGTGTGTGTGTGTGTGTGTGTGTGTGTGTGTGTGTGCATTATATGCATATGAGTGCAGATACCCACAGGTCCCCTAGAGTCAAAGATTGAGGTGAGCTGCCCAACATGATTGCTAGTAGAGAGTTTTGTCTAATGAGTCTTGGGTTTTATCCGCAGCACTGCAAGAAGCTGGGCATGCCTGTAAACACACTAGGGAGACAGGGGGATCAGAAGTGCCTCCAAACCTGGTTTGTATGAGATGCTGAGGGTTGAACTCAGGGTTTTGCCCATGCTAGGCAAGTGCTCTGGGAACTGAGTTATTCCTCTGGCCGCTGTGTTTTGTTTTGAGAGAAGATCTGTTGTTACCCTTTTGCCTCGGCTGAGTGCTGGGATTGAAGGAGTAAGTCACAGAGCATAGCTTGTTTTGTTTTTTGAAAAACCTCCAAACCCGGCTGCTCCAGGTATGAAAGTTCTCAGCATGCTGGCCGTAATTTATCTTTGTTTTTATCTTGGTTTGAGTTTGGCTTTTGGTTAGCTTCATTTTCAAGTGAAAATCTTGCTATGTAGCCCAGGCTGGCCCTGAACTCTCAATTCTTTGGCCTCTAGAGAATTTCAGGTTCGTACCATCACACTCGTCTACTTTTTCTGCCTTTTCTTTCTTTCTTCTTCTTTTTCTTCCTTTTTTTTTTTTTGTCAATAAGTAATCTGGTAAAGTGATACTTTATGAGTATCTGTTTGTTTGTTTTTTTAAGACATGGTTTCAGTGGGTGGAGTTATTTGGACTGGAGCTCACTATGTGGCCCAGGTCTCAAACTTTCAGAGATCTTCCCCCCTGTGCTGCTGCGGTTACAGGGATGCACTACTGCACAGATGCCACACTGCTCCCTATGCTCAGCCCCCTAAAAAACCTCACCAGTAAAGTAAAGTCTAGTAATAAACCCTACTTCACATGAGCTCTCCTAAATTCTTTTCTGATTTTATCAGGGCTCACGTCCCTCAAAGATAAGGAAATGCTTCAAGCTGTGTCTGTTCCTCCTATTCCTCCTGCCTCTGACAGGAATGTCTACAATAGAATGATCATACCAGATTAAAAAATAATTTATAGGGGGCTGGAGAGATGGCTCAGAGGTTAAGAGCACTGGCTGCTCTTCTAAAGGTCCTGAGTTCAATTCCCAATAACTACATGGTGGCTCACAACCATCTGTAATAAGATCTGCTGCCCTCTTCTGGTGTGCAGGCATACATGCTAAGTCTTTTTAAAATTTTTATTGGTAGTCTCAAAAATATGAGATGATTATTTTGTTAATAAATTCACATAAATAGAAACAAATGTGCTAATTTTACCATCCCAGCAATAAAAATGGGTACTTTTTAAGTATCTGGAACCAAATCATAGTACTTAAAAGCAATTAAAATTAACGTCTAAATTGGTGATGGGAGATGGCCCCCTATAACCTCTGCATTTAGAGGGGTGTGGATTAGCAGAACAGCAAGCTAGCCTCAGCTAAATAGCAAGTTCACTGCCATTCTGGGCGATATAAGATCCTATCCCAACAAAAGAAAACATAATAGGAATAGACATCAGTGAGCAGTGAAAGAAAGCCTTGATGGTAGGATGGCGGCTTCCCAAGGACTCACCTCTGGGAAAAGACAGGGGTCGTTCTGCAAAAGCAGGATACGAAGCTGCGCTTCATTGAGGCCAAAAAGGCCCTGGTTTTTCAGGACTTGGACGTTGATAGGTGTGTGGATATCGTGGGACAGAGAGCAAGTAGACCTAGAAGAGTTCACAGCAGTCAGAAGCCCAGGTCAAGAAGAGGGAAGAGGCTGACAAGTCAAATTCTTTGCCTAGGGCATTTCCAATTTACAAGTGAATTCCCCAAGTACTAATAAAACAACTGGGGTTGAGGCAACTCAGCTACCAGGGGTCAATTTCCTGTTCAGTGGGTAGCTATAAAGCCAAGGGTAAGTACTCTACCCTCAGGCATGGCTGAGATTACTCATCCGTTTTTTGTAGTAACTAAAACTTTCTCTTCAGACCATCAACTGCTGCTGATCTCTTTTTGTCCACTAACACTACAAAGAAAGCACCAGAAAGCTTCCCAGGTTGCTGCAAAGCACTGGACTTGGGAGGGGTGATTGGGCTCTGTAGCCGCCAGGCCCCCACCCCAATCTGCCACCAGTTTCCTGCGGTTGGACTATACCAGCTTTTTAAGCGCGAATGACCTGTGGTTACGGAAGGAGGGAGAGAAGGAAACAGAAGTTCCGCGGGCCATGAAACCCCCAGATGTCCCTCAAGCGGCACTTGGCATAAGGGAACTCAAAAGTCACAAGCCAGATTTAACCTGGCTGCTGTTCTGGAGCATCTAGCACCCCGGGACAGGGACAGCAAATTTGGCGGGTGAATAATAAACCTCAGTGGAGAGACCTTCCATATTATTCCTCTCGGCGACGAGGAGCACAGCGGCGGCCAGCGAGAAGGCCTTTGTCCCACCCCACCCAGGCTCGCCGAGCAGCATTCGGAGGGCGCGTCCCGCCCGCACCCACTGCCTCGCTGGACACTGAGGACTCCGCCCCTCACCAGCAGTCGCGGTGGGGGCACTTGCCCAGCATGTGACGGCGACATAAGTGCAGCTGGTCGCAGCCCTGGCACTCCCCACGCTGGTAGCGGGCGCAGAGGCGCGCGGAGGACACGGCCATCACCCTGCAGGCCGTGGCGCCGCCGCCTGAGCTCGAGCCCGAGCCCGAGCCCGCCGCCACCTCGGCCTCCGGGTCCCACGGGCCGTCGCGCAGCTCCACCTCCTGCAGCAGGAAGCGCTCGGGGCCCGCGCGCCGCAGCACCACCCGCAGCTTCGCCTCCGACAGCTCCACGTGGCCGCGCAGGTCCTGCAGAAACATGCGGCCGCCGTGAGCACACAGCACCTTAGTGAGGAACGCGCATAAAGTGAGGTCCGCCATGACCCGCCAGCGCGTCCCCGCCAGCCCCGGGCCTCCAGGCTCCTCCCCGCCGCGGCCGTGCGAGCTGTAGGGGGCCGGGCCTCAGAAGGCAGGGCCTGAGCCCCTGCAACATTCCTGGCTCCTAGGTTCCTTGCAGATAACGGATAACAGAGAGGACTGCAAAGGACATAAACTGCTAAAGTGGTTCGCCCAGTCTGGTGGCACACGCCTGTAATGCTAGCACCTGGGAGGTGGAGACAAGAAGACACAGAGATCAAGGCCAGCGTCCACTGCAAAGGGAGGTGGAGGCTAACATGGGATACATGATACCCTTTATGAGTTGGAGGCTAGCCAGGGCTACATGACACCCTATCTCAAAAAAATCTAGTAAGGAACCAGCTCAGGGGAAGGAGAAAAGCTCCTTCCTAAGTGTTGAGGTCCATGAGTTGCCCCACAAACCACACAAACTCCGATATCAGTCAGATAGGGATGGGCTATTGAACACACACCATAATACTGATCAATCAGGACCATAGCTCAGATGGGGTTGAGCCATGACATTGTTGATTTTTCTCTGTCAGCTTATAAAGGAAAACAAAAACCATAGAGAGCTCATACATAGATGCAGGAAGTGCTGCCCAGTGGTCAGCTCTGACTCAAGCCATTTTAGACATTATAGTTCATATTGACCTTTAATTTGATGGCTCCTATGTAAAGCTTTGTGGAATTTCTTCAGATTAACAAAGTTCATGCAGTACATGCAAGAACATAACAGGATATATGATCAGCATGCCTTTGCTCTTAATCAAGTTATTTTTCTGTATCAATAACTGGCAGTCATGTTACAGCAACAATATGAAATAGCTGGCAGACATGGAACAAAATGGCTACAGCTATGCTGGGGAGTGCAGACTTCAACATGAGTTTGTTCTCTGGAACCCATGGCAGAGAGAATCAAGTCTGGAAAGTTGTATCTGACCTCCAGATTGGTGGATCTGCACTAATACATATTACATACAGATGCTGATACACACTATGCACACACATAATAATAGATAACATTGGAGGATTTTATTTTTGAAAGCTGGTAAGTTGCTAAGAAGATGACTGGTGGGTGGGTGGTGGACCTCTCTGAAGAGGTAGCCACTAGCCACGTGTGGCTGAGAATCACTTTTGAAGTGTGGTCTGTCTGAGAGATGAAACATACACTAGATTTAGAATGAAGGAGAAAACAACAACTCTGGGAGCTGGGGATATAGCTCTGTAGACTGCTAGCTTAACAGTGATGACGCTCTGGGTTCCATTCCCAAGCAGCACATACATTGGGCCTGGTGGTCTTGCCTGTGATCCCAGCACTGGGCAGGTTGAGGCTGGATCAGGAGTTCAAGGTCATCCTCCACTATATATCTAGTTTGAGGATACCCTGGATACCATGAGACCCTAACAAACAAACAAACAAACAAAATCAATGTTATATGACTCAAAAGTTGGGTGGGAGAGTGAGCTCAGCAATTCAGAGCACTTATTGCTCTTAGGGAGGACAGGGCTTTGATGAGCCCCACCCAAAGGGAGGGTTGAGAGACCATCAATAACTCCAGTCCAAGGGATCCAGTGTCCTCTACTGACCTCCAAAGGTACCAGGCACACACATGGTAGTACACAGGCAAAATTCTCACACACATAAAATAATAAAACTAATGAATATTTGTAAATGAGTACTGTGTGTGATACATTGATATATTTGATCAACAAAATGTGGGGACAGTGGGACAGTCTGTTTCTTTTTCTTTTTTTTTTTTTTTGAGACAGGGTTTCTCGGTGTAGCCCTGGCTGGCTGTCCTGGAACTCCCTCTGTAGACCAGGCTGGCCTCAAACTCAGAAATCCACCTGCTTCTGCCTCCCAAGTGCTGGGATTAAAGGCATGTGCCACCACTGCCCCGCTTTTTTCTTTTTTAAATTTTTTTTAAGGCAGGATTTTTCTGTGTAGTCCTAGTTATCCTAGAACTTACTCTGTAGAGAAGGCTGGCTTCAAACTCAGAGATTCACTTACCTTCTGAGTGCTGGGATTAAAGGTGTGTGACACCAGGAGAGATGCCCCACCCCCAGCGCCACCCCACAGCTGTGACAGGTAGGAGAGCTGGCTCTGCACCTCACCTGGGCAGCACAGTAGACCCGGCCCTGGTGGCATTGGATGAGCTAGCCAGGGCAGTGCTGGAAATCCCGTCCTGGTGGTGTGGGTGCAGGAGAGCTGGTGAGCTAACCAACTCATCTACCACCCAGGCCCAGACCCAGGGCTCTGAGTGGGCCCACCCCAACATCTACCCCATCTATGAACTGCTGGAGTGCATGAAGGGGCCGGTCCTACAGATTCAAAGCTGCAGGATCTCCATGACTCAGGGAAACAACAGGATATCAGAGAGGAGTCCCGTGAGGATCCGGTATTGATGTAAAGCAGAAGCTAATAGCCTCTAACCAGATCAATGACTCATTGCAGTGAGCATTATAAGTAAAGATGTGCAGACAAAAGGTATACTGTGATACACTGTAGCTTCTACAATGAGATGTTTCTTTTGGGTGTAGGTTGCAAGAGTGAATATGGAGGGACCAGGGAAGGTGGGTGAGATTGGGGTGCATGATGTGAAATTCACAAAGAATCAATTTTAAAAAGTTTTTTTTTTTTAAAAAAAAAAAGTGTGTGCCACCACCACTCAACTCCTTTTTAATAATTTTTTAAAATGTGCGTATGCTGCATGTGCCCATGGGTGCCAGAAGAGGGTACCAGATTCCCTGTAGCTAGAGTTGTGAGCCACCTGACATGAATCCTGGGAACCAAATGCTGTCCTAAGGAAGCTCTCTTAACTGTTGGGCCATCTCCAGACCCTTGTGTACTTTCCTAATCCACCCATAAGAAAATTACATATTTGACTCCCTGAATATTTCTGTTGGGTAGAGCCAGCCCAGGCCGGGATATTTATTAAGTATCTCTCCATTTTACTATGCAGAGTTCTTCTAGTGGTCATTTATTGTGAGGCTGCTAATAAGGTGACAGACACAAAGCTGAAGAAGGCAGATGAGAGGCTCAGTCAGCCTCATTGATAACCGGGTGCTTCTGAGTACCCAATGAATTGCTTACATGTAAAAGCGAAGCCGCCAGGCAATGGTGGCGCATGCCTTTAATCCCAGTGCTTGGGAGGCAGAGGCAGATGGATTTCTGAGTTCGAGGCCAGCCTAGACTAGAGAGTGAGTTTCAGGACAGCCAGGACTACACAGAGAAACCCTGTCTCGGGGGGAAAAAAAAGGCAAAGAAGCCACTAAACAATTTCCCACTGGGGAAGACAGGATCCGTTTGCCTGGGTGTCTCCACGGACGCCTCTGTGTCGTTCTGCTCCAGGTTGCTGCTCACTGACAACCTGATATAAGTTAGGTCCCTTGTCTGCATGGAGCCATGCCACAGACATTTTGCTCTTTTGTTTCTGTCTCTAGAGTTCAAGTTTATGAAAGCCGAGTCTTCTTTGTGCTGTTGGTCTCCGTCCTCAGCTCCTAAAAGTGTGTGGTGAGAGGAGCACGGATCAGTGGAGATGATCAGTATTAAAGACGTGGGTGGGGGAAGAGAAAAATGGGACCATGTTAGCAGCTCCCGTGTTTCTTTGGCACCAGTGTCTGCCCCTGGGTTCTCTGTCTTAGGCCTTCTTCAGCAGAGGGAGTGAACTTGCCAGTGACAGAGAAAGCAAGGAGCTCATGCCTACAAAAAAAGTTTTTACCCAGAGAATTCATCTGAAGGATTGTTGTAAAGACATGCAAAATGAACAGATGCAGTTATCTCACTAAAGACAAACTTGGAAAGGGGAGACTGTGTGAACCTCTTTTTCTGTTTTGTTTTGTTTCTGAAATGAAGAGACACAGAGAGAGAGAGAGAGAGAGAGAGAGAGAGAGAGAGAGAGACCCCTGGTGTGGCCTCTCACAGCTGTAATTCCAGCACTTGAGAGGCTGAGGCAAGAGGGATGCTTAGTTCAAGGATATTCTTGGCTACAGTGCGAGACTGTCTTAAAAAATAAAATGGAAGGGCTGGAACGATGGCTTAACAAATTAAGAACACAGGGACCCTGGTTTGACTCCTAGGGTCCACATGGCAGCTCACAACTTCTTTGGGCCTCTGAGGACAGTAGGCACACACATGGTACACAGACCTACATGCCAGCAAACCACTCATACATGAAATACAAAGGAAATTTTTTTAAAAAGAAAGAAAATAAGAGATGACATCCTTCTACCTGCACAAACAAGCAATATCACAAACTTTATCTCTTCGTTCCCTAAATATCGCTTGTTCTCACAAAAGCCATTTTACTCCTTGTGTCCTATTTCTTTGTCTCATGTGGCCGCTCTGCAACCGGAGTGCTGGAATCGCAGGCACACATCACCATGTCCAGCTCCCCCCTGTTAAGCTACTCTCAACTTGTAAGTCCCACCTACCCAAAGCCCAGCTGGAATGCTGGGAGTTGTAGTTTTTTGGAAAACAACACAGCTACCTGGGAAAATATGGTATCCATATGGTTTTGCCCTTAAAAGTCTCTACAACATCTGTCTCATTGCCACTTGTTGGGAATTCTAAAGGGTGGTCTTGACTGGAGTCCATCCTGGTCAGTATTTAAGTGAAGTTTGCTTCTAATTTGGCTCAAAATGTGGAACTGGTTTTTCTCTTGTGAATCTCAAGATTGTGAATCTCAAGACATATACTATATGCATATGTCTTTATGTTTGGCTATTTAAGGAGTTATTTCTTTTGTGTATTCATATACATATAAATAAACATTTTTCCTATTGTCAAACTGGTGGCAATATACATAAACACCCACTATCCCTAAAAGGATTTTCCTTCCTAACAATGGACAAATTCCTAGCTCATTATTCCTCTATGGAGTGACTTGGAGATAGATACTCAATGGTTTCTCTATGGTTCCTTAATGGAAATGAACATTGTGTCTCCTGGGGTGCCTTCCTTTCCCTGTGTCCCTTCCCTACTTACCTTGCAAAGAAACTGTTCACATGTAATCCTTATCTGCTTACCTGGGAGCCCAGCCTAGAACGTAAACTGAGAAGTGGTTTCTTGGGATTACCTTTTAAAGGAACTGCTTTCGTTTTGTTTGTTTGTTTGTTTGTTTTTTGAGACAGGGTTTCTCTGTGTAGCCCTGGCTGTCCTGGAACTCACTCTGTAGACCAGGCTGGCCTCAAACTCAGAAATCCTCCTGCCTCTGCCTCCCAAGTGCTGGGATTAAAGGTGTGCACCACCACTGCCCGGCTAAAGGAACTACTCTCAATCAATCCTTTTTGTTTGCCTCTGAGAGAAGCCAACCTAAGATACAGCTGAAAAAGAAAGATTCACGTTGGTTGAAGAAGGGGTTAGGGAGGATTGAGAGTCACATGAACACAGAGAAAAGAGACGTTCAAGCAACCTACAGATAGGGAAGAGTTTTACTTCAAGGGCACTGATGGTGTGAGCAAGTTTATCCAGAAGCTTAATGAGGATGATTCTGTACGTTAAAGAATAGATGGACTGGAGAGATAGCCCAGTGGATAAATGCTTACTAGACAAGTGTGAGGCTGGAATTTGAATGCCCAGATCCTATACAAATATAGGAAGATGTGGGGGCCACCTGTAATGCAAGCACTTGGTAGGCAGTGGCAGGATTCACAGGGGAAGCTGAATAGCTAGGCTAACCAAATTGGTGAGTTCTGGACTCAGCCAAAGACCTCGCCTCCAGAAATACAGTAAGAAGCAACACAGGAAGTCATTCAAAGCCAAGTTAGGGCAAGCACATGCAAAGACACACACGCACACATGTGGTGCATATAAACTACACAGGTATATACAAACATAATAAATTGCCCTGGCCAGCAGGGTGTTCAACGCAGACCTAAGGAGGGGACGGGCAAATGAAGAGACAAGAGACACAAGGACGAGAGCAAGACAGGATGTCTGATCAAGCTCCAAAGAATTTTTATTTCTTACCAGCAATATATAGTAAAAAGAGAAGGAAGCTTAAACAAAGTAACCAAAGTTTACACAAAACAACAGGGGTGGGGAAATTCCAAGGAGTTACAGACTCCTAGCCAACAGGACATGTTACCAGAGCAACTATCTGTTTTCTGCTAACCACCTAACCGTAAAGGAGTCACCTATTCTCTGGAAAAGAATTCATCTCTTAGGAGACAGAAGCCTAAACAGAACCTTAGGCCCATAGCTACTTTAGGCCTATAGCTACTACAAAATGGCGTTAGCTAAGCCAAAAAAAATTCTTTTTTTTTTTTTTTTTTTTGGTTTTTCAAGACAGGGTTTCTCTGTGCAGCCCTGGCTGTCCTGGAACTCCCTCTGTAGACCAGGCTGACCTTGAACTCAGAAATCCACCTGCCTCTGCCTCCCGAGTGCTGGGATTAAAGGCATGCACCACCACAGCCCAGCCATAAATGTCTTTTTTTAAAAAAAGAAAGACAGGTATATTAACCTTTTATTTTATGTGATGGATGTTCTGCCTACACCATGTGTGTGTTGAATTCCCTGGAAATGGAGTTATAGACAGGTGTGAATTGCCATGTGGGTGTTGGACCCAGGTCCTCTGGGAAGAATAACCATTGCTCCTAACCCCTTCAGCCCTGAAAGACAAGTTTACTGTGGCTCAGTTGGGGGTTTTTGGTCCACTATCAATTGTCGTTTTTGTTTTAGGCCTATAGCAGTTCAGTGTTGGTTTCTACTACTTCCTAACATTGAACACTTTAACATGGTGCCTTTAGAATACACTACAGATCCAAAGACAGTGTCTGTGTGTAAAAGAATAAGAATATGCTTTTTTTCTAATCCCAGGGGTAGGTATGAGGGGTTGCTTAAGACAGTCTGCCAAAGCTGACTATGATTTGTCTCACAATCTACAGAGGCATGTTTCTGCATGATAATTTCTGCAGATACTTTCTGCAATTCGGTGACATTTGAAATTCTGTGATTTTTTGTTTGTTTGTTTGTTTGTTTGTTTGTTTTTCAAGACAGGGTTTCTCTGCGTAGCTCTGGCTGTCCTAGAACTCACTCTGTAGACCAGGCTGACCTCAAACTCAGAAATCCATCTGCCTCTGCCTCCCAAATGCTGGGATTAAAGGTGTGCGCCACCACTGCCTGGCTAATTCTGTGATCTTTTCAGAGGGTTTTTAAATGCTAGAGGCCTGATAGCATATGGAGGTATGATAATTTGAATATGTTTGGCCTAGGGAGTGGCATTATTAGGAGGTGTGGCCTTGTTGGGTAGGTGTAGCCTTGTTGGAGGAAGTGTGTCACTGTGGAGGTAGGCTTTGAAACAAGTTTTCTCCGGTTTGCCTTCAGAACAAGATGTAGAACTCTCAGCTCCTCCAGTGCTCTGCCTGTCTGGATGCTGCCATGCTTCCTGCCATGATGATAATGGACCTAATCTCAGAATTAGTAAGCCACCCCCAATTAAATGTAGTCCCTTATAAGAGTTGCCTGTGGAGAGCTCTTGGTGCCACTTACAGAAATTTGACAAGTACGTGTCACTGGGCTGGGAGAAGGAAGTAGGATCAGTTAAGAGTGTTTGCATTTGGGCTAAAGCAAGGATCAAGGTAAGCACAGTGAGGAATGTGCGACTTCCCTTTTGTCTTGGTAATCCTGATAAGTTCCCAGACCCACTGACTCCAGGGAGGACTTTGTTTATTGCTTTGTTTGATTACTACCTGGTGTGATCTCTTTGTTCATTGTCTTGTTCATCTGAGAACTGACCATACTCTTTGGAGTACCTAGATTAATATAAAAGCAGACTGGGAAAAAATAAAGATACTTCAGCCTCAGCACAGGCTGGAGACAACAGTTTTGACTAATTGTCTTTTTTCTTTCCAATCCTCATTCCCTCTCTCGAGACCCTGTTGACTGACAAAGTTAGCTTGGTCATGGTGTCTCTTCACAGCAATGGAAACCCTAAGATAGAGTTTGGTACCAGGAGTGAGGTGTTGCTGTGATAGGCATGATCATGTTTTTCTTCGGAGAAATGTGGATCTTGGGACTTTGGATTTGGGAAGTGGTGGTATGTTTTAAGTGGGGGCTTAAAGGCCGGTCCTAGTAGGAACATGGAAGACATCGGTGTTGAGGATGATTTGAACTGTTCAGACCTGGCCCGAGAGGTTTCAGTGGAGAAGAATTTCCGTATGTGGCCTAAAGACTGTTCTTGAGATATTTTGGTAAGAATATAACTGCTTTTTGCCCTTGTCTGAAGAGTCTACCTGAGACTAAGGTAAAATGATTTCAATTAATTGCATGGACAAAGGAAGTCTCATAAAAACCCAGCAGAGACTTTGTTCTCTGGAATAGTCTCATGAAGAGTGTTTTTGATGAAAAGGAACAAGCCGAGAAATGAAAAATACAAAATGTATGGCTTAAGTAATAAAAGGGCACCACAGAGTGGATCGGAGCTCAATTCTGTGTCCCTAACAGATTAGGGGAGTGGTGACTTTGGGGCAAGATCCCCCCCCAGCTAAGCTTATTGTTTATGCATTTGCCGTTGAACAAAGAATAGTTGTATCACATTAGGCTTTATTATTAATTGGTTATTATTTTCATTTGGACTTTTTATCTGGAATGAATTACAATCCAGAAATGGAGGACACAGTCTTTTGATCCAGCTCTTGAGAAATATTGGCCATGAAAAGTTTAGGTCCAGGCATAGCACATGCCTTTAATCCCAGGAGACAGAGGCAAACAGATCTCCCAGTTCAAGGCCAACCTGGTATACAGCAAGTTAGGTCAAGGCGCATTGATACACACCTTTAATCCCAGCATTAAAAAGTCAGCCATGCAGATCTCTGAGTTCAAGGTCAATCTACAGAGCAAGTTTTAGGACAACCAAGCTTAGGCAATGAAGGCATTGGAAAACAGAAAGCTGGTGATAATGTAATAGAACAAGGGGGCCATGTTCCAGGTCCAGCAAGCAGAACTTGGAAGTTTCAGCCATGTGACTCTGGCTTTCGAGTCAAAAGTAAAAGGGACAATTGATGTTAATTAGCTGGAGCTATGGAATTAGCAGTGATTAAGATGAGATCAGCATCACTGAGGTGAAATCTTCTGGCAAGTATTTTTCTGAGAGCACAAAGAAGTTATGTTCCAGAGATAGCCAGGGTTGTATCTCATGCTTTACCTACCTGGACTTTGTAATGTGTAAGAATCACTCAGGTGGTACTGGTTTTGAAGGCATGAAGAGGTCATGGAGAGCATCTGAGGCTTGACACTGTGTGAGGCCAGAGAAGGCTACTGGTGAAGGTTCAGCCTCAGTTGCAGTTGACAGCCCAGGACTAAAGGGATCATGCAAAGAAGTTGAGGTTTGGCACCGTGAAGGGAGCCTATGAGAGGCTATTGGTGAAGCCTAGTTCCATTGCAAGACCCCAGCATGTTGGAGATGCCAATACCATGGGATAACCACCAAGAACAGCAGCAGCAGTGAAGTGGAGTCAACCAGAGTGCTACAGAGGGCAGAGCTGGAGAAGTGACTCAAGCCCTTTGGAGGAGCCCAGAAGATTATGTACGGACTCCATACATTGGAACAAAAAGCTGTAAAGTTGAAGTTGCTTTGGGTACCTGAAGATGTTAGAGATGTCAGAGCCATGGGGTACTGAAGACAACTGCTAACAGGGAGTGGAACCAGCCCAAGAAAACAAAGTTTGTTGCTGCTCAAAGCCAGATCTGCCAACAGCAGTCAACAAGGATGAAAGGAGTTGGAGATCTGAAGAGAGCTTTGATATCAGACGTGGAGACAGAGTTAGGAGTTTACCCAGATGGTTTTCTGTATTACTTTGGCCCAGTATTTCCTCACTATGAAATTATGGAGTGATTATGTATATCCTACGTGATGTTGGAGATATGTGATCTGCTTTTTAAATTTTGATTTAAGGGATTACAGTTAAGAAATTGCATGAATCTAAGAAGAAACTTTGAACTTATAACATTTTTTTTTAAATCTATTTTATTTATATGAGTACACTGTCGCTGTCTTCAGACACACCAGAAGAGGGTATCAGATCCCATTACAGATAGTTGTGAGCCACCATGTGGTTGCTGGGAATTGAATTCAGAACCTTTGGAAGAGCAGTCTGTGCTCTTAACTGCTGAGCCATCTCTCCAGCCCCAACTTTTAACATTGTTGAGATAGACTATGGGACTTTTGAAGTTGGACTAAATGTATTTCTCATTATGCTACAGCTAGGTATGGCTCCCATAGACTCAAGTGTTTGAATAAGCCTGTGGGGGCCAGGGAGTTGCACTATTAGGAGGTGTGGCCTTGTTGGAAAAAGTATGTCACTGTGGGGGTGGGCTTTGAGACCCTCCTCCTAGCTTCCTGGAAGCCAGTCTTCTCCTGTTTGCCTTTGGAACAAGATGTAGAACTCTCCAGCACCATACCTGCATGGACACTGCCATGCTTCTTGTCATGATGATAATGGACTGGACCTCAGAACCAGAAAGCCAGCTCCAATTAAGTGTTGTCCTTTATAAGAGTTGCCTTGGAGAGCTGGAGAGCTGGATCAGCAGTTAAAAGCACTGACTGCTCTTCCAGAATCCTGAGTTCAATTCCCAGCAACCACATGGTGGCTCACAAACATCTGTAATGGGATCTTATACCCTCTTTTGGTGTGTCTGAAGACAGTATACTCTCATATGTAAAATAAATAAGTAAATCTTTAAAAAAACAAAAAACAGTTGCCTTGGTCATGGTGTCTCTTTGCAGCAATGGAAACCCTAAGACAGGGAGGTTAGTTACTGTTTGTTCTTAGTTGTACTCAAAGAAACAAAAGAAATTAAATTTAGGGATTCTCTCTCTCCCTTCTATCCACCTTTCTTTTATCTAGTGTTAGGGGGTAAAACCCAGAGGATACAGGGTGGAAAAAAGAACCAAAGTACCAAAGGCCAGCTACATCTGATGTGAAGGCTGAGAACGCACAGCAGTTCCTGTGTGAGTGTGAAGGCTTTGACAACAGTGGCTTGCTGGCATGGAGGCGCACCCTACTTATGGACATTCTCTCCTCACTTTATCAAATGTGTGCCGCCATGCACACTGCTCTCTGGTCTTCTCTCCATGACCCACGGTTTGTGATGAAAAAAGAATGAGTAGAAAACAAACAAAACCAGACTCATTTATTATAGACTGGCGTCGAACCTGCTACTTATGTAGCTGAGGATGGCCTTGAATTTAAATAACCCTCCACCTCCCAAGTGCTGAGATTACAGGCATGCCCACCACCCCTGATCTTGTGTAGCACTGGTGAATTGAACCCAAAGCTTTGTGTAATCTAGACAAGTACTCTTATAAACTGAGCTACATTCTCAGACATTAGACGATGACTCTTCATTCTGCCTGGAACGGTGTAATGTAGATCCACCAGGCTGGCTGTGATAGTTTGTATGTGTGTTCTAGGGAGTGGCAGGATTAGAAGGTGTGGTCCTGTTAGAGTAGGTGTGTCACTGTGGGTGTGGGTTGTAAATTTCTCATTCTAGCTGCCTAGAAGTCAATATTTTGCTAGCAGCCTCCAGATGAATATGTAGAACTCTCAGTTTCTCCAGCACCATGCCTGCCTGGATACTGCCATGGTCCCACCTTGATAACTGATTGAACCTCTGAACCTGTAAACTAGCCGAAATTAAATTCTTTTTAAGAGTTGCTTTAGTCATGGTATCTGTCCACGGCAGTAAAACCCTAACTAAGACACTGGCCTAGAACTCATAGAAATTCTCCTGCCTCTGCCTAAAGGCATTTGCCACCACAACCAGCTTTAAAGAAAGGTTTTTGAAGACTGTCCAAGAAGTTAATTCTGCCTATAAATATATGTACCTTTATGTCCTAGCCTGACACTGCTACCACCTTTGGAAAGAGAGGAGGAAAAGTATATTTATGGCTTCTAACACTTCTGTCCCTAAGTTTGGAGTCCAAAGCTGTGCCAATAAACTGCAGCCTTAGCTGTCACCATGCCTGTCTTGCCTTAGAGGCTGCTGTCTGTGGTGGTTTTTTGTTTGTTTGTTTGTTTGTTTTTTTAAATAGCCATAAACAGCAAATGAATCAAATTATTTTTTCTTTTTATTGAGCAAACAAAAAGGATTATAAATCAAGGAACACAGCATTTTTAAAAGCTGGGGGCTTGAAAGGCAAGGATCTGGGTTATTCTGTTGTAAACCAGTGGAAATAATTGAATTGATCCAAGAGTACTGCCATTAACTAGATCAGTGGTTCCCACTGCAGTATGCTGGAGAGTGATGGTTGTTGGTTGTGTATCTTAAGTTTATTAGCGCACTGAGTAGATGCAGCCTGAGGCAGAACAAGTGTCCTGCTGTATGTGGATGGGTCAGTCCCACACACAAACCGTTCTGCATCTTTACGACTGTCTTAATGTCCTGATGGACTTTTATTCGGGACCTACAACTTGTCTGAGAAAGAATCCTTGGATTCCTCTGGGACAGACTGTAATGTGTCCTGTCTTATTATCTATCATCTCAATTAAAGTGATTGCACCCCTTCCTTCACCATCGACAGATAAGGTGCAGCAGAGTCTGCTATGGTGTACCCTAATACTGCATTCTGTCACACATCCCTTCAACCTTTCATTTTCCTGTACTTCATTCAGCTCAGGAAGTTGCCCCTGCTGGACTCTTAAGCCAAACCTATTCCTAGTGAGAGTTAACATGTTTCGTAGCTGATAGCACAGTCCGTGCCTGAGAGCTTACAGTTTGTGTCCATTACAGAGTTCTGACCGTCTAAGCTTCCATTATAACATAAGTAGGGCGCTAAATTAAGTCTGAATAAACTCAAATGTAAATTATATTACCTATAAATCATCTCAAGATGGCAAAGGATGTTATAAAGGGATGAACAGGTCTAGTGGGGTCTGTGGTTGTCATGGCTTCGGATGAAGGAGGGCGCTATTAGCATTTAGCATGTGAGAGCCAACTATGCATCCTTCTATACATACATTGGGCAGTTCCTCACAATAAGAAATCACTCTGTGCCCTATTCGAGTTTTGAATGTCTCTTTAGACATTCATGTACGACTTACAGCTCGTCTGCAAGAATGTATCTCTTCATTCTTGCTGTTTCGACAATCTGTAAGTTCTTTTGTACTATATCTTTATTTCAATGAAGGTATTTCGTTCTTACCATGTACAGATAGTTGCAGACATGTGCAAATAACGTGTATCGTTAGTTTTTACTCTAATGTCTACACATGTCCCTGCTTTTTCATGTTCCTCCAATTCATTTCTTACAGGCTCATACTGGTTCATGGTAAGTGTAGGCATCTGACGACTCCATTATGGCTGAGTATTTAAAGTCGTGCCGAAGTTATGACCTTATATTCCCTCTTACATTATAGTAAATTTGATACTTTTTAATTAATGTGATTGTGTGGAGAAGCTATACCCAAATTGCACTTTGAATATTAAACAGACAGATATTGCCTACTAGGTTGTTAAAACGGACAGAACAGTTCACCTAGAACCAATGAATTAGGTGCAGAAGGCACCAAGCACATAAGAACACCAGAACAGCTGGTACCGGGGGGTAAAGA